>CM055066.1:20734988-20834767 GCA_029204045.2 Tillandsia leiboldiana
TCGATAATGTCCCACAGCTCATCACAGCTGTCAACTATCCACCCTGCCTCGGTGCCTTGGAACTAATCGTCGGCACGGAGAGGGCTACTCTCCCATCGGCACCACTGAACTGCGCCACTGTAGGATACTGCAACCGGGTGGTCAGGGTGGTCTCAAGAGGAAAGTACTGTCGGCTGCTCGCTGCCCGACAACTATGTCACCCCAAACCAGCAGCCCACTCCGTTGCTGATATAACTCAACAATCCTGTCATTTGGGTCCGGAGCTCTCTGATCTCAATCCGGGTATCGGCCCAACACTAACTGCTCAGGCTCAACAGCCGCAACAGGATGCACACGGGCAAAACCCAGCATCGGGGAGACACCGCTCACCCAGACAAAAACCACAAACAGCACACAACAAACACTCGACCCAATCCAGCGAAAGTCTAGGCATGTCATCCATTCCACAGCATTATGTTGTCTGCAGCCAACATAGCCGCTTAGGAGAATAAACATGCCGATCACAAATCCCATCCCTTGGGAGAGGTATTGTGAGGACCCGAAATTCCCACTTATGGATTACGGTTACATCTGCAGCTTCTGGAGGCCCACGAGGTGTCGTGGTGGGTGTTTGTGCACAAGTTGGACACAAGTGATGGACTTCGGGCTTGTAATGGATCACGTGAGTGATCGGAGGACCTCGTCGGATGTTTAGAAGTGTTTAAGTGTTTCGCGCGCGAAACGAATATTAAAATTGGGCTCAGCGCGAAGTTTGGACAAAAGAACACCTTTCCGGTTGCCTTCGGCAATTTTTAGAGTGGGAATTTGGCCAAACGGATAGCGGATTTGGATTCAGAGCGCGAAACAACAATGAAAATGGACTACTCACTTGTATTTTTCGGAGCCCGGATACCGCGCACGGATTTCGAGGCAAGGGGGCACTGTTTCGGCGGCTGGGGCAGCGCCGCGACGACGGAGGAGGGTGGCGGCGCGGGCTCGGGCAGGCGCAGGCGCGGCGGGCGGGCGCGCGCAGTGCGCGGGCAGGCGCGCGGGCAGGCGCTCGGGCGCGCGCGGGCACGTGCGCGGTCCGCGGGGCCGGCGTGCACTAGAGGGCTGGACGCGTGGCAGCTGGCGGTAGGCCGGTGCAGTGGACCGGGTCCACGGAGCGGGTGCAGGCAGCCTCGGGGCGCGTGCATGCAGGGGTGGCAGGCGGCGGCGCAGGCGCGCACACATGGGCGCGCGGTTGACGACTTTCCTGCGCTGGACGCGCCACCCGTCGGCGCTGCGTTGGGCCACGTGGCGCCAGGTTAGCGACGGGCTTCGATGTTGCCTGTTCGGCGGGCTACGTGGAGGCGCAGGAAGGATTCGGCCCGCACAGTGTTGGGCCGGGCCCCCCAACTGTAGCGGCCCGAATAAAACGGGCGCCCGAAAGTAGGGATACAGCGGGTATTTTGGGATTTGTTTTCTGGAGCCTATTTAAGCGACCCGAGCCTATTTAAGCAACACTGTAGTGCAGCAAAGTTGATCCCCGCGCTGTGATGCACCCACATGAGGATTTTGGGGATTTTAGGAGGCACGCTTTTTGAGGTTACATTTCTTCGGCGCGGCGCGACGTTCTTTCGCCGAGTTCCCTTTCGTCGCGTTTCGGTGCGCGAGCTCCCCCGGCCTACCCCAACCACCTTTTCAGGCGATTGTTGCGCATTGGAACGGTGACAGACAGGGCTTCGATCTTGGTATTTCCTACTTCCCCTCGTTTCGTGCTTTTCGATGAGTTTTTCCAAGCTTTCTGTGACCCTTTTTGCTGTGTTGAGACTTGGACAGCGGCTCGATGTTTTGGCGATATCTCCGCATCCGGGCATCGAATTGAGGCGTGCCTTTACACTTTTTGCATCTACGCCTCGCAAGGATTACCGTCGTATTTTTTGATGAATTTTCTGAGACTTGCCCGAAGGTATACTTCTTTCCCCTTTACTGTGTAGAGGATTACAGATGTGTTGTTGTGAGGTTGTGTGCACCCTGTATTGTGGAATTTGTTAACTCGGCCTACGGGGCTCAGAATTAGAAGTGCAGGTACCCATTTCAAAGGTCTCGACGCGACGATCGCGACTGTATTTTTGTTGGATTTTTCAGAGTCCTCTCTGTAGTTAAAATATTGCTTCTTTGGGACTAAAGTTTCAACTTGGATAGCACTCTTGGAATGTTGTATAAATTGTAGTATTGGACTATATTTTGTATCCAGGGGTAATTTTTGGAGTTTTTGTGGAGCACTGCTTGGAGCCGAGGCTTGCGCGACATGTACCGTGGATACGGGTTTAGCAGATATTGTTAGCAAGTGACCACGCTCTTCACCGACCCCAGGTTTGCCTTGGATTGAGCACTTCAGGTGGGTAAGCTAATATTGGTAACTGTATAAGGTTTTATGATATGGTGAATGTAAGTGCGCACTTGTGGGAATGTCACCCCTCTATGACTGATAGCATGCATATTTAATGTACAATCCATATTTAGCATTGAGAGGAAAAGCTTGAAGAATGGCCTAGATCATACAGATTGATGTGCTTTAGTAATGATCTTTTAGCATGCCAGGTTGCACATAGTCTTTTATGATATGATTACTCGATGGAGTAGGGGGCTATATCTATGTGCGGGTATTATTTTGATCATTCTGTTGATGGACCCTGTATTGTGGACAGGTGTAGTTCTTTAGGGATTCCGGCATGTTGTTTATTCCTAGAGGATCTATTATGTGCTTTACCCCCTTTCATTTCTTGAGGACATTTGCATGCTTGTATGGACATCTAGTTAGGCCATCTTTTACTACTGCACTACTTTTGGAACTTGACTTAGGAGAAACCATGTTATTCCTTTTCTCCTTCTTTGTTAGTCAGGCGGTCTGTGTTGCTCGGGTACGAGCAGGGGTCTGGGTAGTGTAGCCGGGACATTGGTGTCAGGGACGGGTTGTGCTGGATTGCGGTTGGCAGGGTTTTGGCGGTGACCGCGGACTTGGGCGATTGACCGGAGGTCGGCTATAGGACTTGGTTATAGACGGTAGGGTATTGCGGCAACCGCGGATATTGGGCGGTTGACCGGATGTTTACTTTTGCATCAGATTAGGTTGGTATCAGAGCCTAGGTTGTAGGTCATGGTGGACTTAGAAACCCTAGGCTTATGGTTTGACCCTTGGTTGACTTCGTGAGAGTCGTGATTTATAGCGAGAGTCCTGATTGAGTTTTATACCACTCCCAAGGGACGGGAAGAGTGATTGGCATGTTTATTCTCCTAAGTGATTATGTGGCTGCAGACAACATAATGCTGTGGAACGGGTGACATGCTTTAGACTTTCGCTGGATTGGGTCGAGCGTTGTTGTGTGCTGTTTTGTGGTTTCGTCGTGGCGAGCGGTGTCTCCCCGACGCTGGGTTTTGACCCGTGTGTATCCTATCATAGCAGTTGAGCTTGAGCGGTTGGTTTTGGGCCGGATACCCGGATTTAGGTCAGAGAGTTCCGGACCCAGATGACAGGATCGTCTGAGGCCTATCAGCGGCAGAGTGTGAGCGAGCAGCCGGTTTTAGTGACACAGTTGTCGGAGCAGCGGGCAGCTCGACAGTGCTTTCTTCTGAGACCACCCGGTTGCAGTATCCTCAGGGGCGGGGATTTTTGTGGCACCGATGGAGTGAGTAGCCCCCTCTGTGCCAATGTTCAGTGCCGAGGCACCAAGGCAGGGTGGGTGGATAGTTGACAGCTGGTGAGCTGAGGGGACGTGATCGACCTATCGAACCAGTTTTGGCAGATGAACCACCCGATTCATGGAGTGAGCTTGGAGACTCTGGAGGCAGAATCGTGGTTGGTGGTATTGGAGAGACCACTTGAGAGCCTCACTGTGCTAGAGAGTTTTTGCAGTTGTTGAACTGCGCGCTCCAGGTTTCGAGGGACGAGGAGCATAGGATATGTGTGTGGCTGAGAGTGGATTGCGCCAGGATACTTTTCAGTTTATTCAGTTCCTCCGTTACAGGTTCTGACGCCTCGTTGGAGTAGGCGTTGTGTTTGGAGCGGGCGTTGCAGTTCCTTTGGATAAGGATCTGCCGCCAAGGGCGAGTTTTGGATATTGGCGCTTGGCGCCGGGTGATGGAGGACAGATCGGCGCGGCAGAGGCATTTCTGATTTCTTTTTCTAGGATAACGGGTTCCCGAGATGCCAGAGATTTGGTGGACTCCGATGGCAGCGTCAACATCTATATCAGAGTGGCGCAGCAGCGGTAGCGTGGATTTGTTATCTGCGGAGGACTTTATTCGTCGCCCCAGTGTGAGCAGGGACAGAGGTCGTGCTCCCTTTTGGTTAATCAGGATATGTCGTGGCAGATTGAGCGACGACCACTTGCATCGAGTGGATGAATCAGTGCCGCCCGGTTGGAGGGTGCCACGGTAGTGGATCGAGTTGTCGCAGGTGTGATTTCATCACAACAGTCGGAGTTAGAGCATGTTGCATTCCTGCATGGACTAGAGGCAGAATTGTTACCACGTGTGTTGGGTTATGATAGAATATGGATCTAAATAGGGGAAAAAACACCTAGAGGGGGGGTCAATAGGTGTAAACCATAAACACTCAAAAATCGTTGCGCAATAAAACCCAATGCGGAAATGAAAAAATAACACGCACGATTTTTACGTGTAAAAACTCCAAACCGGAGTAAAAAAACACGGGACCGATAACACGGCGAAATCCACTAGAATTAACACACGTACAAGGTGATAAACCGTACTCACAGACGACTCAACCTTTTTCATACGCTCCTAGTAGATCTTCTCCGCTCGCTCCGCAACGCTCCTCGAATCCACGAATAGCGTCCAACGCCGAATCTACGGCGTCCAACGTCGAATCCACGATGTCCAACCGAATCCACGGTCTTCACCCAGTAGCACGTATCGAATCCACGAACGTACCTCGCTCCGAATCCACGAGAGCGGTTGCACCTTGAATCCACAAGGCCACGCGAGTCCACACGCGATTTTGGGAAAATCGTTGTTTTTTGGGTGGTGATAATCCGCCGAATTCTTAAATTAGAAATAGATCGAAAATACCATCTAAGTATTCATTAATTTGATTCTACTCAAAATCTGAGTTTGAAACCCTAGAATCAAATTAATCATATAGATGAAAAAGATAGAATTAAATCTATTGATTTCCTTTCTTCTCTATAGGTGGATTTTTCTTTTTATGACCGTATTTTGGATTACCCTAAAAAATGAATAGTAGGGTCTATTTATAGGTTAAAAACTGTTGAAGAGGATAAGAATCAAAAACTAACCTTTTTCTGGAATTTTACAGAACGACGGTCCTGTCACGCCCCGGGGTTCGAATCGCGCGGAAGAGGAGCCACCGATGCCCCTGATTCAGCCATATATTTTTTTTTGTAAAACAATACTCCCCGGCGCGTGTCCAGACCCGCCGCATACACAAATTCACTCTGCAAACGCGCAGAGTCTCCTTTGTACATGCACGGCGTCTCAACTACAAAGTGTCTCACAAGCGTAGTACATACAATCTCTAACCACATCAGTTGGGGTCTCGTACACATACAACCAAACAATTCACATGACATTCTAGCATTCACTTAGAGCATAGAGGCCGGTGTTTTGAAAGGATAAATAATCACAAGGTTTTGAAAGCGGCATCCACACGATGCCCTCGTTTGTGAAAACAGTTCGCAAACACATAAATCCCACAAGGTTTATAAAGCTCGGTGCCCACACGACACCCACGTTTTAAAAGTAGTTTTCGCAAACGGTTTTCTTTGTTTTTCATCGTTCAAAACGGCCAAGTAAGAGAGAACGTAGTATTCATTCAATTATTCAAAAGGAAAAGGGCAACATCCACTTCGACCCCACGGGGGTATCGCAAACCACAACTAACTACATGAGTAATAAAAGATAAAGGGAAAGAAGGGTCACTGTGTCTGAAGTTCGATCAAAGTCAGAACAACACTCTTGCGGCCTCTCCGGTGCCCTAGCGCTCGACCCCGGACGGACTGGGTGAACCTGTCACGGAGTGGGGAGTCAGTGACCAGAAACAGTATTAAAATCAATACGGGCTAAAGAAAGGCAAACCACGATAAAAACCAGAGCAATCAACAATGTAGCACCCAGTGCAAACAATATAATGCAGAACCTCTTGCAAACAATACAATGCAGAACCTTGTGCAAGCATAACCGGGCACCTCCCCCGGCAACCACAAACACCGGAGCAACCATCCCTCCCATGCATCATCCACCATAACCACACCCTGTATCAAAACAACATCGGGCACCTTCCCCGATGCCCACCGCCGAGCACCTGCCTCGACATCACCGCTCACACCCCCCACCCATGGGGGCCCCCATTCCTAACGCCACCGCCGCGTGGGGTACACGGGTCAACGTACCACTTTTCCGGAAAAGCAAACCCTTTGCGGTGGCCAAACCGCGGGTGTGCGTGTAGTAAATCTCGAGCCTCATCCGAGCACCAACCTCGGTAAACCAGACCGAGCACCTGCCTCGGCAACCAAATATCCACACAATAGCTTTAACAGGGTTAGCAAATGTAAACATGCAATTACTAAGATCTTTGTGCGTGTAGAAAATCTCGAGCCTCATCCGAGCACCAACCTCGGCGAACCAGACCGAGCACCTGCCTCGGCAACCAAATACCCACTCAATAGCTTTAACAGGGTTAGCAAATGTAAACATGCAATTACTAAGATCTTACCCCTTTTCCCATAACTCTGGAAACCAAGACAATGGAAGAGTCCCTACAAGCGACCATAGCGCCATACTATAAAGATAATAAAACACAAACCCTTACCGGAGTTACAATATTCCACAAGTGAACTTTAATATTCTGAAAGGTCACGTCGATCACCGTCCCCAACGCTAGTAGGTCCCCGAACTACCCTACCTTGTTTGGGTAGGGCGAACTGCCCCGCCCGGTCTTCACTACCGCGACAGCCGTAAATCCGGAGGTCCACATCACCCACCAAACCCCTCAACAAAAAAACATAGTAACAACGAAACTGTGCATAAAGAGGTTCTAAGGGGTTACCCACCTGGAAAGCGAAGAAAAGGGTGTGCGGGAAAAATTCCAGTCAGAAGTCCCCCCACACCTTGCGCCCGGAGAACTAAGGTAGGAAAAGTATTGTTAAAAACATCGTCGTAGTCAAAAACACTCAAAAACGGGGCGGAAACGGGCCAAAAACGGAGCTCCCGGGCCTCCGGGCTGACGGGGAGGTGCACGGGGCGCGCGTGGACCCGGGTCCACGGCAGCAAGTGACCGCGGCGCAGACCGGGTGCACCGCTCGGCAAGGTGAGCCGGTGCGTCTTGGGCCGGGCCGCGCACGGGGAAGGGCGCGGACCGGGTCCACGGCAGCAGGAGCCCGCGGCGCAGACCGGGTGCACCGCTCGGCAAGGTGAGCCGGTGCATCTTGGGCCGGGTCCGCGCACGGGGGAAAGGCGCGGACCGGGGTCCATGCCGCGCGGCTGCCGCGGCGAGCGCCGGGTGCACGCCCGGAGCGTGCACCGCGCACAGTGCGCAGCCCGGCGCACGGTTCCGTGCGCCGGGTCTGCGCCTCCGGGGCTGCGGGGTGTGCACCGGGTGCACGACTGGGGTCTGTGGAACGCGGCTGGAGGATCCGTACGCGATGAACAGTAACGCCCCTTTTTTTGCTTTCTTCTCCGTTTTCGCTCCCGTGCGACTCCGGCGACGACCTCGTGGGCATGATAACGGCGGCGGCGGCCTCCCGTTTGACAACGGCGACGGCGGCTTCCCGTTACCACAAACCCACGACGCGTGCGACACCCGAACAACCCCCAACCAAAACCTCGACCCCACAGAAAATGCAATAAAGGGGGAACGACGCTTACCGTGATCTTGTGAGGAAAAGGGTGGGAGGGTGGATCGTCCCTCTCGTCTCCAACGGAAAGCTCCACGAGGGATGGGTTTCCCCCGTTCTTTCCCTTCTCCTCGTCTCGTTTGCGCTGCTTCTCGAAAAGAGAGGAAAATATCGATTCGGGTTCCTCTTTTTCTTTCTTAAAAGCGCCGCCCTAAATCCTAGCCGTCAAGAGATAAAACCAAGAGGGAAAAGAAAAACCCTACGGCCCCCGGTTTTAAGGAAAACCCTAATAAAAAATCGGCGGCTAAGATTGTCTCGAAAAGCGTGTCATCCAATCGCACGGATACCGGGGCGCCTAAAGGGGTCCGAACTTCAAAAATTTATTCTGGGAGAACCGGGAGTCGGAATCCGAAACCGATCGCGTCCCCGTTCTCCGTTTTCGCTGAGCCGTGCGGGGCGGCCCCGCACCGCTGGGCAGCGCGTCCCGCGCGGCGCCTCGGCCGCGCGGGGCCGCCCGCAAGAGGGGGGCGCCCCGCGCCGGGCTGGTGCCGCGCGGGGCCGCCCCGCACCCGCGGGCAGCGCGCCCGCGCGGCGCTCGGCCGCGCGGGGCCGCCCGCAAGAGGGGGGGGCACCCGCGCGGGCTGGTGCCGCGCGGGGTCGCCCCGCACCGCGGGCAGCGCGCGCCCGCGCGGCGCTCGGCCGCGCGGGGCCGCCCTCAGGAGGGGCGCCCGCGCGGGTGGTTGCCGCGCGGGCGTTCGCCCCGCACCGCAGGAGGGGCGCCCGCGCGGGCTGGTGCCGCGCGGGGTCGCCCCCGCACCGCAGGAGGGGCGCCCGCGCAGGCTGGTGCCGCTCGGGGGTCGCCCCGCACCGCGGGCAGCGCGCCCCGCGCGGCGCTCGGCCGCGCTGGGCCGCCCGCAGGAGGGCGCCCGCAAGGGCTGGTGCCGCGCGGGGTCGCCCCGCACCGCAGGAGGGGCGCCCGCGCGGGCTGGTGCCGCGCGGGGTCGCCCCGCACCGCAGGAGGGGCGCCCGCGCAGGCTGGTGCCGCGCGGGGTCGCCCCGCACCACGGGCAACACGCCCGCGCGGCGCTCGGCCGCGCGGGGCCGCCCGCAAGAGGGGGGCGCCCGCGCGGGCTGGTGCCGCGCGGGGCTGCGCCCAGGCAGAGTGTTCGTCGCACGGGCCGGTGCTGTGCGAAGAACTCCGCCGCACGCTGTTGGGAGTCGTTTGTAAGCTTCGGACTTCTAAGTCTTGACTTGCCCTTGTTCCTTCAGGAGTGCGGGACGCTGTTGGCGACTGGTGCACAGACGCGGACTGGACGAACGCAGGACGACGCACACAAGGTGGGTACGTTCCCGGGGATTTCGGGAATGGGGTTTAACTGTTAGAAATAGCAAGTTGGGGCAAGGTGGAATTATCAGTCTCCTTCTGTTTATGCACTAACCCTGTTATGTTATGATACTTAATGTCAATCTGAGGCTCAAGTTTTGCTACACGCACACCCGCGGTTTGGCCACCGCAAGGGTGTGCTTTTCCGGAAAAGTGGTACGTTGACCCGTGTACCCCACGCGGCGGTGGCGTTAGGAATGGGGGCCCCCATGGGTGGGGGGTGTGAGCGGTGATGTCGAGGCAGGTGCTCGGCGGCCGAGGCAGGTGCTCGGCGGTGGGCATCGGGGAAGGTGCCCGATGTTGTTTTGATACAGGGTGTGGTTATGGTGGAAGATGCATGGGAGGGATGGTTGCTCCGGTGTTTGTGGTTTGCCTTATCTTTGTTTACTACGCTTATCATGCTATTTCTAATCACTGACTTCCCACACCGTGACAGGTTCGTCCAGGGGCGAGTGCTAGGGCGCCGGTGAGGACGCGAGGGTGCTGATCTGATTTTTGGGTGACTTCAGATACAGTGACTCTTCTTTCCCTTTTCTTTTATTATTCATGGTAGCTAGTTGTGGATTGCGACACCCCCGTGGGGTCGAAGTGGATGTTGCCCTTTTTCCTTTTCGAATAATTGAATGAATTCTACGTTCTCTCTTACTTGGCCGTTTTGAACGAGGAAAAGCAAAGAAAACCGTTTGCGAAAACTACTTTTAAAACGTGGGTGTCGAGTGGGCACCGAGCTTTACAAACCTTATGGGATTTATGTGTTTGCGAACTGTTTTCATAAACGATGGCGTCGTGTGGATGCCGCTTTCAAAACCTTGTGATTATTTATCCTTTCAAAACACCGGCCTCTATGCTCTAAGTGAATGCTAGAATATCATGTGTATTGTTTGGTTGTATGTGTACGAGACCCCAACTGATGTGGTTAGAGATTGTGTGTGCTACGCCTTGTGAGACACTTTGTAGTTGAGACGCCGTGCATATACAAAGGAGACTCTGCCCGTTTGCAGAGTGAATTTGTGTATGCGGCGGGTCTGGGCACGCGCCGGGGAGTAATGTTATACAAAAAAAAAATATATGGCTGATTCAGGGGCATCGGTGGCTCCTCTTCCGCGCGATTTGAACCCCCGGGGCGTGACAGATTAAGATGGTATCACCATCTTACGTTATCCCTTTCTTACGACTGTCCGACTGTGGGACAATTTTTAGTGTTTTTCCGGAAAGTCCGTCGGGACTCGCGGACATTTTTAGATGGAAGGGCGGTGCCCTCGCAGTAACGGCGGTCATTCTGGGGATAGGTGTCACCACGGTCTCTCCCAAGGGAGCTCCAACAGTGGCCCCCGGCATAAGTCCCGAAGTTGCTGGTGTTAGTGCTGCTGAAGGCGTCGTCGGATGAACCGACGGTATCTCGGTCACCGAGGTCGGAGAAGGGCCAACCGTAGTCTCGCTGACCGCCACCGACGGTCTCGTCACTGGTGCGGTTGGTCCGGGCAAAGAAGCCTGGGCGACCTCCATTGGTAATGTCGACTGTTGCGCCCACTGCCGCATTTGTTCCATAAGGGTTGCCAACTGCCCGGCCACCTCTTGTAGTTGTTGTCGGAGCAGCTGATACTCCGCCGCTATTGGCACCGTACTTTCTGCCCTTGCGTTCTCCGCTGATAACCCCTTTCGGGCCATTAATCGCTACATACAAAGAAACCAAGTCAACCCTAAACCTATCGGGTCTAGCACCACGACCTACAGACGTACTAAAATTAAATCCCCCAGTTCACTTTATTAATCAGTAGTTAGTGTATTGCGCCCCGTGGATGTTGGGCCCCGACTGTTGTGGTTAAAGTTTACCGCTCTGATACCATCTTAATCTGTCACGCCCCGGGGGTTCGAATCGCGCGGAAGAGGAGCCACCGATGCCCCTGATTCAGCCATATATTTTTTCTTGTAAAATAATACTCCCCGGCGCGTGTCCAGACCCGCCGCATACACAAATTCACTCTGCAAACGCGCAGAGTCTCCTTTGTACATGCACGGCGTCTCAACTACAAAGTGTCTCACAAGGCGTAGTACATACAATCTCTAACCACATCAGTTGGGGTCTCGTACACATACAACCAAACAATTCACATGACATTCTAGCATTCACTTAGAGCATAGAGGCCGGTGTTTTGAAAGGATAAATAATCACAAGGTTTTGAAAGCGGCATCCACACGATGCCCTCGTTTGTGAAAACAGTTCGCAAACACATAAATCCCACAAGGTTTATAAAGCTCGGTGCCCACACGACACCCACGTTTTAAAAGTAGTTTTCGCAAACGGTTTTCTTTGTTTTTCATCGTTCAAAACGGCCAAGTAAGAGAGAACGTAGTATTCATTCAATTATTCAAAAAGGAAAAAGGGCAACATCCACTTCGACCCCACGGGGGTATCGCAAACCACAACTAACTACATGAGTAATAAAAGATAAAGGGAAAGAAGGGTCACTGTGTCTGAAGTTCGATCAAAGTCAGAACAGCACTCTTGCGGCCTCTCCGGTGCCCTAGCGCTCGACCCCGGACGGACTGGGTGAAACTGTCACGGAGTGGGGAGTCAGTGACCAGAAACAGTATTAAAATCAATACGGGCTAAAGAAAGGCAAACCACGATAAAAACCAGAGCAATCAACAATGTAGCACCCAGTGCAAACAATATAATGCAGAACCTCTTGCAAACAATACAATGCAGAACCTTGTGCAAGCATAACCGGGCACCTCCCCCGGCAACCACAAACACCGGAGCAACCATCCCTCCCATGCATCATCCACCATAACCACACCCTGTATCAAAACAACATCGGGCACCTTCCCCGATGCCCACCGCCGAGCACCTGCCTCGGCCGCCGAGCACCTGCCTCGACATCACCGCTCACACCCCCCACCCATGGGGGCCCCCATTCCTAACACCACCGCCGCGTGGGGTACACGGGTCAACGTACCACTTTTCCGGAAAAGCACACCCTTTGCGGTGGCCAAACCGCGGGTGTGCGTGTAGTAAATCTCGAGCCTCATCCGAGCACCAACCTCGGTAAACCAGACCGAGCACCTGCCTCGGCAACCAAATATCCACACAATAGCTTTAACAGGGTTAGCAAATGTAAACATGCAATTACTAAGATCTTTGTGCGTGTAGAAAATCTCGAGCCTCATCCGAGCACCAACCTCGGCGAACCAGACCGAGCACCTGCCTCGGCAACCAAATACCCACTCAATAGCTTTAACAGGGTTAGCAAATGTAAACATGCAATTACTAAGATCTTACCCCTTTTCCCATAACTCCGGAAACCAAGACAATGGAAGAGTCCCTACAGCGACCCATAGTCGCCATACTATAAAGATAATAAAACACAAACCCTTACCGGAGTTAACAATATTCCACAAGTTGAACTTTAATATTCTGAAAGGTCACGTCGATCACCGTCCCCAACGCTAGTATGTCCCGAACTACCCTACCTTTGTTTGGGTAGGGCGAACTGCCCGCCCGGTCTTCTACCGCGACAGCCGTAAATCCGGAGGTCCACATCACCCACCAAACCCCTCAACAAAATAAACATAGTAACAACGAAACTGTGCATAAAGAGGTTCTAAGGGGTACCCACCTGGAACGCGAAGAAAAGGGTGTGCGGGAAAATTCCAGTCAGAAGTCCCCCCCACCTTGCGCCCGGAGAACTAAGGTAGGAAAAGTATTGTTAAAAACATCGTCGTAGTCAAAAACACTCAAAAACGGGGCGAAACGGGCCAAAAACGGAGCTCCCGGGCCTCCGGGCTGACGGGTGGTGCACGGGGCAGCGCGTGGACCGGGTCCACGGCAGCAAGTGACCGCGGCGCAGACCGGGTGCACCGCTCGGCAAGGTGAGCCGGTGCGTCTTGGGCCGGGCCACGCACGGGGAAGGGCGCGGACCGGGTCCACGGCAGCAGGAGCCCGCGGCGCAGACCGGGTGCACCGCTCGGCAAGGTGAGCCGGTGCGTCTTGGGCCGGGCCGCGCACGGGGAAAGGCGCGGACCGGGTCCATGCCGCGCGGCTGCCGCGGCGAGCGCCGGGTGCACGCCCGGAGCGTGCACCGCGCACAGTGCGCAGCCCGGCGCACGGTTCCGTGCGCCGGGTCTGCGCCTCCGGGGCTGCGGGGTGTGCACCGGGTGCACGACTGGGGTCTGTGGACCGCGGCTGGAGGATCCGTACGCGATGAACAGTAACGCCCCTTTTTTTGCTTTCTTCTCCGTTTTCGCTCCCGTGCGACTCCGGCGACGACCTCGTGGGCATGATAACGGCGGCGGCGGCCTCCCGTTTGACAACGGCGACGGCGGCTTCCCGTTACCACAACCCACGACGCGTGCGACACCCGAACAACCCCCAACCAAAACCTCGACCCCACAGAAAATGCAATAAAGGGGGAACGACGCTTACCGTGATCTTGTGAGGAAAAGGGTAGGAGGGTGGATCGTCCCTCTCGTCTCCAACGGAAAGCTCCACGAGGGATGGGTTTCCCCCGTTCTTCCCTTCTCCTCGTCTCGTTTGCGCCGCTTCTCGAAAAGAGAGGAAAATATCGATTCGGGTTCCTCTTTTTCTTTCTTAAAAGCGCCGCCCTAAATCCTAGCCGTCAAGAGAGAAAACCAAGAGGGAAAAGAAAAACCCTACGGCCCCCGGTTTTAAGGAAAACCCTAATAAAAAATCGGCGGCTAAGATTGTCTCGAAAAGCGTGTCATCCAATCGCACGGATACCGGGGCGCCTAAAGGGGTCCGAACTTCAAAAATTTATTCTGGGAGAACCGGGAGTCGGAATCCGAAACCGATCGCGTCCCCGTTCTCCGTTTTGCGAGCCCTTCCGCCTAAAAATGTCCGCGAGTCCCGACGGACTTTCCGGAAAAACACTAAAAATTGTCCCACAGTCGGACAGTCGTAAGAAAGGGATAACGGAAAGGGTAACGGAAAAGCCAGGTCTTACAGGTCCGGACTGGAATTATGGCGGTCCGGACTGTCGTAACGAAACAGACTATTTCCAGAAAAACAAACGTTCGGGGTCCGGACTGAAGTGCCTCATCCGGACTGTTCATACATTTCAGCAAAAACCCATGTTCGGGGTCCGGATCAGAATTGGCATGGATCCGGACTGGATTTGCGCATGAACAAACACCGTTCGGGGTCCGAACTGCCGTGACTGATCCGGATCCTGAACATGTCCCATGTCCAGTTTTTGATTTTTATACAATTAAAAATTCATCCAAGTGTTTCTACACTATAAGAAGTGTTGGGATCAACAAAAATATTTAGTTAAACATACCTGATCCTTTTGAATTCTTCTTTCTTGAGATTGAGACATATGATCCAAACTTCTTCATCTTCAATCTTCAAGACTTAAATAATTTCACGAAATACGCCAACACAAATTCCTTAACAATCTCCCCCTTTGGCGGTTTCGTGACAAAACACAAATCCACTCAAGAAAATTCAAAAAAAAGATATTTTTGTTGCTATCACCATACAACAAAAATTTACAATGAAGAACCAACATAGAATAAGATACATGAGATAAACTCCTAGAACAGACTCTAGACTTAGACATCTGTAATCTCTGCAAAAGAAAACATTCTTGACAAAAGAGATCGTTAGATACTGTAAAGTACCGGATTTTCGACACATAAATAAATATTATAAAAATAGTATGAAATACTATTGTTATGAAAGTTAGGAAAATAAAGGATATGTGGACGCGAGTTGGGCCCAAATCGGGTTAAAATGGAGAGATCTAAAAATTTATTTGAGAAAGGGGGCACAGATTTTTAGTGAAAAATTCACAGTGTCGGAAAATTCCGAGAAAATTACGGGAGGCCCGTAAATATGTTTTAAGGCCACAGAAAAAGTTTCGCGTTGATCGGAGGCCGGATAGTGAGAACGGGCTCCACCAACAGTGTCGAAAAATTCTGAGAAAATTACGGGAGCTTCGTAATTATGTTTTAAGGTCACAGTAAAAATTTCGTGTTGATCGGATACCCGGATTGTGAGAACGGAGTCCGCCAGCGATTTTAGATACAGGAAGGCTTTTGGTGGCCCAGAAATAGCCCAAAGTGAAAATTTAAATTTTTTTGTGGTAAATTAAGCTGAAATGAAGCCGCCTGTCAAATTTGGACGGAAACGGACGAAGAATGAACAGAAAACGGAACAAAAACGAATCTCGAGGTGATGACGGCGCGCGGATCGAGCGGGGCACAGCTGGCGCTTGGAGGGGCGCGGGTCAAAGGGGGCCGCCACATGGCGGGCCCCCATTGGGCCCGTACGGCGCGGGGACGCGCACCCGCAGGGGCGCGCGGGGGTGCGCGCCTGTGTGGCGCGCACAGTGTAGCTTGACTTGGACCTGGTGCACCGCCTTTGTGCTGTGGACCGAGGGCTGGTGGCTCCTCATTGGTCGGTGCACCGTGGACCGGTGCACCGTGGACCCACCCTCTCTCCCTTCTTCTTCTTCTTCTTCTTCTTTCTCCCCCGCAACTCCATTCTTTCTCCTCTTTCCTTTCTTCTCCAACCGAGAGTGAGGGAGAGTGAGGGAGGAGGTTGGGAGGTGTTGCGGCGTGGCGTCGTGGGCTTTGTGGAGCGCGCAAAGTGCTCCAAAAAGCCAGATGGACTACGCGAGGTAGGCCGTTCGTTATTTTTTTTTTTGTGGTATTTTTGGCACAGTTTTTGAGTCTCCTTTTGGACATTAAATTTGACCCCCCGTACCGTTTTGCGTGTTAGGGACCGAGTTCTACTGTGCCATTGCTGCCCAGACTGTCGCAGATATTTTTGGCGCACCTCGTTTTGCGTGTAAGTTGTAAAAAAATGTACCATTTTGCGTGCCAATTCGAGGTACGTGCTCCGTTTTGCGTGCAGGTTGGACTAACGCGCACCGTTTTGCGCACAGTCTTTAATATTATACATCATTTTTCGTGCAGAGAGAAAAAAATATGCACTGTTTTGCGTGCAACCCTACAGTTATGCGTGCACCGTTTTGCGTGCAAATTTGAGGTACGTGCATCGTTTTGCGTGCGACCCTATAGTAAAGCGTGTACTATTTTGCGTGCAAATTTGAGATAAGTGTACCGTTTTGCGTGCAGATTGAATTCACGCGCATCGTTTTGCGTGCAGGCTGAAATGACGTGCATCGTTTTGCGCGCGAGTTTTATTAACGTGCACCGTTTTGCGTGCAGGTTTGGAGGACGTGCATCGTTTTGCGTGCGGACTCGAGGGATGCGTACCGTTATACGTGCAAGCTCGAGGAAACAAGAAGAATCGCGCGGAGACCAATTGCAAGTGTCTACAAGCAATTGGGTACACCACAAGGTGGGGGATTCTGCCGAAAATGGGTGATCTCTCCCCTTGCTCCTTTGCTTTTTGATCTAGAAGCATGATAGTAGCCTGTTAGAGGCGTTAGGTAATTATGATTAAGATTGCATGTTTAAAGGAATACAGATAAAAAGTGCAACTGTTGGTTGCCAACGACAGATGATATATATGCATGTGTAGAGAAATTTAGAAGAAAAGCGACATTTATGATTTATCCACAATAGGGGATAAACTTGTATGTGTAGATGGACACAGACGAAAAACGCAACTGTCGGTTGCCAAAAGGAGACAATTCATGTGCAAAAGGACTTAGAGGATAAATATTATTTTTTATGATGGATAAATATGTGATGACTGTGATCATGTTAGGGTACAACCCTAGGAATCATGTGACATAAGGAAACATGACATGTTGGTTGTAAGACTAGGAGAAAATCTAGATTAAGGTTTAACGAGTGGCATGATGACCTAGGAGATATACCTAGATCGACGAGTGGCATTATTTTAGGAAAAATAACCTAAGGTTGACAATAGAGTGTTAAACATAGAGTCAGAGAACTCTAGGTTAAACAAGAGTAGGGTTAAACTCTAGTGATGAAATAGAGTTAGTGCAACCCTAGGTTAAACATGGAACAGGAAAAATAGAGTTAGTAAAACTCTAGGATTCAGTGAGAAATCAGGAAATATGGGGATTTGATCCCCAAGTTAAAGAATTAAATATTGTAACCCCAGAAAGTCATAGGACGTCTGGGTAAAGGGATTAATTAGTTTAACTTCAATCTGAGTTAAATAAAGGAAATGGAAAATGACCAAATGTGGAGACATGAAAGAAAGAGAAAATGGAAATAGGGTTAATAAACTCTTGAGTTAGATAAGATTGAAAGTAACTGGTGTCCTAGTGACATAGTGCAGTGATATAGTGCAGCCTTAAGGGTAATTGAAGCTTAGGGTTGTGAATTGAGAACCAGTAAGAAAAGTGTAAAGTGGTCAGGAAACTTAAGATATTGCCGAGTGGCAAAATAAGTGGAATGTAAACGAATAAGTTGTTCAAACTTAAACTGGTGTTATAGACACCCAAATTATCCTAGAGTAAAGAACTTAGGATAAAAAAAAATAAAGCTCGAGAGAGAGCTAAAAGTGATTAATGATCAAGACAAGCAAAGTGCTTGAAATAAAAGAGAAAAGTAAAAGAGAAGCATTGAGGCATAAATGCTAACGGGAGGGTTGAGCATATGTCACTCCCGGGTGGATGAGTGCCAAGGTGCCTTAAACTCATCTGAACATAAAGTGTAAAGAGAATGGTTAAAGAAAGAGAATAATTAATGAAAGGTAAAAAGGATAAGATAAAATGTATTGGGCTGAGCACTACGGGAGGCGATGCTACAACCTGTTCTTGTTTGATTGGGGTTGTAGGCATTCGTCTCTTGGAACCCTCGGACCCTGTGAAAGAAAAGCCTAAATGGCCGTTGGGAGGGTTGAGCATATGTCACTCCCAAGTGAATTAAAGAATTAAAGCTAAGTTGCCAACGGGAGGGTTGAGCATATGTCACTCCCGGGGGAAGTGTGTGAGCAAGACTCAGCTTCCCAAGTAAAGGCAAAGCAAAGATCTAAAGGCAAAAGAAAAGATAAAGATAAAACGGGCGGACCTACGGAGTGAAACGCGGCCCAGGTTGGAGCAGTTGGCAGTGCCCCTTTCCCGGGTAGAGACCCGTTCGGGACGTTTCTTCCGTAGGACGGGGTAACACTTGCGGGTGTTATCGGCAACCTTAGAAATCTTATCTTATGGTAGCAGGACTACCGGGCTGGGGCCCGTTGGATAAGAATTTCTGAGGGTTAACTTGAACTAAAGCACCAGAATTTAAAGAATAAAAAGAAATTAGAGTGGCCAAGGTGGCCGGGTTAGTTTGACCCTGTATACAGCGACATAGTGGCCGAGTTGGTGCTTAGCAGCCTAGTGTGGCTAGACAGAGTAGTACTGGGTCGATGAGTATACGCAGATAGTGTAGTCATATATGATATTGCGTAGCAGCATACTGATATTGAGGATTTTAGTTTCCTGGCACTATTATTATTGCTTCCATTGGACCAAGTGGTGTAGGACATTTTTTCTCGGTGGTTGAACCCACTGGGAACTCTGTCGGAGTTCTCACACCCCTTGGGTGACCACCCCCCCCCCACAGGTTCGAGCATGGATGCCGCGGTCGAGACGGAGACAGGTGCAGACAGCGAGGCATTCGACAGGGGCAAGTGCCCAGCAACATAGAGACCTAGAGGGTCTAGCAGAGGTATCCCTTTTTATATTTCTTGAGTGAACTATGTATGGTGAGGAAATTATGTAAAGGGAATTGTAATAATTTATTTGCAAGTTCAGAGACGTAAAGTGTAATAAGTTTATATTATAGTTCACTCTTGCATGCTTCCATTTTCCGCTTTAGTTGTTGCAAAAATTTAAATTAGTAGCAATTTTTAGTACTCTGATATTGAGCTTCCGCATACACTTGTTGTGTTATTATGGATGTTACCGTTCCTTTCGGGTAGTGAAAGGTCATACCCGATTGGCGGGTCTGTTGGCGTGCCCGAACCGTGCAAATTGGCGGACTCGGGGCGTGACAGATACCTCAAGAATATTTGCATATAAAACCAAACACAGAGATAGAGTTTATACTCATCATGACATTTATGAATTCAGATATGTAACAAGATCACAATCAAAATTAGACATATCTTCTAAGCATTAAAAACCAAATGTCATATGTATGTTAGTTAACAAACAACTTGTTAGAAATATTACATGCCCAAATAGTTAGTCGAATAGTTAGTAGAGGCATGCATGCAAAACCAAATTCAAAACCAAAAGTTGATGTCATACTTACTTTTCATAGTCTTACCTTTCATAGTTCCTTTCATAGTTCACAATTTGTTCGATCATAGTATCATTGTTTATCTCTCTCTCTCCCCCTTTTTGTCACAAAATAAGCCAAAAATTACAAAACGGAGAGGTGAAAAGTACTAAAGCAAGAAAAATCAGAGACCTAAACAAAGAAAAAACTGAAAACTAAGCCTGCACAACAAAACGATATGTTAGAAAGAAGTTCAATTGTCAGACTCTCAGCCTTCTGAGCTACTGCAGTCCAGTTTGTGTAGAATCTGTCACGCCCCGGCGTCGAAACTGCGACCCGGGCTCGCCAACAGATCCGCCGCCCATACGGAAACCCCATATGGACGAAGCGACAAACCTGCAAAAGTGTCAACTACAGTATACAGATATCAGAGCTGAAAAGTAAACTACTGTAAAGCTAAAATCCAATCCTTGTACAACTGAAAATAATACAATATCCATCTCCCAAATACGATCATATACAAGTCCTCTGATACAAAACACAAAAGGGAGATATCTCCAATAAATACATCAGTGTACAAGCTCTCAATACAAAAATATCCTCACTACATCAGTCTCTCAAAAGAGGAAAAAGAAATAAACTAACCTACTGAAGCTCTCCTCTGAAGGGGTACCGCTACACTCCATCGACGGGTAGGGAACTAGCTCGCGACTCTCTCGCCTCGGTCAGAAGGATCAGCAACAGGATCAGCAGGAACAGAAGAAGAAGTCCCTGGGGAAAAGACACCACGACGGGTGTGAGAACTACTTCCCACAGTAGTTCTCAATGGGCGCCGCCAACAAGCCCAACGGTCTGCCCACCAAGTCTACCAGAGGCATAAAGTAACAAAAGCCGGACTGAAAGGGGAAAAGCTGGAAAAATAACTCTACAGCTACTATGCCTCTATCTAGATGCTCAAGTAGTGGAACAGATGATAAAATGATGCATCTACTGACTCTCAAGTATAGTCACCCAATCTACACTGACTGCCTCCTCGGGTCCAGTCAAACCTGCGCCTGCCTACTGCCGTTACATCCCGGAGGACCGGACTGACGTAGGGCGTCCGTAGCTGCCAAAACTGGCCCAGCCAGAGGGACTGTGTCGACAAGTCGCGATACAAAAGTAACAAATCCACCCCGGGCGTGGCTCTCGAGGGGCGCGACCCCAACGAGGAAAAGGTATCCGCGCACTCTGTCGCTCAGGTGGCACTGCAGGCTATAGTCAAAATCCACGCTCACGCTCTGAACGGAAGGACTCAATCCTCAAACATCTCGCACAACAGTCGGAGCACTCTCGACGACTCAGCTGATCAGCTCTCACGAAACATGAGACACTAGCCTCACCAACAGCTCACAGCACAGAACACACTGGCTGGAAATACTCCACAGCCAGGAACGACCCACAACTCAGGGCCAACAACACTGGTCGGACAACACTCAACGACCCGGGACCACCGTCAACACCAACGGCTCCCACAACAGAACACCAACCACACCGATAACTCAGGAAGGGCCGACACCATAAGGGTTTGGAAAACCCGAAATGTCAGTGCTAAGAACCCTATCAAACAAGAACAGACTCTAGGCTCCGCCTATCGAATTTTCGGGCCCCCTTACAGTTCAGGAACACGACAACCTCGGAACAACACGCAGAAGGTACCAACCAGGGCCCGAAAGTTCCGGGAGACCAACACCGACAACCCTATCAACAAGAACAGGTTCCAGGCTCGGGCCCCGTGGCTTCCGTCCCGACAAAGGAATGGCCCCTAGAACCCAGACCGCTCGAATCCTCTCGAGTGGGAAAGTTTACAAGAAAAGGTGACATTTATTACCGAAAATCATCTTGATTTGAGGGGAAACCCATTTTTAATGATTTTTAGTTCTTTTAGGAAAAGCAGTTAGAAAATAAGTATTTTACACCCAAACCCCGAAGGGCTGATGCCTTTGTCCAATCAAACAAGAACAGACTCCAGCGGCCCTCCGATGCTTGGAAGAAAACATTGGTAGACTAAAATCATTTGTATGTCAAAAAGGGTTCTGGGTTCTAGGTCCAGCTAACACTAGCACACAACTGCCACTAACACAGTGGCGACAGCACAAACAGGGATATAAGACCTCCCGGGACTATCGTTTACCCAAACGGCTCCCGGCACAGATAAGCGACACACTACAACTACCAAACTCCACTCTGCTCCCAAGCACGAGTGCAAATGCATCCCACACTAAAAGAAAGTCCCGACCTCTCGGCCCACTACCCGGGCGAGGATAACACTATGTCCAGAAATAGAAGAAACAGTGTGGATGTCTAATCAAAAATAACCCTAGCCCAAGTGAGGGTTTTCTACTGGTCTGATTACACATGCAACATATGACGGGGGTGCTAGGTCAGGTTCTAAGATAACTAAAATTTAACAGATAGAAGGAAGTAAAAGGTCACAAGATCGACAGATAATACTAGGAATAACAATTCCAACATTCTAGCATGCTACTCAATAAATTCACTATCATGCATGATCCTACATCAGTAGAATTACTGTACAGTCCAACAAGCTTGGAGACAAGGCCACCCACCTGAAACTGGACAATCCGATGCCTGATCTGGCTGAATTTTGGCGTGAGTAATCCTTATCGTCTCAGAAGTCCGATGCCATGAAAATCATCCAAATCCGCCTCACGGATTGGGCACAATCACTGAAACAATGCACACCGCGCAATCAAATTCCAGAATTTCAGCAATTGAAATTAAGTTAAAGAGAATGTAGGTGCAGCCCCAAATACCTCAAGATGAAGTTCCTAGCAGTAAAACAAAGATGTCCAGCTCCATACAAACATCTTCAAGTCCTCAAAATCCACCATTAATTTCCCTTAACATTCAAACACCACAAATATCACAATGTTGTCCAAAACTGCTAACATAAACTTGCTAGCATTTCCAAGCTTAATTAGGGGCTTTTCCAAAGGGATTTATCCACAAACCACAAAAGAGAATTTGCTCACCTTGAAGTTAAGAAGAAGTCCCAACTCGAATTTCTGAAAAAGACCTTATATCCACAGAGTTATCTGCATTCCAAGGTGCATTGCTCGAATCAAAACTAAAACAGGGACTGCAGTAATCCTTATAACAGCACTTGGAAAGATCATTAAAGTTACATAACCAAACTTGCTCCAAATCCTACAAGAGAGGTACCATTGGATTCCTTGTCGAGAGTAGATACAATTTGAGCTAAAGAACTCCAAATTTCATGCTCGGACGAAGGAGAAAACCCATAAACACTTTGAACTATCCACCAAGTTCCATCTGTACACGAATGCAGCAAGGTGTTCCACAGATCATGCATAAACCCTAATAAAAACTCAGATCTTTGGAGAATGGTACTTACCAATATTGTAGATCTTCGAGTCCTGGAAATTTTCCCGCACAAATCATCCAAAAATTCTCATCCTACTGCCCAGAAAGGCCAAAACACTGAGGACTACTGAGGATTCCAGACTGAAATGAAGGGTCCCAAAGATGGCCTTAAAACACTGTAAAATCATGAGATCTGAGGGAAGAGTTGAATACAAAGATTGTAGCCTTACCTCTTGTAAAAACGTAGAACCAAAAATGAGCTCACAATTCCAAGAAATGAGTCCTAGGGAATTTTCGTACTGAAAAGCGACGGAGAAGGCTGTGAAGCAGCAATGGTGATATCCTCAAGTGTTGATGGAGAAGATGATCCAAATGGCCTCCAAAAATCCTCCAAAAATCCAGTGTTGTAGAAGAGAGGTTGGAGAAGCTCTGGTAAAAACCCCACTGAGAAAAACCTCTCTAAAAGCCCCAAAATGGAGAAAGAAAACTCCATTAAAACATTGAAGAAGAAGAGTCCCCAGGATTTAACCTCCTGTCGCTACAGTGTTGGGCCGGCCCGCGGCCTCAATGCGGGCCGCCACGCGTCGCCCATCCAGCGGCCGCGCCCACCCGCGCCAGCCACCGGATGGACGCCACACGTCGCGCCCCGACAGGGCGATCGCGCCCGCGAATGGGCGCGCGACGCGTGGCGGGACCTTATCCGCCCGCGCCCGAGGCCGCCCGCGCCTCTGCCCGCGCCTGCTGCGTGGGCCGGGCTCGCTGCACCGCGCCTCCGCTCCTTCCACGTGGCGTACGGACCCAATGGGAAGCCGCCACGTGGCACCCCTTCCGATCCACCGGTCTACCATGCACCCGAAAACACTATAAACTTCGGGTTGCCCGTTTTCGCGCGTCCGGACTCAGAAAAATACATGCAAATAGCCTATTTTCAACGTTTTTCCGCGCTGAATCCAAATACGAAGTCCATTTTGCAAGAATCCATTCCTAATTTTCGGCGAAACTCCCCATTAAGCAATCTTGATCCATTTCTCGCACTGAGTCCGTTTCTCGGGTCCGATTTGCGCGCAACCAACACTATCCACAGAAATAGGCCTCCACAAGCTGTCGATCACGCTGTAATGACCACAAATATCCGTGTCTTCACAGAATCCCTTTAAGAATTTTTGATAATTTGGAGCAGTTCTTTTTCATCTTGTGAATGCCAGCCAACATTCTTTCTTGTGCTTCAGACATTCTCCTTTGTGCTCGTTGCATAGATAGTATATCAGCTTTTGTGGTGATTCTCTTGGAGGTAGAAGGAGATTGTGTGGATGCTGAAGGTGTATTTTGACTTTCATTCCATGGAGATTCTCTAGGCAGAGAGCGTGCTCTGGCGAGTGGTTCATTGATCTGAATTCCTCTGCCCCTCGAATTCTTGCTCCTTGTGGGATGTTTGGCTGTTGAGGAAGACGTTATCAGCTTCTTTTCCTTTAGATAGTACCTATCTTCGTCATCCACCGCTTGTTGTGCTTCTTTAAAAAATGTTTCCCAATCCTCTTCATCTTCTGATTCTGACTCAAATTGAGGAACAGTGTTTATCTTCTCCTGACTTGCTTCAGCTTGTTCCTTTTTGACAGATGCTCGAGTTCCCACTAATGCTACAATGAGCGCAATAATCCAAGCGAAAGCCATTTTGCTACTAGTGCTCAGATAATAGAAAAGCTTGTGAGCAAAACTCAAGAACACGAGAAAAATTATTTATTTTCAAAAATTTGAAAAATTGTACCTAAACAATCATTATCATGCAGAGAGACTAGGATTCAAACAAGTTTTGCAAAAAGAATTTTAAAAATAGATCAATCCCAAGATTTTCAAAAATTCCTATTATATGCCCTAAAACCGAATTTTCAGAAATCAAAGCCTAAAAATTCGTTAATCAAGAGAATACCTAGCATATAATCAAACCTAATCTACCCAGAGTTCTTATTTCAAAAGAAATTTGATCAAAAACCAATCTCAAACGAAAAAGATACAAGATTGCCATCACGTTTTGAGCAAAAAGATGAAAAATAGTGAAAAACCGAGATTTTGATCATAAGAACTCACTTTGAATCGAAGAAGATGGGTTGGGAAGGCTCCAAGACGATTGTTTTCTAGAGAGAGAAGGTCTGGAGACTCAGAAACAAAAGATTGAAGTAAAAGAAAATCAAAACCCTTTTGTTCTATATAAAACCCTAGCCGCGGTCCGGACTGCCTCAAGAATCCAGTCCGGATCGGCTTACCCGCAGGAATACCTGCGTTCGGGGTCCGGATCGGCTTGTCCAGTCCGGACCGGCTCCAAACTTTTTCTTCAGAAAAATTCAGAAAAATTTCAGAAATTCCAGAATTGATTGTAAGCACTTTTGTGTATCAACTTTAAATGAAAATCATCGTTTCATATAACTAGAAATAGATTATGCAAAGTCCATCAAAAATATCCAACTAATGAAACGAAAATTTATAAAATTAAATCCCATAAAGTTGAACAGCTTCAATCACATCTACCATGATCTTATGAGTAATGCCTTTATCAAATCATCAATTTTGTAAAGAAAATGAAATACCAAGATCAATAGATGTTTGAAATCCCAAATATGTTAGATAATGTATCTAGTCAATCTGTTGAAGAGAGTGGCTCTTTGAGCATCTTTCATTAAAAATCCCACCTTATACCAACCTTGAAATTTGACAGAGCCAAGTATTCCAAAAAGCAGTTTATCTAATCAACTTGAAAAAACATGCTTGATATACATGTGGTAGCTGCACATAGTACTCGGACGACCGAGGTGGTAGCTCTTTCCTCCATGTGGTGGTAGTTTTCACACTCCTCATTGGGATGTAACTCTTTCCACATCTTTTGAGCATAACATTTTGCATTGACTCCCCCTCAATTGGCTATCAATTATATAATATATAAGGTATTCAACCAAAAATTGATCTCGATTTCATACTCGACTCAATTGTCAAATAAGATAAAAACTATACCAAGAGATCATTTGAGAGAGAAATTGACTTTGATCAAAACAAAGATGACTTAATTGACATAAATGATCATTGCATCAAATGAATTATTATGATATCCAAAGCATAATAAATTTCAAATTATATAAAAAGGATGTAGTTAAAGTCAATAATACTAGTGCTCAATTTATGTTCTATGTACAAACATAGATGATGAACAAAAACACAAAACAAAACCTAACCTAAGCAAAATTTTCTAAAAGAAGTTATTTCAAGGAAAGCATTCCAATTGCTTTACGCAAATGAATAAAGCGTTTTTGATCCAAAAGTTTTGTTAAAAAGTCAGCTAATTGATCCTCTGTTGAAATGTAGGAAAGTTGAAGAATATTTGATTCAACTAGCTCTCTTAGAAAATGATATCTAAGTTCAATGTGTTTTGTTCTTGAGTGCAACACAGGGTTTTTGGAAATATTTATAGCACTTGTGTTGTCACAAAGAATGGTTACCGAAGTTGCTGAAATTCGGAAGTCGCTCAACATGCTTTTCATCCAAATGAGTTGAGTTGAACAACTACCCGCTGAGATATATTCCGCTTCGGCAGTCGAGAGTGCTATGCAATTTTGCTTTTTACTATGCCATGCAACAAGGCAGTGGCCAAGATAGAAGCATGCACCACTCGTACTCTTCCGATCATCCACAGATCCTGCCCAATCGGCATCTGAATATCCTATAACATCAAGCGTTGTTCCCATAGGATACCAAATTCCGAAATTCAATGTTCCTTTGATGTACCGGATGATCCTTTTCACCGCTTTCAGGTGAACCTCCTTTGGTACTGACTGATATCTCGCACAGATCCCAACACTAAAGGATATATCCGGGCGACTAGCCGTGAGATAGAGTAGACTTCCAATCATGCTGCGATAAAGCTTCTCGTCTACACTTTCACTAAGAGATTCACTCCCTAATCCCTTATTGCTAGTTCCCATAGGAGTCGGAAAATCTTTAGAGTCTTCTAATCCGAATTTCTTCACCAACTCCTTTGCATACTTGGATTGGCATAGATGAATGCCTTCTTCATTTTGTTTTACTTGCAATCCAAGAAAGTATGTCAGTTCGCCCATCATGGACATCTCAAATTCGCTTTCCATAGTTTCAGCGAATTTAGAAGCATCATTGTCTCTAGTTGCACCAAATACAATGTCATCGACATAGATTTGTGCTACAATGAAATTATCCTGATAATGCTTCACAAAGAGAGTCTGGTCTGCTCCCCCTTGAGTGTAGCCCTTTTCCAATAGGTGCTTTGTTAGCCTTTCGTACCATGCTCGCGGTGCTTGTTTTAGACCGTAAAGAGCCTTTTTCAAATGAAAAATATGGTTAGGTTGTTTATAGTCTACAAAATCTTTCGGTTGAGCCACATAAACTTCCTCGTTTAAATACCCATTTATAAACGCGCTCTTAACGTCCATTTGAAAGAGTTTTATTTTAAAGTGACATGCAATTGCGAATAAGATACGAATTGACTCGAGTCGAGCAACTAGGGCGAATGTCTCATCAAAGTCTATTCCTTCAATTTGCGAGTAGCCCTGAGCAACTAATCGTGCTTTGTTCCTGATGATGGTACCATCCTCATTTTTCTTATTCTTGAAAATCCACTTAGTACCAATCACGTTGTGTTGCTTCGGTGGCTTCGTTAATTCCCAAACTTTGTTTCTTTCGAACTGATGGAGCTCTTCCTGCATTGCGTCAATCCAGTAGTCATCCTGAAGAGCTTCATCGACGTTCTTTGGTTCTATCATGGAGACATAACATGCGACTCCACAAACCAACTGCCCCCGAGTTTTGACTCCTTCTTGTGGATCTCCAATAATGTTTGATTCCGGATGATCTTTGGAGATTCTTAACATTTGTGGTAACGGAGTTCTCGGAGATGCATGTGATGATTCCTGCACATCAGATAAACTAGAAGAGCCATTAGATGCATCATTATTATTGGAAGAATTATCATGAGAAGATGCATTTACAGGAGTATCATCATCAAGAGACATATCAGGGGTAGATTTATCAGATGTAAAGTGAAAAGCTTCATCTACTTTAACATTTATAGATTCTACCATCGTTTTAGATTCAAGGTTAAATACCCGATATGCTCTACTGTTTGTAGAATAACCCATGAAAATCCCTTCGTCACTTCGAGAGTCGAATTTACCAAGATTTTCGCGATCTCGCAAAATAAAACAGCGACTCCCAAAGATACGAAAATATTGAATATTTGGTTTTCTACAAAACCACAGCTCATATGGTGTATTTAAAGTTCCCGGGCGCAAATACACTCGATTAATTACATAGACAGCGGTGTTCACGGCTTCAGCCCAAAAATGTAACGGGAGATTCCGGCTATGAAGCATCACACGCGCCATCTCCTGAACAACCCTGTTTTTGCGCTCAACAACACCATTCTGCTGAGGTGTATAGGGTGCTGAGAATTCATGTTTTATGCCATTGGAAGTGCAAAAATGAATGAATTTAGAATTAATGAATTCTCCACCTCTATCACTTCGAACACGAACGATCTTTTCATTTCTTTCAATCATAATATGATGACAAACCTCATGAAAAAAGTCGAAAGTATCCGCTTTCTCTTTTAAAAAAGTTACCCATGAATATCTAGAGAAATCATCAACCAAAAGAAAAATATACCATTTACCTCCCAAGGATGGTTGACGAGTTGGCCCCATTAAGTCCATATGCAGTAATTCTAAGGGCTGGTTAGTACCAACGTGGTTCAAGTTCTTGTGTGCAGCCCTTGATTGCTTTCCCTTTTGACAACCTCCACACACAATGTTATCTTTAAATGTAAGTTTAGGAACCCCCTTAACCACGTCTTTATTAGAAATCCTTGCTAGTTCTTTAAAATTTATGTGACCTAGCCTTTCATGCCAAAGAGTTTCATTATCTAAAGAAACTAGGTTACATTTTTCAGAAATTTTGTTTGAAACAACATAGCAATTATTTTCTGATCTAACCCCTTTCAAAAAGAATACATGGTCTTTATCAGTTACAATACATTCTATAGACGAAAAATTAACTGAAAAACCATTGTCACAAAGTTGACTTATATTGATGAGGTTAGTCTTAAGGCCTTCTACAAATAGAACATTATTCAAAACAGGGCCTTCTGGAATAGCGATTGTTCCTTTTCCAACAATTTTAGAAGAACGACCGTCTCCGAAAACAACATGTCCTCCGGAGATTTTCTCTAAAGTTTGAAAATAGTTTTTATCACCGGTCATGTGACGGGAACATCCACTATCCAGATACCAAGACGAGTTGTCATAAGCATGTAAAGAAGTATGAACAACAAGGCAAGGGAAGATTTCACCTTTGCGCACCCAAACCTTTTTGGATTGCGTCGGCAATGTTCTTGAAGTTATTCTCCTTGGTGAAAGCGTCTTGTTTGATTCATTGCTTGACATCCTCTTACGAGGTGAACTACCAAGGCTCTTTTCCTTTGATAAGTTTTCCTTTGATTTCTGGGGAATCACCTTTTTGGTAGTTGTTGCAAGAGGCGCTTGAGTTGAACGTTTCGCTCCCATCTTGCAATTTCTCCTTATGTGCCCTGCAAAACCACAACGAAAATATACCTTAGTGCTTGACGATCCCGAAGAGGGTGAACTAGGCTTGTTGTCGTTGTTTGTCGTAAATTCCGGTGTCGGAGGAGGAGATACTGACTGGGGCACAAAGACTGTCCCAATCGAACTAAAATTGTCTTCAGTTCGATTGTATCCGAGGCCGAATCTGTTTGTTTGACCAAGACCAAGCATCTTATCCAACTTACTCCTTCCAGAAGAAAATTGCTTTAAATCATCCTTGAGTTGGAAAATGGTCTTCGTCATTTCCATTTTTTCCTGTCGAGCCTCGCTGTAGAGCTTCAAGAAGTTATTTGCTTTATTCACCATATCTACATAATTCTTCTCGAGATGCTCATTAGACTCTTTAAGGGAAACATTTACTTTGATCAGATTATCCCTTTCCACTTCAAGAGCGTTTGAGAGAGAAGTTGCCCTTTTTGCTTCTTCTTCGAGATCCTGCAAACTCACTCTCAAACTCTTGTTTTCCTTTGCCAGTTTCTTTGAAACCTTCAAAAGTTTATGGTAGGCAAAAGCAAAATCTTCACCTTCAGAATTATCCGATTCATCGTCCGTTGCATTCTTTTCAACTTGGGAGGAGTTGGACAATGACTCAGATGTACTTGCCATAAAGCATATGAATGGTGAAGATGTGGGCGCGTGGAATGTCGTTGCGTTATTTTCTTCATCACTGGAAGATGACTCATTTGACGTTGAGGTGTCATCCCAAGTGACGGCTTGCATCGCTTTCTTCTTTGCCGGATTCTTATTGGGACACTCCGTTGAGATATGGCCGTATCCTCGGCACTTGAAGCATTGGACTTATCCCTCTTAGCTTTTCTTATCTTTTGAAAAACTCTCTTGCTTTCTTGACTTGTAGCTTGAATTCCCTTTGCCTTTCTTCGACTTCACGAATGATGGAGTTTTACTTAAATTACCCCTTTGAAAGTTTCGGCGAAACTTTCTGGTCAAGAGAGCAAGTTGCTTCTCGAAGTCCTCCATAGATAGGTTCTCGTTATCGTTTGAGGAGGATGAATCCGCGTCTTCTTCTTTTGTTGTTTTCAATGCAAAACCTGAAGACTTAGAAGAGGATGCTTTTCCAGAAGAATAGTTAGTAGGAAATGTCATTTCATAAGTTTGTAACGAACCAACTAATTCTTCTACACGGATTTCGTTCGGGTGTTTAATAGTTTCAATGGCCGTAACCTTGGAACGAAATCTTTCAGGAAGAGTCCTTAAAATCTTTCTTACAATTTTAAATTCTGGAATTTTCTCTTCCAAGTTAGCACATGAATTCACGATGTCTTGCAATCGTGTATAATAATCTGTGAACAATTCATTTTCTGCCATGAAAATGGAGTCAAACTTGCTCGTAAGCATTTGCAGTTTTTGAATCTTCACAAGGTTAGTTCCTTCATGTGTAACTTGAAGAACATCCCAGATTTCTTTCGCAGTCTCACATGCAGAGACGCGAGAGAACTCAGTTTGTGACAAAGCATTAAATAAAGCGTTAACACCTTTGCCATTGTAAGAAGATGCATCAACCTCTTCCTTGGTCCATTTCGACCTAGGTTTGATGGTGCGAACATCAGAAATAATGTCAGTTGGATTAGACCATCCTAACTCGATTGATTGCCACACCCGTTCGTCGATGGAAATTAAAAAGGTTTTCATCTGTACTTTCCAGTAGGCATAATTTGTTCCATCGAAGAACGGGGGTCTGTTGATGTTTCCACCTTCAACCATTGTTTACAACCCTATTCCCGCTCTGATACCACTTGTTGGGTTATGATAGAATATGGATCTAAATAGGGGAAAAAACACCTAGAGGGGGGGGTGAATAGGTGTAAACCATAAACACTCAAAAATTGTTGCGTAATAAAACCCAATGCGGAAATGAAAAAATAACACGCACGATTTTTACGTGGAAAAACTCCAAACCGGAGTAAAAAACCACGGGACCGATAACACGGCGAAATCCACTAGAATTAACACACGTACAAGGTGATATACCGTACTCACAGACGACTCAACCTTTTTCATACGCTCCTAGTAGATCTTCTCCGCTCGCTCCGCAACGCTCCTCGAATCCACGAATAGCGGCCAACGCCGAATCTACGGCGTCCAACGTCGAATCCACGACGTCCAACCGAATCCACGGTCTTCACCCAGTAGCACGTATCGAATCCACGAACGTACCTCGCTCCGAATCCACGAGAGCGGTTGCACCTTGAATCCACAAGGCCACGCGAGTCCACGCGCCGATTTTGGGAAAATCGTTGTTTTTTGGGTGGTGATAATCCGCCGAATACTTAGATTAGAAATAGATCGGAAATACCATCTAAGTATTCATTAATTTGATTCTACTCAAAATCTGAGTTTGAAACCCTAGAATCAAATTAATCAATATAGATGAAGAAACATAGAATTAAATCTATTGATTTCCTTTCTTCTCTATAGGTGGATTTTTCTTTTTATGACCGTATTTTGGATTACCCTAAAAAATGAATCGTAGGGTCTATTTATAGGTTAGAAACTGTTGGAAGAGGATAAGAATAAAAAACTAACCTTTTCTGGAATTTTACAGGACGACGGTCCGGACTGGAATTATGGCGGTCCGGACTGTCGTAACGAAACAGACTATTTCCAGAAAAACAAACGTTCGGGGTCTGGACTGAAGTGCCTGATCCGGACTGTTCATACATTTCAGCAAAAACCCATGTTCGGGGTCCGGATCAGAATTGGCTTGGATCCGGACTGGATTTGCGCATGAACAAACACCGTTCGGGGTCCGGACTGCCGTGCCTGATCCGGATCCTGAACATGTCCCATGTCTAGTTTTTGATTTTTATGCAATTAAAAATTCATCCAAGTGTTTCTACACTATAAGAAGTATTCGGATCACCAAAAATATTTAGTTAAACATACCTGATCCTTTTGAATTCTTCTTTCTTGAGATTGAGGCATATGATCCAAACTTCTTCATCTTCAATCTTCAAGACTTAAATAATTTCACGAAATACGCCAACACAAATTCCTTAACAATGTGCACTCGAGGTACAGGTTCCTGTTAGTGCTGTGCATGTGGAGGAGGCTTGTGGATCATGTCCAATGCAGTTGAGGCCGCGAGTTGTACCGGCAGACTTATTGGCAATTGTGGCAGTTCGGTGTTTTGACCCAGTGCTTGAGTTTTGGTTGGCACAGTGCCACAGGATGTTAGACTGCAGAAAGAGAGGACTTTGACCTTCTGCGAGGCAGACGAGAGGAGGCTTGATGGTTGAGATAGTTAGAGCACACAAGTTATAGCGACAATGTGAGAGGTGCTTATGGCGGCACCGGGACCCAAGGATATTTCTGTTGCCACGAGATCCCGGGTGTGATTTCACCTGAGCTGTTGATAATGCCGCCGGTTAGGGAGATAGAGATTGCGTTTGACGTGGTTCGGGGGACCGCACCACCCTCGACAGCACCTCATTGGATATCGCCGGTAGAGCTGAGAGAGCTGATGGCTCAGTTACAGGATCGGTTGGATCAAGGGGTCTGTTTGACCTAGTGCCACGCCGTTGGTATACGGTGGTGGTGCCACGCCGTTGGTATACGGTGGTGATGCCACGTCGTTGGTATGCGGTGGTGATGCCACGTCGTTGATACACGACTGTGAGGGTCCTTTTATGGTTCGAGTGTAGACAGGTCCGGGTGGTATCTAGGACCTTTTGATGGAGCTATACTCAGGCAGTTATTGTATGATGCGAGTACCTACTTGGAATCAGACAACTGAGGACCTTGCCTAGATGGCTTTCAGGACACGGTAGGGCATCATGAGCTCATAGTGAGGCCAATTGGATTGATTAATGCCCTGCCACTCTTATGATTTGAGGAATTGTGCTCCAGCTATACTTGATTGGATTGGTAATAAGATCCTCCAGGGATATTTTGATTTACTCCCAGAGCGACTTGGAGCACGAGGAGCACTTATGGATGTGCTACCGTGCCTGTGTGGATGAAGCTGTATGCCAAGATTTTGAGATACAAGTTTTAGCTTTAGAAGCTTATTTCTTGGGTTACATTGTGTTAGCCGTAGGGGCGGCGGTGGAAATACGGCCAATATGGATACTATTTGGGAATTGGCCGAGATCAATATTTATGGTCAAGGTAAGGAGCTTCTTGGACTGGGCAATGCCAGGAGAGCTTGGCAATCGGATGATGAGACTGATACCAGCGCCAATGCTAGTATTACCAGTGTTGGGAGAGGGATCTGCGAGTTTTAGTGATGCCTCCCATAGTGAATGTGGAGTTACCGTTGGGTTATTAGTGAGCATTCTGGATTACCCCGACAGGGCCACTGTGATGGCAGATACCTAGAGCAGGAGAGCTGTCTGGGGTTGAGTTTGATGATTCCACAGCTGGCACTGGACTGTTGGGGCAAACATGGCTTGTGGTTGTGTCCCTGAGGGTTCCTTTGGATGATAGACCGCGGCTGAGTAGTTCACTCGGATGGTCAAGATTCGGGAGTGACCGAGTGAGGACCCCTCCTTGTTAGGATTCTTTTTCTTATTGGATGATAGTATGGGTACGCTTCGGGTTGACTTGGTTGAGTTGACACAGGATGTGGTTTGGTGCATGTTGCACTGGTAGTTATTTTGTTTCCCTCAGCTTTTTGATAGAGCCCCTGTGGTGTTTCATGTCTCAGCTCAGGGGTGTTTTGCTTTTGGATCCCTCGCCCGTGATTGACTCGCTCCATTTGAGAGCTAAGAGTGTTTGGAGTACGAGGGATGCCCATTGCGAATTCTGGCTCGTGAGGTGAGGGAATTGCGCAATCGGGCTATGCCATACTGGTTGTTGCGGTCGTTGTTGTTGAGGAGTAATCACGGGGAGTGAGTGGTGACTTAGGAGCTGGAGATGGTGATGTTGAGTACTTACCCTTGATGTTTGTGACTCATGGTGGAATTGAGCTAGTTTCGAGGACGAAACTTTCTTTAGTGGGGGAGGATGTGAGGACCCGAAATTCCCACTTATGGATTACGGTTACATCTGCAGCTTCTGGTGGCCCACGGGGTGTGTCGGTGGTGTTTGTGCACAAGTTGGACACAAGTGATGGACTTCGGGCTTGTAATGGATCACGTGAGTGATCGGAGGACCCCGTCGAATGTGTAGAAGTGGTTTCGCGCGAAACGGATATTAAAATTGGGCTCAGCGCGAAGTTTGAACAAAAGAACACCTTTCCGGATGCCTTCGGCAATTTTTAGAGTTGGAATTTGGCCAAACGGATAGCGGATTTGGATTCAGAGCGCGAAAACGATGAAAATGGACTACTCACTTGTATTTTTTGGAGCCCGGATGCCGCGCATGGATTTCGAGGCAAGGGGGCATTGTTCCGGCGGCTGGGGCAGCGCCGGCGACGGCGGAGGGCGGCGGCGCGGGCTTGGACAACGCGCAGTGCGCGGGCAGGCGCGCGGGCAGGCGCTCGGGCGCGCGGGCAGGTGCGAGGTCCACGGGGCCGGCGTGCACCAGAGGGCAGGACGCGTGGCAGCTGGCGGTAGGCCGGTGCAGTGGACCGGGTCCACGGAGCGGGTGCAGGCCGCCTCGGGGCGCGTGCGTGCAGGGGTGGCGGGCGGCGGTGCAGGCGCGCACGTGGGCGCGCGTTGACGACTTTCCCGCGCTGGACGCGCCACGCGTCGGCGCTGCGTTGGGCCACGTGGCGCCAGGTTAGCGGCGGGCTTCCCTGTTGCCTGTTCGGCGGGCTACGTGGAGGCCTAGGAAGGATTCGGGCCCGCACAGTGTTGGGCCGGGCCCAACACTGTAGTGGCCCGAATAAACCGGGCGCCCGAAAGTAGGGATACAGCGGGTATTTTGGGATTTGTTTTCTGGAGCCTATTTAAGCGACCCGAGCCTTCTTCTTCTTCCCTTTTCCGGCATTTCCGAGCCTCCCCTCGCCACGACGCCTTCAGCAAAGTTGATCCCCACACTGTGCTGCACCTACCTGAGTATTTTGGAGATTTTATGTGGCACGCTTTTCGAGGTTACATTTTCTTCGGCGCGGCGCGACGTTCTTTCGCCGCAGTTCCCTTTCGTCGCGTTTCGGTGCGCGAGCTCCCCCGGCCTACCCCAACTACCTTTTCAGGCGATTCTTGTGCCGTTAGAACGGCGACAGATAGGGCTTCGATCTTGGTATTTCCTGCTTCCCCTCATTTCTCGTTTTTCGAGGAGTTTTTCCAAGCTTTCTGTGACCCTTTTTGCTGTGGTTGAGACTTGGACAGCGGCTCGATGTTTTGGCGATATCTCCGCATCCGTGCATCGGATTGAGGCGTGCCTGTACACTTTTTGCATCTACGCGTCGCAAGGATTACCATCGTATTTTTCGGGGAATTTTCTGAGACTTGCCCGAATGTATACTTCTTTCCCCTTACTGTGTAGAGGATTACAGATGTGTTGTTGTGAGGTTGTGTGCACCCTGTATTGTGGAATTTGTAACTCGGCCTACGGGGCTCGGAATTGGACGTGCAGATACCCGTTTCGAAGGTCTCGACGTGACGATCGCGATTGTATTTTTGTTGGATTTTTCGGAGTCCTCTCTGCAGGTTAAAATATTGCTTCTTTGGGACTAAAGTTTCAACTTGGATAGCACTCTTGGAATGTTGTATAAATTGTAGTATTGGACTATATTTTGTATCCAGGGGTAATTTTTGGAGTTTTTGTGGAGCACTGCTTGGAGGCGAGGCTTTCGCGACATGTACCGTGGATACGGGTTCAGCAGATATTGTTAGCAAGTGACCACGCTCTTCACCGACCCCAGGTTTGCCTTGGATTGAGCACTTCAGGTGGGTAAGCTTATTATTGGTAACTGTATAAGGTTTTTATGATATGGTGAATGTAAGTGCGCACTTGTGGGAATGTCACCCCTCTATGACTGATAGCATGCATATTTAATGTACAACCCATATTTAGCATTGAGAGGAAAAGCTTGAAGAATGGCCTAGATCATACAGATTGATGTGCTTTAGTAATGATCTTTTAGCATGCCAGGTTGCACATAGTCTTTTATGATATGATTACTCGATGGAGTAGGGGACTGTATCTATGTGCGGGTATTATTCTGATCATTCTGTTGATGGACCCTGGATTGTGGACAGGTGTAGTTCTTTAGGGATTCCGGCATGTTGTTTATTCCTAGAGGATCTATTATGTGCTTTACCCCCTTTCATTTCCTTGAGGACATTTGCATGCTTGTATGGACATCTAGTTAGGCCATCTTTTACTGCTGCACTACTTTTGGAACTTGACTTAGGAGAAACCATGTTATTCCTTTTCTCCTTCTTTGCTAGTCAGGCGGTCTGTGTTGCTCGGGTACGAGCAGGGGTCTGGGGTAGTGTAGCCGGGACATTGGTGTCAGGGACGGGTTGTGCTGGATTACGGTTGGCAGGGTTTTGCGGTGACCGCGGACTTTGGGCGGTTGACCGGAGGTCGGCTATAGGACTTGGTTATAGACGGCAGGGTATTGCGGCAACCGCGGATATTGGGCGGTTGACCGGATGTTTACTTTTGCATCAGATTGGGTATCAGTTTTCTCTAGTGGATGGAGTTTCCCACTTATCGTTTAGTTGCATCCGATTATGGTCGGGTCTTTCTTTAGTGGTTGGGTTTTCCCACTTTGATCAGAGTCGTGATCAAAGTCCTGCTATACAGAGATACTTGTTACAGAGATACTTTTTACAGAGATACTTTACTCGTGTGGGTCGCTCCCCTCGAGTGCCACTCCGGAGTGTGCGACCGGACGGATTGAGGCCGGTCTGTTACTTACTTTTGTATGCGATCGGACGGTTCGAGGCCGATTTGTTACTTACTTTGTGATGCGACCGTACCGGTCCGAAGTCGGTCTGTATCCCGCGATTGAGTTCTTGAGTTCGACAGCAGAGCAGGCAGTGCTAGTGATTACTGGTCTATCGATTGGGTTATTACAGGCAGTTACTTTTTTTGTTGCACTCGTGTCTGGGGGACCGAGTGGAGTCTAGTAGCTGTGTTTAGACTAGTGCTAGTGTTGTTGGGAACCGCTTGGGGATTGACGGTGGTCCCGAGGTCATTGTGAGTTAGTCGACCGTTGTGCGAGAGGTTGTGAGTTAGTCGACCAGTAATCACTAGCAGGCAGTGCTAGTGATTACTGGTCTATCGATTGGGTTATTACAGGCAGTTACTTTTTTTGTTGCACTCGTGTCTGGGGGACCGAGTGGAGTCTAGTAGCTGTGTTTAGACTAGTGCTAGTGTTGTTGGGAACCGCTTGGGGATTGACGGTGGTCCCGAGGTTGTTGTGAGTTAGTCGACCGTTGTGCGAGAGGTTGGTGATCTTGAGACTATCCATTCTGAGAGAGAGCGTAGATTTTGACTATAGCCTGCATGAGCCACTACTCGATAGCGAGTTAGTCCGTTTGGACGCCCTACATGATTCCTGCCTATCAGCGGGAGGTGGTTGTAGGTGGGCGCAGGTTGACTGGACCAGATGTGGCAGTCAGCTCAATTGGGTCGATTGTGCACTTCATGTGCTGGTGGTTGCATACCATTCTTTGATTCTCCCCTCTTGAGCATTTAGATGGAGGCATGGTAGCTGTTGAGTGTCATCAGCGTTCTTGTTCAGTTCTCACAGCTTTGGTTAGTTTATGTCTCTTGAGGACTTAGTGGGCAGACCGTCGGGTCTGACGGTGGTACCCACTGAGAACTCCCTTTTTGGTGTAGTTCTCACACCCTTTGGGGGTTTTCCCCCTCCTTTTTCCTTCCTCTCCTTTGTTTTGCAGAGTCTTAGCGGGTGTTGCTGATTCTGCGGTTGTTGATCGAGGCGAGGGAGTCGCGTGCTAGATCCCTACCCGTCGTTGGAGAGTAGCGGTATCCCTTCAGAGGAGACCTGCAGTAGATTGGCTATTTTGTTTTCCTCTTTTGAGAGACTCATGTAGTGAGGACATGATATGTACTGAGAGCCTGTACACTGATGTATTTATTGGACATACCTCCCTGTTGAGTTGTGAGCTTTGTATATGAGGATATTGTATGATTATCATTTTTGGGAAATGGACATTGTTGTATTATTTTCAGTTGTACAGTGGTTGATTTTAATTTACAGCAGATTTTCATTTATAGCTCTGATATCTGTTAGCTGTAGTACTTTCCTTGCAGGTAGGACGCTTCGCCTATGCGGAGTTTGGCATAGGTGGCGGATCTGCTGGCGAGCCCGGGTCGCAGTTTCGACCCCGGGGCGTGACAGGTATAAAACTCAATCAGGACTCTCGCTAAAAATCACGACTCTCACTAAGTCATCCTAGGGTCCAACCACAAGACAAGGGTTTCTAAGTCCACCATGACCTACATCCTAGTCTCTGATACCACTCTAATTTGTCACGCCCCGGGGTCGAACTGCGACCCGGGCTCGCCAACAGATCCGCCACCTGTACGAAAACCCCGCATAGGCGAAGCGTCCAACCTGCAAAGAAAGATCTACTACCGCTAAACAAAAATCAGAGCTGTAAAATAAAACTATTATAAAACTCAATCAACACTGTACAACTGGAAATAAATATACAATATCCATCTCCCAAAAAAGATCAAATACAAAATCCTCAAATACAATAACTCAGAACTCAATAGGGAGGGTAACCTGAAATAATACATCAGTGTACAGGCTCTCAGTACAAGTCATATCCTCACTACAATAATCTCTCAAAAGTGAAAAAATAAAATAATCTACTGACTGTACTACAGATCTCCAATGTGGGGATACAGCTACTCTCCAAAGACAGGTAGGGATCTAGCTCGCGACTCCCTCGCCTCGAACAGCAACAGCAGAATCAGCATCTCCCACAGATGACTCTGCAAAACAAATGAAAGGAAAGAAAAATGAAGGGGAGAACCCCCAATGGGTGTGAGAACTACACCAACACGTAGTTCTCAGTGGGTACAGCCACCAAGCCCGACGGTCTGCCCACTAAGTCTACTAGAGGCATAAAATAACAATGCAGTAAAAACTGAACAGGAAAAGCTGGAGATACTCTACAGCTACCATGCCTCTATCTAAATGCTCAATGGGTGATACAGATGAAAAGATATGCAACCACTCGCACCCAAGGTTCTCAATCGACCCAATCGAACTGACTGTCTAGGGTCCAGTCAAGCCTGTGCCTACCTACTGCCACACATCCACAAGAGGACGGGACTTACATAGGGCGTCCGTGACTGCCAAAACTGGCCCAGCCAGAGGGACTGCGTCGACAAGTCGCGATAAGAAAGTAACAGACCCACTCCGGACGGGGCACTCGAGGGGCGCGACCCCACCGAGGGAAAAGGTATCCGCGCATCTCTGTCGAGCTCAAAGTGGCTCATGCAGGCTATAATCAAAATCCACGCTCACTCTCAGAACGGAAGGACTCAAGATCCTCAAACATCTCGCACGACGGTCGGAGTACTCATGACGACTCAGCTAACCAGCTCTCACGAATCTCGAGACACTAACGAACTCAACCAACTCGTGGCACAAAACACATTGGCTGGAGATACTCCACAACCGGGACCACCGTCGAGCCCAACGGCTCCCAAAACGAAACGCCCAACTCGCCACGCTAAACACACAGGCTGGAGATACTCCACAGTCGGGATCGACCCACAACTCAGGGCTAACAAAGCTGGTCGGACGACACTCAACGACCCGGGACCACCGTCAACCCAAACGGTTCCCAACAACACTGACCGGAAGATACTCGACGGCCCGGGACCACCGTCTACCCAAACGGCTCCCAACAACACTAGCACAGGTCTAAACTCAGCTACCAGACTCCACTCAGCCCCCAGGCACGAGTGCAACAATGTCCCACAGTAATCTGACCACTCGGCCCACAACCCGGGCGAGGAAAATCTATGTCCAGGAAAAGATTCAAAGTGTGGGATGTCTAAAGCATAAAAGAACCTAGCCCAAGTGAATGTTCTCTACTAGTCAGGTTAAACATGCAACATATGACGGGGTGCTAGGTCAAGTTCCAATAACAGCATTAATTAAACTGAAACATAAGTAGGGAACATTAACAGATATGATCACCATAATCAATCAAAATAAGTCTCATCTCCCTAAACATGCTCTCAACTATCATAGGTGAATACAACCATTAAATATCAAAGATCTCGAAGGTACCCAACATGTACAATAAATCATGTAAGCCTCAATCCACATGAACTATATCATATCTTATGCTTACATCTCAATCTTATAGGTTGTACATTAAATTATGCACGCTATCAATCCCATAGGGGAACACTGCTCCTATGTAAGCTCTCAATTACCATAACATGGATGACAATATCATGCAAGCTCTCATTAATATAACATGAATATCTTATCTGGCAAGTTTCCATTAGCCATAACATGAATATCATAACTTGCAATTTCTCAAACAAAATACCATTACCAAGCTCACATCTCAACCAAATATCAGTACACTAACATGCATGCATTCTATCAGATAGAATTAGAGAACCATCCACCAGTTCTGGAGACGAAGCAACCCACCTGAATCGCTTTCCGCAGGCAAAGCCGAAGTCGGTGAAGTGCGCTGTCACTCACTTACAAAATCCGCCGAAACTGCACCCTCGGCACTCAGTCGCACAAGCCTCTGCTCAAACCAACATCGCAGCCAACAACACACTAATCAATACCCCACACATACAAAAGAGCGCTTGCTATTTTTACAGCCCAGCAAAGAGAAAGGGGATTTTCACCTACGTGCAGTCCTCTAAAAAATCCAAAAAAATCACGGTTGTGATCCTCGCAACGAGTAGATGTGAATTGTGTACTTATACACCTTATTCCGACAACTGTAGGCCAAGATACAAATAGAACATCGCGGTAAGCCAAACTATCCACAATCGCAAATCTGCGGAAAATCAGTCCCAAAGAAGCTTAAATATCACCTTCGAAGAGTCCTCCAAAAATTCCAATAAATATACGGGTGTGTTTCTCTCGAAGTGTAGATGTCGATCGAGTCCTCATACATCTTGTTCCGATGCCCGTAGGCCGAGAAATCCCAACAATACTCCACCGCTGTCCAATACCTCACGGCGGTACAAGGGGTCAAAAGATGCCTCGGGAACCATGCCAAAAACCCAAAATGAGGCAAAGTGATCAAAACGGAAATCGAAGTCGTACCTCTCGTGAACGCGTTGCCTTGAAAATAAGCTCAAAATTCCATTGGGGTAGCTCAGGGGGTCTCACGCACTGAAATGCGACGGTAGAAGCCAAAATAGAAGGAGCGTCGAAGTGCGCCGCGTTGCAGAAAACGCCGATGCCGCGGCCTCCAAAAAAATCCGAAAATCCACCACGAGATGTAGCACAAGATGAAGAACAAGTTTGCTTATGGGCTCACCACCAGCAGCCCTCGGGAAAAGGGCCAAAAGAGCAGCCAAAGGGGGCTATATATAGCCAAAACAGAACAATTCTCAAAATTCCATCCATGTCCCCACTTTCGGGCGCCCGAATCATCCGGGCGGCTACAGTAACCCAAAATGTACCCCAAACAATCAGCGCTCGAATCATCCATGTTGCGCCACGTGGCCCCACACAGCAAACAGCAAAACGGGCCACCCGCGCTGCGCCGCGTGGCGCGCCTCCTCCGCACGGGTGGTTGGCGCCTCCAACCCCGCGCCGACACGTGGCTGCGCCCGCGCGCTGCCCGCCTGCCCCGTGGTACGGCCACCTACCCCGCGCCACTCTGCACATGACCCGCACAGTGGCCGGCCCAATCAGCAGCTGCCACGCGTCCAACGCCGCGACTCGCTGCGCCCGGCGCACGCACCTGCCATGCACCGCGCCATTCCGCAGCGCTGCCATGGACCACGCCATTCCGCACGCACCTACCATGAAACTCATTCCAATTTTTGACGGAGGCATCCGAAGGCAACCTTGATCCATTTTTTGCGCAGAGTCCTTTTCTTGAGTCTGCTTCGCGCACAAACACCTCAAACACACAGCCTAGGCCTCCAAAAACCGCTTGTCCAACAATAATCCTCTCGTGGGGATTCGGGTCCTCACATGATCAATCAATAAGTCTAATATAGAGACTTCTCTAATAAACCTAGTGAGCAAGTCGAAAAGCGAGGTATACAACAACCACCCACCTCAATCGCGAAGCACGCGAAGCATAGATCCAACTCGCCCTCCCACATGGGAAAACCTCGGCTCACTGCGAACACTTCAAAAACGACCATAACGGTGCACAAATTAATCATACAATTAACACAATGCCGATGTCCGCGCAACAGATCAGATGTCACGCCCGCGGGGGTTTTTGAGTCTATCAAAGCGGAAAGTTGCGTGTATTATTTTTTTTTCTTAACAAGGTAACTTAAACCTCATCCCCGGTGCGTGCCAGACCGACACATACACAAATTCTCTCTGCCCACGGACAGAGTCTCCTTTGTATATGCACGGCGTCTCATTTACAACATCATACATCAACCATCAACCATACAATAGACATACATCGTCAAACAGAGTTCAGTAATTTAACTAATGTTTTAAAAGACCGGTGTCCACTCGACACCTTGTTATTAAAGCGGCATCAACGTTTGGAAAGGATAAAACCAGCGGTTGCAAAACCCGTGCCTACACGGCACTTCGTTTTGAGAAAATATTTTCGAAATCATTTGGTTTATCATGAAAACGTGCCGCGTATGAAGACATCACTATAAGTATCCAAGTATAAAAGTACACCTCATCCACAGCGCTAACTCATACATGTCCATGACTAATATGATCCACAAGCAAATTAACTATTTAAAGTATAAGGAAAACGAGATAAAAACCCAAGTATCCTGACTACGGTCCTCGCGACGCAGTCTCACCGCCCTCCCGGCTAACGCACCTGGTAACACCTGTCACGGAGTGGGTAAAGTCAGTGACAAACAAAGTATATGTCTAAGTATCAAAAGAGAATAAGGAGCAAACCGATTACACCGGAACCTTTCGCTAAAACCCTGTACATAATTAAGCTGGGCACCAACCCCAGATTTATTAATTAAGTTGGGCACCAACCCCAGAGTACCTGTCGGAGAGACTAAAGTCTCCCCTCGTGCGCAAACACCTTTTTGATGCTTTTAACCTCTTCACGGTGCTGGTGTGCTATTTGCAGCAGGCGCGAAGAGGTCCTCACGGCTCCCACCCCTTTGTGAGGTACACGGGTCAAAATGACCACTTCTCCGGAAAAGTACACCCATGCGGAGGCCAATCCGCCTGTGTACGTGCAGCATCCGAAAACGGATTTGCCGAGATCGGCGTGTAGTGAGCACCGCGACCGCAGCCACTTCAATTGTTAGATAAAATACAATTATGCGAAAGGTTAAACTGTCCATCTACTTTGGTAGGCAAATTAAGAGCATTCTAATGATGATAGATGCACTTACTGCACTTGTTGCACTTATAGCAACCGTACCCACCTAGTTGAAGAGAAATCGGAACACCTGAATCCTTCGCGCACCCCCGCTGCGCACCTGGACCTAAAGAAAGTCCGCAAGGATAACAATAGTCAAAAACGTGTACTAACATTCCAAAACAACAGACCCAATTTACTCTTTTCGACGGAAAAGTCAAACACCGTCCGGGTTGACGAAAACCGGAATCCCGCGCCGCCGTCGCCGTCCGTCGGAGCCCCGCGCGGTTCGGAACCGCGCGGCGTGTCTCCGCGGGCGGCGCCCACGCGGCGCGGCGCCTCGCGCGGGTGCTGCCCGTGCGGCGGCCGCGCGACGCCCGCGCGGGTGCGGCCCCGCAGGGCGCCCGCGCGCGGGGTTGCCCGCGCGGCGCCCGCGTGGGTGCCCCGCGCAGCGCCCGCGCGGTTGGGGGTCCGCGCGGGTGCCGCCCGCGCGGCGCCCGCACGGTGCCCGCGCGGTTGCGGGTCCGCGCGGGTGCCGCTCGCGCGGCAGCCGCGCGGCGCGGGTCCGCGTGGGTGCCGCCCGCGCGGTTGCGGGTCCGCGCGGGTGCCGCCCGCGCGATGGCCGCGCGGCGCCCGTGCGGGTACGACCCGCGCGGAGCCTGCGCGGTGCCCGCGCGGTCCCATCGCTGCTTGCGGCGGCGATCGGCCGTCCGCGATTCTCCTCCGTGCGATGCCCTAGCGGCACCGTGCGCCTCCGCCGTCTGTTCCGTGCCCTAGCATGACGACGATGACGGCGACGGTGACGGATACGACGGAGAACCCAAGAACTCAAACAAAAGGACGACGAAAAAATCCCAAATAATTTATAGCAATTATTTTACTAACCGAAGATCGACGGGAAGGTTGTCCGGTCGCGTTCTTGCCTTCGGTTCGATGTCCGGGAAGATCGGGCTCCTTCTCTTTCTCCTTTCCCTTTCTTCCGGCTAGGGTTCCGTCTTTTCCTTTTTCTCTTTCTTTCTCTCCTCACCGGTTAGGGTTTTATTTTTCTTTTCTTTTCTTTCCGATAATCGGGATCCCTTATATAGCTCGTATTATATCTTTAATTAATTTCCTCTTTAATTCGTACGTAAGAAAATTCTATTTTCCATCATCTGATAATTAATTAATTAATTAATTATCCCCTACGAGATAACCCACCTTATCTCCAACGGGTGCAAGATATTTTGCACAGATTCCAATGCATGACTAATCACCGTATCACTAAGAATTCCGTTCCGGGAGATCCCGACATCGGATTTCAGATCCGATCGCACCGTCGGCCATCATTTTCCGCGCTCTATCGCAGAAAAGTACCAGCACCACACACTGGCCAACTTTTAACAATTAAATAATTTTATTCCTCTTAAGGGCTTAAATGGTTTAGATGTGAGTCAAAAATTCCCCTAAGGGCCGGATCACTACACCACTCACACTTTATAAAAAGTTTCGTCCCGAAACTTAATTACAAACCCCACTAATCAATTCGGGAAAACATTCTCTCATCTTCGATTCCAGTTCCCAAGTCGCCTCGCGCTCTTTATTGTTGCTCCACTGGACCTTTACATAGGGGATTGTTCGTTTGCGCAACTTCTTGTCCTCTCTCGCCAAAATCCGCACCGGCGTCTCCTCGACGCTTAAATCCTCTCGCAACTCGATGGTGGAGGCATCCAAGGCATGAGAGGGATCAGCTAGGTACTTCCGGAGCATTGAGACATGGAACACGTTATGGACTCGTTCGAGGTTCGGCGGCAGGGCTAATCGGTACGCCACCGGTCCTACGCGTTCTAGGATCTCGAACGGTCCTATGTATCTCGGGCTTAACTTTCCCTTTATGCCGAAGCGTCGGTTCCCCTTGGAGGGCGAAACTCAGAGTAATGCATGCTCACCCACCATGAACTCTAAGTCTCGGCGTCTGTTGTCCGCGTAGCTTTTCTGTCTGCTCGGGGCGGTCAGTAGCCTTTGTCTAATCAATCGCACCTTTGCTTCGGTCTCCTCCACCAAATCTGGGCCCAGAAACTTACGCTCACCCAAGTCGTCCCAGCATATTGGAGACCGACAGCGGCGCCCGTACAGGGCCTCCTATGGTGCCATCTGAATGCTGGCCTGGTAACTGTTATTCTAGGCAAATTCCACTAGGGGCAAACACCGTGCCCGCCCTTCGCCCAAGTCCAAAACGCATGCTCGAAGCATGTCCTCCACAATTTGTATCACCCGCTCTGATTGTCCATCGGTCTGCGGGTGAAAAGCCGTACTGAAGTGCAACTTGGTTCCCATTGCTCGCTGCAGGCTCTGCCAAAAGTTTGACACAAATCGCGTGTCCCTGTCCAACGTGATGGATGTCGGCACCCCATGCAACCTTACTATCTCGTTGATGTAGGTTTGTGCCAGTCGTTCCCGCGTCCACGTCGTGTGTATGGGCAGAAAGTGGGCCGATTTCGTCAGACGGTCCACAATCACCCATATTGCTTCGTGTCCCTGTGACGATCTCGGGAACCCGGTCAGAAAATCCATGGTAATCATGTCCCACTTCCACTCGGGCACCGGTAAGGGTTGCAATTTTCCTGCCGGACGCTGGTGCTCGGCCTTCACCCGTTGGCACACCAGGTAGTGTGCCACAAACCGAGTCACGTCTCCCTTCATTTTGGGCCACCAGAAGGTCTGTTTGACGTCCTTGTACATCTTCGTTCCCCCGGGGTGCGCTGCATATGGAGCAGTATGCGCCTCCCGCAGGATTTCCTCTTTGAGTTCCGGTAGATCCGGCACGCAGATTCGTCCCCGAAATCGTATCGTGCCATCGGAGTTTACTGTGAAATCACCTTCTTGGTCGGCAGTTACTCTACTTCGCACCAGCTGGAGTTGGTCATCAGTCGACTGCCCCTCGAGAATTCTGTCAAGCAAGGTAGGTCTGACCACCAGTGTCAAAAGTTGTGCGACTGTACCCGCCGGTACTACTTCTAGTCTTAATCGCGAAAATTCCGCAATCAGACTATCTTGCTGGGTGATGGCACTTACCCCTGCCTCCTCGGCCTGCCCCTTGCGGCTCAGGGCGTCGGCCACCACGTTTGCCTTTCCCGGGTGGTAGTGGATCGTTAAATCGTAATCCTTCAGTAGCTCGAGCCACCGTCTTTGTCGCAAATTTAACTCCTTTTGGGTGAAAAGGTACTTAAGACTTTTATGATCTGAGTACACATTGGAGTGTGCCCCATACAGGTAGTGTCTCCAAAGCTTGAGGACGAACACAACCGCTGCGAGTTCCAAATCGTGCACGGGGTAGTTCCGCTCGTATTCCTTGAGCTGCCTTGACACATAGGCTATAACCTTTCCCCGTTGCATGAGTACTCCACCCAGTCCGTTTCGCGACGCATCGCAATACACTTCATAATCCTCCCCTGGTTCTGGCAGGGCGAGAATCGGGGCTCGCGTCAATCTATCCTTGAGCTCCTCGAAGCTCCTCTGACATTTGTCCGTCCAGATGAACTTTTCCCCCTTTCTAGTCAAACGGTTTAAGGGGGTGGCTATCTTGGAGAAACCCTCCACGAAGTGCCGGTAGTACCCGGCTAATCCCAGGAAGCTTCGAATCTCCGTCACCGTCGTCGGTTGGGGCCAGTCCGTCACCGAATCTATCTTCTTCGGATCGACTGCGACTCCAGCCGCCGAGATTACGTGCCCCAAGAAGCCGACCTCACGGAGCCAAAACTCACACTTTTTGAGTTTGGCGTAGAGTTTCTGTTCCCGTAGGGTCTGGAGGACTGTGCACAGATGTTCTTCGTGTTCCTCGTCTGTACGGGAGTAGATGAGGATATCGTCGATGAAGACCACCACGAATAAGTCCAGGAAGGGTTTGAATACCCTGTTCATCATGTCCATGAACACCGTCGGGGCATTTGTGAGCCCAAACAGCATTACTGTAAATTCGTAATGGCCGTAGCGAGTCTGGAAAGCCGTTTTGGGGATGTCCTCCCCCTTGACCTGGACCTGATGATAGCCCGACTGCAGGTCAATCTTTGAAAACACCGTCGCCCCCTGTTGTGAAGACCCGAAACTCCCACTTATGGAGCACTATTTCATCTACAGCTTCCGGAGGCCTATGTGGCGTGTTGGTGGGATTTGTGCACCAATTGGACATTAGGGATGGACTATGTGTGTTAAATGGATCACGAGAGTAGTCTGATGACCCCGTCGGAAGTTTAGAAGTGGTTCCGCGCGCAATGGATATTAAAAAGGGACTCAGCGCGAGGTTTGGACCAAGGAACACCCTTCCGGATGCCTTCGGCAATTTTTAGAGTTGGAATTTGGCAAATCGGACTCCGGATTTGGACTCAGCGCGCGAAAACGGTCAAAATGGGCTATTTACATGCATTTTTCGGAGGTTGCTACAGTAAAGTTACTGTTCATGGCCGGAACAGTGTTTCCGGCGACGGCGGCGGTGGCGGGGCAGCGGCGGAGCGCGGCGCGGGCAGGCGCGGGCAGGTGCGCGGTCCACCGCGGGGGGCGTGCACCGGTCGCGGGCCACGTGGCGGATCCCAGTTGGGCCGGCGCGGGGGCGCGGTCCACGGGAAAAGGGCGCGGTGTACGGTGGACCGGAGGGTGACACGTGGCGGCTTATGATTTGTCGGTGCTGTAGACCCGGTTCATGGAGTGTGTGTGGGTGGCCTCGGGGCGCGTGCCTAGCAGGGGGGCCCAGGCGGCGCTGACAGCGCGCACATGGGCGTGGCAGCGACGCGTTGACTGGGTGCGTGCCACGTGTCGGCTGTGCAGCGAGCCACGTGTCGTGCGGAGGTTGGTCTGGATTGCTGTCGCCTGTTTGGCGGGCGACGTGGAGGCCCAGGGCAGTTTCGGGCTGCTACAGTGATCTTTCGGGCTGCTACAGTGCGCGCCCGAAAGTTCCCTGCGCCCGGAAATTGGGACCTATTCGGTATTTTTCGATTTGTTTCTGCAGCCTATAAAAGCGATCCGAGCTTCCTTCTTTCAACTTTTTCCGCCATTTCCGAGCCTCCTCTCGCCAGGGTGCCTTCAGCAAAGATGATCCTCGAGCTTGGCTGCATCCTTCTGCAAAGTTTTGAGATTTTTGGTGGCACGCTTATCGAGGTTTCCATTTCTACGGCGCGGTGCGACGCTCGTCCATTTGGGTTCCCCTTCGTCGCGTTTCGGTGCGCGAGCTCCCCCGGCCTACTCCGACCACCTTTTCGAGTGATTTCTTCGCCGCTGGATCCGCGACGGACAGATCTACGATCTTGGTATTTTCAGCTTTCCCTCATTTCACGCTTTTTGAGGTGTTTGTTCGAGCTTACTGTGCCCCCATTTCTGTGAAGGAGTTTTGGACAGCGGCATGGTCTTTCGGCGTTATCTCCGCAACCGGGCATCGTTTGACGACGTGCTTATACACTTTTTTCATCTACTCGATGCAAGGAATATCACAGTATTTTTCTTGGATTTTTCTGAGTTTTGCCCGAAGGTATATGTTCTTCCCCTTGTCTGTAAATGGAATTACAGTTATGTTGCTGTGTGGTTTTGCGCACCTATACTGTGGAATTTGTAACTCGGCCTACGGGGCTCGGAATTGGACGTGCAGGTACTCGTTTCGAAGGTATCGACGCGAGAATTGCTATGATATTTTTATTGGATTTTTCTGGGCACTTTCTGCAGGTGAAAACTGCACGTCTTCGGGACTGTTTTCTGATGTTGTATGTGTGGATTATTTTTGGAATAAAAGTGTAATGTTGGACCTTAATTGTTGTACTCAGGGGTGTTTTCAGTTGTTTGGAGCCAACGCTTGCGCGACATGTACCGAGGGTGTAATTTTGGCAGATTTTGGACTGTGAGCGTCTACCCACTTCACCGACTTCAGGTTTGCCTTGGTTTAAGCGCTTCAGGTGGGTAAACTAGTACTTGCAACTGTTAGAGGGAATAACAGAGTTTATATGCATGTTATGCCTTATGGGAGATGTAATAGTGGATGTTCATGTATGGTTAAGATGAGCTTACCTATGGGAATGTCACCCTCTATGATTGATAGCATGCCTAATTTAATGTGCAACCGTTATGAGCAAGAGGTAAGCATGGAAACGGCCTAGATCATGTGGATTGATGTTTCCCTGATAATTGTACATGCTTGTTGAACTAGAGACTTAGCATGCGATAGACAGATTATATTTATCCCACACTAGATGATATAGAGATCATACATGTTTATTCAGTGGCCTATTGATGCGAGATTGGCATATCATAGTGGGAATATTGTAGTATGCTTTGCTACCATATGTTTTACTCTCTTTTATTGTTTCCAAGGACAAAAGCATGCTTGAATGGACTTGTAGTTAGGCCATCTTTTACTGCTGCACTACTTTTGGAACTTGACTTAGGAGAAACCATACTTTTTCTTTCTCCTTCTTTGTTAGTCAGGTGGTCTGTATTGCTCAGGTGCGAGCAGGGGTCTGGGGTAGTGTAGCGGGGACATTGGTGTCAGGGATGGGTTGTGCTGGATTGCGGTTGGCAGGGTTTTGCGGTGACCGCGGACTTGGGCGGTTGACCGGATATTTATTATGCATCAGATTGGGTATCAGATTTCTCTAGTGGACGGGGTTTCCCACTATTTGTGTATTTTTGCATCTGATTGAGGACGAGGGTCTTCTTTAGTGGTTGGGCTTTCCCACTTTGATCATAGTCATGATCTAGTCCTGCTATATAGAGATACTTGTGATATTGATGACAGAGATACTTTACTCGTGTGGGTCGCTCCCCTCGAGTGCCGCTCCGGAGTAGGCTTCAGACCGTGTTGGGTTCCGGTCAGACCGTGTTGGGTTCCGGTCATTTGGACAGTGGAGATACTGAGTTCGGGAGATTGGTGACAGAGCAGGCAGTACCGGGTTTTATACCGGTTCATTCGATTGGGTTTATTTCGGTCAAATACTTTTATTGTTACACTCGTGCCTGGGGGCCGAGTGCAGACTGGTAGTTGAGTTTAGATCAGTGCTAGTAATATTGAGAGCCGTTTGGTTGACGGTGGTCCCGTGTCGTTGAGAGTACTTTGACCGCTGTGTGAAAGGTTGGGCATCATGATTCTATCCGTTCTGTGAGAGAGAGCGTGGATTTTGACCATAGCCTGCATGAGCCACTACTCGATAGCGAGTTAGTCCGTTTGGACGCCCTACGTAATTCCTGCCCGTCAGCGGGAGGTGGTTGTAGGTGGGCGCAGGTTTGACTGGACCAGATGTGGCAGTCAGCTCGATTGGGTCGATTGTGCACTTCATGTGCTAGTGGTTGCATACCACTGTTTGGTTCTCCCCTTTTAGCCTTTAGATAAGGGCATGGTAGCTGTTGAGAGTCTCCAGCTTACTCTTTTCAGTCTTATGACTTGGGTTAGTTTATGTCTCTTGAGGACTTGGTGTGCAGACCGTCAGGTCTGGCGGTGGTACCCACTGAGAACTCCCTTTTTGGTGTATTTCTCACACCCTTTGGGGGTCTTTCCCCCCTTTTTCCTTCCTCTCCTTTGTTTTGCAGAGTCTTAGCGGGTGATGCTGATTCTGCGGTTGTTGATCGAGGCGAGGGAGTCGCGAGCTAGATCCCTACCCGTCGTTGGAGAGTAGCGGTATCCCCTACAGAGGAGATCTTCAGTAGTTTAGTTGTTTTGCTTCCCTCTTTTGAGAGACTGTTGTAGTGAGGATATTTTATGTATTGAGAGACTGTACACTGTTGTATTTATTGGAGTTACCTCCCGGTTGGGTTCAGAGCTTGTATTTGAGGATATTGTTTTATTATTATTTTGGGAGGCGGACAGTGTTGTTTTATTTCCAGTTGTACAGTGATTGATTTTGGTTATACAGCAGATTTTTATTTATAGCTCTGATATCTGTTTAGCTATAGTACTTTTCTTGCAGGTTGGACGCTTCGCCTATGCGGATTTGGCATAGGTGGCGGATCTGTTGGCGGGCCCGGGTTGCAGTTTCGACCCCGGGGCGTGACAGATTAGAGTGGTATCAGAGCCTAGGTTGTAGGTCATGGTGGACTTAGAAACCCTAGGCTTATGGTTTGACCCTTGGTTGACTTCGTGAGAGTCGTGATTTTTAGCGAGAGTCCTGATTGAGTTTTATACCTCTCCCAAGGGATGGGAAGGGAGATTGGCATGTTTATTCTCCTAAGTGTTTATGTTGGCTGCAGACAACATAACGCTGTGGAACGGGTGACGTGCTTTAGACTTTCGCTGGATTGGGTCGAGCGCTGTTTTGTGTTGTTTTGTGGTTTCGTCATGGCGGGCGGTGTCTCCCCGATGCTGGGTTTTGACCCGTGTGCATCCTGTCATAGCAGTTGAGCTTGAGCAGTTGGTTTTGGGCCGGATACCCGGATTGAGGTCAGAGAACTCCGGACCCAGATGACAGGATTGTCAGAGGCTTATCAGCGACAGAGTGAGCAGCTGGTCTTGGTGACACAGTTGTCGGAGCACTGAGTAGCCCCCTCTGTGCCAATGTTTAGTGTCGAGGCACCGAGGCAGGGTGGATAGTTGACGGCAGAGGAGCTGTGGGACATGATCGATCTATTGAGCCAGATTTGGCAGATGATCCACCCCGACTCGTAAGATTGAGTTTGGAGCCTTTGGAGGCAAAGTCGTGGTTGGTGTTGATGGAGTGATTAATTGAGAGCCTCCCTGTGCTTGGGAGTGTATGCAGTTGTTGAACTGCGCGCTCCAGGTTTCGAGGGACGAGGCGCATAGGATATGTGAGACTGGGAGTGGTTCGCGCCAAGATACCTTTCAGCGTAGTTGGTCCCTCTGTTATGGATAATTGACGCCTCGATGGAGTAGGCATTGTATATGGAGCAGGGCGCTGCAGTTCCTTTGGATAGGGATCTGCCGCTAGAGGCGAGTTCTGGATTTTGGCGCTTGGCGCCGGGTGATGGAGGACAGATCGGCCGGCAGAGGCATTTCTGATTTCTTTTTCCAGGATAACGAGTTTCCGAGATGCAGGAGATCGGGTGGACCCCGAAGGCAGCATCAGTATTTATATCAGAGTGGCGCAGCGGTAGCGTGGATTTGTTATCTGCGGAGGACCTTATTCGTCGCCTCAATGTGATCAGAGACAGAGGTCGTGCTCCCTTGTGGATAGTCCTGATTTTCAGGCAGATTGAGCGACAACCACTTGCTTTGAGCGGATGAATCTGTGCCGCCCGGTTGGAGGGCGCCACGGTAGTGGATCGAGTGTCGCAGGTGGGATTTCACCACAGTAGTCGGAGTTAGAGCATGTTCCACACTTGCATGGCTAGAGGCAGATTTGTTACCACGTGCACTAGAGGTACAGGTTCCTGTTGTTGTTGTGCACGTGGAGGAGGCTTTTGGATCATGTCCAGCGCGGCCGAGACCGCGAGTTACTGGCAGAATCATTGGAAATTGTAGCAATTCGGTGTTTTGACCCTATGCTTGAGATTGATGGGCACAATGCCGCAGGATGTTCGACTGCGGAAAGAGAGGACTTTGATCTTCGGCAAGGCGGACAATAGGAGGCTTGCTTGTTGAGACTGTTAGAGCACTCTGGTTTTAGCAACAGGGTGAGAGGTGCTTACGGCGGCACCGGGACTCAGGGATATCTCTGTTGCCCACGAGATTCCGGGTGTGATTTCACCTTAGTTGTTGGTAATGCCGCCGGTTAGGGAGATAGAGATTGCGGTTGACGTGGTTCGAGGAACCGCGCCACCCTCGACAGCACCTCATTGGATATCGCCTGTAGAGCTGAGAGAGCTGATGGCACAGTTGCAGGGTCTGATGGATCGAGGGGTCTGTTTGACCTAGTGCCACGCCGTTGGTATACAGTGGTGATGCCACGTCGTTGATACACGAATGTGAGGGTCCTTTTATGGTTCGAGTGTAGACAGGTCCGGGTGGTATCTAGGATCTTCTGATGGAGTTATACTCCGGCAGTTAGTGTATGATGTGAGTACCTACTTGGAATTAGACAGCCGAGGACTTCGCCTAGATGGCATCAGGACACGGTGGGGGCATTATGAGTTTATAGCGAGGCCCAATGGAATGACGAATGCCCTGTTGACTTCAAGGTCTGAGGAATTGTATGTCCTAGTTGTGCTTGGACGGACTGGGAGTAGTGTTTCCCGAGGATATTTTGATTTACTCCTAAAGCGACTTGGAGCACGAGGAGCACTTGTGGATGTGCTACCATGCCCGTGTGGATGAAGCGGTATGCCAAGTCATTGAGGTACAAGTTGTAGCTTTAGAAGCATACCTTCTTGGGTCGCCTTATTCTAGCCATTAGAGCGGCGGTGGAATCCGACCAAATGGATGTTATTCAAGATTGGTTGAGACCAACATTTATTCTTGAGGTGAGGAGCTTCTTGGACTTGGCAGTGGCGGGAGAGCATGGCCAATGGATAATGAGACTGATACCAGCGCCAATGCTAGTAATTCCAGTGTTGGGAGATGGATTTGTGTGTTTAGTGATGCCTCCCATTGTGGCTGTAGAGTTACCGTGGGTTGATTTTCGGTCCACACGTCATTAGTCCAACCCTTTGAATATTGAGGCAGGACGAACTGCTGTTTTGCAGGCAGCTTGGATCCCACAGTTGAGCCTTTCAGTACGTCTATTACCTCCAGCTTTGATTGATATACCTGGGCGTAGGCCATGCCTGCTTGGCTATCGGTGTTGATTACTCAGCATTTCCGTTCTATACCATGCGATAGATTAAGATTTCAGCTTTAGTTTACAGTTTCTACCAGGTGGCATCAGTGGGGCCTACAGCTTTCAGCATTTTGTGTGGGATTTGCGCGGATTGTCGTTACTGGTTCGGATTTTTGACCGCGAGTTTGGGCATCAGCATTATGATCGCCTTTTGAGTCAGTTTTCAGTCCCGTTCACTGACGGTTTGGTCCCCGTCAGGGTGTCCTTATTAGTTGAGAGATCGGCTTCGACCCGTGGGTCTGTTGGGGTTATGTTGGCATGTTGAGTGACCAATTGTGGCATGAGATTGTGTCTCTTGAGGATCCCTTTTGAGGATAGCCCGTGGTTGAGTAGGCCACTCGGGTGATTTTGGATCGGGAAGTAACCGAGTGAAGACCCCAGCTTATTGGATTCTTTTCTTCATTGGATGAATGTGTGGGTATGCTTCGGGTCGCCTTGTTGAGATTGACACCGGGAGGTGGTTTGGTGCGTGTTGCACGGATGGTTATTCTGTTTCCCCCAGCTCTTGATGGAGCCTCTGTGTTGTTTCATGTCTCAGCTCAGGAGTGTTTTGCTTTTGGATCCCTCGCCCGTGATTGACTTGCCCCTTTAGAGATCTGTGATTGTTGGAGTACGAGGGACGCCCGTTGCGATTTCTGGCTCGAGTGATGAGAGAATTGCACATCGGGCCATGCCGTACTTGTTGTTGTTGTTGGTGGGGAGTAATCACGGGGAGAGTGGTGTTTCGGGAGCTGGAGGCGTTATTGATGGATACCTACCCATGGTGTTTGTGACTCTTGGTGGATTTGAGCTAGTTTCGAGGACGAAACTTTCTTTAGTGGGGGAGGATGTGAAGACCCGAAACTCCCACTTATGGAGCACTGTTTCATCTACAGCTTCCGGAGGCCTATGTGGCGTGTTGGTGGGATTTGTGCACCAATTGGACATTAGGGATGGACTATGTGTGTTAAATGGATCACGAGAGTAGTCTGATGACCCCGTCGGAAGTTTAGAAATGGTTCCGCGCGCAATGGATATTAAAAAGGGACTCAGCGCAAGGTTTGGACCAAGGAACACCCTTCCGAATGCCTTCGGTAATTTTTAGAGTTGGAATTTGGCAAATCGGACTCCGGATTTGGACTCAGCGCGCGAAAACGGTCAAAATAGGCTATTTACATGCATTTTTCGGAGGTTGCTACAGTAAAGTTACTGTTCATGGCCGGAACAGTGTTTCCGGCGACGGCGGCGGCGGCGGGCAGCGGGGCAGCGGCGGAGCGCGTCGCGGGCAGGCGCGGGCAGGTGCGCGGTCCACCGCGGGGGGCGTGCACCGGTCGCGGGCCACGTGGCGGATCCCAGTTGGGCCGGCGCGGGGGCGCGGTCCACGGGAAAAGGGCGCGGTGTACGATGGACCGGAGGGTGACACGTGGCGGCTTATGATTTGTCGGTGCTGTAGACCCAGTTCACGAAGTGTGTGTGGGTGGCCTCGGGGCGCGTGCCTAGCAGGGGGGCGCAGGCGGCGCTGACAGCGCGCACGTGGGCGTGGCAGCGACGCGTTGACTGGGTGCGTGCCACTTGTCGGCTGTGCAGCGAGCCACGTGTCGTGCGGAGGTTGGTCTGGATTGCTGTCGCCTGTTTGGCGGGCGACGTGGAGGCCCAGGGCAGTTTCGGGCTGCTACAGTGATCTTTCGGGCTGCTACAGTGCGCGCCCGAAAGTTCCCTGCGCCCGAAAATTGGGACCTATCCGGTAATTTTCGATTTGTTTCTGCAGCCTATAAAAGCGATCCGAGCTTCCTTCTTTCACCTTTTTCCGCCATTTCCGAGCCTCCTCTCGCCAGGGTGCCTTCAGCAAAGATGATCCCCGAGCTTGGCTGCATCCTTCTGCAAATTTTTGAGATTTTTGGTGGAACGCTTATCGAGGTTTCCATTTCTACGGCGCGGCGCGACGCTCGTCCATTTGGGTTCCCCTTCGTCGCGTTTCAGTGCGCGAGCTCCCCCGGCGTACTCCGACCACCTTTTCGTGTGATTTCTTCGCCGCTGGATCCGCGACGGACAGATCTACGATCTTGGTATTTTCAGCTTTCCCTCATTTCACGCTTTTCGAGGTGTTTGTTCGAGCTTACTGTGCCCCCATTTCTGTGAAGGAGTTTTGGACAGCGGCATGGTCTTTCGGCGTTATCTCCGCAACCAGGCATCGTTTGACGACGTGCTTATACGCTTTTTTCATCTACTCGACACAAGAAATATCACAGTATTTTTCTTGGATTTTTCTGAGTTTTGCCCGAAGGTATATGTTCTTCCCCTTGTCTGTAAATGGAATTACAGTTATGTTGCTGTGTGGTTTTGCGCACCTGTACTGTGGAATTTGTAACTCGACCTACGGGGCTCGGAATTGGACGTGCAGGTACTCGTTTCGAAGGTATCGACGCGAGGATTGCTGTGACATTTTTATTGGATTTTTCTGGGCACATTCTGCAGGTGAAAACTGCACTTCTTCGGGACTGTTTTCTGATGTTGTATGTGTAGATTATTTTTGGAATAAAAGTGTAATGTTGGACCTTAATTGTTGTACTCAGGGGTGTTTTCAGTTGTTTGGAGCCAAGGCTTGCGCGACATGTACCGAGGGTGTAATATTGGTAGATTTTGGACTGTGAGCGTCTACCCACTTCACCGACTTCAGGTTTGCCTTGGTTTAAGCGCTTCAGGTGGGTAAACTAGTACTTTCAACTGTTAGAGGGAATAACAGAGTTTATATGCATGTTATGCCTTATGGGAGATGTAATAGTGGATGTTCATGTATGGTTAAGATGAGCTTACCTATGGGAATGTCACCCTCTATGATTGATAGCATGCCTAATTTAATGTGCAACCGTTATGAGCAAGAGGTAAGCATGGAAACGGCCTAGATCATGTGGATTGATGTTTCCCTGATAATTGTACATGCTTGTTGAACTAGAGACTTAGCATGCGATAGACAGATTATATTTATCCCACACAAGATGATATAGAGATCATACGTATTTATTCAGTGGCCTATTGATGCGAGATTGGCATATCATAGTGGGAATATTGTAGTATGCTTTGCTACCATATGTTTTACTCTCTTTTATTGTTTCCAAGGACAAAAGCATGCTTGAATGGACTTGTAGTTAGGCCATCTTTTACTGCTGCACTACTTTTTGAACTTGACTTAGGAGAAACCATACTTTTTCTTTCTCCTTCTTTGTTAGTCAGGTGGTCTGTATTGCTCGGGTGCGAGCAGGGGTCTGGGGTAGTGTAGCGGGGACATTGGTGTCAGGGATGGGTTGTGCTGGATTGCGGTTGGCAGGGTTTTGCGGTGACCGCGGACTTGGGCGGTTGACCGGATATTTATTATGCATCAGATTGGGTATCAGATTTCTCTAGTGGACGGGGTTTCCCACTATTTGTGTATTTTTGCATCTGATTGAGGACGAGGGTCTTCTTTAGTGGTTGGGCTTTCCCACTTTGATCATAGTCATGATCTAGTCCTGCTATATAGAGATACTTGTGATATTGATGACAGAGAAACTTTACTCGTGTGGGTCGCTCCCCTCGAGTGCCGCTCCGGAGTAGGCTTCAGACCGTGTTGGGTTCCGGTCAGACCGTGTTGGGTTCCGGTCATTTGGACAGTGGAGATACTGAGTTCGGGAGATTGGTGACAGAGCAGGCAGTACCGGGTTTTATACCGGTTCATTCGATTGGGTTTATTTCGGTCAAATACTTTTATTGTTACACTCGTGCCTGGGGGCCGAGTGCAGACTGGTAGTTGAGTTTAGATCAGTGCTAGTATTATTGAGAGCCGTTTGGTTGACGGTGGTCCCGTGTCGTTGAGAGTACTTTGACCGCTGTGTGAGAGGTTGGGCATCATGATTCTATCCGTTCTGAGAGAGAGAGAGCGTGGATTTTGACCATAGCCTGCATGAGCCACTACTCGATAGCGAGTTAGTCCGTTTGGACGCCCTACGTAATTCCTGCCCGTCAGCGGGAGGTGGTTGTAGGTGGGCGCAGGTTTGACTGGACCAGATGTGGCAGTCAGCTCGATTGGGTCGATTGTGCACTTCATGTGCTAGTGGTTGTATACCACTGTTTGGTTCTCCCCTTTTAGCCTTTAGATAGGGGCATGGTAGCTGTTGAGAGTCTCCAGCTTACTCTTTTCAGTCTTATGACTTGGGTTAGTTTATGTCTCTTGAGGACTTGGTGGGCAGACCGTCAGGTCTGGCGGTGGTACCCACTGAGAACTCCCTTTTTGGTGTAGTTCTCACACCCTTTGGGGGTCTTTCCCCCCTTTTTCCTTCCTCTCCTTTGTTTTGCAGAGTCTTAGCGGGTGATGCTGATTCTGCGGTTGTTGATCGAGGCGAGGGAGTCGCGAGCTAGATCCCTACCCGTCGTTGGAGAGTAGCGGTATCCCCTACAGAGGAGATCTTCAGTAGTTTAGTTGTTTTGCTTCCCTCTTTTGAGAGACTGTTGTAGTGAGGATATTTTATGTATTGAGAGACTGTACACTGTTGTATTTATTGGAGTTACCTCCCGGTTGGGTTCAGAGCTTGTATTTGAGGATATTGTTTTATTATTATTTTGGGAGGCGGACAGTGTTGTTTTATTTCCAGTTGTACAGTGATTGATTTTGGTTATACAGCAGATTTTTATTTATAGCTCTGATATCTGTTTAGCTATAGTACTTTTCTTGCAGGTTGGACGCTTCGCCTATGCGGATTTGGCATAGGTGGCGGATCTGTTGGCGGGCCCGGGTCGCAGTTTCGACCCCGGGGCGTGACACCTGTAGTTGGTCGAAGAGGTCGTCGATCCTTGGCAGGGGGTACTTGTTCTTAACGGTGACCTTATTTATCTCCCGGTAGTCGATGCACAACCGGAGACTTCCGTCCTTCTTCCTCACAAACAGGACGGGCGCGCCCCAGGGTGACGCGCTAGGTCTGATGAAACCCTTATCCAAAAGGTCCTCCAACTGTGCCTTGAGTTCCTTCAACTCCGCGAAGGCCATCCTGTACGGTGCCTTGGTGATGGGTTTGGTGCCGGGAAGTAGTTCAATAGGGAAGTCGACCTCTCGTTCCGGTGGCATTCCGGGGAGCTCTGCTGGAAATACATCCGGAAATTCCTTTACCACTGGAATTTCGGAAGGCGAGGGAACGGGTCGGGTGGTTAAATCTACCGAGGCTAGATAGGCCACGCACCCGCCCTCCATCAACTTCCTAGCCCGCGACGCGGAGATGATAGCCAAAAAGGAAGTGCTTTTACATGCCAAGTACATGTTTTCTGGGAATCCCGGCTTCTGTAGTTGCACCTGGCGCTTCTCGCAGTCGATGACCGCCTGATACTCGGTAAGCCAGTCCATGCCCAAAACCACGTCGTATTCTTTTAGCGGTATGACCACCAGATCCCAGGGGCACGACAACCTTCCCAGTCTTATTGAACACGAGGGTACTAGGCCAGTCGCCGCGATTGGCCCCCCAGGGGTCTGGACGGTCAGTAAGACATCAAGGGGACTACTTTCTAGCAGATGTGTTTGTGCAAAAGTGCGGGAAATAAAGGAGCGAGTCGCCCCGGTGTCAAACAGGGTTCGAGCTCGAAAATTAAAAACGGAGGTAATACCTGCGACCACCTCCTCTGGCAGTGTCACTCCATGCTGGCCCATGGAGTAGAGCCTCCCTCCTAGTTGTGGTCGCGATTCTCCTTCTGCTCTTGGCGCCGGAGGGTGTGGGGGCATCCCCGTTGATGCTCTACCCCGTCCTGTTGGCTGCGCCGTTGGGGTGGAAGCTGCGGAGGATGCCGCTCCAGTATTCAGGGGACAGTTGAATCGGAAATGCCCCGGTTTGCCGCAGCGGTAACAGTGATCCTGTCTCTTAGGGCATTTCGTCACTGGATGCGATGCTCCGCAAATAACACATGGCTTGTTCGCTGGTCGCGGCTTTCCGGTAGGCACACTCTTGCTTCCTTGTTGCGTCTTGGGGTACTTTGGGGGTCGGCTCCCACCAGACGGGCCCCCTCCCGGGTAAGTCTGTGTCCGCTTCCTCTCCTGGTTATTTTCTGATCCCTCACGTCGAGCTCAGGTGATAGCGAATCCCCGCTCCACAATGGTGGCCCTGTCCACCACCTCCCTGAACGTGCGCAGGTCCGCTGCCTGAACCATCTCGAAGATGTCGCTCCGTAACCCGTCCACAAAAAGACGGGCCTTGTGGGGTTCATCCCGTATAACAAACGGGACGCAGTTAACCAATCTTACAAACTCCCTTTGATATTCCATGACCGAGCTGTTCCCTTGTCTAATGTTCTTCAGGTCGTCTTCCAATTGCCGCTTGACGCTATCGGAGAAGAAAGCGCCAAAAAGTTCCTCTCTAAAGGCCGACCATGTCGGTAGCGGGTCGTTCGTAGACGGATCCGGGCGTACCGTCTTCCACCAGATGCATGCATTCCCTTCGAGAAAGTGGACGGCTAGTGGAACCCGCTCGTGCTCCTCCGTCAGTAGGTCCTCGAAGAGTTTTTCCATGGTATCCACCCATTTCTCGACGACCCATGGATCGGTCCTCTCTCCCTCGAAAGTGGGAGGGTCATGCTTCTTGAACTTAGTCAAATTCGTCCTGACCCTTTCTCGCGTCGCTCGTTGCTCCGTGATCCCTCCTGCAGCAGCGGACCCCCCAAGAGTAGGGGTCGTTCCTACCTCCCCCGCTGTCGCTCCCAACACGGGCCCCGAGGTCGTCGGAGTAGGTACATCCCTTGGGGCTGGGGGCTGTTCCGTCGTCGTACCACCCGTCCCTTGCGGTTTCGTAGTGGGTGCGGTGGTTTCGGGCGGAGGGGTCGGATCGCACTCGGCTGGCACGGTTGCCTGTCGCTGCGTCAGTTGACGAACCTGCTCCGTTAGCGTCGCTACCTGCCCGGCCATTTCCCGCAGTTGTCGCCGGAGGAGCTGGTTCTCTGCGGTGGCCGGGGTCACTCTGTCCGCGTCCGCATTCTCGGTGGACGATCTAGTCCGGGCCATCGTCCGCTATAAACAGAGAAATCATGTTAACCCTAAGGTTATAACCCTAGCACCCTGTCTTACGATTACACCTATATTACGTCCCCTTTTTCCCCGTACTCTCACGTACTACCGCACCTACACCTTGGTTATCTCATGTCCAATTTGCTTGTGGCACAATGCACTGTGGATGTGGATCACGTCTACTATGGTTATGGTTGTTTTTCTCTGATACCATTTAATCTGTCACGCCCCCGGGGGTTTTTGAGTCTATCAAAGCGGAAAGTTGCGTGTATTATTTTTTTTTCTTAACAAGGTAACTTAAACCTCATCCCCGGTGCGTGCCAGACCGCCACATACACAAATTCTCTCTGCCCACGGACAGAGTCTCCTTTGTATATGCACGGCGACTCATTTACAACATCATACATCAACCATCAACCATACAATAGACATACATCGTCAAACAGAGTTCAGTAATTTAACTAATGTTTTAAAAGACCGGTGTCCACTCGACACCTTGTTATTAAAGCGGCATCAACGTTTGGAAAGGATAAAACCAGCGGTTGCAAAACCCGTGCCCACACGGCACTTCGTTTTGAGAAAACATTTTCGAAATCATTTGGTTTATCATGAAAACGTGCCGCGTATGAAGACATCACTATAAGTATCCAAGTATAAAAGTACACCTCATCCACAGCGCTAACTCATACATGTCCATGACTAAAATGATCCACAAGCAAATTAACTATTTAAAGTATAAGAAAAATGAGATAAAACCCCAAGTATCCTGACTACGGTCCTCGCGACGCAGTCTCACCGCCCTCCCGGCTAACGCACCTGGTAACACCTGTCACGGAGTGGATAAAGTCAGTGACAAACAAAGTAGATGTCTAAGTATCAAAAGAGAATAAGGAGCAAACCGATTACACCGGAACCTTTCGCTAAAACCCTGTACATAATTAAGCTGGGCACCAACCCCAGATTTATCAATTAAGTTGGGCACCAACCCCAGAGTACCTGTCGGAGAGACTAAAGTCTCCCCTCGTGCGCAAACACCTTTTTGATGCTTTTAACCTCTTCACGGTGCTGGTGTACTATTTGCAGCAGGCGCGAAGAGGTCCTCACGGCTCCCACCCCTTTGTGAGGTACACGGGTCAAAAAGACCACTTCTCCGAAAAAGTACACCCATGCGGAGGCCAATCCCTGTGTACGTGCAGCATCCGAAAACGGATTTGGCGAGATCGGCGTGTAGTGAGCACCGCGACCGCAGCCGCTTCAATTGTTAGATAAAATACAATTATGCGAAAGGTTAAACTGTCCATCGACTTTGTTAGACAAATTAAGAGCATTTTAATGATGATAGATGCACTTACTGCACTTGTTGCACTTATAGCAACCGTACCCACCTAGTTGAAGAGAAATCGGAACACCTGAATCCTTCGCGCACCCCCGCTGCGCACCTCGACCTAAAGAAAGTCCGCAAGGATAACTATAGTCAAAAACGTGTACTAACATCCCAAAACAAAAGACCCAATTTACTCTTTTCGATGGAAAAGTCCAACACCGTCCGGGTTGACGAAAACCGGAATCCCGCGCCGCCGTCGTCGTCCGTCGGAGCCCCGCGCGGTTCGGAACCGCGCGGCGTGTCTCCACGGGCGGCGCCCACGCGGCGCGGCGCCTCGCGCGGGTGCGGCCCGTTCGGCGGCCGCGCGACGCCCGCGCGGGTGCGGCCCCGCACGGCGACCGCGTGGGTGCCCCGCGCGGTTGCGGGTCCGCGCGGGTGCCGCCCGTGCGGCAGCCGCGCGGTTGCGGGTCCGCGTGGGTGCCGCCTGCGCGGTAGCCGCGCGGCGCCCGAGCGGTGCCCGCGCGGTTGCGGGTCCGCACGGGTGCCGCCCGCGCGGCAGCCGCGCGTCGCCCGCGCGGTGCCCGCGCGGTTGCGGGTCCGCGCGGGTGCCGCCCGCGCGGTAGCCGCGCGGCGCCCGTGCGGTGCCCGCGCGGTTGCGGGTCCGCGCGGGTGCCGCCCGCGCGGTGGCCGCACGGCGCCCGCGCGAGTATGACCCGCGCGGTGCCCGCGCGGTCCCGTCGCCGCTTGCGGCGGCGATCGGCCGTCCGCGATTCTCCTCCGCGCGATGCCCTAGCGGCACCGCGCGCCTCCGCCGTCCGTTCCGTGCCCTAGCATGACGACGATGACGGCGACGGTGACGGATACGACGGAGAACCCAAGAACTCAAACAAAAGGACGACGAAAAAATCCCAAATAATTTATAGCAATTATTTTACTAACCAAAGATCGACGGGAAGGTTGTCCGGTCGCGTTCTTGCCTTCGGTTCGATGTCCGGGAAGATCGGGCTCCTTCTCTTTCTCCTTTCCCTTTCTTCCGGCTAGGGTCCCGTCTTTTCCTTTTTCTCTTTCTTTCTCTCCTCACCGGTTAGGGTTTTATTTTTCTTTTCTTTTCTTTCCGATAATCGGGATCCCTTATATAGCTCGTATTATATTTTTAATTAATTTCCTCTTTAATTCGTACGTAAGAAAATTCTATTTTCCGTCATCGGATAATTAATTAATTAATTAATTATCCCCTACGAGATAACCCACCTTATCTCCAACGGGTGCAAGATATTTCGCACGGATTCCGATGCATGACTAATCACCGTATCACTAAGAATTCCGTTCCGGGAGATCCCGACATCGGATTTCAGATCCGATCGCACCGTCGGCCATCATTTTCCGCGCTCTATCGCAGAAAAGTACCAGCACCACACACTGGCCAACTTTTAACAATTAAATAATTTTATTCCTCTTAAGGGCTTAAATGGTTTAGATGTGAGTCAAAAATACCCCTAAGGGCCGGATCACTACACCAGAAGATGATCGATTTTCACCTACGAGATGACCTCAGAAAATTCCAGAAAAAAAACTGTTGCGATCCTCACGACGATGCAAATCGAGTACTCGCGCTTCCTATTCTGACACCTGTAGGACAAGATACAATTAAAACACAGCGGTGAGCCAAAACTTCCTACGATCGATAATATGTAGCATTCAGTCCAGAAAAAGTGGAATTATCACCTTCGAAGCAACCTCAGAAAAATCCGATAAAAATACGGGCGCGTTTCTCTCGAAGTGTAGATGCCGATCAAGTCCTCACACTCCCCGATTCAGTGCCCGAAGGCCGAGAAATTCCAACAATACACCACCGCTGTCCCAAACATCGCAGCAGTACAAGGGGTCCAAAGGTACCTCGGGAACACCACCAAAAACTCGAAACGGAGTGAAGTGATCAACACAGAAATAGAAGGCGTACCTCTCGTGAACACGCTGCCACAAAAATCGGCTCAAAAATCTATCGGGTGAGAACAGAAGAGTCCGCGGAAAAAATGTTGACGGAAAAGTCCAAAATCAAAGAAACGTCGAAGCGCGCCGCGTCGCAGAAATCATCAGTGTTGCGGCCTCCAAAAATTATGGGAATCCATCAAGAAGTAGAGGAGAAGGTGAGGAACAACCTTCCTTAAGGCCTCAACCCAAGAGGAGTTCGGGAAAAGGCCCAAAGACAGAAGAAAGGGGCTATTTATAGCCCAGCACACAAGGATGGGGTGGCGGATTCGGGTGCAAGAATCGGGCGCCCGAAATCCGCCCCCAACACTGCACTGTGCGCGCCCGGATTCACCCGGGCACGACAAGTGTCCACACCCCGCGCTTCGCGCGCCTCGCGCGCACAAGCCCGCCAATCACGGCGCGACGCGTGGCAGCGGGGTTCATGGTGGGTCGCACGTGCCGCGGTCCACGCCGGAACTGCCGGGTCGCTGCGCCAGCCAATGGGCGCGCGCCACGCGTCCTGGCGCGGTCCATCGTGCGCCACGATTGGCGCCTCAACTCCCGCGCCGCCGCCCAGCTAATGGGAGCTCGCCATGTTGCAGCCTCCGCGTTGGCTTTGCCCGGTGCACACCCAAGCCCCGGGGACCCTCCAACCCGCGCCTGCCCTCGCCTGCCCACGGCGACGCCGCCACTCTCCGTCGCCTGCCCGTGGTCGCCGGCGCTGCCCCCGGCCGCCGGAACAGTTCACCATGCCTCGAAATACGTGTTTAGGCATTCGAGCTCTGAAAAATACAAGTAAATAGTCTATTTCGATCGTTTTCGCGCGCTGAGTCGAAATCCGATGTCCGTTTTGCCCAATTCCACTTCTAAAATTTGTCGAAGGCATACAGATAAGTAATCTTAATCCAAATTTTGCGCTAGGTCAAATCCTGAGGTCCGATTTGCACACAAGCACCTCCATCACACCGAATAAGCCTCCAAAAGTCGCTGATCCAACAGTAATCCTCTTGCGGGGATTCGGGTCCTCACATCCTCCCCCACTAAAAAAAAGTTTTGTTCCCGAAACTAAAGTCATCCCTCAAGCCGGAACCTCGAACAAGTAAGGGGGGAAATAGGTGTCCAATCATCAACGACTCAAGCTCCCAAAGCTGTCTATAAACTCCTCCAGAAACGCGAAGCAATCCTCCGGTCTCTATCTGATACAAAATAGAGTGGGGCACTCCAGGTAACCGCACCACTTATCCAAATACAGCTGGGCAACCGCTCGAGTGACCAAGTAGTCTGCATTGGCAAAAGCATCCGCTCCTCCCAGGGCCCCCGGTAATCCAACCACAAAGTCCAACGATAAGATCCCATTTCCATCCAGGGATTGGGAGACTCTGCAACTTGCCAGCTGGCACCCGCTGTTACGGAATTTGAGTTGGCGTATTTCGTGAAATTGTTTAAGTCTTGAAGATTGAAGTTTAGAAGCTTGGATCATATACCTCAATCTCAAGAAAGAAGAATTCAAAAGGATCAGGTACGTTTAACTAAATACTTTTGGTGATCCGAATACTTCTTATAGTGTAGAAACACTTGGATGAATTTTTAATTGCATAAAAATCAAAAACTGGACATTTTACATGTTCAGAGTCCGGACCGGGCATTACAGTCCGGACCCCGAACATAGGTTTGTTCATGCGCTGTTTCAGTCCGGACCCTGGTAAATTCAGTCCGGACCCCGAACGTGAAATTGTTGAAATTGCATGAACAGTCCGGACCGTGGATTGCAGTCCGGACCCCGAATGTCGTCTTTTCTGGAAAAAGTCTGTTTCGCTGAGACAGTCCGGACCGTCAATTCCAGTCCGAACTGTCGTCCTGTAAAATTCCAGAATTGGTTAGTTTTTTATGCTTATCTTCTTCCAACAGTTTCTAACCTATAAATAGACCCTACGATTCATTTTTTAGGGTAATCCAAATACGGTCAAAAATAGAAAAATCCACCTATAGAGAAGAAAGGAAATCAATAGATTTAATCCTATGTTTCTTCATCTATATTGATTGATTTGATTCTAGGTTTTCATACTCAGATTTTGAGTAGAATCAAATCAATGAATACTTAGATGGTATTTCCGATCTATTTCTAATCTAAGTATTCGGCGGATCATCACCACCCAAAAAACAATGATTTCCCCAAAATTGGAGCGTGGACTCGCGTGGCCTTGTGGATTCAAGGTGCTACCGCTCTCATGGATTCGGAGCGAGGTACGTTCGTGGATTCGAGACGTGCTACTGGGTGAAGACCGTGGATTCGGTCAGACGTCGTGGATTCGGCGTTGGACGCATATCGTGGATTCGAGAAGCGTTGCGGAGCGAGCGGAGAAGATCAACTAGGAGCGTATGGAAAAAGGTTGAGTCGTCTGTGAGTACGGTATATCACCTTTGTACGTGTTATAATTCTAGTGGATTTCACCGTGTTATCGGTCCCGTAGTTTTTTACTCCGGTTTGGAGTTTTCCACGTAAAAATCTTGCGTGTTATTTTTATTTCCGCATTGGGTTTTATTGCGTAACGATTTTTGAGCGTTTAAACGTTTACACCTATTCACCCCCCTCTAGGTGTTTTTTCCCCTATTTAGAACCATATTATACTTAACCCAACAAGTGGTATCAGAGCGGGAATAGGGTTGTAAACAATAGCTGAAGGTGGAAACATCAACAGACCTACGTTCTTCGATGGAACAAATTATGCGTACTGAAAAGTACGGATGAAAGCATTTCTTATTTCCATTGGCGAACGGGTGTGGCAATCTATCGAGTTAGGATGGTGAAATCCAACTGAAGTTATTGTTGATGTTCACACCATCAAACCTAGGTCGAAATGGACCAAGGAAGAGATAGACTTATCTTCTTACAATGGCAAAGGAATTAACGTTTTATTTAATGCCTTATCACAAATAGAATTCTCTCGCGTCTCGGCATGTGAGACTGCGAAAGAAATCTGGGATGTTCTTCAAGTTACACATGAGGGAACTAACCTTGTGAAGATTCAAAAGCTGCAAATGCTTACAAGCAGATTTGACTCTATTTTCATGGCAGAAAATGAATCATTCACAGACTACTATACACGATTGCAAGACATCGTAAACACATGTGCTAACTTGGGAGAGAAGATTCCAGAATTTAAAATTATAAGAAAGATCTTAAGAACTCTTCCTGAAAGATTTCGTTCCAAGGTTACGGCAATTGAAACTATTAAACACCCGGACGAAATCCGTGTAGAAGAATTAGTTGGTTCATTACAAACATATGAAATGACATTTCCTACTAACTATTCTTCTGGAAATGTAGTAATCTAGAAAATTAAAGACTTTAAATTTACTTTGGAATTTATAAAATTAGTAATTTTGGCAAAATTTGGGGACAGTGGATCAATAGTGGCCCAGAAATATCGACTTTTGATCAGGGGCTGATCTCGAAAATCCGAGAGCACCATTGTGATCGTCTCGACGAAACATGAAAAGTTCATATTCACTTGACGACGATCCAACGGTCGGATCTTCCGCAAAACAGCGAAGAAGAACGGATCCCACAACTTAAGTTGTGAATAGTAACCTTGTATTTTTAATCCCCTTTCGACCACTATTGGCCGATTCACTGTCTGAAACCCTAACATAGGGGTATGAGTAGTCGAACCAAGATAATTTCGACGTTCTGAGCGCAATGGCACTGACGGATTTCACGTTTGGCGATCCGAGTGCATCGAAGTGCGTGCGTCGGATTGCGACCTACAAGAACTAGTTGGCCCGAGATTTTATCCGAGCGCCAAATTAATCAAACAAATACGCTACTTGACAGGTCTCGACGAGCCAGACGTCGTGGCGAAGTCTGTTTCGCAATTCGTCGAGCGGATTTTCTCGAATTACGTGAAAGGTGTCAAAAAATCAATATTTTCTTAAAGAATCTATATATTTTGTGTACCAAAAATTCAGTGGATTAATCTATAAGGTTCTGGGTGCATTTTACATCTCCTGTGAAGATCCCAGAGGTTGGGGTTGAGTGTGAACAAGGTTTGAAGTTATTTTGCAAAAATCTTGCATTTATGTTATTTTGCCTCTTGGTCTTCTTAGGCTGGATACACGAGGGGTCTCGGGTGTAATACGAAGCACCAACTCCTCTGAGTTCCAGACCTAATCCCCGAAGTGTTGGAGGCTGAGGGACACAACACCATTAGAGAGTGAATTCGAGAGAGTCAGAGGAAGGAAGAAAGTTGGACCAAACTCCTTCCTAAGTTGATCTGGAGTGCTCTGTGGATTTCCTTGGTGTTTGTGGAGCATCCTGGGAGGTTGCCGAGGTCGCGCGAAGAAGGGAGAAGGAAACCGGCTTCTTCCCATCTTCTATAACTCCGGCTAAGGTAAGGATTCCAAACCAATGGTTGTTTGCACCCTAGACCCATAGCAGAAGCATAATTTGGCTCTTAGGATTCTCCATGCACAGCCCGAGTCCCCCATGCAAGTTGGTTGGCCGGCGGGAGCAAGGTCTCGCCGGAAACCTAGAATAGCTCCGCCTCGAGAGAACTTTGCAACCGATGAACCAAAATGGGAAATTAAATGATGGGCTTGGACTGTAGGAGCCAGTGATCATCTCCACCAAAATTGGTGAGGTTTGGTCAAGTACGGAAGTCGCAGAATGGAACCCTAGTTTTCGGGTTTTCGCATGTTGGCCGAGCTTCTTGCTCCGACGCCGGCGAGCTTCCCCGCCGCCGGCCACCTACCCAGAACACTTGCTGGGACCAAGGGGAGTGCATCCATGTACTTGCATGGCTTCCATGCATCTTGAAAATCAAGATGCCATGGATGACCCGAGGAGTGAACCAAATGCGGCCGCCGGCGCTCCGGCCATCTCCGGCCGGGAAGAAATGGTCGGTAAGCTTCCTATGGACCAGTAGAATGTTTCCGTCCAAGTTGGAAGACTCCATAATGCCTCAGTAAAAATCCGCCATTAATGGTGGGAAGCTCCAAACCGAGCTTGCTCGCCGCCCGCCGCCGCCGTGCCCTGTCGCCGGGCACGGGTCCAGGTAAGGTTGTTTTGAGTTTTAGCCTCCAACTGGTCAAGTTGTTTGGTCCCAGAGCCCCTGTAAGGATGATCACAAATTTCGAAGCAAAAGCTTCATCTTCAACCTTGAGCTGCGGCCAACCCAGACAGTAAGGATGGCTCAGAGTTGTTGGGGGGTGTTCCTGCAACTTAGAGGAACATTTCCTTCCAAGTTGGAAAGGTTTTGGTGCAGTGATTGCAGAGAACAAGCTCAGGCAATGAGTTTGGTAGTTGTTAAGCTTTTGTGCACATAAGGTGTTTGATGAAATGCTACAGTGAGTTTTTAAATGGAATTAGGGTTCGATTATAAAATGAAAGTTGCTCCAAATAACCCCCTGAGCTTGATGCTCACTTCAGATCAAGTTAGATCTGTGTGGACAGAGGTTTGGAGCATTGTGCTTTATGTTAGTGAGCAAGGTGGTGGATCTTTTGATCCAGCCATTTCTGTGCTGCACTAGGGCAAGCACAGTGATTCTTGAGGTATTTTAAGCATGTGGTTCATGCAGAATTGGTTCCGGTTAAGTAGAAGTTGAGTTCTAATGTAATCAAGCTCTAAAAATAATGTTTGGCCAAGTCCTGTTTTTGGACTGTTTGAAAAACTGTAACAGTGAGCTCCTGGCTAATTTCGGGTCACTGGACGCGATGCTCGCGTTAGATTTAGGTCTTCATGATCCGGAGAAATAAAAATGCAAAATGGCTATGTTAGAGGAGTGTTTTATGGCCCGAAGTTTTCCTCGGGTCCCGTGCTGCCGCAAATTGGTGAGCACGGTGTTCAGCAAGATAAATGTCACCTGCTGGAAGTGACGGTTCGTTAAAATGAATCTTCAGTTAAAAGAACGAGCGAAAATAGTGCTAAAAAGACTTTGTTGGTCTAAGTGTGATTGTCAAACACTGAGGTTAAGTAATTAAAAAGGGTTAAGTGACTTAAAATGAGCTAAGAGTTAGAGTTGATCCCTGATCAATATGTTTGATTCAGGTTTGTCCAGTTTGCATCTGGTTCTGAGCGTACAGTCGATTCAGTCTTGTCGCCTGCGATTTGACAGGTGGGTTTATCTTCGATCCGGGCTTTATCATTTCGGCCCTCTGTGTACGGTATTGGTTGGACTCCTGTTTTTGGTAGCTTAACTATTACTTTGAGCCTGCCTTCCTTTCGATTCAGTTTATACTGCTTCATGCCTGAGTTATAACTTTTATCAGTTATCTGTTGCTTTACATAGTGCTTCCAGTATTCATATCATTATTCTGGACATTGCCATGCCTGATTGGTCATTTGCTATGTTATATACCTGATTATCAGTACTTCCTGATTATATCTGATCCATGATATTTAGTTGCTGCTTATTCTTGCATATGAGTTGAGACTCAGTTGATTCTGATATTGCATCCCAGTGGGGATTTTCCCGGCTTGTTGCCGATTACCCGGTCAGTGGACCGAGAGCTTGAGCATTTGCATTATGACTGAGCTTGCTTTCCTGTTGATCAAATATTACACTGCTGAACACATAATTTTAATCAACTAAATGTTTTACTGAACGTCGTAGGGTCGCCTGAGTCTGTTCTTGTTTGATAGGACAAAGGCATTGCTCTTCGAAGTTTGGGCCTAAAACCTGTTTTCAAAATAGTTTTCTCAAAAATATGTGTTTAGTTTTGTATGTTTGGTTGGTCTGCATTTGCTGTTGATCTTATGTTGAGTTGAGATTTGGATCTTATGTTGAGTTGAGATTTGCCTTTGATCTTGCATATGAGTTGAGATTCAGTTGATTAGTTGCTGATTATTCCTGCATAGGAGTTGAGATTCAGTTTATTGCATCCCAATGGGGATTTCCCGGCTTGTTGCCGATTAACCGGCCAGTGGACCGTGAGTTTGAGCATTTGCAATTGATCGCCCGCACCGTTGTACTTGACGAACATTGCCGGGGTCGCGCCCCTTGGATATTGTTCTTTACCGGTAAAGTGGTTAGCTGTGGCAACCCGTGACCCTTTGTGGAGGGAAATGTCAACCTACTGGTGCCAAATGGGCAAAATCGCCTGAGGTTCTGTGAGACCAATAGTGGCATCGCCTGAGGTTCTGTGAGACCAATAGTGGCATTTGGCTGAGGTTCTGTTAGACCGAAAGTGGTATTTAGCCTGAGGTTCTATGAGACCAATAGTGGCATCGCCTGAGGTTCTATGAGACCAATAGTGGCATCGCCTGAGGTTCTGTGAGACCGATAGTGGCATTAGATTGGGTTACTTTACTATTTCATTTATTTGATAAATATGTTGCTTTTAGTCTGCTTTTGTCTCATCTCATGATTCCTGATTTCGGTTTGAAGATATTCATTTGTTTGATACCTGCCTATACAATTATTCAGCATGCTTGGTTCATTATATTCCTGTCAAGATTATACATATTCCTGTTGGTTATTCATTCGCTTCATAAATGCTTACCTAATGTGATCTTTACTATCCGCTAGTATTGTATACCAGTAGGTACGATCTGCTATTTCTCGGCTCGTCGTGCCCACTGGGATACACTCCGGTGTGTCTCACACCCTCGGGTGACTATTTTTCAGGTCGAGCGGGTGTTGGGATGTCGGGACGAATTGGCGAGGTATCGATATAGAGGTTGACCCTAGACAGCCGAAAAGTTATGTAATAAATGTTTAAGAAAAAGGAATTTGTACTTAAGTTGTAAAGTTTACTTGTATTATTATTATTTTTGTAGTACGTAGTTAGTACTTTGATGTTGTTGCCAAGCTAGTCGTGCATATATAGAAAAGGCTCAATTCCATAGGGGATTGGGACTCTTCTATATATGTGGCAGTCTGTCATTGCCCTGGATGATTTGCAACTCTGATTAAAAAAAAAAAAAAAATTTATACACTGGTTTTTGAACTCGGGGCGTGACAGATTAGATGGTATCAGAGCAATAGGAATACGATGCCTAGGTTTGGCTTGGAACGAACCCTATGATGACTTGTGTTCACGAGAGAGCGCTGGGTTTCGGAATAGTGGTTTGAAACTTAGATATGTTCCGTATTCGGGTTTTGAGAATCATTGTTAGTACAAGGTTAGCGGTCATGGTTTCGGCCGTGGGCTTGATGTTTCAGTGGAGCCAGAGGGCTCAGATCAGTACAATACATGTGGTTGAAGGATTTACTTTTGAGTGTTCCCGTGTCATAATTCAGTGGCTTGTGTGCCCAATGATAATCCTGGTTTGGGTTGGATTTAAATTTTGGCCTATGTGTCAATTTTAATAAGAAGTTGGAAAATAGTGAATTATGGTTCTAGTTTCTTGGGGATAGATAGGGTAGCATTCCTGACCACGTGTGCATTTTACATCTCCTGTGAAGATCCCAGAGGTTGGGGTTGAGTGTGAACAAGGTTTGAAGTTATTTTGCAAAAATCTTGCATTTATGTTATTTTGCCTCTTGGTCTTCTTGGGCTGGATACACGAGGGGTCTTGGGTGTAATACGAAGCACCAACTCCTCTGAGTTCCAGACCTAATCCCCGATGTGTTGGAGGCTGAGGGACACAACACCATTAGAGAGTGAATTCGAGAGAGTGAGAGGAAGGAAGAAAGTTGGACCAAACTCCTTCCTAAGTTGATCTGGAGTGCTATGTGGATTTCCTTGGTGTCTGTGGAGCATCCTGGGAGGTTGCCGAGGTCGCGCGAAGAAGGGAGAAGGAAACCGGCTTCTTCCCATCTTCTACAACTCCGGCTAAGGTAAGGATTCCAAACCAATGGTTGTTTGCACCCTAGACCCATAGCAGAAGCCTAATTTGGCTCTTAGGATTCTCCATGCACAGCCCGAGCCCCCCATGCAAGTTGGTTGGCCGGCGGGAGCAAGGTCTCGCCGGAAACCTAGAATAGCTCCGCCTCGAGAGAACTTTGCAACCGATGAACCAAAATGGGAAATTAAATGATGGGCTTGGACTGTAGGAGCCAGTGATCATCTCCACCAAAATTGGTGAGGTTTGGTCAAGTACGGAAGTCGCAGAATGGAACCCTAGTTTTCGGGTTTTCGCATGTTGGCCGAGCTTCTTGCTTCGGCGCCGGCGAGCTTCCTCGCCGCCGGCCACCTACCCAGAACACTTGTTGGGACCAAGGGGAGTGCATCCATGTACTTGCATGGCTTCCATGCATCTTGAAAATCAAGATGCCATGGATGACCCGAGGAGTGAACCAAATGCGGCCGCCGGTGCTCCGGCTATCTCCGGCCGGGAAGAAATGGTCAGGAAGCTTCCTATGGACCAGTAGAATGTTTCCGTCCAAGTTGGAAGACTCCATAATGCCTCAGTAAAAATCCGCAATTAATGGTGGGAAGCTCCAAACCGAGCTTGCTCGCCGCCCGCCGCCGCCGTGCCCTGTCGCCGGCCACGGGTCCTGGTAAGGTTGTTTTGAGTTTTAGCCTCCAACTGGTCAAGTTGTTTGGTCCCAGAGCCCCTGTAAGGATGATCACAAATTTCGAAGCAAAAGCTTCATCTTCAACCTTGAGCTGCGGCAAACCCAGACAGTAAGGATGGCTCAGATTTGTTGGGGGGTGTTCCTGCAACTTAGAGGAACATTTCCTTCCAAGTTGGAAAGGTTTTGGTGCAGTGATTGCAGAGAACAAGCTCCGGGAATGAGTTTGGTAGTTGTTAAGCTTTTGTGCACATAAGGTGTTTGATGAAATGCTACAGTGAGTTTTTAAATGGAATTAGGGTTCGATTATAAAATAAAAGTTGCTCCAAATAACCCCCTGAGCTTGATGCTCACTTCAGATCAAGTTAGATCTGTGTGGACAGAGGTTTGGAGCATTGTGCTTTATGTTAGTGAGCAAGGTGGTGGATCTTTTGATCCAGCCATTTCTGTGCTGCACTAGGGCAAGCACAGTGATTCTTGACGTATTTTAAGCATGTGGTTCATGCAGAATTGGTTATGGTTAAGTAGAAGTTGAGTTCTAATGTAATCAAGCTCTAAAAATAATGTTTGGCCAAGTGCTGTTTTTGGACTGTTTGAAAAACTGTAACAGTGAGCTCCTGGCTAATTTCGGGTCACTGGACGCGATGCTCACGTTAGATTTAGGTTTTGATGATCCGGAGAAACAAAAATACAAAATGGCTATGTTAGAGGAGTGTTTTATGGCCCGAAGTTTTCCTCGGGTCCCGTGCTGCCGCAAATTGGTGAGCACGGTGTTCAGCAAGATAAATGTCACCTGCTGGAAGTGACGGTTCGTTAAAATGAATCTTCAGTTAAAAGAACGAGCGAAAATAGTGCTAAAAAGACTTTGTTGGTCTAAGTGTGATTGTCAAACACTGAGGTTAAGTAATTAAAAAGGGTTAAGTGACTTGAAATGAGCTAAGAGTTAGAGTTGATCCCTGATCAATATGTTTGATTCAGGTTTGTCCAGTTTGCATCTGGTTCTGAGCGTACAGTCGATTCAGTCTTGTCGCCTGCGATTTGACAGGTGGGTTTATCTTCGGTCCGGGCTTTATCATTTCGGCCCTCTGTGTACGGTATTGGTTGGACTCCTGTTTTTGGTAGCTTAACTATTACTTTGAGCCTGCCTTCCTTTCGATTCAGTTTATACTGCTTCATGCCTGAGTTATAACTTTTATCAGTTATCTGTTGCTTTACATAGTGCTTCCAGTATTCATATCATTATTCTGGACATTGCCATGCCTGATTGGTCATTTGCTAGGTTATATACCTGATTATCAGTACTTCCTGATTATATCTGATCCATGATATTTAGTTGCTGCTTATTCTTGCATATGAGTTGAGACTCAGTTGATTCTGATATTGCATCCCAGTGGAGATTTTCCCGGCTTGTTGCCGATTACCTGGTCAGTGGACCGAGAGCTTGAGCATTTGCATTATGACTGAGCTTGCTTTCCTGTTGATCAAATATTACACTGCTGAACACATAATTTTAATCAACTAAATGTTTTACTGAACGTCGTATGGTCGCCTGTGTCTGTTCTTGTTTGATAGGACAAAGGCATTGCTCTTCGAAGTTTGGGCCTAAAACCTGTTTTCAAAATAGTTTTCTCAAAAATATGTGTTTAGTTTTGTATGTTTGGTTGGTCTGCATGATTGAGTTGAGATTTGCTGTTGATCTTATGTTGAGTTGAGATTTTCCTTTGATCTTGCATATGAGTTGAGATTCAGTTGATTAGTTGCTGATTATTCCTGCATAAGAGTTGAGATTCAGTTGATTGCATCCTAGTGGGGATTTCCCGGCTTGTTGCCGATTAACCGGTCAGTGGACCGTGAGTTTGAGCATTTGCAATTGATCGCCCGCACCGTTGTACTTCACGAACATTGCCGGAGTCGCGCCCCGAGGATATTGTTCTTTACCGGTAAAGTGGTTAGCTGTGGCAACCCGTGACCCTTTGTGGAGGGAAATGTCAACCTGCTGGTGCCAAATGGGCAAAATCGCCTGAGGTTCTGTGAGACCAATAGTGGCATCGCCTGAGGGTCTGTGAGACCAATAGTGGCATTTGGCTGAGGTTCTGTGAGACCGAAAGTGGTATTTAGCCTGAGGTTCTGTGAGACCAATAGTGGCATCGCCTGAGGTTCTGTGAGACCAATAGTGGCATCGCCTAAGGTTCTGTGAGACCGATAGTGGCATTAGATTGGGTTACTTTACTATTTCATTTATTTGATAAATATGTTGCTTTTAGTCTGCTTTTGTCTCATCTCATGATTCCTGATTTCGGTTTGAAGATATTCATTTGTTTGATACCTGCCTATACAATTATTCAGCATGCTTGGTTCATTATATTCCTGTCAAGATTATACATATTCCTGTTGGTTATTCATTCGCTTCATAAATGCTTACCTAATGTGATCTTTACTATCCGCTAGTATTGTATACCAGTAGGTACGATCTGCTATTTCTCGGCTCGTCGTGCCCACTGGGATACACTCCGGTGTGTCTCACACCCTCGGGTGACTGTTTTTCAGGTCGAGCGGGTGTTGGGATGTCGGGGCGAATTGGCGAGGTATCGATATAGAGGTTGACCCTGGACAGCCGAAAAGTTATGTAATAAATGTTTAAGAAAAAGGAATTTGTACTTAAGTTGTAAAGTTTACTTGTATTATTATTATTTTTGTAGTACGTAGTTAGTACTTTGATGTTGTTGCCAAGCTAGCCGTGCATATATAGAAAAGGCTCAATTCCATAGGGGATTGGGACTCTTCTATATATGTGGCGGTCTGTCATTGCCCTGGATGATTTGCAACTCTGATTAAAAAAAAAAAAAAAAATTATACACTGGTTTTTGAACTCGGGGCGTGACAGGAAAAGCATCTACTTCTAAGTCTTCAGGTTTCGCGTTGAAAACTACAAAAGAAGAAGACGCGAATTCATCCTCCTCAGGCGACGATGAGAACCTATCTATGGAGGACTTTGAGAAGCAGCTTGCTCTCTTGACAAGAAATTTTCGCCGAAACTTTCGAAGGGGTAATTCAAGTAAAACTTCATCCTCCGGAAAGTGGAAGAAAGGCAAAGGTTTTTCAAGCCAAAAGTCAAGAAAGCAAGAAAGTTTTTCAAAGGATAAGAAAAGCTCAGAAAGACAAGTCCAATGCTTCAAGTGCCGAGGATACGGCCATATCTCGACGGAGTGTCCAAATAAGAATCCGTCCAAGAATAAGGCGATGCAGGCCGTCACTTGTGATGACACCTCAACGTCAAATGAGTCATCTTCAAGTGATGAAGAGAACAACGCAACGGCATTCCACGCGTCCATATCTTCACCCTTCATGTGCTTAATGGCAAGTACATCCGACTCACTGTCCAACCCCACTGTTGAAAAGATTGCAACGGACGATGAATCGGATAATTCGGAAGGTGAAGACTTTGCTCTTCCCTACCATAAACTTCTGAGGGATTTAAAGAAACTGGCAAAGCAAAACAAGAGTTTGAGAGGGAGATTGCAGGATCTCGTAGAAGAAGCAAAAAGGGCAACTTCTCTCTCAAACGCTCTTGAAGTGGAAAGGGATAATCTGATTAAAGTAAATGTTTCCCTTCAAGAGTCCAATGAGCATTTCGAGAAGAATTATGTAGATATGGTGAACAAAGCGAACTACTTCTTGAAGCTCTACGGCGAGGCTCGACAGGAAAAAATGGAAATGACGGAGACCATTTGCCAACTCAAGGATGATTTAAAGCAATTTTCTTCTGGAAGGAGTAAGTTGGATAGGATTCTTGGTCTTGGTCAAACAAATAAATTCGGCCTCGGATACAATCGAACTGAAGACAATTTTAGTTCGGTTGGGACAGTCTTTGTGCCCTAGTCGGTATCTCCTCCTCCGACACCGGAATTGACGACAAACAGCGACAACAAACCTACTTCACCCTCTTCGGGATCGTCAAGTACCAAGGTATGTTTTCGTTGTGGTATTGCAGGGCACATAAGAAGGAATTGCAAGAATGGAGCGCTAAGATCAAATCAAGCACATCTTGCAACTACTACCAATGAGTTCATTTCCCGCAAATCAAAGAAGAATCCTTCAAAAGGAAAGAACATTGGTAGTACATCAAACAAGACGACGACGTCAAGGAAAAGCGATGGATCAATCAAGACGCTTTCACCAAAGGTATCAACTTCACAATCATTTCCGACGTATGCCAAAACTCGAAAGGTTTGGGTACGCAAAGGTGAAATCTTCCCTTGTCTTGTTGTTCATACTTCTTTACACGCTTATGATAATTCGTCTTGGTATTTGGATAGTGGTTGTTCTCGTCACATGACCCGTGACAAAAACTGTTTTCAAACTTTAGAGAAAATCTCCGGAGGACATGTTGTTTTCGGAGACGGTCGTTCTTCCAAAATTGTTGGAAAGGGAACAATCGCTATTCCTGAAGGCCCCGTTTTGAATAATGTTTTATTTGTTGAAGGCCTTAAGACTAACCTCATTAGTATAAGTCAACTTTGTGACAATGGATTCTCAGTTAATTTTTCTTTTGTAGAATGTGTTGTAACTGATAAGGACCAGGTATTCTTTTTAAAAGGAGTTAGATCGGAAAATAATTGCTATGTTGTTTCAAACAAAGTTTCTGAAAAATGTAACCTAGTTTCTTTGGATAATGAAACTGTTTGGCATGAAAGACTAGGTCACATGAATTTTAAAGAACTAGCAAGGATTTCAAATAAGAACGTGGTTAAGGGGGTTCCTAAACTTTTATATAAAGAAAACATTGTGTGTGGTGGTTGTCAAAAGGGAAAACAATCAAGAGTTGCACACAAGAACTTGAACCAAGTCGGTACCAAACGGCCCTTGGAATTACTGCATATGGATTTAATGGGGCCGGTTCGTCAACCATCTTTAGGAGGTAAATGGTATATTTTTCTTTTGGTAGATGATTTCTCTAGGCATTCTTGGGTAAATTTTTTAAAAGAGAAAGCGGATACTTTCGACTCTTTTCATGAGGTTTGTCATCGTATTATGAATGAAAGAAATGAAAAGATCGTTCGTGTTCGAAGTGACAGAGGTGGAGAATTCATTAATTCAAAATTTATTGATTTTTGCACTTCCAATGGGATAAAACATGAATTCTCAGCACCCTATACACCTCAGCATAATGGTGTTGTTGAGCGCAAAAACAGGGTTGTTCAAGAGATGGCGTGTGTGTCATGCCCCGGGGTCGAGACTGCGCCCCGGGCTTGCCAACAGATCCGCCGCCCATATGGGAAGCCCCGTATAGACGTAGCGACTAACCTGCAAGGAAACATCTACACTAATAGATATCAGAGAGAAATAGTAAGAGCTGAGCTAAAAACCAAAACATAAGGTACAGCTACCTCACAAGTATAAATACAATACATCCTCACCACAAAATACAAGAGTCTCTCAGATAGCAGGAAATAAAAGGTACAATTCGATACCTCACTACAAAAGTCTCTCGACATGACACACTCCAAATAAAGTAGGGGTACATCTAAACACACACGCTGAAGAAGACGGGGAGGGATCTATCTCGCGACTCCCTTACCTCGGTCTGATGGAGCTGGATCAGCAACAGGAACAGCAGGAACTGGAGCAGAAGTCCCTGGGGAAAAGACACCACGACGGATGTGAGAACTACATCCCACAGTAGTTCTCAGTGGGTGCCGCCAACAAGCCCGACGGTCTGCCCACCAAGTCTACTAGAGGCATAGAATAAAATATGCAGTGCTGTAAGGAAAAACTGGAGAAGTAAGGTCTACAGCTACAATGCCTCTATCTAGATGCTCTACGAGTGGAACAGGAAGAACAATATGCTAGGGGGACAAATGCGTCGACAAGTCGGGAAAGAGGAACTCAATACTCACGCCAGTACAACAACCCGGCAAAAGCTCAACTCAACACCGGTACGACAACCCGGTAAAATCTCAACTCAACGCCGGTACGACAACCCGGTCTCGCCTACTCCGGAGGGGCACTCGAGGGGAGCGACCCGCTCGAGTCAAAATGTGGCCCAAGTCCAACTGCTCTGCTGAATATCTCAGTAAATCAGATAAAAGTCGACGCTATGCTCAAGGTGGAGACTCACTCAATCCACAATGCAAAAACCCAGTCCCAACTGATGCATAACACTAGTCGGTCCAACCGCCCACAGTTCGCGGTTGCCGAAACAATAACTCGAGTCGATAATCTGGTGCTATCCCACCCGACTCAACAAATCACTATCTCACTCACTGGCTGGAATCTACACAGCTGAGATTCACTGTCACTCAGACAGTTCCCAAGAACTAAGATCCACCATCACTATCACTTTCCCAAAGAAACCGAATCTACAGACTGCTATCAACTCCACTCGGTCCCCAGACACGAGTGCAAAAGCATCCCACAACCACCCGACCCTCAGCCCGCAACCCGGGCGAGAAAAGCTAAGTCCAGAATGACAAGTATAATACCGTGAAGTGGGAATGTCTAGAACAAATAAAGAAACCTTGCCCAAGTTGAAGTTTTCTACGGTCTGGCTGAACATGATACATATGACAGGGGTGCTAGGTCAAGTTCCAAGATTTAATATTTAAATATAATGTAGGAAACACAAAAAGTCACCAGGTCCACCGACTAATACACAGGGGTACTAGTGTTCAGTTCTCACATGATAATATACTAACATTCAGTTCTCACAAGATACCAAGTCCAATTACTAACATGCATGGTCCTACAATCATAGAATTAGCACGCAGTCCATAGATTTTGCAAGCAAGGTCACCCACCTGAACGCGCTAACTGTCCGGGGTCGTACAGCTGCGAAAGTCCAGAAACAGCCAAAACAATATCTCCGCAGATCCAACAATACAGTAGCAGTGCTCAAGACATCCTGCAGAAAATGCCCAGAAAATTCCAATAAAAATATCACAGTGATCCTCGCGTCGATATCTTCGAAACGGTACCCTCGAAATAAATCTCTGAAAAATCCAAGGAAAATACGAGCGCGTTCCTTGCGATCTGTAGATGAAAAAGTTGTATAAGCACGTTTTCGTCTGACGCTCGTGCGCGAAGATATCGCCTCCCCAATCCGCTGTTAGGAGTGTGTCGGCGCAAGAATCACCAAAAACCAGTGTCGGGGTAGCCCAGGGTAACCTTTACACTGAACTTGCGACGAAGAGGAACACCGAGAAGGAAACGTCGCTCCGCGCCGTAAAATCCAAAACCTCGGGATGCGTGCACTCAAAAATTCTGAAACTCTGCAGCAAGAACCAGCACTCGAAGATTAAAATCTTCACTGAAGGGAAGTCGGGGAGATGGTGGCTCGAGGTGGCCGAAAAATGGAGCTGAAACACCCCTCGGATAGCAACCTTGAAGAAAAACCAAACCAACAATTCCCAAAATACCAGCTGTGTCCCAAAACAGCAAACACGGGTAGAAGCCCATCCAAATGCCGCCACGTGTCCCCGGGGAAGTCAGCAGCGCACAGTGCGCGGCGTCAGCGCGGCATGGCGCGCACGCGCGCACGCGGCCCGAGGCAACCACCCTGCACCGTGGACCGGGTGCGCGACACCAACCAACCACACAGTGCCACGTGTCCCCCAGTCGGTCCACCGTGCACCCAAAACTCCGTGGACCGCGCCGCCTGGACCATCCAATCAAGAAGCGCCACGTGGCACCGCCCGGGTGCACGCCCGCGCTGTGGACCGCGCGCCTGCCCGCGCCCCTGTGTGCCTGCCCGCGGCCTGCCCGCGCCGCGCGCCGCCGCTGTGCCGCCTGCCCGAGGCTGCGCCGGCGCCCGCCGGCGATCGCCGGAACAGTAAAATTACTGTAGCAACCTCCAAAAATAGCAAGTAAATAGCCCATCTTGACCGTTTTCGCGCGCTGATTCCAAAAATGATGTCCATTTTGCCAAATTCCACTCCTATAATTTGCCGGAGGCTCCCGGAAAGGTATTTTTTATCCGAATTTCTCGCCGAGTCCAAATTTGATATCCATTTTACGCGGAAACACTTCTAAACATCCGACGGGGTCTCCCGGTTACCCACGTGATCCATTTGAAGCCCCGAGTTCAGCACTTGTGTCCAAATTGGTGCACGAACACCGCCGGGATGCCTCATAGGCCTCCAGAAGCTGCTGGTGACACTGTAGAAGCCCTGCAAAGATCCGGGTCACCACATCCTCCCTCACTAAAAGGAAGTTTCGTCCTCGAAACAAAAATAATGCAGGACAGGCGTACCTCAACTAGAAGTCTCGAACAGAAAAGGGTAGGCATCTCTCATCTCCGTCTCCAGCTCCCAAGTAGCCTCTCGCTCCTCGTGATTGCTCCACAAGACCTTCACATAGGGAATGGCCCGGTTGCGCAATTCCCTCACCTCACGAGGAAGAATACGCAACGGCCGCTCCTCGTAGACCAAGTCCTCGCCGATCTCCAGAGAAGTGAAGTCAATCACGTGCGATGGATCGAACACGTATCTCCTCAGAGCTGAGACGTGGAAAACATCGTGCACACCGGCCAAACGTGGCGGAAGAGCAACTCTATAAGCCACAGGGCCTACCCTCTCTAGTACCTCAAAGGGTCTAATAAAGCGAGGACTGAGCTTCCCACGCACTCCAAATGTGAGGACCTGGATCCCCACGTCGAGATTACTGGTTCATCTACAGCTCCCGGGGGCCTATGTGGCGTGTTGGTGGGATTTGTGCCCCATTTGGACATTAGTGTTGGGCTCAGTGTGTTAAATGGATCACGTGGGTGATCATTGGACTCCGTCGGATCGTTAGAAGTGGTTTCGCGCGAAGTGGATATTAAATATGGACTCAGCGCGAAGTTTGGATCAAGGAACACCTTTCCGGATGCCTTCGGCAAATTTTGGAGTTGGAATTTGGCGAAATGGACATCAAATTCGGATTCAGCGCGCGAAAACGGTTAAAACGGACTACCCACTTGTTATTTTTGAGCACCGGACACTGTTCACGCCGGAACAGTGTTTCCGGCGGCGGCGGCAGCGGCGGAGCGGCCGCAGGCAGCGCGGCGGACGGAGGCGCGGGCCGCCCGGTCCACGCGGCAGGCGTGCACCGGGGGCTGGACGCGTGGCGGCTCAGGAGTGGGCCGGTCCGCGGGGCGCGGTCTACGGAGAGTGCGGGGCGCATGGTGCACCGGGGGTGGACACGTGGCATCATCCTAGAGGTGGGTTCACGGCGGTTGGTCTACGCAGTATTCGGGATGGCTCATGGTTTATGGTGCACCGGGCTTGGACACGTGGCAGGTTTCTATTGGTTCGGTCCACATAATTTCGTGCACCGGGTTCGCTAGGCAGAGGCATGACACGTGGCATTCACCTATTGGTTGGTCAACTGTGCGCGGCAGGCGGGCGCAGGCGGCGGGCGCAGGCGCACGTGGGCGCGTTGACGCGGGGTTCCCGCGCGTGGGCCGCCACGTGTCGAGCTCCGCGTGGGCCACGCGGCGGGGCGTGAGCAGGGGTTTCGGCTGTTGCCTGTGCGGGGGGCGACGTGGAGGCCTGTGGCGTTTTCGGGCGCGCACAGTGTTGGGCCGGGCCCAACACTGTAGCCGCCCGAATTCTGGAGCGCCCGGAAATTGGGACTAAATGGGTATTAAGTGATTTGTTTCCTGCAATGTATAAAAGGGCCGAGTTCAACTGAAGAGAACTTTCTCCCTGTCCCTCCTTTCACAGTGCCACCTTCACGAGTTTTCTTCATCTCCCTGGGACGGATCCATCTGCAGAGTTCCAGATTTTTCAGCAGCACGCATCCTGAGGTTACCATTTTTACGGCGCGGCGCGACGCTCGTTCGTTTGTGGTCTTCTTCGTCGCGTTTTGGTGCGAGGACTCCCCCGGCTTACCCCGAGCACCTTTTTCAGTGATTCTTGCGCCGTTGGCTTCACGACAGGTAGGGCTATGTTTCCCATGTTTACTGGTTTTTCCCATTCCGAGCTTTTCATGGGTTTTTCGGATCATCTTGTAACCTCTTTTCTGGGGCGGAGTTCTGGGACAGCGGAGTGGTGTTTTGGTGATATCTTCGCGCACAGGCATCGGATTGGGGCGATTCAAGAGGCGATTTGCATCTACACATCACGAGGAATATGCCCAAATTTTCTTGGAATTTTCTGAATATTTCTCGAAGGTGAAGAATATCTGTGAACAGTAGTTATTGCTACAGTTTTTGAGAGTAGTTTAATTCGGGGTGGTTCCCTTGTCGGAATTGTTTCTCAGTGTAGGAAGCTCGGAATTGGACGTGCAGGTACTCGTTTCGAAGGTATCGACGCGAGGATTACCGTGGTATTTTTATTGGATTTTTCTGGGTACTTTCAGCAGGTGAAATAAGCACGGCTTTGGGACTGATTTTCAGATTATGTATACTTGGTTAATTTTGGAAAAAAAATGTAATGTTGAGCCTTATTGTTGTGCCCAGGGGTGCTTTCAGTTGTTTGGAGCCAAGGCGTGCGCGACTTGTACCGAGGGTGTTTTGTTGGCAGATTTTGGACCGTGGGCGTCTACCCCCTTCACCGACTTCAGGTTTGCCTTGGTTTAAGCGCTTCAGGTGGGTAAGCTTATTATCAGTAATTGTTTAAGGCAATGATTATGCTGTGGCAAATATAAGTCCACTTGTGGGGATGTCACCCCTCTATGACTGATGCATGCATGTGTAGGGTACATGGGTTATGTTGGTAAGTAGGTAAGCTGGTTAATGATATTGGTATAAATGATTGCAAGAATAGTATTTATGAGATTTACTGAGGACCTGCATGACTTGGACATCTATGTGATGACTAGTGTAAGCTTACCTAGGATAATGTTACCCTATGAGATTATGTAACATGCCATGTTAGCACATAGCCTTTCTTGTGGTTGGATTATGCTTTGGGACAGGATTTCGTAGCTATGTGCGGATTTGTACTCTGAGGAGTTATTATGATCATTCTATTGATGAACCCTGAATTGTGGACAGGTCTAGTTTTGGGATTCCGGCATGTTGTTTATTCCTAAAGGAACTATTATTATGCTTTACCCCCTTTTATTTCCTTGAGGACAATTGCATGCTTGTATGGTCATGTAGTTAGGCCATCTTTTACTGCTGCACTACTTATTGGAACTTGACTTAGGAGAAACCATGCTTTTCCTTTCTCCTTCTTGTTAGTCAGGTGGTCAGTGTTGCTCGGGTTCGAGCAGGGGGTCTGGATAGGGTAGTCAGGACTTCGTGTCTGGGACAGGTTGGTTTAGTTGTGGGGCTTTGCGGCAACCGCGGATATTGGGCGGTTGACCGGATGTTTCTCTATGCACCTGATTGGGTACCAGTTTTACTTAGTGGATGGAGTTTCCCACTTATCGTTCAGTTGCATCCGATTGAGGTCGGGTCTTTCCTTGGTGGTTGAGTTTTCCCACTTTGATCTGATTGATGATCAAGTCCTGCTGTTTCGAGATACTGTTGATGTTGATGACAGAGATGCTTTACTCGTGTGGGTAGCTCCCCTCGAGTGCCGCTCCGGAGTAGGCTTCAGACCGTGTTGGGTTCCGGTCAGACCGTGTTGGGTTCCGGTCAGACCGTGTCGGGTGCCGGTCAGACCGTGTTGGGTTCCGGTCATTTGGACAGTGGAGATACTGAGTTCGAGAGATTGATAGAGCAGGCAGCACCGGGTTTTATACCGGTTCATTCGATTGAGTTTATTTCGGTCAAATACTTTTATTGTTACACTCGTGCCTGGGGGCCGAGTGTAGACTGGTAGTTGAGTTTAGATCAGTGTTAGTATTGTTGAGAGCCGTCTGGTTGACGGTGGTCCTGTGTTGTTGCGCGTACTTTGACCGCTGTGTGAGAGGTTGAGCATCATGATTCTATCCGTTCTGAGAGAGAGCGTGGATTTTGACCATAGCCTGCATGATCCTCTACTCGATAGCGAGCTAGTCCGTTTGGACGCCCTACGTAATTCCTGCCCGTCATCGGGAGGTGGTTGTAGGTGGATGCAGGTTTGACTGGACCAGATGTGGCAGTCAGCTCGATTGGGTCGATGGTGCACTTCATGTGCTAGTGGTTGCATACCACTGTTTGGTTCTCCCCTTTTAGCCTTTAGTTAGGGGCAGGGTAGCTGTGAGAGTCTTCAGCTTACTCATTTCAGTCTCATGACTTGGGTCAGTTTTTGTCTCTTGAGGACTTGGTGGGCAGACCGTCGGGTCTGGCGGTGGTACCCACTGAGAACTCCCTTTTTGGTGTAGTTCTCACACCCTTTGGGGGTTTCCCCCCTCTTTTTCTCTCCTCTCCTTTGTTTTACAGAGTCTTAGCGGGTGTTGCCGACTCTGTGGTTGTTGATCGTGGCGAGGGAGTCGCGAGCTAGATCCCTACCCGGCGTTGGAGAGTAGCGGTACCCTTCAGAGGAGATCATCAGTAGATTAGCTGTTTCTTTTTCCTCTTTTAAGAGACTATTGTAGTGAGGATATTTTGTATTGAGAGACTGTACACTGTTGTATATATATTGGAGTTACCTCCCGGTTGGGTTTAGAGCTTGTACTCGAGGATATTATATTATTATTATTTTGGGGAGGCAGACAGTGTTGTTTATTTCCAGTTGTACAGTGATTGATTTTAGTTACAGCAGATTTTCATTAATAGCTCTGATATCTGTTTAGTTATAGTACTTTTCTTGCAGGTAGGACGCTTCGCCTATGCAGGTTGGCATAGGTGGCGGATCTGTTTGGCGGGCCCGGGTCGCAGTTTCGACCCCGGGGCGTGACAGATTAGAGTGGTATCAGAGCCTAGGTTGTAGGTCATGGTGGACTTAGAAACCCTAGGCTTATGGTTTGACCCTTGGTTGACTTTGTGAGAGTCATGATTTTTTTTTGCGAGAGTCCTGATTGAGTTTTATACCTCTCCCAAGGGACGGGAGGAGTGATTGGCATGTTTATTCTCCTAAGTAATTATGTTGGCTGCAGACAACATAATGCTGTGGAACGGGTGACATGCTTTAGACTTTCGCTGGATTGGGTCGAGTGTTGTTGTGTGCTGTTTTGTTGTTTCGTCGTGGCGAGCGGTGTCTCCCCGACGCTGGGTTTTGACCCGTGTGCATCCTGTCATGGCAGTTGAGCTTGAGCAGTTCGTTTTGGGCCGGATACCCGGATCGAGGTCAGAGAACCCCGGACCCAGATGACAGGATTGTCAGAGGCTTGTCAGCGGCTGAGGGAGCAGCTGGTCTTGGTGACACAGTTGTCGGAGCACTGAGTAGCCCCCTCTGTGCCAATGTTTAGTGTCGAGGCACCGAGGCAGGGTGGATGGTTGACAGCTGGTGAGCTGTGGGACATGATCGACCTATGGAGCCATATTTGGCAGATGAACCACCCCGACTCGTAAGATTGAGTTTGGAGCCTTTGGAGGCAGAGTCGTGGTTGGGGGTGAGAGCCTCCCTGTGCTAGAGAGTGTATGCAGTTGTTGAACTGCGCGCTCCAGATTCGAGGGACGAGGCGCATAGGATATATGAGACTGGGAGTGGATTGCGCCAGGACACCTTTTTGTTATTTAGTCCCTCCGTTATAGGTTTTGACGCCTCGTTGGAGTAGGCGTCGTGTATGGAGCATGGATTGCAGTTCCTTTGGATAGGGATCTGCCCCCAGAGGTGAGTTCTGGATTTTGGCGCTTGGCGCCGGATGATGGAGGACAGATCGGCCGGCAGGGGCATGTCTAATTTCTTTTCCTAGATAACGAGTTCCCGAGATGTCAGAGGTCGGGTGGACCCCGAAGGCAACATCAGTATTTTTATTTGAGTGGCGCAGCGATAGCGTGGAGTTGTTATCTGCGGAGGATCTTGTTCGTCGCCTCAATGTGATCAGAGACAGAGGTCGTGCTTCCTAGTGATAGCCTTGATTTTCAGGCAGATTGAGCGACAACCACTTGCTTTGAGCGGTTGAATCTGTGCCTCCCGGTTGGAGGGGGCCACGGTAGTGGATTGAGTGTCGCAGGTGGGATTTCACCACGGTAGTCGGAGTTAGAGCATGTTCCACTCTTACATAGGTTAGAGGCAGATTTGTTACCACGTGCACTAGAGGTACAGGTTCCTGTTGTTGTGGTGCACGTGGAGGAGGCTTTTGGATCATGTCCAGTGCGGCCGAGACCGCGAGATACCGGCAGAATTATTGGAAATTATAGCAATTAGGTGTTTTGACCTTATGCTTGAGATTGTTGGGCACTATGCCACAGGATGTTCGACTGCGGCAAGAGAGGACTTGATCTTCGGCAAGACGGGCAATTGGAGGCTTGCTCGTTGAGGTTGTTAGAGCACTCTGGTTTTAGCGACAGGGTGAGAGGTGCTTACGGCGGCACCGGGACTCAGGGATATCTCTGTTGCCCACGAGATCCCGGGTGTGATTTCACCTTAGTTGTTGGTAATGCCGCCGGTTAGGGAGATAGAGATTGTGTTTGACGTGGTTCGGGAACCGCGCCACCCTGGACAGCACCTCATTGGATATCGCCGGTAGAGCTGAGAGAGACCCGATGGCACTGTTGCAGGGTCCGATGGATCGAGGGGTCTGTTTGACCTAGTGCCACGCCGTGGGTATACAGCGGTGATGCCACGTCATTAATACATGATGTGAGGGTCCTTTTATGGTATCTAGGACCTTATGATGGAGTTATACTCAGGCTGTTAGTGTATGATGCGAGTACCTACTTGGAAGTAGATAGTTGAGGACTTCGCCTAGATGGCGTTCAGGACACGGTAGGGGCATTATGGGTTTATAGCGAGGCCCAATGGAATGGCGAAGGCCCTGTTGACTTCAAGATCTGAGTAATCGTATGTCCCAGTTGTACTTGGACGGACTGGGAGTGGTGTTTCCCGAGGATATATTTTGATTTACTCCCAGAGCGACTTGGAGCACGAGGAGCACTTTGTGGATGTGCTACCATGCCCGTGTGGATGAAGCGGTATGCCAAGTTATTGAGGTACGAGTTGTAGCTGCAGAAGCATACCTTCTTGGGTCGCTTTGTTCGGGCCGTAGGGACGGCGGTGGAACCCGACCAAGTGGATGTTATTCAAGTTGACTAAGACCAACTTTCATTCTTGAGGTGAGGAGCTTCTAGACTTGGCAGTGCCGAGAGAGCATGGCCAATGGATAATGTGACTGGTATTAGCGCCAATGCTAGTGTTTCCTGTGTTGGGAGATGGAATTGTGTGTTTTAGTGATGCCTCCCATTGTGGCGGTAGAGTTACCGTGGGTGGATCTTTGGTCCACACTTCATTAGTCCAACCCTATGAGTGTTGTGGCAGGATGAACCGCTGTTTTGCAGGCAGCTTGGATTCCACAGTGGAGCCTTTCAGTACGTCCTTTATTTCCAGCTTGGATTGTTATACCTGGGCGTAGGCCATGCCTGCTTGGCTATCGGTGTTGATTACTCAGCATTTCCGTTCTTTACCATGTGATAGATCAGGATTTCAGCTTCAGTTTACAGTATTCGCCATGCGGTGCCGATGGAGATTACAGCTTTCAGCATGTTGAATGGGATTTATGCGGATTATCGTTGCTGGTTCGGATTTTTGGTCGTGAGTTTGAGCATCAGCATTATGATCGCCTTTTTGCCAGTTTTCAGTCCCGTTCACTGACGGTTTGGTCCCCGTCAGGGCATCCTTTCGACCCGTGGGTCTGTTGGAGTTATATTGGCTTGTTGAGTGTCCAACCGTGGCTTGAGATTGTGTCTCATGAGGATCCCTTTTGAGGGTAGCTCGTGGTTGAGTAGGCCACTCGGGTGATTTTGGATCGGAAGTGACCGAGTGAAGACCCCAGCTTATTGGATCCTTTTCCTCATAAGATGAATCTGTGGGTATACTTCGGGTGATCCTGGTTGAGTTGACACCAGGAGGTGGGTTAGTGCGTGTTCCGCGGATGGTTATTCCGTTTCCCCCGGCTCTTGATGCAGCCTCTGTGTTGCTTTACGTCTCAGCTCAGGAGTGTTTTGCTTTTGGATCCCTCGCCCGTGATTGACTTGCCCCTTCTGAGATCTGTGATTGTTGGAGTGCGAGGGACGCCCGTTGCGATTTCTGGCTCGAGAGATGAGAAAATCGCATGTCGGGCCATGCCATACTTGTTGTTGTTGTTGATGGGAAGTAATCACGGGGAGTGAGTGATGTTTCGGGAGCTGGAGGCGTTATTGATGGATACCTACCCGTGGTATGTGGGACCCTTGGGGGATTTGAGCTAGTTTCGAGGACGAAACTTTTCTTAGTGGGGGAGGATGTGAGGACCTGGATCCCCACGTCGAGATTACTGGTTCATCTACAGCTCCCGGGGGCCTATGTGGCGTGTTGGTGGGATTTGTGCCCCATTTGGACATTAGTGTTGGGCTCAGTGTGTTAAATGGATCACGTGGGTGATCATTGGACTCCGTCGGATCGTTAGAAGTGGTTTCGCGCGAAGTGGATATTAAATATGGACTCAGCGCGAAGTTTGGATCAAGGAACACCTTTCCGGATGCCTTCGGCAAATTTTGGAGTTGGAATTTGGCGAAATGGACATCAAATTCGGATTCAGCGCGCGAAAACGGTTAAAACGGACTACCCACTTGTTATTTTTGAGCACCGGACACTGTTCACGCCGGAACAGTGTTTCCGGCGGCGGCGGCAGCGGCGGAGCGGCCGCAGGCAGCGCGGCGGACGGAGGCGCGGGCCGCCCGGTCCACGCGGCAGGCGTGCACCGGGGGCTGGACGCGTGGCGGCTCAGGAGTGGGCCGGTCCGCGGGGCGCGGTCTACGGAGAGTGCGGGGCGCATGGTGCACCGGGGGTGGACACGTGGCATCATCCTAGAGGTGGGTTCACGGCGGTTGGTCTACGCAGTATTCGGGATGGCTCATGGTTTATGGTGCACCGGGCTTGGACACGTGGCAGGTTTCTATTGGTTCGGTCCAAATAATTTCGTGCACCGGGTTCGCTAGGCAGAGGCATGACACGTGGCATTCACCTATTGGTTGGTCAACTGTGCGCAGCAGGCGGGCGCAGGCGGCGGGCGCAGGCGCACGTGGGCGCGTTGACGCGGGGTTCCCGCGCGTGGGCCGCCACGTGTCGAGCTCCGCGTGGGCCACGCGGCGGGGCGTGAGCGGGGGTTTCGGCTGTTGCCTGTGCGGGGGGCGACGTGGAGGCCTGTGGCGTTTTCGGGCGCGCACAGTGTTGGGCCGGGCCCAACACTGTAGCCGCCCGAATTCTAGAGCGCCCGGAAATTGGGACTAAATGGGTATTAAGTGATTTGTTTCCTGCAATGTATAAAAGGGCCGAGTTCAACTGAAGAGAACTTTCTCCCTGTCCCTCCTTTCACAGTGCCACCTTCACGAGTTTTCTTCATCTCCCTGGGACGGATCCATCTGCAGAGTTCCAGATTTTTCAGCAGCACGCATCCCGAGGTTACCATTTTTACGGCGCGGCGCGACGCTCGTTCGTTTGTGGTCTTCTTCGTCGCGTTTTGGTGCGAGGACTCCCCCGGCTTACCCCGAGCACCTTTTTCAGTGATTCTTGCGCCGTTGGCTTCACGACAGGTAGGGCTATGTTTCCCATGTTTACTGGTTTTTCCCATTCCGAGCTTTTCATGGGTTTTTCGGATCATCTTGTAACCTCTTTTCTGGGGCGGAGTTCTGGGACAGCGGAGCGGTGTTTTGGTGATATCTTCGCGCACAGGCATCGGATTGGGGCGATTCAAGAGGCGATTTGCATCTACACATCACGAGGAATATGCCCAAATTTTCTTGGAATTTTCTGAATATTTCTCGAAGGTGAAGAATATCTGTGAACTGTAGTTATTGCTACAGTTTTTGAGAGTAGTTTAATTCGGGGTGGTTCCCTTGTCGGAATTGTTTCTCAGTGTAGGAAGCTCGGAATTGGACGTGCAGGTACTCGTTTCGAAGGTATCGATGCGAGGATTACCGTGGTATTTTTATTGGATTTTTCTGGGCACTTGCAGGAGGTGAAATAAGCACGGCTTTGGGACTGATTTTCAGATTATGTATACTTGGTTAATTTTGGAAAAAAAATGTAATGTTGAGCCTTATTGTTGTGCCCAGGGGTGCTTTCAGTTGTTTGGAGCCAAGGTGTGCGCGACTTGTACCGAGGGTGTTTTGTTGGCAGATTTTGGACCGTGGGCGTCTACCCCCTTCACCGACTTCAGGTTTGCCTTGGTTTAAGCGCTTCAGGTGGGTAAGCTCATTATCAGTAATTGTTTAAGGCAATGATTATGCTGTGGCAAATATAAGTCCACTTGTGGGGATGTCACCCCTCTATGACTGATGCATGCATGTGTAGGGTACATGGGTTATGTTGGTAAGTAGGTAAGCTGGTTAATGATATTGGTATAAATGATTGCAAGAATAGTATTTATGAGATTTACTGAGGACCTGCATGACTTGGACATCTATGTGATGACTAGTGTAAGCTTACCTAGGATAATGTTACCCTATGAGATTATGTAACATGCCATGTTAGCACATAGCCTTTCTTGTGGTTGGATTATGCTTTGGGACAGGATTTCGTAGCTATGTGCGGATTTGTACTCTGAGGAGTTATTATGATCATTCTATTGATGAACCCTGAATTGTGGACAGGTCTAGTTTTGGGATTCCGGCATGTTGTTTATTCCTAAAGGAACTATTATTATGCTTTACCCCCTTTTATTTCCTTGAGGACAATTGCATGCTTGTATGGTCATGTAGTTAGGCCATCTTTTACTGCTGCACTACTTATTGGAACTTGACTTAGGAGAAACCATGCTTTTCTTTTCTCCTTCTTGTTAGTCAGGTGGTCAGTGTTGCTCGGGTTCGAGCAGGGGGTCTGGATAGGGTAGTCAGGACTTCGTGTCTGGGACAGGTTGGTTTAGTTGTGGGGCTTTGCGGCAACCGCGGATATTGGGCGGTTGACCGGATGTTTCTCTATGCACCTGATTGGGTACCAGTTTTACTTAGTGGATGGAGTTTCCCACTTATCGTTCAGTTGCATCCGATTGAGGTCGGGTCTTTCCTTGGTGGTTGAGTTTTCCCACTTTGATCTGATTGATGATCAAGTCCTGCTGTTTCGAGATACTGTTGATGTTGATGACAGAGATGCTTTACTCGTGTGGGTAGCTCCCCTCGAGTGCCGCTCCGGAGTAGGCTTCAGACCGTGTTGGGTTCCGGTCAGACCGTGTTGGGTTCCGGTCAGACCGTGTCGGGTGCCGGTCAGACCGTGTTGGGTTCCGGTCATTTGGACAGTGGAGATACTGAGTTCGAGAGATTGATAGAGCAGGCAGCACCGGGTTTTATACCGGTTCATTCGATTGAGTTTATTTCGGTCAAATACTTTTATTGTTACACTCGTGCCTGGGGGCCGAGTGTAGACTGGTAGTTGAGTTTAGATCAGTGTTAGTATTGTTGAGAGCCGTCTGGTTGACGGTGGTCCTGTGTTGTTGCGCGTACTTTGACCGCTGTGTGAGAGGTTGAGCATCATGATTCTATCCGTTCTGAGAGAGAGCGTGGATTTTGACCATAGCCTGCATGATCCTCTACTCGATAGCGAGCTAGTCCGTTTGGACGCCCTACGTAATTCCTGCCCGTCATCGGGAGGTGGTTGTAGGTGGATGCAGGTTTGACTGGACCAGATGTGGCAGTCAGCTCGATTGGGTCGATGGTGCACTTCATGTGCTAGTGGTTGCATACCACTGTTTGGTTCTCCCCTTTTAGCCTTTAGTTAGGGGCAGGGTAGCTGTGAGAGTCTTCAGCTTACTCATTTCAATCTCATGACTTGGGTCAGTTTTTGTCTCTTGAGGACTTGGTGGGCAGACCGTCGGGTCTGGCGGTGGTACCCACTGAGAACTCCCTTTTTGGTGTAGTTCTCACACCCTTTGGGGGTTTCCCCCCTCTTTTTCTCTCCTCTCCTTTGTTTTACAGAGTCTTAGCGGGTGTTGCCGACTCTGTGGTTGTTGATCGTGGCGAGGGAGTCGCGAGCTAGATCCCTACCCGGCGTTGGAGAGTAGCGGTACCCTTCAGAGGAGATCATCAGTAGATTAGCTGTTTCTTTTTCCTCTTTTGAGAGACTATTGTAGTGAGGATATTTTGTATTGAGAGACTGTACACTGTTGTATATATATTGGAGTTACCTCCCGGTTGGGTTTAGAGCTTGTACTCGAGGATATTATATTATTATTATTTTGGGGAGGCAGACAGTGTTGTTTATTTCCAGTTGTACAGTGATTGATTTTAGTTACAGCAGATTTTCATTAATAGCTCTGATATCTGTTTAGTTATAGTACTTTTCTTGCAGGTAGGACGCTTCGCCTATGCAGGTTGGCATAGGTGGCGGATCTGTTTGGCGGGCCCGGGTCGCAGTTTCGACCCCGGGGCGTGACAGATTAGAGTGGTATCAGAGCCTAGGTTGTAGGTCATGGTGGACTTAGAAACCCTAGGCTTATGGTTTGACCCTTGGTTGACTTTGTGTGAGTCGTGATTTTTTTTTGCGAGAGTCCTGATTGAGTTTTATACCTCTCCCAAGGGACGGGAGGAGTGATTGGCATGTTTATTCTCCTAAGTAATTATGTTGGCTGCAGACAACATAATGCTGTGGAACGGGTGACATGCTTTAGACTTTCGCTGGATTGGGTCGAGTGTTGTTGTGTGCTGTTTTGTTGTTTCGTCGTGGCGAGCGGTGTCTCCCCGACGCTGGGTTTTGACCCGTGTGCATCCTGTCATGGCAGTTGAGCTTGAGCAGTTCGTTTTGGGCCGGATACCCGGATCGAGGTCAGAGAACCCCGGACCCAGATGACAGGATTGTCAGAGGCTTGTCAGCGGCTGAGGGAGCAGCTGGTCTTGGTGACACAGTTGTCGGAGCACTGAGTAGCCCCCTCTGTGCCAATGTTTAGTGTCGAGGCACCGAGGCAGGGTGGATGGTTGACAGCTGGTGAGCTGTGGGACATGATCGACCTATGGAGCCATATTTGGCAGATGAACCACCCCGACTCATAAGATTGAGTTTGGAGCCTTTGGAGGCAGAGTCGTGGTTGGGGGTGAGAGCCTCCCTGTGCTAGAGAGTGTATGCAGTTGTTGAACTGCGCGCTCCAGATTCGAGGGACGAGGCGCATAGGATATATGAGACTGGGAGTGGATTGCGCCAGGACACCTTTTTGTTATTTAGTCCCTCCGTTATAGGTTTTGACGCCTCGTTGGAGTAGGCGTCGTGTATGGAGCGTGGATTGCAGTTCCTTTGGATAGGGATCTGCCCCCAGAGGTGAGTTCTGGATTTTGGCGCTTGGCGCCGGATGATGGAGGACAGATCGGCCGGCAGGGGCATGTCTAATTTCTTTTCCTAGATAACGAGTTCCCGAGATGTCAGAGGTCGGGTGGACCCCGAAGGCAACATCAGTATTTTTATTTGAGTGGCGCAGCGATAGCGTGGAGTTGTTATCTGCGGAGGATCTTGTTCGTCGCCTCAATGTGATCAGAGACAGAGGTCGTGCTTCCTAGTGATAGCCTTGATTTTCAGGCAGATTGAGCGACAACCACTTGCTTTGAGCGGTTGAATCTGTGCCGCCCGGTTGGAGGGCGCCACGGTAGTGGATTGAGTGTCGCAGGTGGGATTTCACCACGGTAGTCGGAGTTAGAGCATGTTCCACTCTTACATAGGTTAGAGGCAGATTTGTTACCACGTGCACTAGAGGTACAGGTTCCTGTTGTTGTGGTGCACGTGGAGGAGGCTTTTGGATCATGTCCAGTGCGGCCGAGACCGCGAGATACCGGCAGAATTATTGGAAATTATAGCAATTAGGTGTTTTGACCTTATGCTTGAGATTGTTGGGCACTATGCCACAGGATGTTCGACTGCGGCAAGAGAGGACTTGATCTTCGGCAAGACGGGCAATTGGAGGCTTGCTCGTTGAGGTTGTTAGAGCACTCTGGTTTTAGCGACAGGGTGAGAGGTGCTTACGGCGGCACCGGGACTCAGGGATATCTCTGTTGCCCACGAGATCCCGGGTGTGATTTCACCTTAGTTGTTGGTAATGCCGCCGGTTAGGGAGATAGAGATTGTGTTTGACGTGGTTCGGGAACCGCGCCACCCTGGACAGCACCTCATTGGATATCGCCGGTAGAGCTGAGAGAGACCCGATGGCACTGTTGCAGGGTCCGATGGATCGAGGGGTCTGTTTGACCTAGTGCCACGCCGTGGGTATACAGCGGTGATGCCATGTCATTAATACATGATGTGAGGGTCCTTTTATGGTATCTAGGACCTTATGATGGAGTTATACTCAGGCTGTTAGTGTATGATGCGAGTACCTACTTGGAAGTAGATAGTTGAGGACTTCGCCTAGATGGCGTTCAGGACACGGTAGGGGCATTATGGGTTTATAGCGAGGCCCAATGGAATGGCGAAGGCCCTGTTGACTTCAAGATCTGAGTAATCGTATGTCCCAGTTGTACTTGGACGGACTGGGAGTGGTGTTTCCCGAGGATATATTTTGATTTACTCCCAGAGCGACTTGGAGCACGAGGAGCACTTTGTGGATGTGCTACCATGCCCGTGTGGATGAAGCGGTATGCCAAGTTATTGAGGTACGAGTTGTAGCTGCAGAAGCATACCTTCTTGGGTCGCTTTGTTCGGGCCGTAGGGACGGCGGTGGAACCCGACCAAGTGGATGTTATTCAAGTTGACTGAGACCAACTTTCATTCTTGAGGTGAGGAGCTTCTAGACTTGGCAGTGCCGAGAGAGCATGGCCAATGGATAATGTGACTGGTATTAGCGCCAATGCTAGTGTTTCCTGTGTTGGGAGATGGAATTGTGTGTTTTAGTGATGCCTCCCATTGTGGCGGTAGAGTTACCGTGGGTGGATCTTTGGTCCACACTTCATTAGTCCAACCCTATGAGTGTTGTGGCAGGATGAACCGCTGTTTTGCAGGCAGCTTGGATTCCACAGTGGAGCCTTTCAGTACGTCCTTTATTTCCAGCTTGGATTGTTATACCTGGGCGTAGGCCATGCCTGCTTGGCTATCGGTGTTGATTACTCAGCATTTCCGTTCTTTACCATGTGATAGATCAGGATTTCAGCTTCAGTTTACAGTATTCGCCATGCGGTGCCGATGGAGATTACAGCTTTCAGCATGTTGAATGGGATTTATGCGGATTGTCGTTGCTGGTTCGGATTTTTGGTCGTGAGTTTGAGCATCAGCATTATGATCGCCTTTTTGCCAGTTTTCAGTCCCGTTCACTGACGGTTTGGTCCCCGTCAGGGCATCCTTTCGACCCGTGGGTCTGTTGGAGTTATATTGGCTTGTTGAGTGTCCAACCGTGGCTTGAGATTGTGTCTCATGAGGATCCCTTTTGAGGGTAGCTCGTGGTTGAGTAGGCCACTCGGGTGATTTTGGATCGGAAGTGACCGAGTGAAGACCCCAGCTTATTGGATCCTTTTCCTCATAAGATGAATCTGTGGGTATACTTCGGGTGATCCTGGTTGAGTTGACACCAGGAGGTGGGTTAGTGCGTGTTCCGCGGATGGTTATTCCGTTTCCCCCGGCTCTTGATGCAGCCTCTGTGTTGCTTTACGTCTCAGCTCAGGAGTGTTTTGCTTTTGGATCCCTCGCCCGTGATTGACTTGCCCCTTCTGAGATCTGTGATTGTTGGAGTGCGAGGGACGCCCGTTGCGATTTCTGGCTCGAGAGATGAGAAAATCGCATGTCGGGCCATGCCATACTTGTTGTTGTTGTTGATGGGAAGTAATCACGGGGAGTGAGTGATGTTTCGGGAGCTGGAGGCGTTATTGATGGATACCTACCCGTGGTATGTGGGACCCTTGGGGGATTTGAGCTAGTTTCGAGGACGAAACTTTTCTTAGTGGGGGAGGATGTGAGGACCTGGATCCCCACGTCGAGATTACTGGTTCATCTACAGCTCCCGGGGGCCTATGTGGCGTGTTGGTGGGATTTGTGCCTCATTTGGACATTAGTGTTGGGCTCAGTGTGTTAAATGGATCACGTGGGTGATCATTGGACTCCGTCGGATCGTTAGAAGTGGTTTCGCGCGAAGTGGATATTAAATATGGACTCAGCGCGAAGTTTGGATCAAGGAACACCTTTCCGGATGCCTTCGGCAAATTTTGGAGTTGGAATTTGGCGAAATGGACATCAAATTCGATTCAGCGCGCGAAAACGGTTTTAAAACGGACTACCCACTTGTTATTTTTGAGCACCGGACACTGTTCACGCCGGAACAGTGTTTCCGGCGGCGGCGGCAGCGGCGGAGCGGCCGCAGGCAGCGCGGCGGACGGAGGCGCGGGCCGCCCGGTCCACGCGGCAGGTCGTGCACCGGGGGCTGGACGCGTGGCGGCTCAGGAGGTGGGCCGGTCCGCGGGGCGCAGTCTACGGAGAGTGCGGGGCGCATGGTGCACCGGGGGTGGACACGTGGCATCATCCTAGAGGTGGGTTCACGGCGGTTGGTCTACGCAGTATTCGGGATGGCTCATGGTTTATGGTGCACCGGGCTTGGACACGTGGCAGGTTTCTATTGGTTCGGTCCAAATAATTTCGTGCACCGGGTTCGCTAGGCAGAGGCATGACACGTGGCATTCACCTATTGGTTGGTCAACTGTGCGCAGCAGGCGGGCGCAGGCGGCGGGCGCAGGCGCACGTGGGCGCGTTGACGCGGGTTCCCGCGCGTGGGCCGCCACGTGTCGAGCTCCGCGTGGGCCACGCGGCGGGGCGTGAGCGGGGGTTTCGGCTGTTGCCTGTGCGGGGGGCGACGTGGAGGCCTGTGGCGTTTTCGGGCGCGCACAGTGTTGGGCCGGGCCCAACACTGTAGCCGCCCGAATTCTAGAGCGCCCGGAAATTGGGACTAAATGGGTATTAAGTGATTTGTTTCCTGCAATGTATAAAAGGGCCGAGTTCAACTGAAGAGAACTTTCTCCCTGTCCCTCCTTTCACAGTGCCACCTTCACGAGTTTTCTTCATCTCCCTGGACGGATCCATCTGCAGAGTTCCAGATTTTTCAGCAGCATGCATCCCGAGGTTACCAGTTTTTACGGCGCGGCGCGACGCTCGTTCGTTTGTGGTCTTCTTCGTCGCGTTTGGTGCGAGGACTCCCACGGCTTACCCCGAGCACCTTTTTCAGTGATTCTTGCGCCGTTGGCTTCACGACCAGGTAGGGCTATGTTTCCCATGTTTACTGGTTTTTCCCCATTCCGAGCTTTTCATGGGTTTTTCGGATCATCTTGTAACCTCTTTTCTGGGGCGGAGTTCTGGGACAGCGGAGCGGTGTTTTGGTGATATCTTCGCGCACAGGCATCGGATTGGGGCGATTCAAGAGGCGATTTGCATCTACACATCACGAGGAATATGCCCAAATTTTCTTGGAATTTCTGAATATTCTCGAAGGTGAAGAATATCTGTTGAACAGTATGTATTGCTACAGTTTTTCGAGAGTAGTTAAATTCGGGGTGTTCCCTTGTCCGAATTGTTTCTCAGTGTAGGAAGCTCGGAATTGGACGTGCAGGTACTCGTTTCGAAGGTATCGACCGAGGATTACCGTGGTATTTTTATT
>CM055066.1:20834867-20935250 GCA_029204045.2 Tillandsia leiboldiana
GAAGACCGTCGCCACCCCTCATTGGTCGAAAAGATCATCTATTCTGGGCAGGTGGGTACTTGTTCTTCACGGTAACCTTGTTTATTCCTCTGTAATCGATGCAGAGCCGCAGGCTTCCGTCTTTTCGTCCGCACAAAGAGACCGTGCACCCCAGGGTGACACACTCGTCTGATGAACCCCTTGTCCAAGAGTCTTCCAGTTGTGCGTTAAGCTCCTTTAGCTCTGCGAAGGCCATTCGATAAGCCCCTTCGTAATGGCTGCGTGCCAGGTAGTAGCTCGTAGGGAACTCCACCGCCCGCTCTGGGGCATCCCAGCCAGTTTTGCTGGAAGACGTCGGAAAGTCCCTCACCACTGGAATGTCTGAAAGTGTCGACGAGGGTCGGTGGCCAGATCCACCGATGCTAAATAGGCCACGCATCCACCCTCTACCAATCTTCTGGCCTCGCGCGCGCCGAGATGACCGCCGGAAGGTGATGCTCTTGCCACCATATACACATGTTCAGGAAAGCACGGTTCTTACAATCGCACCTGCGCTTGTCACAGTCAATGAGCGCCTGGTACCTCGTGAGCCAGTCCATGCCCAACACCGCGTCGTACTCCTTCAAGGGAATTACCACTAGATCCCATGGGCAAGCCAGTCGTCCAAGCTTAATCGAGCAGGCGGCTACTAAACTGACCGCCTCCAAAGTCCCCCCCGCCGTTTGAACCGTCAGGAGATTTAAGGGGGTCTCCTCGAGATCATGCATAACAACGAAATCACGAGAAATGAACGAGTGTGTTTGCTCCGGGTCGAAAGAGTTCTAGCACGGGAATTTGAGACGGAGGTAATACCTGCAAGGGCGTCTTCCGGCGGAACGGTCTCTTGGCGGGTCATTGAGAAAACTCTCCCGCCTGGTTGTGGCTGCTGTCCTCCTCACGTCGTGGTGCAGGGGGTCTGGAGGTCGACGCCATAGGAGCTTTCCCCGCGCCTGAGAGCTGTGGCGTGGGTGCAGAAGCTGCAGAGGACGCAGATCCCCGCCTAAGGGGCAGTTGCGGCGGAAGTGCCCCCGTTGCCGCACCTGAAGCAGTGGTCGCCTTTTTGAGGGCACTCTCACCGCCATGTGTCCTCCCCCGCATATAACACAAGGCCTATTCCCCGGCCTCGGCCCTCCTGCTGGCGCGCCCCGGGGCCCTGCCTGCGGTCTCCACCGTTTGGGGGTCCGCCTCCCGCTCGAGGAGCCCCCCCCCAGATTCTGCTGTTGTCGCTTCCTGTCCTCCAACCGTGCCGAGTTCTCCTTCTGGCGCGGGTGACCGCAAAACCCCGCTCCACCGTAGTGGCCCTGTCGACCACTTTCTGAAAGTGTGCAGGTCCGCTGCTTGCACCACCTCAAAGATATTGCTCCGCAAGCATCCACAAAGAGTTGCGCCTTGTGAGCCTCATCCCTTATAACGAACGGGACGCAGTTCGCTAGGCGACGAACTCCCGTTGGTACTCCATGACCGTCCGGTTTCCCTGCTGGATATGATTCAGGTCATCTCCAACTTCTTCTTGACACTGCTGGTGAAAAAGGCCTCGAACAGCTCCTTCTTGAATGTTGCCCAGGACGGGAAGCGGTACCCTTAGCAGGATCGGGGCGTACCGTCTTCCACCACAAGCGGCGTTTCCCTTCCAAGCAATGGACGCTAGGGGAACCCGCTCGTGATCCTCCATAAGTAAGTCTTCAAGAGCTTCTCCATCGACCCCACCCATTTCTCTACGACCCAAGGATCGGTCGTGTCTCCTTCGAACGTGGGGGGTCGTGTTTCTTGAAGTCCTTCAGATTGGCTCGCACCCGATCTCGTTCAGTCATCACGCCCTCCCCCCCCCCCCCCCGTGCGGCGGCAGCCACGTAGGGGTAGGTGTGACTATAGTCTCCTCAAGAGTAACCCTGCTGGTTGTCCCCGACGCCGGTCCCGTAGTCGCTGCCGGCGGTGGCGCAGTCGGTGGTGCCGCGGCCGGTGCTGGCGGTGGTATCGTGGCCGGTGCTGGTGGCCCTGCGGAGGGACCGGGGCGGCCGTCACCGCGTCGCGGCCTGCTGCTGTTGCGTCAACTGACGCACGTGATCGGTGAGAGTGGCCAGTTGCCCCGCCATCTCCCGCAATTGCTGCTGCGAGGAGCTGGTTCTCCGCGGCCGTAGACGTTGTCGCGTCTGCCTCCATCCCCAGCCGATGATCTAGTACGGGCCATGTCTGTCACACACAACAATGGTCAACATCAGATTTCGCTTACCAACCACGAACCGCCTAGTGAGAAAAACTCAAATCTCGCCCCCGATCACTCACGTTCTACACTCCTATGCCCTACCCATTTCATTCATCTGTAGCACAAGTGAGGTATTTACATGGATGTCGGCACTAACCGTTGTGATTGAAAGGAGTTCATATCTCTGATACCATCTTAATCTCTCACGCCTCGGGGGTTTGTTTTTTTTTTTTTTTTTTCTTTTTTTTTTTTTTCTTTTCAAAAGAGACTTCTCTTCCCCCGCGCGTGCCCAGACCCGCCGCACATACAGGATCTCTCTTCAAACGGACAGAGTCTCCCCTGTATGTGCACGGCGTAGCGTTTAGTACATCTCCCAAACATTCACACCATTCAATCACATCGGTTACTAACATACAACTAGCATTCAAGTTGTTAAAGCGCATGGCCGATCAATTTGAAAAGGATAAATCCACAGATTTAAAAGAGCGCCCACTCGGCGCTTATGTTTTGAAAACGAGTTTCACAATCAGCATAATCCACAAGGTTTTGAAAACGGTGCCCACACGACACCCAAGTTTTGAAATCCATTCGCAATCCATAAATCCACAGGGTTTTGAAACCAGTGCCCACACGACACTTAGATTTTAAAAACGATTTTCGCAATCTTTTCTTTGGTTTAGTTTTCTTTTTCTTTTTTCAAATGGCCAACAGAAATAGAAGGAATAGTAATGCATAAAAGGTATACTAAATGCAACTCATACCGACATCCACGTCGACCCCACGAGGGTATCGAGAACCTCACACACGACTACAAAGTAATGAAATGCAAGAATAAAAGAAGAAATACAGTCGGGTTCCCAGCAACCCAGAAGCTCCTGCCCGTCCTCACCGTCGCCTACCTCTCCTCCCCATCTGGTCCCTGTCACGAAGTGGGAAGTCAGTGACGGAGAAAAAATAGTGAAGCAGGAAAATACAGTAAAACAAACCGTGAAGATAACCGAGCAACCACCCTCGCAAGAGGGAACGATAACCTGTACACCTGTATCCTGCCAAACCCCCGGCCGCGCCGGACTACCAAACCGCGGCCGTACCGTACCTGTAACCCCGACCCCGCGTCGGACAACTAAACCGACGGGTCGCACCGCTCGCACCTCGGCGCCTCAAACCCCACAACTAATAAGGGGCCCCACTACGTCACCTCGTGGGTATACACGGGTCTATAGACCACTTTTCCGGAAAGCGCACCCTTGCGGTGGCCAAACCGCGGGTGCGCGTGTCGCAGCCTCTTTCACAGGAACCGTGAAGCAATATAATATATGTGAAACAATATGTAAAAACATCCAAGTGTAGGAGCCATATGAATGCCTATATATATTAGGGCGAGAGAACAGTAAAACTATAATGATTAGTTGATGCTTTCCCTCAATGTTCTAACCCAAGCCTGAGATTCATATAAAATTTAGAACCTTCTTTCTATATCCTTTTTTTTTCTTATTATAACAGTCGGCACAATCAAACGAGTAATGTCGACCACCCTTCGATCTTTAACCCAAGTACGCACAAGGTTGACCCCACCCAACAAGATACAATTTAATATTAGAACTTAAAACAAAAACCCACCTCAAACACGAAGAAAGAGGACGTGTGGAAATTCCGACAGAAAAACCTCACCCGCGCGCACCGAAACAGCTGTAACACAAATTCATTCGTCAAAAAACATTGTCGCGGTTTAAAACACTCAAAACGGGGCGAACCGGGCTAAAAACGGAGCTCCTGGGCCCTTTTTCTGAAAGTGGGTGTACGGGCCCATACGTGGACCGGGTCCACGACGGCGGCAGCAAGGCGTGGGCCGGGAGCACGCGGCGCGGTGGACCAGCGCCGTCTTGGGGCCGGGCCGCGCACGGGTGCGGGCGCGCACCGGGTCCAGGCCCTTTGCTGCTGTGGCGCATGCCGGGTGCACGCCCGGGCGTGCACCGCGCGACCTGGCGCACCGGCCCGTGCACCGGGTCCGCGTCCCCGGGCCGGGCCGGCGTGCGCCGGGTGCACGCCGGCCCGGTGGACCGCGCGGCCTGGCGCACAGCTCTGTGCGCCGGGTCTGCGGCCCCGGGCCGGAGCGACGTGCACCGGTGCACCCGGACGGGTGGACCACGGCCAGAAAACCCCAATATTGCGTCCGTTTTCGGCTCCGATCGCGACCCCGCGATCACGGCGGCTTCGGCGATGACCCCGTGAACACGGTGACGGCGGCGGCGGCCCCCCGTTTAACCACGGCGGCGGCGGCCTCGCCGTTTGGTCCCCGAAAATCGCCTCGCACTGCGGCACGAGACCCCCCGACAATTCAAGGGATTTCCCTCCCCTTGCCCGAAACAAGAACCGAAACAAGAAACGAAACAAGAAACGAACAAGAAGGCGAAAGCATGGCTCACCTTGTTTCCGTCGGCGCCGGGCGAAGGAGAGGGATCGTCCTTTTTGCGCTCGTCGGATCTTGCTGGGAGGCGATCAATCTCCTCCTTCTCCTCGTCAAGATTCCGGCTCTCGCGTCGCCTCGGTACGGGTGGGGGAAAGGCTTGGGGTTTTCACGCGTGCGAAAGGGGAAAAGAAAGGAGCGGGGGACCCTAATTCCCCCCCCTTGGAGTTTAAGTCAGTTGTTGGTGCAAGCCGACGGGGATTTGGTTCCCCAAACCCCTAAATTAAACCACATTAAATTAGATTAACATCGATCAAATAGAAATTAAATTGAGTCGAGTTAACTAGTTTAAATCCAATTAAATTAAATTAAATCAAGTTTAATTAAATCCGGGTCTGGTTTACCTCAGCGAAGGCGTGCTGACCCCTCGAACATCAACAACTTCAGGAATTTATTCCGGGAGCTTCCGGGGTCGGAAAACTGATCCGATCGCGCCGCCGGTCCTTCGTTTCGCGGGCTTTATTCTCTAAAAATACCCGCGAGCCCCGACGGCCTGCCCAAAACGACGCGAGAAAAAAAACGTACCCCGGACCCCTTAGCCGAAAAGCGTTCGAAATAAATTCACAGGTAAGACCAAAAGGGAAGTAAACCCGCGGTTATGACAAGAAGATTCCAGAATTTAAGATTGTAAGAAAGATCTTAAGAACTCTTCCTGAACGATTTCGCCCAAAGGTTACTCCCATTGAAACTATTAAACACCCGGACGAAATACGTGTAGAAGAATTAGTTGGTGCATTACAAACTTATGAAATGACATTTACTACTAACAATTCTTCTGGAAAAGCATCCTCTTCTAAGTCTTCAGGTTATGCGTTGAAAACAACTAGGAAGAAGACGCGGATACATCCTCCTCAGACGATGACGAGAACCTTTCAATGGAGGAATTTGAGAAGCAGCTCGCTCTCTTGACAAGGAAGTTTCGCCGCAAAACTTTCGAAGGGTAATTCAAGTAAATCTCCATCCTTCGGAAAGTCGAACAAAGGCAGGGTAACTTCAAGTTACAAGTCAAGAAAGCAAGAGAACTTCTCAAAGGATGAAGAACCAGTTCAGAGGGGACAACTACAATGCTTCAACCTGTCGAGGCTACGGCCACATTGCAACGGAGTGTCCCAACAAGTATCCGGCAAAGAAGAAGGCGATGCAAGTCGTCACTTGGGATGACAACTCAACGTCAATGAGTCGTCTTCGAGTGATGAAGAAAAGTTGCTCCACGGCATTCCACGCGTCCGTATCTTCACCCTTCATGTGCTTTATGGCAAGTACAATCCGAGTCGTTGTCCAACCCACTGTTGAAAAGATTGCAACGACAATGAATCGGATGATTCGGAAGGTGAAGATTTTGCTTTAGGCCTACCACAGACTTTTGAGGGATTCAAAGAAAGTGGCTAAGCAAAACAAGAGTTTGAGAGGGAGAGTGCATGATCTCGAAGAAGAAGCAAAAAGAGCAACTTCTCTCTCAAACGCTCTTGAAGTGGAAAGGGAAAATCTGATAAGAGCAAATGTTTCCCTTCAAGAGTCCAATGAGCAACTCGAGAAGAATTATATAGATATGGTGAACAAAGCGAACTACTTCTTGAAGCTCTACGGCGAGGCCCGACGGGAAAAATTGGAAATGACAGAGACCATTTGCCAACTCAAGGATGACTTACAGCAATTTTCTTCTGGAAGGAGTAAGTTGGATAAACTTCTTGGTCTTGGTCAAACAAACAAGTTCGGCCTCGGATACACTCAACTGGAAACAGTCCAAGTTCGAGTGGGACAGTCTTTGTGCCTCAGTCGGTATCTCCTCCTCCGACACCGGAATTCATGACAACCAACGACAACAAGCCTACTTCATCCTCTTCAGAATCGTCAAGCACAAAGGTATGTTTTCGTTGTAATTTTGCAGGGCACATTGAAAGAAATTGCAAGATTGGAGCTCAAAGATCAAATCAACCACATCTTGCAACTGCTACCAACAAGTTCACTCCCCGGAATTCAAAGAAGGATTTTCAAAGAAAAGAACGTTAGTAGTACTCCAAACAAGACGTTGACAAAAGAAAAAGATCAATCAGACAAAACGTCTTCATCAAGGAAAATTTCTCAACCATTGCCGACATACTCCAAAACTCAAAAGGTTTGGGTATGCAAAGGTGAAATCCCTCCTTGTCTTTAATCGTTCTACGATTAAATGTTGTGTAGTTTATGTAGACTATTTTTTTTCTTTCTTTTGGGGCCGACCCGTCAACCATCTTTGGGAGGTAAATGGTATATTTTTTTATTGGTTGATGATTTCTCTCGGTATTCTTGGGTAGCATTTTTAAAAGAGAAAGCTGATACTTTTGATTCTTTTCACGAGATTTGCCTTCGTATTATGATTGAAAAGAATGAAAAGATCATTCGTGTTAGAAGTGATAGAGGTGGAGAATTCATTAATTCAAAATTCATTGACTTTTGTACTTGAAACGGTATTAAGCATGAATTCTCTGCACCCTATACACCTCAACAGAATGGTGTTGTCGAGCGCAAGAACAGGGTTGTTCAAGAGATGGCGCGTGTGATGCTTCATAGCCGGAATTTACCGCTACATTTTTGGGCTGAAGCTGTGAACACCGCTGTCTATGTCATTAATCGTGTGTTCTTGCGCCCGGGAACGTTAAATACACCATATGAACTATGGTGTGGTAGAAAACCCAACATCAAATATTTTCGCATCTTCGGGAGTCGGTGTTACATTTTACGTGACCGTGAAAACCTTGGAAAGTTTGACTCATGAAGTGACGAAGGGATTTTCTTGGGGTATTCTACTAATAATAGAGCATATCGAGTATTTAACTTGGAATCTAAGACGATCGTAGAATCTATAAATGTTAAAGTAGATGAAGCTTTTCACTTTGCATCTGAAAAATCTACCCTCGATATCTCTCTAGATGATGATACTCCTGCTGTTGCATCTTCTCATAATAATACTTCCAATATTAATGATGCTTCTAATGGGTCTTCAAGTTTATCTAATGTGCAGGAATCATCTCATATATCTCCGAGTACTCCGTTTCAACAAACGCTACGAATCTCCAAGGATCATCCGGAATCGAATATTATTGGAGATCCACAAGAAGGAGTTAGAACTCGGAGGCAGTTGGTTTGTGGATTCGCTTGCTACGTATCTTTAATCGAACCAAAGAACATAGATGAAGCTCTTCAGGATGACTACTGGATTAAAGCAATGCAGGAAGAGCTCCATCAATTTGAGCGAAACAAAGTCTGGGAATTAACGAAGCCTCCACAGCAACACAATGTGATAGGTACCAAATGGATCTTCAAGAACAAGAAAAATGAGGATGGTACTATCATCAGGAACAAGGCACGATTAGTTGCTCAAGGCTACTCTCAAGTAGAAGGTATAGACTTTGACGAAACATTCGCCCCTGTAGCTAGACTCGAGTCCATTCGTATACTGTTTGCTATTGCTTGTCATTTTAAAATCAAATTATTTCAAATGGACGTTAAGAGCGCATTTCTAAATGGATTTTAAATGAGGAAGTTTATGTGGCTCAACCGAAAGGTTTTGTAGACCATAAACAACCTAACCATGTTTTTCGTTTGAAAAAGGCTCTTTACGATCTGAAACAAGCACCGCGAGCATGGTACGAAAGGTTGACAAAGCACCTTTTGGAGAAGGGCTACACTCGAGGGGGGAGCTGATAGGACTCTCTTTGTGAAGCATTATCAAAACAATTTCATTGTAGAACAAATCAATGTCGATGACATTGTATTTGGCGCAACAAGAGATAATGATGCTTCTAAATTCGCGGAGACCATGGAAAGCGAATTTGAGATGTCCATGATGGGCGAATTGACTTATTTCCTTGGATTGCAAATTAAACAAAATGATGAAGGTATTCACTTGAGTCAATCCAAGTATGCAATGGAGTTGGTTAAAAAGTTTGATCTTGAAAATTCGAAGGATTTTCCGACTCCAATGGGAACTAGCCACAAGGGACTTGGAAGTGAATCACAAAGTGAGAATGTAGACGAGAAACTGTATCGAAGTATGATTGGAAGTCTACTTTACCTCACGGCTAGTCGCCCGAATATATCTTTTGGTGTTGGGATCTGCGCGAGATATCAATCTGCACCAAAGGAGGTTCACCTGAAAGCGGTGAAAAGGATCATCCGGTATATCAAAGGATCAATTAATTTCGGAATTTGGTATCCTATGGGAACAAGTTTGGACATTGTTGGATACTCAGATGCCGATTGGGCAGGATCAGTGGATGATCGGAAAAGCACGAGTGGTGCATGCTTCTATCTCGGCCATTGCCTTGTTGCATGGCACAGTAAAAAGCAGAATTGCATAGCACTCTCGACTGCCGAAGCGGAATACATTTCAGCTGGAAGTTGCTCAACTCAACTCATTTGGATGAAAAGCGTATTGAGCGACTTCCGGATTTCAGCATCTTCGGTAACAATTCTTTGTGACAACACAAGTGCAATTAACATTTCTAAAAACCCTGTGTTGCACTCTACAACAAAACATATTGAACTTAGATATCATTTTCTTAGAGAGCTAGTTGAATCAAATACTCTTCAACTTTCATATATTTCAACTGAGGATCAATTAGCTGACATTCTGACAAAACCTTTGGATCAAAAACGTTTTATTCATTTGCGAAAAGCAATTGGAATGCTTTCCTTGAAATAAACTTCTTTTTGAAACCTTTGCTTAGGATAGGTTTTGTCTTTGTTTTGTTTTGTTCATTATCTATGTCTGTACATAGGACATTAATTGAGCATAGATCATAATTGACTTTAATTGCATCTTTTCGCACATTTAGAAATTTATTATGCTTTCGCCATCATAATATTTCACTGTTGCAATGATCATTTATGTTAATTAAATCATCTTCTGAGTGATCAAAGTCAATTTCTCTCTCTCAATGATCTCTTGGTATAGTCATTATCTTATTTGACTGTTTAGTCGAGTATGAAATCGAGATCAATTTTTGGTTGAATACTTTATATCTTAAATAATTGATAGCCAATTGAGGGGGAGTCAAAGAAATGTAAAATGCTCAAAAGATGTGGAAAGAGTTACATCCCAATGAGGAGTGTGAAAACTACCACCACATGGAGGAAAGAGCTACCACCTCGGTCGTCCGAGTATTGTGTGCAGCTACCACATGTATACCAAGCATGGTTGTTCAAATTTTGATTAAGTAAAATGCATGTTGAAATACTTGACTCCGTCAAATTTCAAGGTTGGTATAAGGTGGGTTTTTTAAAGAAAGATGCTCAAAGAGCCACTCTCTTCAACAGATTGTCTAGATACATTATCTACTATATTTGGGATTTCAAACATCTATTGATCTTTGTATTTCATTTTCTTTACTGAATTGATGATTTGATAAAGGCATTACTCATAAGATCAAGTTAGATGTAATTGAAGGTGTTCAACTTTAAGGGATTTAATTTTTGTAAATTCTCTTTTCATTTTTGGATATTATTTATAGATTTGGCATAATCTAATTCTTGTTGTATGAAATGATGATTTCTGTTTAAAGTTGATACACATTTGTGCTTACAATCTTTTTCTGGTTTTTCTTGAATTTCTCTGAGATTTTCTAAAGAAAAAGTTGGAGCCGATCCGGATCGGGCAAGATGATCCGGATCCCGAACGCAGGTATTCTTCTGCGGGCTGACGATCCGGATTGGACCTGCCGATCCGGATCCCGAACGCAGTTTCTCACTGCGGGTAGCCGATCCGGATCGCAATCATGAACTGATCCGGATCGCGGCTAGGGTTTTATAAAGAACAAAAGGGTTTTGATTTCTTTAACTCCAATCTTTTGTTCCAAAGTTTCCAGAGCTTCTCTCTCTAGATTTCACCCATCTTGGAAGCTTTCAAACTCAAGTTCTTCAACTCCAAGTAAGTTTTATTGATCAAAATCTCGGTTTTTCACCGTTTTTCTCTTTTCCTCCTCAAACGTGATGAAATTCTTGGATCAATTTTGTTTGTGGATGGTTTTTGATCAAATTTCTTTTGAAATAAGAACTCTGGGTAGATTAGTTTTGATTATATGCTAGGTATTCTCCTGATTAACGGATTTTTAGGCTTCGATTTCTAAAATTTCGGTTTTAGGGCATATAATGAGGATTTTCGAAAATCATGCAATTGATCTATTTTTAAAAGTCCTTTTGCAAAACTAATTTGATTCTTAGTCTCTCTACATGATTATGATTGTTTGGGTACAATTTTTCAAATCTTTGAAAATTAACAATTTTTTCGTATTCTTGAGTTGTTCCACACAGGATTTCTTTTCACAAGAAACCAATAGCAATGGTAGGACCGAGTGGGTCTTATATAAAAAGAGAACAAGATGACTCAAATCAAGAAGAGACAAAGAAAGTCTATCAAATTGATTCAGAATCAGATGAAGAAGACTGGGAAGAGATTTGTGAACAAGCACAAAAGGCTATTGACAAAGAAGATAGGTTGTACTTGAAGAACAAGAAGCTGATGAGATCGTTCTCAACAACCAAGCAGTACACTAGGCGAAAGAATTCGAGGGGAACTGGAATTCAGATTGATAGACCCCTCACCAGAGCTCGCTCTCTCACTAGAGAATCTCCATGGATTGAAGGTCAAGATGCACCGTCTGGTTCTATACTACATCCTTCAACGTCCTGGAGACACACAGCAAAAGCGAATGTAGGGTCCTCACTTCGACAAGAACAGCGAAGATCGTCTGCTGAACAAGACAGCGTGTCTACAAATCTCAAACAGATTATCTCTGAGCAACATAAGATGAAAAGAAAGGTCTCCAGAATGTCAAAAATGCTTCAAGCGATTTTGAAGAAGTTGGATTGTACCAATCCCACTAGTTCGGATTCTGACTGACTTAACCTTCTTTCTAATCTTTTTGTGCAGGTTTTTCAGTTTTTAGGACTTACTTTTAGTTCTAGTTCTTAAATTTCGGAACATTTTCTATGAAATTTTTAACTCTCCTTAAATTTTTGTAATTTTGGCTTTGTTTGTGACAAAAAGGGGGAGAGAGTTTACTTGAACAATGATTGTGAAAATCTTGTATACATCAAGGTACAATGATGAACAATGATGACTGCATCAAGGTATAATGATGAACAATGCTGATGTGAAAATTTTGTATACATCAAGGTAAGTATCACTTCAACTTCAACTTTGGTTTTTATCTTGTGATTGTTTGCATGTCTCTACTAACTATTCGACTAACTATTTGGGCATGTATTATGACTAACAAGTTGATGTTGGACTAACACTTTATGACATTTGGTTTTTGATTGCGTAGAAGATATGTTGGTTCTTGACTATGATTCTCTTACATATCTGAATTCTCAAATGTCATGATGATCAGATAAACTCTATCTCTGTACTAGGTTTTGAATGCTAAATATTCTTGAGGTATCTAACGATCTCTTTTTGTCAAGAATGATTTCTTTGTGCAGAGAGTACAGATGTCTAAGTCTAGAGTCTGTTTTAGGAGTTTATCTCATGTTTTTTAAATTTTCGGATCTCCATTGTAAATTTTTGTTGTATGGTGATAGCAACAAAAATATCTTTTTGAATTTTCTTGAGTGGATCTGTGTTTTGTCACGAAACCGCCAAAGGGGGAGATTGTTACGGAATTTGAGTTGGCGTAGTTTCGTGAAAGTCTCAAGTCTTGAAGATTGAAGGTGAAGAAAGTTGGATCATTTAACTCAATCTCAAGAAAGAAGAATTCAAAAGGATCAGGTATGTTTAACTAAAGATTTTGTGTGATCCGAATACTTCTTGTAGTGTAGAAACACTTGGAAGAATCTTTCATTGCATAAAAATCAAAAACTGGACTTGGGACATGTTCAGGATCCGGATCAGGTTGTTCGATCCGGATCCCGAAGGTGGTTCGTTCATACACCAGTTCAATCCGGATCGTAGCCTCTCTTGATCTGGATCCCGAACACTGAGTTTACCATCTTCCTTGAACGATCCGGATCAGGCTTCGCAATCCGGATCCCGAACGTTGATGTTTGGTGAACTGTATGAACGATCCGGATCAAGCACTTCGATCCGGATCCCGAACCTTCGTTTTTCTGGAATTGCCTGACTCGTTACGACGATCCGGATCACAGCTAATCCGATCCGGATCGCCGTCCGTAAAATTTCCAGAAATGTTAGGTTTTTTATTCTTATCTCCTTCCTAGGGTTTCTAACCTATAAATAGACCCTATGACTCTTTTTCTAGGGTTAATCCAAATAGCCGTCATTTTCATATATCATCTTATACGGCTCTAGATCCACATATAGAGAAGAAAGGAAATCATTAGAGAATACTCTATGTTTCTTCATCTATATTGATTAGTTTGATTCTAGGTTTTCATACTCACATCTTGAGTTGAATCAAACTAATGAATACTTAGATGGTATTTCCGATCTATCTTTGATCTAAGTATTCGGCGGATCATCACCACCAAAAATAACGATTTACCCCAAAAATCGGCACGTGGATTCACGTGTCCTTGTGGATTCAAGGTTCAACCGCTCTCGTGGATTCGGAGCAAGGCACATTCGTGGATTCGAAGGGTGCTATTGGGTGAAGACCGTGGATTCGGTCGGACGTCGTGGATTCGACGTTGGACGCCGTGGATTCGGCGTTGGGCGCAGATCGTGGATTCGAGAAGCGTCGCGGAGCGAGCGGAGAAGATCCTCTAGGAGCGTATGGAAAAGGTTGAGTCATAAGTGTGTACGGTAAATCACCTTGTACGTGTTTTAATTCTAGTGGATTTCTGCCGTGTTATCGGTCCCGTGGTTTTTTACTCCGGTGATGGAGTTTTCCACGTAAAAATCTTGCGAGTTATTCTTTATTTCCGCATTGGGTTTTTATCGCAACGATTTTTGAGTGTTTATACGTTTACACCTATTCACCCCCCTCTAGGTATTTTTTCCCCTATTTAGATCCTTATTACATATAACCCAACAGGACGAACGCAGGACGACACACACAAGGTGGGTACATTCCCGGGGATTGTGGGAATAGGGATTTACTATTAGAAATAGCATGTTGGGGCAAGGTGGAATTGTTAGTCTCCTTCTGATTATGCAGTAACCCTGTTATGTTATTGTACTTAATATCAATCTGAGGCTCAAGTTTTGCTACACGCACACCAGCGGTTTGGCCACCGCAAGGGTGTGCTTTTCCGGAAAAGTGGTACGTTGACCCATGTACCCCACGCGATGGTGGCGTTAGGAATGGGGGCCCCCATGGGTGGGGGGTGTGAGCGATGATGTCGAGGCAGGTGCTCGGCGGCCGAGGCAAGTGCTCGGCGGTGGACATCGGGAAAGGTGCCTGATGTTGTTTTGATACAGGGTGTGGTTATGGTGGATGATGCATGAGAGGGATGGTTGCTCCGGTTTTGTGGTTTGCCCTATTATTGTTTCTTTTATGCTTATCATGCTATTTCTAGTCACTGATTTCCCACTCCGTGACAGGTTCGTCCAGGGGCGAGTGCTAGGGCACCGGTGAGGCCGCGAGGATGCTGTACTGATTTTTAGTGACTTCAGATACAGTGACTCTTCTTTCCTTTTCCTTTTATTACTCATGTTAGCTAGTTTGTGGATTGCGACACCCCCGTGGGGTCGAAGTGGATGTTGCCCTTTTCCCTTTTTCGAATAAACGAATGATTATTACATTCTCTCATACTTGGCCATTTTAAATAATGAAAAGCAAAGAAAACCGTTTGGAAAACTACTTTTAAAACGTGGGTGTCGTGTGGGCACCGAATTTTACAAACCTTGTGGATTTATGTGGCTTTCGAACGGTCTTTCCTAAAACGATGGCATCGTGTGGATGCCGCTTTCAAAACCTTGTGATTATTTATCCTTTCAAAACATCAGCCTCTATGTTCTAGGTGAATACTAGAATATCATGTGAGTTGTTTGGCTGTATGTGAACGAGACCCCAACTGATGTGGTTAGAGATTGTATGTGCTACACCTTGTGAGACATTTGTAGTTGAGACGCCGTGCATACACAAAGGAGACTCTGCCCGTTTGCAGAGTGAATTTGTGTATGCGGCGGGTTTGGACACGCACCGGGGAGCATTGGTTTACAAAAAAAAAATATATGGCTGAATCAGGAGCATCGGTGGCTCTTTTTCCGCGCGATTCGAGCCCCGGGGCATGACATGGTGCCACGCGGGGTCGCCCGCACCCGCTGGCAGCGCGCCCGTGCGGCCCATGGCCGCGCGGGGCCGCCCCAGGTGGGGCGCCCGGGCAGGCCGGTGCCGCGCGGGGTCGCCCGCACCCGCGGGCAGAGCGCCCGCGCGGCTCATGGCGGCGCGGGGCCGCCCGCAGCTGGGGCGCCCGCAAGGGCTGATGCCGCGCGGGGTCGCCCGCACCCGCGTGCAGCGCACCCGCGCGGCTCATGGCCGCGCGGGGCCGCCCGCAGGAGGGGCGCCCGCACGGGCTGGTGCCACGCGGGGTCGCCCGCACCCGCGGGCAGCGCGCCCGCGCGGCTCGTAGCCGCGCGTGGCCGCCCGTAGGTGGGGCGCCCGCGAGGACTGGGGCCGCGCGGGGCTGTGCGCAGGCGGAGTGCGCGCCGCACGGGTCGGTGCCGTGCGGGGAACTCCGCCGCGCGGAGTCCGGGGATCGCGTCGTCGTCTTTTTTCAGTCTGGAGTCGGTGTTGGTATTCGGATCTCTTAGTCTTGACATGCCCTTGTTCCTTCAGGAGTGCGGGACATTGTAGGCGATAGGCGCACGGTCACGGACGGGTTGAGCACCGAACGACACGCACGAGGTGGGTACTCCTCCGGGGATTTCGAGGATGGGCATATATCTATAGAAATAACGTATTTGGGCAACGGTGAATAACATGTGGATCATATAATTGTTTAACTAACCCTGCTTTACTATTTTACTTACTGCTGATTATGAGGCTCTTGTTTTGCTACACGCACACCGGCAGTTTTGCCACCGCAAGGGTGTGCTTTTCCAGAAAAGTGGTACGTTGACCCGTGTACCCCACGTGACGGTGATGTAAGAAGGGGGCCCTCATAGGTGGGGGGTGTGAGCGGTGACGCCGAGGCAGGGGTTCGGCGGCCGAGGCAAGTGCTCGGCAGGGTACACCGGGGCAGGTGCTCGGTGTGGTTGTCGGGAAAGGTGCCCGGTTTTCTTGATACAGGGTTTGGTTTCCGTGCATTGTATTTTGAGGACAGCGGTTGCTCCAGTTGCCGTGGTTTGCTTTACTTTTAGCCCTTTTGCATATTATGTTATTTCTAGTCACTGACTTCCCACACCGTGACAGGTTCGTCCCGGGGCGAGTGCTAGGGCGCTGGTGAGGCCGCTTGAGCGATGTTCTGCTGACTCTGAGTGACTGCAGATACAGTTGACTCTTCCCCTTGTTACTTTATTATTCATATTTGCTAGATATGGATCGCGATACCCTCGTGGGGTCGATGTGGATGTTGGACTCTTTTTATAACATTTGAACCAATGTGATTATCAGTTCCCTTTTGGCCGTTTTCGAACTACAAAAGAAAAAGAAACAAGAAACTATTGCAAAAACCATTTTTAAAACATGGATGTCGGGTGGGCATCGCTTTCAAATTCTGTGGGTTTATGCGATTTCAAAATGGCTTTATAAAACCTGGCATCGGGTAGGTGCCGTGTTTAAAAACCCTGTGGATTTATGTGATTGTGAAAACGGTTTTATAAAACCTAGGTGTCGTGTGGACACCGTCTTTAAACTCTGTAGTTTTATCCTTTCAAATCGACGGCCTCTACGTTAGATGTTGAAACTAGTGGTTCATGTGAAATGAATGGCTATATGTGTTCGAGACTCCAACTAATGTGGTTAAGGGATGTATGTGATGTACTTTGTGATGCACTTTGTAGTTGAGACGCCGTGCATATACAAAGGAGACTCTGCCCGTTTGCAGAGTGAATTTATATATGCGGCGGGTCTGGGCACGCACCGGGGAGTAGTTGTTTTCAAAAAAAAAATGTTACGCTGATACGGGAGCATCGGTGGCTCTCCTTCCGCGCGTTTGGACCCCCGGGGCGTGACAGATTAAGATGGTATAAGAGCGGGAAACTTAACCACAATAGTCGGGGCCCGACATCCACAGGGCGCGATACTCTAGCAAATGAACAATAAAGTGAACATTTTGTAGGCAAGTAGAACGCGAGTGCTCGTGGGAGGGGGGAAATTAGTGTAATCCCTATTAGTGTCCGCGTTTGCAGTGTTACCTTAGTTTAATCTAGAAGTAACTGGGTTGTGAATGTGTCCAGATTATGGCCAAAACTAGATCTACCGCCGAGGATGCAGGGGCGGACGCAGCGGCGTCGGCGACCGCGGAGAACCAACTTCTGAGGCAGCAGTTACGGGAAATGGCGGAGCAGTTGGCGACACTTACGGATCATGTGCGCCAATTGACTCAGCAACAGCAGGCCGCTGCGACGGTGGTGGTAGCCCAGGGCCCTCCCACGGGACCAACTGCACCGGCAATGGGACCGCCGGCGATGGAGGCCGAGGCGGGGGCGGCCCCTACTCGGGCCGCGGTGCCCGAGGTACCGTTAGCCCAACGGACGGTGCCAGAGGTGGCCCCTTCGACAGCAGCAGTGGGACCAGCGCCGGCACCGACAGCCAGAGCTACTTCAGGGGAGACCGTGGTGTTGCCCACTCCCGCCGCGGCCGCTAACGCCACGGGGGAAGGGGCAACTCTACCGACCGAACGGGACCGCGTGTGCACCAACCTCGCCGACTTCAAGAAATACGACCCGCCGACGTTTGAGGGGGAGACGACGGACCCCTGGGTCATGGAGAAGTGGGTGGACACAATGGAGAAGCTGTTTGAAGACTTACTGATGGAAGACCACGAGCGGGTTCCCCTGGCCGTCCACTTCCTCGAGGGGAACTCCCGCATTTGGTGGAAGACAGTACGCCCTGACTCCGTAAAGGGTACCGCCTTCCGATCGTGGACCACCTTTATGCAAGAGCTGTTTGGGGCGTTCTTCACCAACAGCATCAAGAAACAACTGGAGGACGATCTAAACCACATCAGGCAAGGAAACCGAACGGTCATGGAGTACCAGAGGGAGTTCGTGAGGCTGGCAAACTGCGTCCCTTTTGTGATACGGGACAAGTCGCACAAGGCGCAACTGTTCGCTGACGGACTGCGGAGTGACGTTTTTCAAGTGGTGGATGCGGCAGATCTGCATACCTTCCAGAAGGTGGTCGACCGGGCCACCATCGTAGAGCGCGGCTTCGCCGTTACATGCGCTCGAAGGGATGGCCCTTCACAGCAGGAGGACAGGAAGAGGCCTCAGCCGTTTCCCGGGGGAGGCTCTTCCAGTGGGAGTCGACCCTCCAAGCGGTGGAGACCCCAGCAAAGGACCCGGAGCGCACCTTCGGGGGGACACAGAGGAGACGATAGACCTTGTGTTATCTGCGGTGGGGCACATCGGGTGATTGAATGCTCCAAGAGACAGGACCACTGTTTCCGGTGTGGCAAGCAAGGGCACTTCCGTTTCAATTGCCCCCTGAACCAAGGCACAGCATCTTCGGCAGCCTCCGCGCCGTCATCCCAGCACGCGGGGCGAGGAAAAGCCCCGATGACATCAGCTCCCAGACCACCAGCACCTCGACCAGCAGGGGGCAGATCGCCACAATCAGGAGGAAGGGTCTACTCGATGACCCACCAGGAGGCGTACCCGCCTGAGGACGTCGTCGCAGGTATCACTCTTATTTCCGTTTACCGTGCTAGAACCCTTTTTGATACCGGAGCAACCCTCTCGTTTATGTCTTGTGATTTTGCACTGACTCATGGTTTTGAGGAGAGACCCCTACCTAGTGTTTTGTCTGTCCAAACTGCAGGGGGATCCTTGGAGGCCCGCAACCTTATACCTTCCTGCCCGATAAGGTTGGGGAGGCTTTCCTGCCCCTGGGAATTGGTGATTATTCCATTGAAGGAGTACGATGTAGTACTAGGAATGGATTGGCTCACATGGTATCAAGCAGTGATCGACTGTGAGAAGCGCCAGGTGCGACTGCTGTATCCAGAGTTTCCAGAGAACGTGTTTTTGGCGTGCAAGAGCGTTTTCTTTTCTTCCATCATTCCAGCATCGCGAGCCAGGAAACTGATTGAGGGAGGGTGCGTGGCCTACTTGGCGTCGGTGGACTTGGCCACGAGACCCTCTACGGCACTCTCCGACATCCCGGTGGTGAAGGACTTCCCAGATGTCTTCCCAACCGAACTGGCAGGATTGCCCCCCGAGCGAGAGGTGGTTTTTCCGATCGAGCTCCCACCCGGCACCCGGCCGATCACGAAGGCCCCCTACAGAATGGCCTTTGTAGAACTGAAGGAACTTAAGGCGCAGCTTGAAGACCTTCTAGACAAGGGATTCATCAGACTGAGTGTGTCACCTTGGGGCGCACCGGTACTCTTTGTGCGAAAGAAGGACGGGAGCATGCGGCTGTGCATCGACTACCGAGAAATCAACAAGGTCACAGTGAAGAACAAGTACCCCTTACCCAGGATTGATGACCTCTTCGATCAACTACGGGGAGCAACGGTCTTCTCAAAGATTGACCTGCAGTCAGGATACCACCAGCTCAGAGTTCAAGACGAGGATATCCCGAAGACGGCTTTCCGGACTCGGTATGGCCACTACGAGTTCACAGTAATGCCGTTCGGGCTCACCAACGCCCCAGCGGTATTTATGGACATGATGAACCGAGTTTTCAAGCCCTTCCTAGATCAGTTCGTAGTGGTCTTCATCGACGACATCCTGATCTACTCGCCCACCGATGAGGAGCACGAGGAGCACCTACAGATTGTCCTACAGGCTCTCAGGGAACAGAGGTTGTTTGCCAAACTTAAGAAATGCGAGTTTTGGCTTCACGAGGTGGGGTTTCTGGGGCACATCATCTCAACAGCGGGAGTCGCGGTGGACCCCAAGAAAGTGGAGTCGGTGACTGATTGGCCCCAACCGACCACGGTAACGAAGGTCCGCAGCTTCCTGGGCCTTGCTGGATATTATTGACGTTTCGTCGAGGGCTTCTCGAAGATTGCGACCCCTCTAAACCGCCTGACCCGGAAAGGAGAAAAGTTCATTTGGACGGCCCAATGCCAAGAAAGCTTTGAAGAACTCAAGAAAAGGTTAACAGGAGCGCTTGTGCTTGCATTGCCGACACCCGGGGAAGACTACGAGGTTTACTACGATGCATCGCGGATAGGATTGGGGGGAGTACTAATGCAACAAGGAAAAGTCATAGCCTATGCCTCAAGACAACTCAAGGACTACGAGCAGAACTACCCGACACATGACCTGGAGTTAGCTGCAGTAGTCTTTGTTCTGAAACTTTGGAGGCACTATCTCTACGGTGTGAACTGTATTGTGTTCTCTGACCACCAAAGCCTGAAGTACCTCTTCACCCAGAAGGAGCTGAATCTGAGACAGAGACGGTGGTTGGAGTTACTGAAGGATTACGACCTAACTATTCAATATCACCCCGGGAAAGCGAATATGGTAGTTGATGCCTTGAGCAGGAAGGGACAGGTAGAAGGGACATCAGCAGGCATGATCACCCAGCAGGATGACTTGATCGCGGAGTTCTTGTGATTGAGGTTGGAGGTGGTACCAGCAGGGACGGTCGAGCGACTAATGTCTTTAACAGTCGTGCCGACCCTATTTGAGAGGATTCGAGAAGGCCAAGGTGCTGATCCACAGCTACAGCTGGAACGGGGTAAGATTTCCCCGGAGCAGAAGGGAGACTTTGCAGTGGGGACCGATGGCACTCTTCGGTTTAGAGGACGGATTTGCGTGCCCGATTCGCCAGACCTAAAGAAGGAAATCTTGACTGAAGCGCACTGCGCCCCCTACGCGGCGCACCCTGGGGGCACCAAGATGTACAGGGATCTCAGACAGACCTTCTGGTGGCCAAAGCTGAAGAAGGGCGTGACGCAGTTTGTAGCGCACTGCCTGATCTGCCAGCAAGTAAAAGTCGAGCACCAGCGACCGGCGGGGAAATTGCAACCACTACCTGTGCCCGAATGGAAATGGGAGCGAATCACGATGGACTTTGTCACCGGATTTCCACGTTCGCAGCAGGGACATGACGCTATCTGGGTCATCGTAGATCGGCTAACGAAGTCAGCTCACTTTCTACCCATCCACACGACATGGACACGCGATCGACTGGCTCAAGTCTACATCGGCGAAATTGTGAGGCTACACGGGATACCAACATCTATTACATCAGACAGAGACACAAGGTTCGTCTCGAACTTTTGGCAGAGTCTACAACGAGCCTTGGGGACCAAGCTACACTTCAGCTCAGCCTTCCACCCCCAGACGGATGGACAATCCGAGCGGGTGATCCAAATCATCGAAGACATGCTCCGAGCTTGCGTACTGGATTTGGGAGACGGATGGTCGCGCTACTTACCCCTTGTGGAGTTCGCCTACAACAACAGCTATCAGGCGAGTATCCGTATGGCGCCGTACGAAGCATTATACGGCAGGCGCTGTAGGTCCCCGATTTGTTGGGACGATTTGGGGGAGCGGAAGTTTTTGGGACCGGACTTGGTGGAGGAAACTGAGGAAAAGGTGCGCCTCATCAGACGGCGGATGGCGACCGCTCAGAGCCGACAAAAGAGCTACGCAGACCGGAGGCGCCGCGACTTGGAGTTCCAGGTGGGGGAGCACGTGTTACTGCGGATTTCGCCGTCAAAAGGGGTGAAGCGGTTCGGGTTGAGAGCCAAGTTGAGCCCACGGTATGTGGGGCCTTTTGAGATTCTGGAGCGCATCGGCCCGGTGGCCTACCGCCTCGCCCTATCGCCGAACCTTGACCGGGTTCATGACGTGTTCCACGTGTCCATGCTTCGGAAGTATCTCCCCGATCCATCGCGGGTGCTCGACATCACTGCAGTCGAGCTTAAAGAGGACCTGAGCTTCGAGGAAGTACCAGTGCAGATCCTGGCCCGAGAAGACAAAAAGTTACGAAGTCGGACAATCCCCTATGTGAAGGTGCTTTGGGGCAATCAGAAGGAGCACGAAGCAACTTGTGAACCGGAACCAAAGATGAGGGAATGCTATCCTGATCTCTTCGCCGCGGGCGAGAGTTAAGTTTCAGGGACGAAACTTGTTTTTACTGGTGAGTGATGTAAGACCCGACCTTTATTTTGGCTATCCCCTTTTATTTCACTTATGACGGTCCGACTTAGGGTTTAATTTTTGTGTTTTTCCGGACAGTCCGTCGGGGCTCGCGGGCATTTTTAGGCGGTAGAGCTCGCGAAACGGAGAACGGTGACGCGATCGGTTTCGGATTCCGACTCCCGGTTCTCCCAGAATATTTTTTCGAAGTTTGGACCCCCTCGTAGGTGCTTCGGGATCCGTGCTGGCGATCTGCACAACTTTCGAGGTAATCTGTAACCCTAACGTTACCTGATGGGCTAGGGCACTTCGGACTTAGGGTTTTTCGCTCTTTCCTCTCGTAGCGTAGGGCAAACAGGAGGCGATCTGGAAATATCCCCAACCCCTTGTGATTTGGACGACGAGTGAGGAGAGAAAGAGGAACCCTTTCCCACTTTAGTTCCCGTTCCAAGGTTTCGGCGCGGCAATCCATCGGGGATATGCACGTGAAAGGCAAGGACTTGGCCGTGGGTGGAGCGATCGGGCGTGGTGGGCGATTCCTCTTCCTCCTTCTTCCCTCGCGAATCAAGGTGAGTTTTTGAGGCGTTCATGATTGCGTAGGTTTCTTTACAATTTCGGTTTTGGGAGTCGTCTCGTGATCGGGATCGCCGCGCCGCCGCCGCCTTGGGCGAGGCGGACGCCGCCGCCGCCTTGGGCGAGGCGGACGCCGCCGCCGCGGGGCCGCCCGCAGGCGGGACGCCCGCGCGGGCTGGTGCCGCGCGGGGTCGCCCGCACCGGCGGGCAGCGCGCCCGCGCGGCTCGTGGCCGCGCGGGGCCGCCCGCAGGTGGGGCACCCGCGCGGGCTGGTGCCGCGCAGGGTCGCCCGCACCCGCGGGCAGCGCGCCCGTGCGGCCCATGGCCGCGCGGGGCCGCCCGCAGGTGGGGCGCCCGAGCGGGCTGGTGCCGCGCGGGGTCGCCCGCACCCGCGGGCAGCGTGCCCGCGCTGCTCATGGCCGCGCGGGGCCGCCCGCAGGTGGGGCGCCCGCGCGGGCTGGTGCCGCTCGGGGTCGCCCGCACCCGTGGGCAGCGCGCCCGCGCGACTCATAGCCGCGCGGGGCCGCCCGCATGAGGGGCGCCCGCGCGGGCTGGTGCCGCGCTGGGTCGCCCGCACCCGCGGGCAGCGCGCCCGCACGCCTCGTAGTCACGTGTGGCCGGCCCCAGGTGGGGCGCCCGCGCGGACTGGGGCTGCGCGGGGCTGTGCGCAGGCGGAGTGCGCGCCGCACGGGTCGGTGCCGTGCGGGGAACTCCGCCGCGCGGAGTCCGGGGATCGCGTCGTCGTCTGTTTTCATTCTGGAGACGGTGTTGGTATTCGGATCTCTTAGTCTTGACATACCCTTGTTCCTTCAGGAGTGCGGGACATTATAGGCGAGAGGCGCACGGTCACGGACGGGTTGTGCGCCGGACGACACGCACGAGGTGGGTACTCCTCCGGGGATTTCGAGGATGGGCATATATCTATAGAAATAACATATTTGGGCAACGGTGAATAACATGTGGATCATATAATTGTTTAACTAACCCTGCTTTACTATTTTACTTACTGCTGATTATGAGGCTCTTGTTTTGCTACACGCACACCGGCGGTTTGGCCACCGCAAGGGTGTGCTTTTTTGGAAAAGTCTTACGTTGACCAGTGTACCCCACGTGACGGTGACGTAAGAAGGGGGCCCTCATAGGTGGGGGCTGTGAGCGGTGACGTCGAGGCAGGGGCTCGGCGGCCGTGGCAGGTGATCGGCAGGGGGACATCGGGGCAGGTGCTCGGTGTGTTTGTCGGGAAAGGTGCCCGGTTTTCTTGATACAGGGTTTGGTTTCCGTGCATTGTATTTTGAGGAGAGCGGTTGCTCCAGTTGCCGTGGTTTGCCTTACTTTTAGCCCTTTTTGCATATTATGTTATTTCTAGTCACTGACTTCCCACACCGTGACAGGTTCGTCCCAGGGCGAGTGCTAGGGCGCTGGTGAGGCCGCTTGAGCGATGTTCTGCTTACTCTGAGTGACTGCAGATACAGTTGACTCTTCCCCTTGTTACTTTATTATTCATATTTGCTAGATGTGGATCGCGATACCCTCGTGGGGTCGATGTGGATGTTAGACTCTTTTTATAACATTTGTGTCACGCCCCGAGTTCAAAAACTAGTGTATAATTTTTTTTTTTTTTTTTTCAATCAGAGTTGCAAATCAACCAGGGCAATGACAGACCGCCACATATATAGAAGAGTCACAATCCCCTATGGAATTGAGCCTTTTCTATATATGCACGGCTAGCTTGGCAACAATCATCAGAGTACTAACTATGTACTACAAAAACAATAACAACAACAACAACAATGTTACAGATTTCTTTACAAATATATTACATCTGAATACCACTTGAATTAACTATTTCTAAATACACGGCTGTCCAAGGTCAATCTCTATCTCGGAATCTCAACAACACGTCCCGACATCCCAGCACCCGCTCGGCCTGAAAAACAGTCACCCGAGGGTGTGAGATACACCGGAGTGTATCCCAGTGGGCACGACGAGCCGAGAAATTGTCACACCCCGGGGGTCGAACCACGCCCCGGGCTCGCCAACAGATCCGTCGTCTGTACGGAAACTGCCGTACAGACGAAGCGTCCAACCTGCAAAGAGATCTATCGCTACACAAGTATCAGAGCGGAAAAGGAGCTATGCAGAAGGAAGAAAACAGAATAACTGAAATCACTAAATAAAAGAGTCCAAATACATGAGTCCACTATCTCCCAAAACATAAGTACAGTACCACTGTCTAGTACAAAAGAGGAAACCAAAAAGGTACAGGTCACTCTATCTCTGACTCGACCGACTCGGGTGGGAACTAGTCGGCGACGCCCTTACCTCGGTCAGAGGACTCCGCACGAGCCGAGCCTGGAAAAGACGCCTCAGGAACACCTGTCACACGCAGCGGGTGTGAGATCAACTGCAAAAAACAGATCTCAGTGGGTACCGCTGCCAGAACTCACGGTGCGCCCACCAAGTCTGCTGGAGGCAAAAACGGATAGATAGATAGATAGATAGATAGATATGCAAGCTGGAAATGAATCTACCACTATATGCCTCAATACTATGCTCGAAGGAAAACCATCTAAGAACATATGCCACAACCACCCACTCAAGTCACCAAATCTCTACGACTGCCACATAGGGGCCAGTCGAGCCTGCGCCTGTCGACTAGGAGCGCACCTGCCCACCACCACACATCCACTTGAGGACGGGATTTATGTGGGGCGTCCTGTCCGACTGTCTCAATCTCTCTCTAGTAGCCGCCTGGTAGCACGGCCAAGGGCGAGTACCCACCTGGTAGCACGGCCAGGGGTATCAATATCTCAATGCGTCCGGAGCGTGACCCGAGGGGGGCGACCCCACCGGGTAAGGATCATGTCACATCTATCTCAGCAAGCGGCATCTGCAGGCTATAATCCTCGATCAAGTAGATCGGACAAACTCGAATGACTCTACAAACAATCAAGTCGGAAAACCAACCCTCGACTAAATCTGGTAATGCTACTAACACCCTGAGACTCTGGAGTATAGCTAGAACATCCAGGAATCCCCCTTTCTCGGCCCCCGGCACGAGATCAATACACACACGGGGTTTCCACGATTTAGAACGATATCCCGACAGTTACCAGATAAGAGTAATAATGAAAAGGAACACGATACCTTTGCATTTCGAAGCAATGTAGAGCAATCCGTGACTTTTAAATAAAACAACCCACCTGTACTCAACCCGCAAAATCGCGCGCTAAATGAAGGCCCCGAAGCGATCCTGCAGCTCCTCACGGCAGAACGTGAGCCATCGGTCACGTAGAAAGCTAGCGCTAAGTCACCACTGCGGAAACGGTGAAAACAGGGGTTAGAAAAAACCCGCGGCCCAAAACCGCGCTCAAAACGGCGGTACAAACCCAACCGCCGGCGAAGAACGCCGCGCGTTGCGCGGAAAACCCATCGCGCACCCGCCGCGGCGCGTCGCCGAGCCGCATCACGCACAGCAAAGGCGCGAGGCGCGGCCGCACGGCGCAAAGAACTCAGCCCGGCGGCACAAGGCCGCCCGCGCGGCGCCCTGCAGTGCCGCGCGCCTAGCGCGCGGCCTGCAGCACGCGGCCCGCGCGGGGCCCGCGGCACACGGGCCGCCTGCGCGGCACCCTGCCCTGCCGCGCGGGGCCCGCGGCACAGGGGCCGCCCGCGCGCCGCCCTGCAGTGCCGCGCGGGGCCCGCGGCACAGGGGCCGCCCGCGCGGCGCCCTGCAGTGCCGCGCGGGGCCCGCGGCACAGGGGCCGCCCGCGCGAGGCCCTGCAGTGCCGCGCGGGGCCCACGGCACAGGGGCCGCCAGCGCGGCGCCCTGCCATACCGTGCGGGGCCCGCGGCACAGGGGCGGCCCGCGCGGCGCCCTGCAGTGTCGCGCGGGGCCCGCGGCACAGGGGCCACCCGCACGGTGCCCTGCCATGCCGCGCGGGGCCCGCGGCACAGGGGCCGCCCGCGCGGCGCCCTGCCATGCCGCGCGGGGCCCGCGGCACAGGGGCGGCCCGCGCGGTGCCTTGCAGTGCCGCGCGGGGCCCGCGGCACAGGGGCCGCCCGCGCGGCGCCCTGCCATGCCGCGCGTGGCCCGCGGCACAGGGGCCGCCCGCGCGGCGCCCTGCCAGCCGCGGCGCTGCGCACACGCCAGCGCGGCCGCTGCCAGCGGCCCGGCGCCCTGCTGCACTGCAACGGCAGCAGGGCGCCTGCTGCGCGCGCGCCCAGGCGCGCCCGCGCAGCGGCCCGCTTCCCTAGCCGTGCGCAGCCAAAATTTTGCGCGCGCGGCACGCGCAGCTCCGCCAGCCTCGGACAACCAGTCCGAGGGCCCCAACCAGCAGGAAAAGAAAGAAAAAGAAGGGAAAAATAAAAATAAAAAAAAGAATAAAATGAACACCGACCTCGACGTTGCCTCGGGCGCTCCTCGCTCGGCACCCCTCGGCAACCAGCAGGTGGTCCACACTCCGAAGACCGCCTCAAACCTCAGGCTCCTCCCTTTTCTCTCTTCTTCCCTCAGCTTCACCAAGCAAAAAAAAAAAAAACCCTCCAGCCTGCTGCTTGCTTCGTGGAGAGGAGAGGGTGAGTGGCAGAGGGCTTAAATAAGCTCAGGCCCTAAAAGGCACTTAATTAATTCCCCCAACAAGCCACCACTAAATTAATTAAATAAGCTACCTACCCACTAATTAATACCCTCTCCAACTCCCCTGTCAAGCCCCCAAGCTGCCATACACCAAAAAAACAAGCCTCAGATAAAACCCCCCCTTTAAAGAAATTTAAATAAATAAATAAATATATAAAAAAAAAAACAAAAAGTGCCCCCGACAACTCACTTTTCGACCTCGGGCTTTCCGCCGCAGCCCGGAACCTCCCGAGCTCCGCTGTAAACTGAAAATACACATGCTCGCAGCTTTCCTCACCCAAAAAGCCCATCAGAAGAGTCGGTAGGCTCAAACTAAAAACCGGCATACTACAGAAATAGCATATCGTACCTACTGGTATACAATACTAGAGGATAGTAATAATCAGGGGTTAGAATAATCAGATAGGCAATCATGACGATCAACAGATATATAATCACAGTTAGGATAAGCAATGATCATAGTTAGGATAACAGATAGGCAACATAGAGATCAACAGATATATCATCACGGAGGTTACAATTAGGATAAGCAGATGCATAATAATGGAGATCACAGTTAGGATATGCAGATATATAATCATGGAACTGTATCTAATTAGAGGATAGCAAAAATCATGAGTTATGATAAAAACAGGCTGAACAGGCAACATATGCATCAACAACTGAAATAACAAGTTACCCAATCAGAAGCCACAATATTGGTCATCAAGACCTCAGGGAAATTGCCCAACCTAGCACCAACCTAGCTGACATTCTCCCCTTGGGAGTCACGGGTCTTTCAACAAACCACTTTACCGGTAAATAACAAAGCGCACGAGGAGCGACCTCGGATATGTTCGTGAAGTACAGCAGTGCGGGCGATCAATGCGAATGCTCAAGCTCACGGTCCACAGACCGGTTATCGGCAAAAAGCCAGAACAATCCCCTCTGGGATGCAACAATAATATGATAACAACATCTCAACTCAATGCAAGATCAACAACAAATCTCAACTCAAATGCAGGATCAATCAACAGCAACAATGAATCATGGATCAAAATAATCAGAAGTGCTGACATTCAGGTATAACAATATCCAGGAATCGAATCGTAAGATCTGGAAGCAACTGAATACCAATCATGCAGACTAACCAATCATGCAGACTAAACACATGTTTTTGAGAAAATTAATTTACAAACATATTTTAGATCCAAACCTCGCAGAGCGTTGCCTTTGTCCTATCAAACATGAACAGACTCCGGCGACCCTACGAAGTTCGGTAAAAACATTTATTTAATAAAATCATGTATCTAGCAGCATAATTGGTGAACAACAACCAATCACGAATGCAATGCGGAATATGATCAATAATCTCATAGATCAGGATATAACACCAGCCAATCACGAAGGCAATGCGGAATATAATCAACAGCCATTATGAAATAGAACCAGGTTTAGCAACTATAGACCAAATCATACTGTCCAAACACATGCAGTTTTAAGCAAAATTATTAAAACAGGTTTTTGGGTTCAAACCTCGCAGAGCAGTGCCTTTGTCCTATCAAACAAGAACAGACGCAGGCGACCCTGCAAAGCTTGGGTAAAAATTATTGTTTGAGTAAAGTACATGTGTTTAGCAGTACAGGCTTTGCAATCAAGATCATCAGAATGTCCAATTAGGCATGGCAACTAATAGTAATATATCTCAATCAAAGGCAGACAGGCTCAAATATAACCTAGATTAACCAAAAACAGGAGTCCAACCAATACCGTACACAGAGGGCCGAAATGATAATGCCCGGACCGAAGATAAACCCACCTGTCAAAACGCAGGCGACTAAACTGAATCGACAGCATGCTCAGAACCAGATGCAAACTGGACAGACCTGAATCAAACATATTGATCAGGGATCAACTCTAACTCTAACTTATTTCAAGTCAATCTTAAACCTTTTTAATTACTTAAGCTCAGTGTTTGTCAACCACACTTAGACCAGCATAATCTTTTTCATTTAATCTTTTGGTAAAATTACCAAATTGCCCCTCCGAAAATTCCCTTTTTTTGAATTTTCGGAAAAACTCAGGCTTAATCTTGCCGCTGGCTCAACCAGATTCTACTGGGACTCAACAGTCGGCTGGTGAAACCGCCGCAATTTCTCAAATTGCGCGATTGCCACCCAGATACCGTAAAATCGACGATTTTGCCGATTCTCGGACTGTTATCCGATTTCCGCTCAACGAGAGCCGATGGATTCCTAACGAAAAGCTTAGGAATCAATTAAACATTTTACTAAACAGTATACGCTGTTAATTTTGCGTTTAGACCCCTAGGGTTCTTAAAATCCCACTTTTAATGCTATTTTGAGCACTGTTTTTGCTCGTTTTCTTAACTGAAAATTAATTTTAACGAACCGTCACTTCCAGCAGGTGACTTTTATCTTGCTGAACACCGTGCTCACCAATTTGCGACAGCACGGAACCCGAGGCAAACTTCGGGCCATAACACTCTCCTCTAACATAGCCATTTTGCATTTTTGTTTCTCCGAGACTTCAAAACCTAAATCTAACGCGAGCATCGCGTCCAGTGACCCCAAAATAGCCAGGAGCTCACTGTTGCAGTTTTTCAAATAGTCCAAGAACAGGACTTTGGCCAAACATTTAACCTAGAGCTTGTTTACATTAGAACTCAACATATACTTAACCAATATAAATTCTGTTTGAGAGGTATGCTTAAAATACCCTACAAATCACTGTGCTTCCCCTAGTGCAGCACAAAAATGGCTGGATCAAAAGATCCATCAACCTTGCTCACTAACATAAGCACAATGCTCCAAACATTAATCCACTCAGATCAAACTTGATATGAAGTGAGCATCAAGCTCAGGGAGTTATTTGGAGCAACTTTTATATTTACTGTGAAGCCTAATTCCATAGTTTTCTTCATTGAGGCATTTATACAAACAGTTGGTGTGCACAATTTCATACATACAACTTAGCCAATTTCAAGCTTGGGTTCTCAGCAACCATTACACCTGGGGCAAAGATTCTTGGAGCAAAACATTCTACTAAGTATTTAGAGCATTTCCCCTCATCTCGGAGCAAGCCACAAGCCCTCGGATGGCCGGAGCTCGGGAAGAAGAAGATGACTCATGCATTGATTTTCGTGATTACTCAACAAGAGGTTCTGGGACCCAACCAAAAGCACCAGAAGGTGCCATTTGCCTCACTGAAGCTTCCCATACCCGTGGCTGGCCTTGGGGTGCGGCGGCGGCGGCGGGGAGCAAAGCTCCATTTTGAGCTTAATGGGCTCTAATGGTGAATTTCAACAGAGGTGCTTTGGAGCTTTACAACTTGGATGGAAGTATTCTTTGGGTCCACAAGAAGCTTCCCGACCACCATACCCCGGCCAGAGTTGGCCGGAGCGCCGGCGGCGACGTTGGGGTTCATTTTCGGGTCATCCATGGCCGGCCCTTATTCGGGCTGCATGGTAGCCATGCAAAAGCATGGATGGGATCCTCTTGGTCCCAGCAATACTTCTGGGTTGATGGCCGGCGGCGGGGAAGCGCGCCGGCGCCGGAGCAAGAAGCTCGGCCGAAGTGCAAAACCCCGAAATCTAGGGTTTCGATCTGCGACTTCGTTACTTGACCAAACTTCACCAATTTTGGTGGAGATGGTCACTGGCTCCTACAGTCCAAGTCCACCATTTTATTTTCCGATTTGATTCACTGGTTGCGGAGTTCTCCCGAGGCGGAGCTAGGTTAGGTTTCCGGCGAGACTTTGCTCCCGCCGGCCAACCAGTGTGCATGGGGAGCTCGGGCTTGGCAGGGGAAAAGCTTAGGTCCTAACTAAGCTACTGCTATGGGTCAGGGGTGCAAACAACCATTGGTTTAAGATCCTTACCTTGGCCGGAGTTGTGGAAGATGGAGGAAGCCGGTTCTCACTTCCTCTTCTTCGCGCGGCCACAGCAGGTATCCAAAATGGTTCACAGGCACAGGGAACACCCCAGAGCACTCCAGATCCAATCCTTGAAGAAGTTTGGTCCAAGCTTCCTCTCCCTCTCTTTCTCTCGGGTTAGATCTCAAGGGGTGGATGTCTTCCGCCTCACACACTCCGGGCTGGTCTGGGGTGATGTAGAGGAGTCTTGGGTGATGCTTTGAATCCCCACAGACCCCTGGGACTTGCACCCATGAAGACCAAAGGCCAACTTGCATTTATTGCAATGATTCTTTGCAAAATATCTTTAACCCGGTTCACACTTGATCCCCAAACCCTAGCAGGCTATGGGTAGGTTACAAATGCACCCAGCACCCTTAGGAATTAACCCCATTAACATTGGTACATAAAATATATAGGTTTATTAGAAAAATATTGCTTTTTCGGCACTTTTCACGCATTTCGAGGAAATCCGGTCGACGAATTGCGAAACAGACTTCGCCACGACGTCCGGCTCGTTGAGACCTGTCAAGTAGCGTATTTGTTTGGTTCGTTTGATGCTCGGATAAAAAGCTGTTTCATTAAGTTCGACAGTTTACAGTGCGTTGCACGCACTTCGATGCACCCGGGTCACCAAACGCGAAAAACGTCAGTGCCATTGCGCTTAGAACGTCGAAAATAGTTAGGTTTGACTACTCATGTCGCTATATTGGGATTTTAAACAGTAATTCGGCTAATGATCAATCGAGAGGGGTCAAAATTCGAGAGTTACTATTCACTTTAAGTCGCGGGGCCCGCTTTTTTATTTCTGATTTCTGGAAGATTCGACCGTCGGATCGAAAACATATGAATATGAAACTTTTATGTTTCGACGAGACGATCGCAATGGTGATCTTGGATTTTCCAGATCAGACCCCGATCAAAAGTCGACATTTTTGGGCCACTATTGACCCACTAATTGCCCATTTTTGCTATTTAAATAATTCTGAAAATTATTTTAAACTTAAATTTGGATTTTAAAAATTATGGTTACTACAATTTGAACCAATGTGATTATCAGTTCCCTTTTGGCCGTTTTCGAACTACAAAAGAAAAAGAAACAAGAAACTATTGCGAAAACCGTTTTTAAAACATGGATGTCGGGTGGGCATCGCTTTCAAATTCTGTGGGTTTATGCGATTTCAAAATGGCTTTATAAAACCTGGCATCGGGTAGGTGCCGTGTTTAAAAACCCTGTGGATTTATGTGATTGTGAAAACGGTTTTATAAAACCTAGGTGTCGTGTGGACACCGTCTTTAAACTCTGTAGTTTTATCCTTTCAGATCAACGGCCTCTACGTTAGATGTTGAAACTAGTGGTTCATGTGAAATGAATGGTTGTATGTGTTCGAGACTCCAACTAATGTGGTTAAGGGCTATATGTGATGTACTTTGTGATGCACTTTCTAGTTGAGACGCCGTGCATATACAAAGGAGACTCTGCCCGTTTGCAGAGTGAATTTGTATATGCGGCGGGTCTGGGCACGCACCGGGGAGTAGTTATTTTCAAAAAAAAAATGTTACGCTGATACGGGAGCATCGGTGGCTCTCCTTCCGCGCGTTTGGACCCCCGGGGCGTGACACAAATACACGAAACCAAACCAATAATAAAAACCATAAACACTATCAACATTAGTACAGTTAAACGAACAATTGGAGATCATCAACAGCTTTCGAAAAGTCCCTCACTAAGTCTCGAACGAAAACCCACAACATGACAAACATGAAAATAACGATAGTGCGCATAAAGGGATTCTAAGAGTGTACCCACCTCGAACACGGAGAAGAAGACGATGCGGAAACTCCAGCTAAAACACTCCCACCTTGTGCCCGAAAAGAACTACAGTAAGAAATATCGCTAAAAACATCGTCGCGATAAAAAACACTCAAAAACCGGGCGAAACGGGCCAAAAACGGAGCTTCTGGGCTCTCAGGCTGAAAGCTGGTGCACGGGTCCAGCCGTGGACCGGGTCCACGACGCAAGGCAGCCGCGGCGTAGACCGGGAGCACGCCGCAGCGGTGGACCGCTGCGGCATGGGCTGGGCCGCGCACGGGTAGAAGCGCGCGCCGGGTCCACAGGATCGGGCTGTGGAGGCTTGCACCGGGTGCACGCCAGACCGATGGACCGCACGGCCTGGCGCACGTATTCGTGCACCGGGTCCGCGCCCCTGGGTCCGGAAGCCGTGCACCGGGTGCATGCCGGGTCCGGTGGACCGCGTGGCCTGGCGCACGCATCCGTGCACCGGGACTGCGCCCCCCGGGCCCGCGAGCTGTGCGCCGGGTGCACGCCGGGTCTGGTGGACCGCGTGGCCTGATTCTGCCGGATGAACAGTAATTCGACCCCTTTTCCGGCTCCGGTTGCAACCCCGCGACCCCGGCGACTGCGGCGACGACCCCGTGGACACGATAACGGCGGCGGCGGCCTCCCGTTTAACAATGGCGGCGGCGGCCTCTCGTTCAACAACTCGTATCGCCCACGACATCGACAAGAAACCCCCCAAAACGGAAAACCGAAAATAAACTCGAACAACTCACCTTGATTCCGCCGGCGGAGGAGGAGGAAGGAGGATCGGCCGCCCTTGCTCGATCGTTTCCGCAGGAAAGGAGCAATCCCTTCTTCTCCCCGTCTCGTCGCCTCGGTTCTTAACGCCAATCGATAGAGGGGGAAACTAGGAACGGGAGTTTTCCGCACGCGCTCAGAAAGATCTAACGCACGACAAATGAGAAGTGGGAATGAACCCAAAATCCCAAACTCAGGAATATAATCGATCGGGGAGTGGACCAGAGGTCCAATTTACCTCGGAAAGCATGCCGATCGCCCGCATGCCTTCTGATGCACCCGGAACCGCTAATAAACTTCAAAAAATTATTCTGGGAGGTCCCGGAGTCGGAATTCAAATCCGATCGCACCGCCGCTCGTCATTTTGCGGGCTCTACCACCTAAAAATACTCACAAATCCCGACGATCAGCCCTCTCGAATTTCAACCCCCCCCTTAACAATTGAAAATATTCAATTAGGACCCAAAACGGAAAACCGGAAGGTCGAGGTACTACCCCATAAATAGAATAACCCGAAGACATAAAAAGATAAAAAGTCCGATCATAGAAGGATCCCGTCCGATCACCTCGAAAAGCGTGCCGGCCACTTAGCACGGATTCCGATGCACCACTCAAAGGCAAACGCTTTGACCCCCATTCCGGGAGATCCGTAAATCAGAATCCGAATCCGTTCGCTTTGCCGTCCTCCGTTTTTCGAGCTCAAACGCAAAAAAATACTCGCGGTCCAGGCCAGTCCATTGCAGAAAACACAGTGAAAAGTTTTCCTAACAATCCCGTCATAAAAAAAAGTATACACGGGCAAGGGAACACCAGGACTCTACATCACTCACCACTTAAAAGAAGTTTCGTCCTCGAAACTTAAACCTGGTCCGCAACGAATAAATCTGGGTAGCACTCCCTCATCTTTGACTCCAGTTCTCCAGTCGCTTCACGTTCTTCCTGGTTGCTCCACAGCACCTTCACATGGGGAATTCGTCCGGTTGCGCAATCCTTTATGTCCTCCCGTGCTAAGATCCGCACCGGTGTTTCACCGAAGCTCAGGTCCTCTCTAAGCTCTACAGCAGTGATCATCCATCGTCCCAATCAAGTACGCAGGCTCGAATCATATCTTCGAGAATCCGGATTGCTCGCTCGGACTGACCGTTGGTCTGGGGGTGAAACGCCGTGCTGAAGTGTGGTTTAGTCTCTAGAGCTCGTTGTAGACTTTACCAAAGGTTCGACACCAGCTGAGTGTCTCTAGTCCATGTCGTACGGATGGATGGGAAAAGAGTCGACTTCGTCAGTCGATCCCCTGTGACACAGACTGCTTCGTGCCTTGATCCAATGTGAAAGATTCCCGTGCTGACTCGCTCCTACATCCACTCTGGTACATATAGAGATTGTGGTTTTCCCCCCCGGCGCTGATGTTCGGCCTTTACTTGTTAACCATCTATACAGCCGGCAGTGAACTGTATTACATCCCCCTTTGGTTTAGTCCACCAAAAATTCTGCTTTGAGGTCCTTGTACCTCCCGTGTCACCTAGATGCGCCGCATAGGGAGCGTAGTGTGCCTCTGACGGTATCTCTTTCTTCAACTCTGGCAGCTCGGGCACGCAATTTCGCCCTCGAAACGTATTGCGCCGTTCGCACTCGCCGAAAGGTCGCTCGCATGGTCCGGGGGAAAACATGTCTCGAACAAGCTGTATCGGTGCGCCTGTCTTCTGACCTTCCAGGATTTCTCTAATAGGGTTGGCTTGATCATTAAGGACAAAAGGTCGCGCGACAGTGCTGGTCCTGCTGAGTACTCGCGCTCATCACTTTCCCCCTCGATTTGACCCTTCCTGCTCAAAACATCCGCTACTCACTTGCTTTTCCCGGGGTGATACTGGATGGACAAGCCGAGTCCTTCAGCAACTCCAACCAATGCCTCTGCCGCAAAAACAAATCCTTCTATGTGAACAAAACTTAAGATTCTGGCGATCCGAAGACACATTACGATGAACTCCAAGAAAAGGTGATGTCTCCCAAAGCTTTAAAATGAGGGCGACTGCTGCCCGTTCCTGATCGTGTGCCGGGTAGTTCCGCTCATATTCTCTGCGATTCCCGTTGTTGAAACTGTGTGCCCCAAAAAGCCCACTTCGCGAAGTCAGAACTCACATTTCTTAAACTTAGCAAACAGCCTCTGGTCCCTGAGAGTCCGGAGAATAATCTGCAAGTGCTCCTCGTAGTTGATCGAAGTGGTCATCAATCCCGGACTTGTTCTTCACTGTAACCTTGTTTATCTCCCGGTAGTCGTTGCATAGACGTAGGCTTCCGTTCTTCTTTCGCCCGAAGAGCACGGGTGCGCCCCAAGGCGACACACTCGGTCTGATGAACCCTTAAAGGTCCAAAATAACTAACCCGACGACAAGGAAAACAAACACACTAACGCCCTCACAAGGCTCCAAGAGGTGCCAACAAAACAGGCTGGGTTACTAACTACCATAAATTCTCCCCTGCAAACAACGAACTCACCTGTCACCAACACGGACCGCTCCCCTCCGTCACCAACACGGGACACTTCCACCAGTCACCAATACGGGCCACAAGCTCGGAGCATAACCACCATCCCGGACCACCCGTTCCGACTGCCCGTCCTACCGAAGCGACGGTCAAGACTAACGTTAGGTTTCAGCTCTAAGACCTACCACAAGGTCTACCCCACAGAAAGAGCTGCGTACAGGGCCTCCTAGCCGAAAGTGACCAGTGCCAAAACTCCGAGTAGTCGCCAGATTCCCCCCGACTCACACCTGCCTCAAAGGATCAACAATCCAAAATGCTCCCAAACTAAGCCTCAAGGCTATGCCTTAGTCATGGGAAGCTGGTGACGAAACCCACAAAGTAAGGTCCTACCTCCGTCCTGGCACCGACGGGGTGCGACACTCTAAATAACCACTAACTCTCGGTCCTAAACCGTTGCCCCTCCAAGTACCGGGCATCGAAACGAGCGGTAAACCTCTAGACCAACAGTGACACCGCTAGCTAGGAGAAAATCTAAGCTCTAGGTCCGCTCAACAATGACCTCCAGATACTGCAGACAATCCATCAGAAACCTAAAGGGTCGGAAGAAGACAAGCAACGAAAACAGCGAGAAGAACCCTGTCAAAAGTTGCCTAGGTTCACTAAACGCACTCGAGGGATCACGCGCCAACCCACCAATAGGACAACCTAACCGGCCCTCTAGCGCGGAACACAGGAACCCGACCCAGAGCTACCCGGCACCACCCACCGTCAAAAGCTAAACCCCCTAATAAAAAGTCGCCACCTACGCACACTTGTGCTAAACAAGGCACGACCTCTCTAACCAAAAACGAGCCCAAACGAAGAAGATTTACTAGCCCCGGTGGTCTCCCTTTCTAACCCAAAGGAGCTCCTAAGACCCCATCACGACGATCTCTACAACCATCGCAGTGTCTACGGTACAAAGCCGAACTATGGGTAACAACCACAGGGGAAGAATCCTCATTCCCACCCATACATTGCCCATGGTGCAACGAGAATCGGCCGACTACTTGCTATAACCTAACACCAGAAGACCTAGAAGGTACAAGTTTAGACAAACGGCTGACCAGATACCCACGACCGACAAACGGCCGACCCACTAACAAACACCGGTGGGTTACACTACTACCCGTCACTGTTACAGACGACGACCCGAATGTCGGCAGAGGAAGGGGTTTGGAAAAAATACAAAAGCCGGCGCAACGATCTGCCGTACCAACAGCCGCACCAAGTGCATAAACACCGTCAGCAGACCCACCGTGTCCTATGCTGGTTGCCAAATCCATTGATTCATAGCAACCATCATGGCCCCGGTGGTAGCCGGCCTCAACCCCAACCTCCAAATCAACCCGACTACACTAGCACAACACCCGAGCTAAACCGTAAAACAAAACTCAACGGTCCCGCACTCTCGCATCTCTACGCAATTATACCCTGATCATTTCATTAGTTAGTAGCCAGTGGTAATGTGCTCCTGTGGATGTTGGACAGCGACTACTGTGGTTAAAGCTGTTTTGGTCTCTGATACCATCTTAATCTGTCACGCCCCGGGGGTTTCATTAAGCGGAAGACGAGCATTGAAAAGTTTTGAATTTACGTATATATATTTTTTTTGAAACCAAACTCCCCCGGTACGTGCCCAGACCCGCCGCATATACAAATTCACTCTGCGAACGGGCAGAGTCTCCTTTGTATATGCACGGCGTCCCGACTACAACAACCATACAATCATCACTTTAACCACACCAGTTCATCAGTCGGATACATACAACCATTTTTCCATAAGTATTAAAGAGGCCGACTAATTTTTGAAAGGATAAATCCACAAGTTTTAAAAATGGTGCCCACACGGCACCTAGGTTTTTCAAAAAGGTTTTCGAAATCCATAAATCCACAGGGTTTTGAAATGGTGCCCACACGACACCCAGATTTTCAAAACGGTTTTCACAATCCATAAATCCCCAGGGTTTTGAAATGGTGCCCACACGACACCCGCATTTTTAAAACAGTTTTCGAAATATTTTCTTTTTCTTTTCTTTTTGTAGTTTGAAAGCGGCCAATCGGGAAAAGCAAAACAACCACCCACAAGGATAAATAAACGACATTCCAACATCCACATCGACCCCACAAGGGTATCGCAATCCACATAGTAAGCTACTAACAGGTAATGAACTGAGCAAAATAAAAAGTAAATACAGTCTATGGCCTTGAAGGACCAAAAGTACTCCTGCCACGGCCTTACCGTCGCCCTAACTCTCACCCCCGAAGAAACCTGTCACAGAGTGGGAAGTCAGCGACACAAGGTATAAAAGATGAAATGCAGGAAGACTGTAACTAAAGCAAACCGTAAGAAAACCAGAGTAACCGCCCTCCGCATCGTGCGATCGACGGTGTCCCCTCCCCCTGCATAACCTGAACCGGGCACCTACCCCGGCAACCCAGACCGAGCACCAACCTCAAGAAAGAAAACCAAACCGAGCACCAACCTCGGGAAAGAAAAACAAACCGAGCACCAACCTCGGGAAAGAAAACCAAATCGAGCACTAACCTCAAGAAAGAAAACTGAACCGAGCACTAACCTCAAGAAAGAAAACCGAACCGAGCACCAACCTCGGAAAGAAAACCGAACCGAGCACCAACCTCGGGAAAAGAAAACCGAACCGAGCACCAACCTCGGAAAGAAAACCGAACCGAGCACCAACCTCGGAAAGAAAACCGAACCGAGCACCAACCTCGGAAAGAAACCAAACCGAGCACCAACCTCGGTAAACCACGCCGAGCACCTACCTCGACGGGTCGCACCGCTCACACCGTGGCGCCTCAAACCCCCCACCTACGGGGGCCCACACTATGTCACCTCGTGGGTATACACGGGTCATCGACCACTTTTTCGGAAAAGCACGCCCTTTGCGGTGGCCAAACCGCGGGTGCGCGTGCTGCAGCCTCGAGCATCGTAACCAAATACACGAAACCAAACCAATAATAAAAACCATAAACACTATCAACATTATTACAGTTAAACGAACAATTGGAAATCATCAACAGCTTTCGAAAAATCCCACACTAAGTCTCGAACGAAAACCCACAACATGACAAACATGAAAATAACGATAGTACGCATAAAGGGATTCTAAGAGTGTACCCACCTCGAACACGGAGAAGAAGACGATGCGGAAACTCTAGCTAAAACATAGTCGCGATCAAAAACACTGAAAAACGGGGCGAAACGGGCCAAAAACGGAGCTTCTAGGCTCTCAGGCTGAAAGCTGGTGCACGGGTCCAGGCGTGGACCGGGTCCACGACGCAAGGCAGCTGCGGCGCAGACCGGGAGCATGCCGCAGACCGCTGCGGCATGGGCCGGGCCGCGCACGGGTAGAAGCGCGCGCCGGGTCCACAGGATCGGGCTACGGAGGCATGCACCGGGTGCACGCCAGACCGATGGACCGCGCGGCCTGGCGCACGTATTCGTGCGCCGGGTCCGCGCCCCTGGGTCCGGAAGCCGTGAACCGGGTGCACGCCGGGTCCGGTGTACCGCGTGGCCTGGCGCACGCATCCATGCGCCGGGTCCGCACCCCCCGGGCCCGCGAGCCGTGCGCCGGGTGCACGCTGGGTCTGGTAGACCGCGTGGCCTGATTCTGCCGGATGAACAGTAATTCGACCCCTTTTCCGGCTCCGGTTGCAACCCCGCGACCCCGGCGACTGCGGCGACGACCCCGTGGACACGATAACGGCGACGGCGGCCTCCCGTTTAACAACGGCGGCGACGGCCTCCCGTTCAACAACTCGTATCGCCCACGACATTGTCACGTCCCGGGGGATTTATTTCAACGGAAATGATTCACAAAAAGGGTGTGTTTGGCGCGTATAATTTTTTTTTCTTCTTTTTTTTGAAAAACCTTCTTTCCCGGCGCGTGCCCAGATCCGCCGCATATACAGGATCACTCTGCAAACGGACAGAGTCTCCCCTGTATATGCACGGCGTCGCGGCTCATACAATGTCCACAAATAGATATACAGTCAATCACAACAGTTCAGACATACACCCATTCACAAATGCAGAATAAATCTCACGGCGGATCAGTTTAAAAGGATAAACCCACCATGGTTGAAACGGCGCCCACCCGGCGGCCATATTTTGAAAACAGTTTTCGAAAGCAACATAAACCCAGAGGTTTTCGAAAATAGTGCCCATACGACACTTAGGTTTTGAAATCCATTTTCGAAAACCATAAATCCACAAGGTTTTGAAAACGGTGCCCACACAACACCCATACTTTTGAAAACAGTTTTCGTAATCTTTTCTTTTGTTTGCTCTTTTATTTTTCTTAAAGCGGCCAACAGAGATAGAAAGGAATTAAATAATTTAATAATCACCATGCCGACATCCACACCGACCCCACGAGGGTATCGAGAACCACACCACAGTCTACAACGTGAATGAAATGCTAAAGAGAAAATGAAAGTACTGTTCGGGTCGCCAGAGATCCAGGAACCCCTGCCGTGGCCTCACTGCCGTCTATCTCTCTCCCCTGAAGGACCCTGTCGCAAGGTGGGAAGTCAGCGACTGAACAATAATGATAAAGTAATGCAAGGTAAAGTAATATGTCTAACTGTAACCAGCCGGAGCAACCACTCTCCCGAGAGGGAAAAGATGACACGAACACCTGTAGACCTGCAATACCCGACCCCGTCGGACAACCAAACCGACGGATCTCACCGCTCCCACGTCGGACAACTAAACCGACGGGTCGCACCGCTCCCACGTCGGACAACTAAACCGACGGGTCGCACCGCTCATCCCTGGGCGCATCCCGCCCCACAACTACAGGGGCCCCACTCCGTCCTAGTGGGTATACACGGGTCATGGACCACTTTTCCGAAAAACGCACCCTTTGCGGTGGCCAAACCGTGGGTGCGCGTGCTGCAGCCTCGAGCAAAGTAACCATAGCACCAAATACACTCAATGATAAATACCACAGGGACTACCATGTTAGGACAAATAGATATTTATTTCAACAAAGCTCAATCGCCGGAAACCCGACGCTAAATCCCAAAACAGAACCCACAATACCAACCGTACTCAAGAATAAGCTATAACCGTTATCATGTTAGCAACGCAACGCATAATCGAAAGTAAAGCTATGACCGCTATCATATTAGCAACATCATGTATAATCAGGAGTAAAACTATAACCGCTATGAACCAAAATAAAACCCACCTGTCGCTTGTAGCGATCAACGCTCGACTCCCTCGCATCCCGGCACGCTCCCCGAAACTACAACAAGGATCCCCGGGCGGAGAATCAATACCCACTAAACGCAAGACAATGAAGACCACAAACACCATCCGGCTCCCGTCTCGGAACGGGCCCTCGGCTACGACGACGGCGACAAGTGCCCCGCGCCGCCAAGCTGCCCGTACGCGTGCGCTGCCCGCAGGCACAGCTGCCCGCTCGGCGCCCAGCCCGCATGCGCGGGTTGCCCCGCGCGGCGCCCCGCATGCGGGTTGCCCCGCCCGGCGCCCCGCATGCGGGTTGCCCCGCGCGGCGTCCCCGCACGCGGGCGGCCCCGAGCGGCGCCCCCGCACGCGGGCGGCCCCGCGCGGCGCCCCGCAAGCGGGCGGCCCCGAGCGGTGCCCCCGCACGCGGGCGGCCCCGCGCGGCGCCCCGCACGCGGGCGGCCCCGCGCTGCGCCCCCGCACGCGGGCGGCCCCGCGCGGCTCCCCCGCACGCGGGCGGCCCCGCGCGGCGCCCCTCACGCGGGCGGCCCCGCGCGGCGCCCCGCCCGCTCGGGGGAGCTGCCCGCAGGCACAGGCGGCCCCGCGTGGCATCAAGCCCGCGCGGGTGCCCTGCCGGCGGGTGGCTCGCCCCTTCCCCGCCTCCTTGCGCAACGGGTGCCCCACCTCTGATCTCCGTGGATTCCCTCCCCTCGCTCGAAACAAGAACGGAAAAGAAAGAAACGAAACTACGACTCACATCGGTTTCGTCGGCACTGGGCGGAGGAGAAGGATCGTCCTCTTCGCGTTCGTCGGATCTTTACGGGGAGGCGTTCGTTCTCTTCTTTTCTCCCCGTCACGATCCCGGTTCTTCACGCCGCCTTGTTAGAGATGGGAAAAACGGGGTTCTCACGCACAAGGAAATGGGGAAAAATGGGGAAACCCTAGTTTCCCACAGGGGTTTAATTAGCCGCTTTGGGTGCAATAAGCGGGGACTTGATCCCGAAATCCCTAAATCACAAAGTAAGTGATCGAGTGAATCAAGAAGCTGGAAAAGAAAAAACCCAACCTTCGACTAAATGAAGAAAAAAACTAGTTTGGGTACCAACCAGGGTCCGGTTCGCCTCGGTAATCGTGTAAGCCGCCTGAACTGCTAAACGAAAACTTTCGGAATTTATTTCGGGAGATTCCGGAGTCGGAATCCAAAACCGATCGCGCCGCCGCTCTCCGTTTCGCGAGCTTTATTATCCAAAAATACCCGCGAGCCCCGACGGTCTGCTTGGAAACAAAGAAATATGGCCACACCCCGGACCCCTTAATCGAAAAGCGGTTCAATAAAATCCCGAAGAAAGTCCAACATGAAAATAAACCCGCGGCTATTACACCACTTACCACTTAAAAATGAGTTTCATCCTCGAAACTCAAACCTGGGTGGTGGTAAAAAGGTCGGGTTAGCACTCCCTCATTTTAGTCTCCAGCTCCCATGTTGCCTCTCGCTCCTCATGATTGCTCCAAAGCACCTTCACGTAGGGGATGGCTCGATTTCGCAGTGACTTGCTTTCTCTTGCTTGGATACGTACCGGGGTTTCCTCGAAGCTTAGGTCCTCCTTGAGCTCGAGCGCGAAGACGTCCAACACATGTGACGGGTCGGCAAGATATTTCCGGAGCATGGACACGTGAAGAACGTTGTGGACTCGGTCGAGGTTTGGCGGTAGCGCAAGGCGGTACGCCACTGGGCCAATGCGCTCCAAGATCTCGAATGGCCCTACAAACCGTGGGCTAAATTTGCCCTTCAGCCCGAAGCGCCTGATTCCTCTGGATGGCAAGACCCGTACGAGCACGTGCTCTCCTACTTGGGATTCCAAATCGTGGCGCCGCCTGTCTGCTTAGCTCTTCTGTCGGCTTTGGGCAGTCTGTAAACGCTGCCTGATGAGGCGTACCTTTTCTTCAGTTTCTTCCACTAGGTCGGGTCCCAAAAATTTCCGTTCTCCTAGGTCATCCCAACAGATCGGGGACCAGCAGCGTCTCCCATATGAGGCTTCGTAGGGCGCCATCTGGATGCTGGCCTGGTAGCTATTTTTGTAGGCGAATTCCACGAGGGGTAGGTAGCGTGACCGACCGATCCCCAAGTCAAGTACGCAGGCGCGAAGCAGGTCCTCGAGGGTCTGTATCACTCCCTCCGACTGTCCGTCCGTCTGAGGATGGAAGGCTGTGCTGAAATGTAGTTTGGTCCCCAGGGCCCGTTGGAGGCTCTGCCAAAACTTCGAGACGAAGCGGGTGTCTCTGTCGGAGGTGATCGATGCCGGCACTCCATGCAGTCTCACGATCTCGCTGAGGTAGACTTGAGCTAACCGTTCTCTGGTCCAGGTTGTATGGATGGGCAAGAAATGTGCTGGCTTGGTTAGCCAGTCCACAATGACCCAAATCGCGTCGTGCCCCTGCTGTGCACGTGGGAATGCAGTGACGAAGTCCATGGTGATCTGATCCCCCTTCCACTCTGGCACTGGCAAGGGCTGTAACTTTCCCGCCGGCCGCTGATGCTCCGCCTTTATCTGCTGACATACCCGGCAATGAGCTACATGTCGTGTCACATCCCCCTTCAGCTCCACCGAATCCGGCACACAAATCCGCCCGCGGAACCGCATGATGCCATCGCCTTCCACTGCAAAGTCGTTCTCCTGGTCCGGGGAGATCTTGTCTCGTACGAGCTGTAAGTGCGAGTCCGTCTGTTGTTCTTCTCAGATTTCCTCAAATAGCGTCGGCTTAACCACCAAAGCTATCAGTTGTGCACTGTGCCCGCCGGTACCACCTCCAACTTCGGTCGTGCGAATTCCGCGATCAAGGTGCTTTGCTCAGTTAACGCGCGTGCCGTCGCCTCATCCGGTTGCCCCTTCCTGCTCAAAGAGTCCGCCACCACGTTTGCCTTCCCGGGGTGGTATTGAATTATTAGATCGTAAACCTTTAATAATTCAAGCCACCGCCTCTGCCGCAAATTTAGCTCCCTTTTGGGTGAACAGGTACTTAAGATTCTGGTGGTCTGAAAGGACGTTACAGTGGACACCAAAGAGGTAGTGTCTCCATAACTTTAGAACAAAAACCACTGCAGCCAGTTCCAAAACATGTATCGGGTAATTCCTTTCGTAACCCTTCAGTTGCCTGGAAGCATAGGCTATTACTTTCCCCTGTTGCATCAATACGCCCCCAAGGCCGATCCTCGATGCGTCGCAGTACACTTCAGAGTCCTCCCCGGGTGTTGGTAGTACGAGTATTGGTGCCCTGGTTAGCCTTCTCTTGAGTTCTTCGAAGCTCTCCTGACATTTAGCCGTCCAAAGAAACTTCTCCCCTTTCCTGGTCAGTAGGTTTAAAGGGGCCGCAATTTTCGAGAAGCCCTCGACAAAGCGCCTGTAATATCCCGCCAGGCCCAAGAACTGCAGATCTCCGTCACTGTCGTCGGTGGCGGCTGCCAATCGATCACCGATTCCACCTTCTTGGGGTCCACGGTGATTCCCTTTGCCGATATCACGTGCCCTAGAAAACCCACCTTGCGTAGCCAGAATTCACACTTCTTGAGCTTAGCAAACAGCTTCTGATCCCTGAGAATTTGGAGAATTGTTCGTAAATGGTCCTCGTGCTCCTCGTCGGTGGTTGAATAGGTCAGGATATCGTCTATGAAGACCACTACGAACCGGTCTAAAAAAGGTATGAAGATCCGGTTCATCATACCCATGAAGACGGCGGGAGCGTTCATAAGTCCAAAGGGCATGACGGTGAACTCGTAGTGGCCATACCGGGTCCGGAAGGCGGTTCTCGGAATATCTTCGTTCCGAACCCGAAGCTGGTGGTAACCCGATTGTAGGTCAATCTTTGAAAATACCGTCGCTCCCCGTAACTGGTCGAAAAGGTCGTCGATTCGGGGCAGGGGGTACTTGTTCTTCACCGTAACCTTATTTATCTCTTTGTAGTCGATGTGCAGCCGCAGGCTTCCATCTTTCTTCCGCACAACGAGCACCCGTGCACCCCAAGGCGAGGCACTCGGTCTGGTAGCCCGTTGTCCAGGGGGTCTTCAAGTTGCGCCTTAAGCTTTTTCAACTCTGCGAAGGCCATTCGGTAGGGCGCCTTCGTGATAGGTTGTGTACCTGGTAAGAGTTCGATAGGGAACACCACCTCTCGTTCCGGGGGCATCCCGGACAGTTCCGTCGGGAAGGCATCGGGAAAAACCCTCGGATAACTTTTCCATCGATCCCACCCACTTCTCGTCGACCCAGGGATCAGTCGCCTCCCCTTCGAACGTGAGTGGGTCGTACTTCTTAAGGTCGGCCAGGTTGGCCCGCACGCGGTCTCGCTCAGTCAGCGGAACTGGCCCCTCCCCCGTGGCGGCAACGGCCACAGTAGGGGAAGAGGTGACTACGGTCTCCCCCGAGGTTCCCCCGCCGGTGGTTCCCGGCGCCGGTCCCGCAGTTGCTGTCGCGGGCACCGCCGCTGGTGCCGTCGTCGGGGGTGGTGGCACCTCGTCTGCTGCAGTCGCTGTAGGAGCCACTCATGCGCTGACCCCCGTCGGCGGTTTGAGCAGACAAACATACTAGGTAGGGTTCTCTCCTCAAAACCATTGGTAAGGGATTCCTACCTGGCGCCCGACCCACCTTCCCTCCCCGTAACCCGGGGACCACAACTCTTAAGGCGAAACAGGGGAGTAGCCCCACACGTAAACCATAACCCCCCCCCTCCCCCCCCCCCCCGGGGCACAACCGCACAGTACACGAAAGAAAGAAACGAAAGATGAGATTCGAGGCTTAACGAAAAGGAGGTATATAAGGTATTACCTGCTATTCCCCGTTCTGGGATGCCGCATCACCGCTCCCCGGGGCGGCTGGGGAGGTCCGTCCACAACCTCTGGGCCAGCGACGTTCGGCGCGGTGGGGTGGGGACTCGGTATCTGAAGAGTCCGTCAGGCGTAGGTCGTCGGGTCTCGGCGCCGGGGGTCTAATGACGGCCGGCTTTCGGGGGCACTCGTAACGTGTGTGGCCCGGCCTGCCACACCGGAAGCAATGTTCGTCCCGCCAAGGGCAATTCATCATTGGATGCGCACCATCACAAATGACACATGGCTTTGGTGGTTCAGGTCCCTCCCTTGTCGCCTACCCGGGTTTCGGCCTTTTCCTCTAGCGCTTGGTCGCTCGGCCTCTCTGGTAGGGGTCCCCTGTCGGGCCGGGGTAGGGGTATGCCTGTCGTGTAAGCTCTAGCTCCGCGCGCACGGCCAAGTTGACCGCTCCCTGAAAGGTGGGAACGCCAGTTGGTGGTATCCCACGGGGGGTAACGCCATCGGTGCCGTGCTGGGCGTGGTCGACACCCTCAAGCTCCTGGGTCAGTATACTCACGCGCTCCGCGAGGTTTAGCAGCTGCCCAGCCACGTCGCGCAGCTGGTTGCGCAGTAAGCGGTTCGCTTCCGCCGCAAGGTCCATGTCCGGCAACAGTTACTCACCGAAATCAGACTTCTATCTGTGCACACCAAGGAAACACATCAATCCTAGCATACTTAGGAAAACCCGGCATAGCAAGGAATTACACTAATTTCCCCTCCCCATGATCACTCGCGTCCTACTCTCCTATGCCCTATCCATTCCACTCATTTGTAGCCCGGTGAGGTATTCCCGTGGACGTCGGCACATACTGTCGTGATTGTAAAGCAGGATCATTTCGCTCTGATACCATCTTAATCTGTCACGCCCCGGGTGATTTATTTCAGCGGAAACGATTCACAAAAAGGGTGTGTTTGGCGCGTATAATTTTTTTTTCTTTTTTTTTTGAAAAACCTTCTTCCCCGGCGTGTGCCCAGATCCGCCGCATATACAGGATCACTCTGCAAACGGACAGAGTCTCCCCTGTATATGCACGGCGTCGCGACTCATACAATGTCCACAAACAGATATACAGTCAATCACAACAGTTCAGACATACACCCATTCACAAATGCAGAATAAATCTCACGGCCGATCAGTTTAAAAGGATAAACCCACCATGGTTGAAACGGCGCCCACCCGGCGGCCATGTTTTGAAAACACTTTTCGAAAGCAACATAAACCCAGAGGGTCTGGAAAATAGTGCCCACACGACACTTAGGTTTTGAAATCCATTTTCGAAAACCATAAATCCACAAGGTTTTGAAAACGGTGCCCACACGACACCCATACTTTTGAAAACAGTTTTCACAATCTTTTCTTTTGTTTGCTCCTTTATTTTTCTTAAAGCGGCCAACAGAGATAGAAAGGAATTAAATAATTTAATAATCACCATGCCGACATCCACACCGACCCCACGAGGGTATCGAGAACCACACCACAGTCTACAACGTGAATGAAATGCTAAAGAGAAAATGAAAGTACTGTTCGGGTCTCCAGAGATCCAGGAACCCCTGCCGTGGCCTCACCGTCGCCTATCTCTCTCCCCTGAAGGACCCTGTCGCATGGTGGGAAGTCAGCGACTGAACAATAATGATAAAGTAATGCAGGGTAAAGTAATATGTCTAACTATAACCGGCCGAAGCAACCACTCTCCCGAGAGGGAAAAGATGACACGAACACCTGTAGACCAGCAATACCCGACCCCGTCGGACAACCAAACCGACGGATCTCACCGCTCCCACGTCGGACAACTAAACCGACGGGTCGCACCGCTCCCACGTCGGACAACTAAACCGACGGGTCGCACCGCTCATCCCTGGGCGCATCCCGCCCCACAACTACAGGGGCCCCACTCCGTCCTAGTGGGTATACAGGGTCATGGACCACTTTTCCGGAAAAGCGCACCCTTTGCGGTGGCCAAACCGCGGGTGCGCGTGCTGCAGCCTCGAGCAAAGTAACCATAGCACCAAATACACTCAATGATAAATACCACAAGGACTACCATGTTAGCACAAATAGATATTTATTTCAACAAAGCACAATCGCCGGAAACCCGACGCTAAATCCCAAAACAGAACCCACAATACCAACCGTACTCAAGAATAAGCTATAACCGCTATCATGTTAGCAACGCAACGCATAATCGAAAGTAAAGCTATGACCGCTATCATGTTAGCAACATCATGTATAATCAGGAGTAAAACTATAACCGGTATGTAGCAAAATAAAACCCACCTGTCGCTTGTAGCGATCAACGCTCGACTCCCTAGCGTCCTGGCATGCTCCCCGAAACTACAACAAGGATCCCCGGGTGGAGAATCAATACCCACTAAACGCAAGACAATGAAGAGCACAAACACCATCCGGCTCCCGTCTCGGAACGGGCCCTCGGCTCCGACGGCGGCGACAATAGCCCCGCGCCGCCAAGCTGCCCGTGCGCGTGCGCTGCCCGCAGGCGCGGCTGCCTGCTCGGCGCCCAGCCCGCATGCGCGGGTGCACAGCCCGCATGCGCGGGTGCACAGCCCGCATGCGCGGGTTGCCCCGCGCGGCGCCCCGCACGCGGGCGGCCCCGCGCGGCGTCCCCGCAGGCGGGCGGCCCCGCGCGGCGCCCCGCATGCGGGCGGCCTCGCGCGGCGCCCCCGCACGCGGGCAGCCTCGCGCGGCGCCCAGCCCGCTCGGGGGAGCTGCCCGCCGGAACGGGCGGCCCCGCGCGGCATCAAGCCCGCGCGGGTGCCCTGCCAGCGGTTGGCTCGCCCCTCCCCCGCCTCCTTGCGCAACGGTTGCCCCACCTCTGATCTCCGTGGATTCCCTCCCCTCGCTCGAAACAAGAACGGAAAAGAAAGAAACGAAACGACGGCTCACATCGGTTTCGTCGGCACTGGGCGGAGGAGAAGGATCGTCCTCTTCGTGTTCGTCGGATCGTTGCGGGGAGGCGTTCGTTCTCTTCTTTTCTTCCCGTCACGATCCCGGTTCTTCACGCCGCCTTGTTAGAGATGGGAAAACGGGGTTCTCACGCACAAGGAAAGGGGGAAAAATGGGGAAACCCTAGTTTCCCACAGGGGTTTAATTAGCCACTTTGGGTGCACTAAGCGGGGACTTGATCCCTAAATCCCTAAATCACAAAGTAAGTGATCGGGTGAATCAAGAAGCGGGAAAAGAAAAAACCCAACCTTCGACTAAATGAAGAAAAAAACCAGTTTGGGTGCCAACCAGGGTCCGGTTCGCCTCGGTAATCGTGTAAGCCGCCTGAACTGCTAAACGAAAACTTCCGGAATTTATTTCGGGAGATTCCGGAGTCGGAATCCAAAACCGATCGCGCCGCCGCTCTCCGTTTCGCGAGCTTTATTATCCAAAAATACCCGCGAGCCCCGACGGTCTGCCTAGAAACAAAGAAATATGGCTGAACCCCGGACCCCTTAATCGAAAAGCGGTTCAATAAAATCCCGAAGAAAGTCCAACATGAAAATAAACCCGCGGCTATTACAGACATCGACAAGAAACCCCCCAAAACGGAAAACCGAAAATAAACTCGAACCTCTCACCTTCATTCCGCTGGCGGAGGAGGAGGAAGGAGGATCGGCTGCCCTTGATCGTTTTCGCAGGAAAGGAGCAATCCCTTCTTCTCCCCGTCTCGTCGCCTCGGTTCTTAACGCCAACCGATAGAGGGGGAAACTGGTAACGGGGGTTTTCCGCACGCGCTCAGAAAGATCTAACGCACGACAAATGAGAAGTGGGAATGAACCCAAAATTCCCAACTCAGGAATATAATCGATCGGGGTGCGGACCAGGGGTCCAATTTACCTCGAAAAGCGTGACGATCGCCTGCACGCCTTCTGATGCACCCGGAACCGCTAATAAACTTCAAAAAATTATTCTGGGAGGTCCCGGAGTCGGAATTCAAATCCGATCGCACCACCGCTCGTCATTTTGCGGGCTCTACCACCTAAAAATACCCGCAAATCCCGACGATCAGCCCAAAAAAAATCTCAAATTTCAACCCCCCTTAACAACTGAAAATATTCAATTAGGGCCCAAAACGGAAAACCGGAAGGTCGAGGTACTACCCCATAAATAGGATAACCCGAAGACATAAAAAGATGAAAAGTCCGATCATAGAAGGATCCCGTCTTATCACCTCAAAAAGCGTGCCGGCCACTTAGCACGGATTCCGATGCACCACTCAATGGCAAACGCTTTGACCCCCATTCCGGGAGATCCGTAAATCGGAATCCGAATCCGTTCACTTTGTCGTCCTCCGTTTTTCGAGCTCAAACGCAGAAAAATACTCGCGGTCCAGGCCAGTCCATTGCAGAAAACACAGTAAAAAGTTTTCCTAACAATCCCGTCATAAAAAAAAATATACAAGGGCAAGGGAACACCAGGACTCTACACAAAGGAACTTCAAGCTTTACGTCAAGAAAGCAAGAGAGTTTTTCAAAGGACAAGAAGAACTCGGAGGGACAAATCCAATCGAATTTTCCAAGATTTTCGCGATCACGTAAAATGTAACAGCGACTCCCAAAGATTCGAAAATATTTGATATTTGGTTTTCTACAAAACCATAGCTCATATGGTGTATTTAAAGTACCCGGGCGCAAATAAAATCGATTAATTACATAGACCGCGGTGTTAACTCCTTCAGCCCAAAAATGTAACGGGAGTGTAATACCCGCCTTCGAAATTGGTAATTTTATTTTATTCTTTTAAGTTAGTGGTCCGGCGGGGGTTAAAAGTTTGAGAATTTCTGGGCTGACCGTCGGGGTTTGCGGGTATTTTTAGGTGCTAGAGCTCGCAAAACGGTGAACGGTGGCGCGATCGGATTCGAATTCCGACACCGAGATCTCCCAGAAATAATTTTTGAAGTTCGCGGTCAGTTCAGATGCGTCAGAATCTGTGCCGGTGATCAGCACATTTTTTGAGGTAACCTAGACCCTCCTTTTGAATCCCGATGGACTACGTTGCGACCTGGTGACTTAGGGTTTTTCTTTCCGCTTTTTCTTTCGTTGTATTAGGGCAAACCTGGGTGTGAGCGGAAAAAGAAAACCCCAAAATCCACTTTTTCTCTCTTTTCAAGACGGCGGCGTAGGGATCCAGACGGAGAGACTGGGAGAGGGAAGGAGGTTGTTCCTTTGCGGCGAGATCGATCAGGCGAGGAACGGGCAATCCGCTTCTTCCTCTTGCTCCACCGAATCGAAGGTGATCTTTTCTGTTTTTAGGGTTTTCGTACGCCTGATTTGTTTTTGGCGTTTTCGTTTCGGGGGAGGGGATCGTCGCGCCGCCGCCACCACCGAAAAGGCGGCTAACGGCTGCGCGGGGCCACCCGCAGGTGGGGTGCCCGCGCGGGCTGGTGCCATGCGGGGCCGCCCGCGCCTGCGGGCAGCACGCCCGCGTGGACTAGTGCCGCGCGGCGCCGCCCGCTGGAGGGGCGCCCGTGCGGGCCAGTGCCGCGCGTGGTCGCCCGTGCCTGCGGGCAGCGCGCCCGCGCTGACTGGTGCCGCGAGGGGCCGCCCGCAGGAGGGGCGCCCGCGCGGGCTGGTGCAGCGAGGGGTCGCCCACGCCTGCGGGCAGCGCGCCCGCACGGACTGGTGCCGCGGGGGGCCACCAGCAGGTGGGGCGCCAGCGCGGGGTCGCTCGCGCCCAAGGGAAGCGCGCCCGCGCGGGGTCGCCCGCGCCCACGGGAAGCGCGCCCGCGCGGACTGGCGCCGCTCGGGGCCACCCGCAGGTGGGGCGCCCGTGCGGGCTGGTGCCGCGCGGGGCCACCGCGCCTGCAGGCAGCATTCTGTGCCAGCAGGCAGCATGCTGCGCCTGCAGGCAACAAGCCGCGCCGGCAACCAGCATGCCCTCGCCGGCTGGTGCCGGACGGAGCTGCCGCAGTCAGCTCGTGCCGCATGGGCTGGTGCCGCGCGGGCTGGTGCCGCGTGGGGCTGCCGCAGTCAGTTCGTGCCGCGCGGGCTGGTGCCGCGCGGGACGACCGCACCCGGCGCGGAGTTGCTTCGCCGCCGGGCCCTAGAGCCGCTCTTCGCGACTGGCTCGCAGCGTTCTCTTTTTAATTTGAGGTAGTCTGTTAATGTCGTTGATGTTTTCTTCCGGGGGGGCGTTGTAGGTTCGGCAGGCACGCAGACGCGGACAAGTCGAGCGCCGGTCATCACCTGCAAGGTGGGTACTTTCCGTTGTTATAGATGGGACAAGGTGTAAGTTAAATTAGTTGCATGTTGGGTAAAGGTATAGGATCAAGTGATTACCTGTTTACATTGCTAACCCTGTTAAAGTTATTATATGTATATATACTTGGTCACGAGGCTCGAGATTGCTACACGCACACCAGCGGTTTGGCCACCGCGAGGGTGTGCTTTTCCGAAAAAGTGGTACGTTGACCCGTGTACCCCACGTGTGGGTGACGTAATGGGGGCCCTCATGGGTGGGGGGTGTGAGCGGTGGTGCCGAGGCAGGTGCTCGGTGTGATGCCGAGGCAGGTGCTCGGTGTGGTGCCGGCGCAGGTGCTCGGTGCGATTTGCCGAGGTAGGTGCTCGGTGTGGTTGCTGGGGCAGGTGCCCGGGTTTGGATTGTACAGGGGAAAGGTTTTTACTGTCGATTGCATGATGAGGAGGGCGGTTGCTCTGGCTTTACTGCGGTTTGCCTTATTTATAGCCCTTATTGCTTTCGTACTTTATTTTTCCTGGTCACTGACTTCCCACTCTGTGACAGGTTCGTCCAAGGGTGAGTGCTAGGGCGACGGTGAGGCCGCACGAGCGATCTTGTGGCCCCTCGAGGCTGCAAACATTGACTACTTCTTTTCTTGTTCATTTTATTACCTGTTAGTAGCTTATGTGGATTTCGATACCCTTGTGGTGTCGACGTGGATGTTGGAATGTTTTTCATACCTTATGGTTGGATGGTTGTTTTACTTCTCTTGGTTGGCCGCTTTCAAACTACAAAGAAAAAGGAAAAGAAAACATTGCGAAAACGATTTTGAAAATATGGCTGTCGTGTGGGCACCGTTTTAAAAACTCTGTGAATTTATTGATTTGCGAAAACGGTTTTGAAAATATGGGTGTCGTGTGGGCACCGATTTAAAACTCTGTAGATTTATGGATTGCGAAAATAGCTTTGAAAATATGGGTGTCGTGTGGGCATCGTTTTAAAACTTGTGGATTTATCCTTTCAAAATTAGTCGGCCTCTTTGTTATTTATGGAAAAATAGTTGGTTGTACTCGACTGTTGAACTAGTGTGGTTAAAGAAATGTTTGTATGGATATTGTAGTCAGGACGCCATGCATATACAAAGGAGACTCTGCCCGTTTGCAGAGTGAATTTGTATATGCGGCGGGTCTGGGCACGCACCAGGGGAGAGCAGTTTTAAAAAAAAATAATATATAGGCAAATTTGAGAGCTTACGGTGGCTATTCTTCAGCGTGTTTAAACCCCCGGGGCGTGACAGATTAAGATGGTTTCAGAGAAAAACAACTTTAACCACAGTAGTCGCTGTCCAACATCCACAGAAGCACATTACCACTGGCTACTAACTAATGAAATGATCAGGGTATAGGTGCGTAGAGATGCGCGAGTGCGGGATTGTTAAGTGTTGTTTCTCGGTTTAACTCGGGTGTTGTGCTGGTGTAGTCGGGTTGATTTGGAGGTTGGGGTCGAGGCCGGCTGCCACCGGGTTCGTGGAGGTTGCTGGGAATCGATGGTTTAAGCAACCGGCACAGGACACGGTGGGACTGCCGACGGTGCTCATGCACCCGGTGCGGCTGTTAACACAGCAGATCGTTGTGTCGACTTTTGTTTTCCGAACCCCTCCCTCTGCCGACGTCCTGGTCGTCGGTAGCAACGGTGACTGGTGGCAGTGTAATCCGCTGGTGGTTGTTAGAGTGTCTGCTGGGTTGTCGGTCGTGGGCAACCGGGTAGCCTCTTGCCTAATTTGGTACCTTCGAGGTCTGCTGGTGTTAAGTTACAGCAGATTACAGCAGATAGTCATCGTTCGTTTGGGCTCAATTTCGGTTAGAGAGGTCGTGTCTCGCTTCGCACCAGTGTGCGTAAGTGGCGACTTCTTATTGGGGGTTTAGTTTTTTTCGACGCTGGGTGGTGCCAGTTAGCCCTTTTAAGAAGGTTGTGGTGGTGTAGCTCTGGGTTGGGTCCCTGTGTTCTGCACAAGAGGGTCGGTTAGGTTGTCCTACTGGTGGGTTGGCGCGTGATCCCTCAAGTGCGCTTAGTGAACCTAGGCAACTTCTGACAAGGTTCTTCTCGCTGGTTTCGTTGCATGTCTTCTTCCGACCCTTTAGGCTTTGGACGGGTAGTCTACTGTACCCGGAGGTCATTGTTGAGCGGTCCTAGAGCTCAGATTCCTCCTAGTTGGGAGTGTGACCGTTTGGTCTGGGGGTATGCAGCTCAGTTCAATGCCCGGTGTTGGGAGGGGCAACGGATTGGGACCGAGCGTTAGGGGCTAATCAGAGTGTCGCACCCCTACGGTGCCAGGACGGAAGTAGGACCGTATTTCTTGGTTTTTGTCGCCAACTTCCCATGACCACGGCATAGTCTTGAGGATTTTGGGTTGCGAGTCTTTGATTGTGAATCAGTGTAGGTCAGCGGGGGTTGTTGACTACATGGTGCTCTGGCATTGGTCACCTTCGGCTAGGATGCCCTGCATGCAGCTTGTTCTGTGGGGTAGACCTTGTGGTAGGTCTTAGAGCTGAAACCTAACTTTAGTTTGACCGTCGCCTCAGTAGGACGGACAGTCGGAGCGGACAATCCGAGGTGGTGGTTATGCTCCGAGCTTGTGGCCCGTGTTGGTGACGGGTGGAAGTGGCCCGTGTTGGTGACGGGTGGAAGTGGTCCGTGTTGGTGACGGGTGGGTTCGTTGTTCTCAAAGGAGGATTACTTGTAGGCGGTGGTCCGGCTTGTTTTGTTGGCACATCCTGGAGCTTTATGAGGGCATTAATGTGGCTTCCCTCTTTGTTGTCAGGTTATTTTGGACATTTAAGGGCTCGTCGGTACGGGTTGGCGGTAGGACCGGGATACCTTGACGCATCGCGAGACTTGGTTGTTGACTGCTCAGCACCATCAAAGGTGGTCTACAAACCGGTGGCGTCATAGCAGGGAACTCCAAGTCGGGGAGCAGTCTTACTTAGGTTAGTTTCGAAGATGAGGGACGGGACGGTAGGGTTGCAAGGCGGGTTCAGCCCGGTAGCTTACCATTCTGAGTTACCACTAAGTTCCGACAGGATTCTTATGGCGTTTCCCAGAGTCAATGCTACGGGGGTGGGTATTTGAACGCCCCAGCGATGTTCATGGATACAATGAACAGGTTCTTCAGACCACACCTAGATTAATTCGTTGTGGTCTTCATGGACGATGTTCCGATGTACTTTTGTATGGACTAGGAGCACGAGGAGCGTTTACGAGTGATATTCCAGACCCTCAGGGGCCAGAGAATGTAGGCAAAACTTCTTATAGAGTACGAATTCTGGCTTCGCGAGGTGGGCTTTTTGGGGCACGTAATTTCAGCAACGGGAATCACGGTGGATCCCAAGAAGGTGGAGTCGGTGACCGACTGGCCCCGACCGACTACAGTAACGGAAGTCCGCAGCTTCCTGGGCCTAGCAGGATACTACAGACACTTCGTAGAGAGCTTCTCGAAGATTGCGACCCCTCTAAACCGCCTGACCCGGAAAGGAGAAAAATTTATCTGGACGGCCCAATGCCAGGAGAGCTTCGAGGAACTCAAGGACAGGCTAACGATGTCACGCCCCGGGTGGAAACCAGAACCCGGGCTCGCCAAGAGATCCGCCATGCACACGGAATTTTCCATGTACACGAAGCGTCGGTAACCTGCTCAGATATAAATGTACAATAAAAGAGCATAATACAGAGCTGAACTAAAAGAACTACATAATATCTCAGACTGGAAAAGAAATAAAAACTGTAAAAATACAATAAACTCCCAGCTCACCAAAATAATACACCCAGCTGGCCAAAGCCAGACCACAAAATAAAAGTGAACTACTACAGTCTGAGTAAAAGGGTACAATATCTGTCTAACAGCAACTCACAGCCTCACAGGAGATCTATCTACTCAGCGATCCCCTCACCTCGATCCGCTGCCGATGGCCCAGCAGCTCCCGCAGAAGACTCTGCAAAACAAGGAAAAGAAAGAGAGAAAAACAACAGTGGGGGTGAGAACCACTAGTAAACCAGTAGCCTCCCCCTGTGGGTAAAGCCTCAAACTCCGACGTACCCACTAAGTCTACCAGAGGCAAAGAATGAAGAAAGTGGTAAGCTATAAGACTACAAATAAAAAGGAACTACCACTAGTATGCCTCTAAATGCAGTGCCAAAATGAATGACTGTAGGTATGCATCAGTAACCGCATCTGTCCAAATAAACCCAATCTAGCCACCAGTAAAAACTGGTACCGCCTGCTGCCGCTATCATCATCGTGCAACCTGATCCGCACCAAAGTGATAGCAATGAGTCAGTGCCGTCCGGTACCCACTTGGTACCCTGCACGCTTCGAAGTGGCACTCGAGGGGAGCTACCCACACGAGGAAAGTAACCATGTCATAAGTATCATAAAAGCAGGACTGGATCATGACTATGATCAAAGTGGAAAACCCCTCCACTAAAGAAAATCCCAATCTGATGCAAAGGTAAACATCCGGTCAACCGCCTAATGTCCGCGGTTACCGCAATACCCCACAAGTCCACAATCTGATGAAATAACCAACATCTGGTCAACCGCCTAATATCCGCGGTTACCACAATGCCCCACAATCCATAATCATGTACGACCTGTCCCAGACTCCAAGGTCCCGACTACACTATCCCAAACCCCTGTTCGAACCCGAGCAACATGAATCAAAAGTCAAAATGAGAAGGAGAAAGAAAACAATCATGGTTTCTCCTAAATTAAATCCCAACATGATAGTGTAGCAATAAATAGTGGCCTATCTAGATGTCCAAACAAGCATGCAACAGTCCTCAAGAAAGATAAAAGAAAGAGTATCAAACAGTAACTCCACATGTGTATTAAGTAATAGCTCCGCATAAATATAACCATCATGCTAAAATCATCAGTCAACTACACATGTATATAATCCCTGGTCCATAATAAATCTCAAAGTGGTACCCGCACATAGATATGTCATCATGTCCCAATACTTAATCCATTTAACCAACTTTCGTAAAATCTATGTGCTACACGGCATGTTAATTATCACTATTAAAATATCTCAAAGATCATGTTCCAACAACAATATTATCCCAGTAATATTTCCAACATGCCATATCCACATAATTAATCTCAAATGATAGGCTCACATTTATATCATTCAATCATGCATGGTAATCAATCAATAAGTCCAAACGGGGAATCCTCTAAATAAACATAGTGAGTAAATCACAGTAAGAGGTAAGCAACAACTACCCACCTGAAGAGCTGACTGTCCAAATCCCACAGCTAAAAATACCAGGAAATACAAATCTCCTACTCCAAGGGGTCCAGTAATACCCGCGACTCTCCTGGGTACAACATAAAGTCCATAAATCCCAAAAACTACCCCCGCATACACATACAGAAATCAGTCCCAAATATGCCCTTATTTCACCTTCTGAAATTGCCCAGAAAATTCCAATAAAAATATCACAGCGATCCTCGCGTCGATACCTTCGAAACGAGTACCTGCACGTCCAAATCCGAGTTCTGCAGGTCAAGATATAAATTCGACAAGGTAACCTTCCCTAAAGAATCCCCCAAAAAAAAACTGTAGCACTTAACTCTGGAGAAATAGTGCTTTCTCACTTTTGGCAAATTCAGAAAAATCCAAGAAAAATACGGGAACGTTCCTTGCGACGAGTAGATCAAAATCGACCCTTTAAACGCCTCGATCCGATGTTCCTATGCCAAGATATAAAATCAACAAGCCCATGCTGTCCAGGAAATCCATCACAGAAAATAGGGTCAAAAGATGCCTCGGGAACCATGCCAAAAACCCAAAATGAAGCAAAACGATCAACACAGAAATCGAAGCCTTACCTCTCAGGAACATGCTGTCGAAGAAATCGTCCAAAAATTCCTCCTGGTTTGCGCACAGGAAAGTTCTGACTGAACTGCGACGGAAATGGGCCGAAAAAGAGGAAACGTCGAAGCGCGCCGCGTCGCAGATGACTCGCTGTCGGCAACTCCAAAAATTCCAAAACTTCCTAGAGAGATGGAGGACAGAGAGAGGAAGAAGTCTTCTTAAGGCCGCACCCTCAGATTCTCTCACTAAAACTCGGGAAAGGCAGAAGAAAAGAGGGGTGGTGGGCTATTTATAGCCCACCAAACATTCGGGCGCACCCCCGAATTCGGGCGCCCGAATGGGCCGCAGCCCGGCCCGCGACCAGCGCCCGGAATCACCCGGGCGCGCCACGTCACCCCCGCGAGTCGGGCGCCGCCGCGTGTTCCCGCTCGAACACCGCACCAGCGGCGCCCGCCAATGGCTGGGCGCCACGTGGCGCACGTGGGCGGCGCCTCGCCCGCCACGCGGGCGGCGCCCGCCAACCGGCTGCCGACACGTGTCCCACGTGATCCACGGGGCGCATGAGCCCGGTCCACGCGCCGGGTCTTCCGGAAAGTGTCGGCCAACCAGAAGCCGCCATGTGTCCCAGACAGGCCGCCCTCCTTGACGCCGCCCGACCAATGAGGAGCTGCCACGTGGCAACCTCAACCTTCCCTGCACCCGGTGCACGACTATTCTGGGGACCGCCCGCCTGTGCGCCTGCCCGCGCCCGCCCGCGCCTGCCCGCGCTGCCCGCGGCCCTGCTCCGCCGCTGCGCCGCTGTTCTCCGCCGTGCGCCGCCGCTCGCCGCCAGCCGCCGGTCGCCGGAACAGTATTTTCCGGCGGCCGGAGTTACTGTTCCGGTGAACAGTATTTTTTTGGCGCCGAAAATTAAGTGAATTCCCCATTTTGATCGTTTTCGCGCGCTGAGTCCAAATCCGCTGTCCGATTTTCCAAATTCTCATCCGAAATTTTGCCGAAAGCCCCCGGAAAGGCCCACTTGATCCGATTTTCGTGCCGGGTCCATTTTAAAAATCCAATTTCGATTCTACAAGCTCCATGACACTGTGTGAGCTTCCTATAGTCACTGATAAAGCCGCAAAAGCTTCTACAAAAGTCCGGGTCACCACATCCTCCCCCACTAAAAAGAGTTTCGTCCTCGAAACAAAACTAAACAGCATCCCATAGTCCGATGCCTCACATAAGTAGGGGTAGGTGTCCGTCATCTCCGACTCCAGCCCCCAAAGCTGTCTGCAAGCTCCTTCAAAACGTGAAGCAAACCTCTTGTAGTGAACCGGAATTTGGAATATAAATAAATGGAAATAAAAATAGTATGAAATACTATTGTTCATTGAGGTGAAGAATGACCTGGAAATGAATTGGGCCCAAATCGGGATTAAAATAAGATATCTAGAATCTTATGTGAGAAAGTGGGCCCAGATTGTAAGTGGAAAATTCACAGTCTCGAAAAGTTTCGAGAAAATTACGGGAGCTCCGTAAATGTGTTTTAAGGCCACAATAAAAGTTTCGCGTTGATCGGACACCCGGATTGAGAGAACGGGCTCCGCCAGCGAATTCAAATTCAGTGGGACTTTTGGCAAATCAAAAAGGGTCCTGGAATTCCCAGCGTAGGGTTTGCTGGTTGTTCCGCAGCTTCCGGTGGCCTTGGCCGTGATTGAACGCGTGTCGGGCCCAATAAATGGAATTGTAGTGCAATTTGGGCACAAGTGTTGGAAACCGGGCTTAAAAAGAGATCGCGTGGGTCATTGGAGGACCCGTCGAGTGTCCAGCGGTGGTTTCGCGCGTCGTAGATGTCAAATTCGGACCCCGGGCGAAGTTTGAATTGAATATTTCCTCTCTGGGTGCCTCCGGGGAATTTTAGAATGGGAATTTGACAAATCGGGCTTCAGAATTGGACCCGGTGCGGAAAACCGGATCAGTGGGCTATCCGGGGGCATTCGACAAATTGTCGGATGAGAAATTGGAGAAACGGAAATCGTTTTTGGACTCAGCGCGCGAAATCGCTAAGAATGGACTATTTATTTGTTGAATTTGGAGCCCGGTAGGCGTGCGCATTTTTTGAGACAACGCGGCACGCAAATCGAGGCATCGCGGGCACGAATCCCGAGGTGTGCACGGCACGGGTCCCGAGGAAGCGGCGGCGCGCCATTCGAGGCGGCCGCGTGACAGGACGCGCAGCAGCGCGTCAGGGGGGGGCGCGGGGAGGCGCGCCTCCTGCGCGGGCCACGTGGGGTCCGCCACGTGGCGGACCCCCGTTGGCGCCCGCGCGGGCGCAGGGGCGCGCGCCCGTGTCACGGGCGCGTGTCCCGCGCCTGTGGGCGGCACGGTGTCACGCGCCCGTGTGGCGCGTGAGCTGCGCGCCCGCATGGCGTGCGAGGATACGGCCACGTGGCCCGCCGCCTCATTGCCTGGACCTGGTGCACCCGAGCGGGTGCGGTAGACCGGCCGGTGCACCGTGGACCGGTGCACCGTGGACCCCCCTCTCTCCCTTTCTCTTCTTCTTCTCCTTCTTCCTCCCCGCAAGCCACCTCCTTTCCTTCTTTCGTTTTCTTCTCCAACCGAGCGAGAGGGAGAGTAAGGGAGGAGGTTGTGGGAGATGGCGTTTCGCGTCGCGGGCCTCGTGGAGCACGCGAGGCTTCCGATGGGGGCGTTACGGCGGCGGCGGCGCGGTCGGGTAAGTCCCGCGCTTTGCTTTTACTGTATTTTTGCACAGTTTGGGGGCGTTTTGTGGGCCTTGGTTTAACCCCTAACTCTCATCTGTGTTAGGGACCATATCTTGCTGCACCGTTTTGCGTGCGGACCCCGATGGTGTGCACCGTTTTGCGTGCGGTCTTCGTTTTGCGCGCGGGTTCTGGCACCGTGCTCCGTTTTGCGCGCGGGTGCAGAAAATATGCGCAGTTTTGGGCGCAAACCCAAAAAATATACACCGTTTTACGTGCAACGTTGGAAAATGGGACTTGCACCGTTTTGCGTGCCAGTGCGAGGTATGTGCTCCGTTTTGCGCGCAGGTTGGACTAACGGACACCGTTTCGTGTGTAGGTTCTAACAATGCATCTCGTTTTGCGTGCAGCGCTGGATGAAGGTGCACCGTTTTGCGTGCAACCCTATAGTGGAGCGTGCACCGTTTTGCGTGCCAATACGGGGTACGTGCTCCGTTTTGCGTGCGGTTTGGACCGGTGCGCGTCGTTTTGCGTGTAGAATCTAATGGTTTGCATCATTTTTCGTGCAGGCTAGGAAAATGATGTGCACCGTTTTGCGTGCAACCCTACAGTCAGACGTGCACCGTTTTGCGTGCAGATTTGAGGTACGTGCACCGTTTCGCGTGCAGGTCGTTGTCGCGCATGGTTTTGCGTGCCGGTTAAAGTGACGCGCACCATTCTACGTGTGGGTTATTAATTTAATAACGTGCACCATTTTGCGTGCAGGTTTGGTGAACGTGCACCGTTTTGCGTGCAAGCTTGAGGGAAAAAGTGGAATCGCGCGGAGACCAATTGTAAGTGTCTACAAGCAATTGGGGACACTACAAGGTGGGGGATTCTACCAAAATTGGGTGACCTCTCCCCTTGTTCTTCTGCTTTTCGATTCGAAGCTTGATAGTAGCCTGTTAGAGGCGTTAGGTAATTATGATTATGATTGCCTGTGTAGAAGGACACAGATGAAAAGTGCAACTGTTGGTTGCCAGAGATAGAGGAATAGATGTGCATGTGCAAATGGACACAGAGCAAAAGTGCAACTGTTGGTTGCCAAAGATATATGATGATTATGCATGCGTAGAGATAATTATTATTTTATGAATAAGATGAAAATAATTGCATGCATGAAAAAGGATTAGCTATTATGATTGTGACCCTGTTAGGGTATGACCCTAGGAATCATGTGACATAAGGAAAGGAAACATGTTGGTGGCAAGACTAGGAGAAAACCTAGTTTCAGGGTTCACTGAGTGACATCAAAACTTAGGAGATTATCCTAGGGTTGGACGAGTGGCATTGTCTTAGGTGATAACCTAAGGACACTGGATTGAGTGATCAACATAGAGTCAAGGAACTCTAGGATGAGTATAATATGGAACTTAGGTAAAGGGAACCTAAAGTGATCCAGAGGGGTTTAAACTCACAGACAAGGAATTAGAGTCAGAGTAACTCTAAGTTAAAAGTGAAATAAAAAATAGAGTCAAGTGAACTCTAGGATTCAGTAAGGAATCAGGAAAGTGGGATAAGATCCCAAGGTTAAAGAATTAAACAAATATAACCCTAAAGAGTCATAGGGTGTCTGGGCAAATGGACGATAACTTTAACTTCAATCTGAGTTAAACAAAGAAAATGAAATGTGTAAGAGTCCAGGAGACTCTCTGGTTACCCGTGTGGCAAGACCTAGGGTAAGGGATGAAAAAGTGATTAATAAGCCAGACAAGCAAATTGCTCAAGATAGAGCTAAAATTTGGTTAATAAGCAAGACAAGTAAATTGCTTAAGATAAAGAAAATGTAAATGACGCCTTCGAATTTGAGACTCGTCAAGTGGAGCAGGACTCCCTGGGCAGTGACCCGTCGGACGAGATACTTTCGAAAGGCTTAAAGTTAAGCAAGCTAAAAGTGGCTAAGAGCATAAAGAGAATGTAAATGGCGCCTTCGAATTTGAGACTCGTCAAGTGGAGCATGACTCCCTGGGTAGTGACCCGTCGGACGAGGTACTTTCGGAAGGTTTAAAGCAAAAGCAAATAGCTAAATGCTCAAAGGAAAGAGTGATAGTAATTGCCAGTGGCAATGTGAGCTGGAGACTCGAGTGAGAAAGAAAAGAAAAGCAAGTGCTTAAAAGTAAAAATAAAGACAAATGCGTAAAGTGCAGAAAAAGGCTGAGCGCCCAGAGGAAAAGAAATGAAAGATAAGAAAAGATAATAAAACAGGCGTCCTTCGAAGGTTGAAATGTGGTTCTGTGGGACGTAAAGGGTTTGCCCTCTCCCCGGGCGCACCTGGATCGGACGTAAAGGGCAGCCCCCTCTCCGATAGCTGGTGGCTCGAAGAACACATTTACTTCGTAGGACGGGGTAACACTTACGGGTGTTATCGGCAACCTTAGAAATCTTATCTGATGGTAGCAGGACTACCGGGCTCGGGCCCGTTGGATAAGAGTTTCTGAGGGTTAACTTGAACTAAAGCACCAGAACTTAAAGAATAAAGAGAAATTAGAGTGGCCAAGGTGGCCGGGTTAGTTTAACCCTGTGTACAGCGGCATAGTGGCCGAGTTGGTGCTTAGCAGCCTAGTGTGGCTAGACAGAGTAGTGCTGGGTCGATGAGTACACACAGATAGTGTAGTGATCATGTATATTGCATAGCCGCATTTTGATATTGAGGATTTTAGTTTCCTAGCACTATTATTATTGCTTCCATTGGACCAAGTGGTGTAGGACACTTTTTCTCGGTGGTTGAACCCACTGGGAACTCTGTCAGGAGTTCTCACACCCCTTGGGTGCCCCCCCCCCCACAGGTTCAGGTATGGATGCAGCGATCGCGTCGGTTCAGAGGCAGACGGCGAGGTATACGTCAGGGGCAAGGGCCCAGCAGCATAGAGACCTAGAGGGTCTAGCAGAGGTATCCCATTTTTATATTTCTTGAGTGAACCTTGTACGGTGAGGAAATAATGTAAAAGAATTGTAATAACTTATTTGCAAGTTGAGAGATGTAAAATGTAATAAAGTTTATTATGGTTCATTCTTATCATGCTTTCATATCGGCTTTAACTGTTTATTATTGAATGAAAGTTTAAATTAGTAATGATCTTACTCTGATATTATATCTCATCATACACATTGTTTTGATTCGAGATGGATGTTACCATTCCTTTCGGGTAGCGTGAGGTCGTGCCCGATTGGCGGGTCTGTCGGCGTGCCCGAACCGTACAATTTGTCGGTCCCGGGTCGTGACACCTCTAGCTCGAGCCGCCATATCTCTTCTAGCATCCCTGGTACACGAACACCTCCTGGTCACTATCCTCGCGGCACAGTCGATCGTCGTGAAGTACCGAGCCTGCCCATCCATCCCGAGCATCCTATTCATGTCCCGCAGCCATCTGGTCTGCTTGTAAAATCTAGGACTCAATCTACACCGGGTAGGACCAATGACACTCCTCCATGTGCAAAATATGATCGGGAATCTGACCCTCCCGTGCACGTGGTAACCATCCTACCCCTAACCCAGGCAATGATGCAAATATACTCCTAACAAATGACTAGGATGCTCAAATGCAATACAATGCAAAATCTAATGCCAGAAGGTAAAATAATACCTGTCACCACATGATCGGCTGCTGTAAAGTCCTCCACCTGAGCGGCATATACCCGACCGCTCTGAGCCGGTGGCCAGTGATCAGAAGAGTGGAAGGGAGGTGACCTGCTCACTGGAGCAAAAGACTGCTGAGCTGACGTCCTCCGTCGAAATGCACTAGGAGCCGAGGCTGAAGATGGTGCCGTGGAAGTCGATACGGGGCATGAAGCTCGAACGTGGCCTGACTGTCCACACTTATAACAACGACCCCACCTCAGATCACAGGTGTGAGACAGATGAGGTTCTCCACAGAAAATACATCTGTCACGACGTCGTGGCTGCTGCTGCGGCTGCTGCTGTTGCTGCCTCTGGGGTCCACCAGACTCTCGTTGCTCAGAATGCCCCTGGCCATGAGACTGAGGCAGCGACGGTCGTGGCGGTCTCTAAGAACTAGCCTGTCCTCCATCATCAGGTGCTGGTCGCTTCCTCTCAGAACTTTGTGCGACCGACCCGCTCCTCCTGGCAATCTTCGTGTTGCCCTGCTCCACCCACAGTGCCTGCTCAACGGCTTCACCAAGGGTCTGTAGCCTCCGAGCGTGCACCAGGGTATAGATCTCAGGTCGAAGACCAGACTCGAACAACTCGACCTCATGCGGTCCATCACGGGCAACGAAAGGCACGTAGTTAAGCAACTGCATAAACTCCTGGTAGTACTCCTGCACCGATTTGTCCCCCTGCTGGATATTCTTCAAGTCGTCCTCCAGCTTCCGTTTCACGCTCCCTGAAAAGTACGTTCCAAGTAGCATACACCGGAACTCGGACCAGGGCAGCTGTCGTGTGGTCTGGAACTCCGCTGGCTCTACCCGACGCCACCATGCGTCAGCATCCCCCTCGAGACAATGCACTGCCATGTGCACTCTGTACTTCGGGTCGATGAAGAAATCCCTAAACAGTTTCTCCATCGAAGATAACCAAACCTCCGTATCCCACAGTCGCGCGTTCTGCCCCGAGAATCTAGGCGGTCCATACTGGCAGAACTTGGTGAGCTTCTCCGCGATATACTCCTCCTAAGAAGGGGTCAAAGGCTGGGCCGCTCCTCGAGCCCCACTACTCGATGATGGCGCCGTCGGCACACGAAGTGGTACAGGTGGTACAGGGGCCTCCAACATAGTCGGGGATGGCGCCGCCTCTCTCTGGGCTACAAGCTGGTCAATCCTCTGCTCCTGCCGAAGGGTACAATATCTGTCTAACAGCAACTCACAGCCTCACAGGAGATCTATCTACTCAGCGATCCCCTCACCTCGATCCGCTGCCGATGGCCAAGCAGCTCCCGCAGAAGACTCTGCAAAACAAGGAAAAGAAATAGAGAAAAACGACAGTGGGGGTGAGAACCACTAGTAAACCAGTAGCCTCCCCCTGTGGGTAAAGCCTCAAACTCCGACGTACCCACTAAGTCTACCAGAGGCAAAGAATGAAGAAAGTGGTAAGCTATAAGACTACAAATAAAAAGGAACTACCACTAGTATGCATCTAAATGCAGTGCCAAAATGAATGACTGTAGGTATGCATCAGTAACCGCATCTGTCCAAATAAACCCAATCTAGCCACCAGTAAAAACTGGTACCGCCTGCTGCCGCTATCATCATCGTGCAACCTGATCCGCACCAAAGTGATAGCAATGAGTCAATGTCGTCCGGTACCCACTTGGTACCCCGCACGCTTCAAAGTGGCACTCGAGGGGAGCTACCCACACGAGGAAAGTAATCATGTCATAAGTATTGTTACGGCATTTTGGTGTTGGCATATTTCGTGAGTCAAGTCAGTGAGTTGAGTCGGAGTCTTAAAGGGATCAAATTGTCAATCAGCATTCAAAGACTTAGAGAAGATTCAACAAGAGCTCAAGTTGACACTCAGTGTCTTGAGTCTTGAAGATTGAAGTTGAAGAATTGTGGATCAGTTACATCAATCTCAAGAAGAAAGTATTCAAGAGGATCAGGTATGTTTAACTAAATAATTGTGGTGATCCGAATACTTTCTTATAGTGTAGAAACACTTGGATGAATTTTTAATTGCATAAAAATCAAGAACTGGACATGGGTCATGTTCAGGATCCGGATCAGACAGTCCAATCCGGATCCCGAAGGGTGATTGATTCATTGGCAAATCCAATCCGGATCATGGCCATTTCGATCTGGATCCCGAACATGGGTATTTGCTGGAATACATGAACGATCCGGATCGGGCTTTTCAATCCGGATCCCGAACCCTTGTTTTTCTGGAATTGTCTAACTCGCTACGACGATCCGGATCGCAGTAAATCCGATCCGGATCGCCGTCCTGAAAATTTCCAGATAAGGTAAGTTTTTGATTCTTATCTCTTTCCAAAGGTTTCTAAACTATAAATAGACATTTAGGGTTTCTCAAAAAACGCGGGTTCTCTACCGATTAATTAATTAAACACTTGAGAGCAACCCTAGAGGCTAGGTTTTTATCGTTCTTCTTTATAGCCTCTTTTAGGTCAATTCGACGGTTCTTTCAAGAACAAATCTTTTGTCGAATTGATATAATCTTTGCTTAGATTTTTTTTTTCCCATGGATCTTCATTGATAACCTAAGCAAAGGATCACCATTGAAGCCAATATTCTTACCGGCTGAGTCTGCGTCGTGGATTCGACGTGGCATCGTGGATTCGGTGTGCTAAATGCGTTTCGTGGATTCGAAACGTGTGCTCGTGGATTCGAGTGGCGTTCGTGGATTCGAACGTGTGCAGTGGACGTGCAAAATCGTTGGAGCGCAAGGTCCGAAGAAGTTGAAGGAGGGGTTAAATCCGTGGAGACGGTAATCACCTTGTTATTCTTCTTTTCTTAGTGGATTGTTATTGCGTGGACATCCAATCGGTGAGCGCAAGATCCGAAGAAGCTGAATGAGGGGTTTGAGTCCGTGGAGTCGGTAATTACCTTGTTATTCTTCTATTCTTAGTGGATTGTTATTGCGTGTTGGTCCCGTGGTTTTTCTCCTGGATTGGAGTTTCCACGTATATCTCGGTGTGCTGTTTTTTATTTTCCGCATTGGTTTTTATTTTGCACTGAGATTTGGTTTTATAAGTATTACACCTATTCACCCCCCCTCTAGTTGTTTGATAGTACCTATTTAGATCCTTGTGGATCCTATAAAAACCAACAATTGGTATCAGAGCGGGTTTTAGGTTTATCTATCATGATGGGTGAAAGTGGTAATATTTATAGACCTCCTCTTTTTGATGGGACTAATTATGCTTATTGGAAAGTGCGGACGAGAGCTTTTCTCATCGCAATTGATGAGCGAGTATGGCAATCCGTGGAATACGGTTGGGTGCATCCTGTTGAGGAAGTAGGAAATTCTACTACCCCAAAACCTCGCTCTAGATGGTCCAAAGAGGAATTTGAAAGATCTTCTTACAATGGGAAAGGTATGAACGCTTTATTTAATTCTCTTTCCTCGACTGAGTTCACAAGAATTTCCGCGTGTGAAATCGCGAAGGAAATTTGGGATATTCTCAAAATTACACATGAGGGTACTAATCTTGTAAAAATTCAAAAGCTCCAGATACTTACAAGTCAATTTGACTCTATTCATATGGAAGAGCATGAATTGTTTACAGATTATTACACTAGACTTCAAGATGTAATAAATACATGTGCTAATTTAGGAGAAAAGATCCCGGAGTCGAAAATTGTAAGAAAGATACTTCGGACTCTTCCGGAACGGTTTAGGGCAAAGGTTACCGCCATTGAAACCGTTAGTCATCCGGATGAGATGAGTGTAGAGGAATTAGTAGGTGCTTTGCAAACTTATGAAATGACTTTTCCTACTAATCAAGTTTCTTCCAAGTCTTCTTCTAAGCTTACAGGTATTGCATTCAAATCAATAAAGCAAGAAGATAGCGAATCGAGTTCCGACGATGAAATCTCTTTTGCCGATTTTGAAGAACAATTGGCGCGGATCACAAAGAAATTTCGTCGGAAGTTTTGGAAGAATCGAACCGATGGATCTTCATCCACGAAACCTTCTAAAGGATCTTCGGGTTCTGAATCCTCTAACCTCAAAAGCTTTGCAAAACCTTCTAAAGAAAAAGAAAAAGATGATTTCGTCGGAAGTTTTGGAAGAATCGAACCGATGGATCTTCATCCACGAAACCTTCTAAAGGATCTTCGGGTTCTGAATCCTCTAACCTCAAAAGCTTTGCAAAACCTTCTAAAGAAAAAGAAAAAGATGATTTCGAAGGGGAAATCCAATGCTATAGATGCAAAGGCTACGACCATTTTTCAACGGAATGTCCTTCTCCGAAATCATATAAAAAGAAGGCTTTGCAAGCGAAAACTTGGGACGATTCTACTTCTAATGAATCGACCTCAAGTAAAGAGGAAAAAGTCGTTAACTTACATGCCTCTCATATTCCCTCTTCTAATGTTTGCTTATCATCTTTAATCACTGACTCTATTCCTTTGATTTTGCATGAAACATCAACATCCGGCGGAGAGTCATCAAGTGAGGGGGAGTCGGACGAAGAAGAACTCGTTGAGGCATATCAACAACTTCTTACGGAATCAAAGAAGATGGCCAAGCATATCAAGAAGTTGAGGAAGCAACGACTCGAGAATCAAGACGAGAATCATGTTTTAAAGATCAAACTTCATGATCTCGAGGAGGAACGAGAGCTTTTATTGGATAATAATAAAATCCTCCAGGAAAAGATAAATCAATCGGAAACGATCGTTAATTCCCATATTAACAAGATTGATTTTCTAGAAAAACAGTTTGAGGAGATTCATATCACCAACCAAGCTTTGACCAAGCAAGTTCATGAACTTAAATCCGACATACAAAGGCTTTCAACTGGTTCCAAGAAACTTGATTGTATGTCCGGATTAGGTCAATCAAGCAAGGTTGGTTTGGGATTTAAAAAGAACCAAACTGTGAAGGCTTCAAGTTCCACAACTAAATTGAAAGGAAGAACTTGTCACCTATGTGGACTTGAAGGAAATTTGGTGAAGGATTGCCCGAAAAAGAGAAAGAAGAATTCTTCGGCAACTTCATCTACGGAGCGAACTCAACGGAATCAAAAGACACATCAAGTCAAAGGAGTTCACTCAACCCACCAAAGGTCCGAGCCACAACATCAATCATACAAGTGGATCATTGCGAGGCAAAGACCTAAGGTGAATCAACAGTCAAAGCGGACAACCCCCGGCCACAACGAATCAAGACAACCCAAAATCCAGCGATTTTGGATTCGGAAAGGTGATATCTTTCCTTGTCTTAAGTTCTAAATAGCTTATGACTGTATGTAATGCTTTGATTGGTTTTCTCCTCATATTTTTCTTAATCTTTGCATTACATATTTTTTCAATGCTCTTGGTTTTATGTTTTGTTCTTGAACAAAAGGTTTTTAACGAACAAGTACATTGAATAAAAGGGGTTTCACGTTCATTCACTCCAAATTAATTTTATATGGATTATCAACTTTACTCCATAATCACAATCTTGGAGCATTGGTCATATTGACTTTAATTGCATCTTTTCACGCATTTATAAATCTATTATGCTTTTGACATCATAATATTTCGATGTTGCAATGATCATTTATGTTAATTAAGTCATCTTTTAAGTGATCAAAGTCAATTTCTCTCTCGATGATCTCTTGGTATAGTTTTTATCTTATTTGACTGTTTAGTCGAGTATGAAATCGAGATCAATATTTGGCTGAATACTTTATATCTTAAATAATTGATAGCCAATTGAGGGGGAGTCAAAGAAAAAGTATTATGCTCAAAAGATGTGGAAAGAGTTACATCCCAATGAGGAGTGTGAAAACTACCACCACATGGAGGAAAGAGCTACCACCTCGGTCGTCCGAGTACTGTGTGCAGCTACCACATGTATACCAAGCAAGGTTTTTCAAGTTTGATTAAATAAAATGCATGTTGAAATACTTGACTCTGTCAAAATTTCAAGGTTGGTATAAGTTGGGATTTTTAATGAAAGATGCTCAAAGAGCCACTCTCTTCAATAAATTGACTAGATACATTATCTAATTTATCTGGGATGTTAGACATCTATTGATCTTGGTATTTCATTTTCTTTACCAAATTAATGATTTGATAAAGGCATTACGCATAAGATCATGTTAGATGTGATTGAAGTTGTTCAACTTTAAGGGTTTTAATTTCCATAAATTTTCGTTTCATTTTTGAGTATTTTTGATAGAGTAGGTATAATCTATTTCTTGTTGCATGAAACAATGACTTTTGTTTAAAGTTGATGCGCTAAAGTGCTTACATACTTTTTCTGGTTTTTATGGATATCATGAAAAACTGTTTATAATGCCTTATCTTTGTTTTTCATGATTTTGGAGTAAATCTTTTTAATTTCATGAAATTAATTGGATTGAATGGCGTCTGTGTGAATTCATTGTTTAAAGCACTTAAATTGATTTCTTGATGGAATACAAATCGGTATTTGAAAAGATTCCAAAATCTGGATTTGTTTCAAGAAATTATTTGATTTTTGCTTTCTGGTACAGGTACGCAATCTGCATTTTTGTTATATACCGGAACTGAGCTTTTATCTCTCTTTCTCTATGAACTAATGCTGTTAGTGATTTCCTTTTGTCTAGTATGTTCACTGTTTGACAATTTGTGACAAAAAGGGGGAGAACAGAAAATAATGATCGTATCACAAAGGGGGAGAACATAAATGCTCAAGACAGGGGGAGAACATGGAGAACATGGAGAACATGTTAGAGATGCTCATGATAGGGGGAGATAAAGAAAAGATTGAAAAAAGAGCCGAAAAACAAAAGAACCAAAAGGACGAATCAAATGTAGGATTTTAATTTCTAATGACTAACGTTTGATTTTGTTTGGAGTTTTGTTTTGCAGGAATTACATCACTTTAAGACTCCAAGTCCTAAGTCATAGAGTATGTTCTAGGACTGTTTGGTTCAAATGTAATTTTGTATTTATTGGATCTTTCACGCAAAGAAAATCAATGTTTTGGTGATAACATTGAATTTCGACATTTTGGTTTAAGATGAGTGACTTGAGCGCTTTTATGTATTTTTGGGTTTTATCACGAAATTGCCAAAGGGGGAGATTGTTACGACATTTTGGTGTTGGCATATTTCGTGAGTCAAGTCAGTGAGTTGAGTCGGAGTCTTAAAGGGATCAAATTGTCAATCAGCATTCAAAGACTTAGAGAAGATTCAACAAGAGCTCAAGTTGACACTCAGTGTCTTGAGTCTTGAAGATTGAAGTTGAAGAATTGTGGATCAGTTACATCAATCTCAAGAAGAAAGTATTCAAGAGGATCAGGTATGTTTAACTAAATAATTGTGGTGATCCGAATACTTTCTTATAGTGTAGAAACACTTGGATGAATTTTTAATTGCATAAAAATCAAGAACTGGACATGGGTCATGTTCAGGATCCGGATCAGACAGTCCAATCCGGATCCCGAAGGGTGATTGATTCATTGGCAAATCCAATCCGGATCATGGCCATTTCGATCCGGATCCCGAACATGGGTATTTGCTGGAATACATGAACGATCCGGATCGGGCTTTTCAATCCGGATCCCAAACCCTTGTTTTTCTGGAATTGTCTAACTCGCTACGACGATCCGGATCGCAGTAAATCCGATCCGGATCGCCGTCCTGAAAATTTCCAAATAAGGTAAGTTTTTGATTCTTATCTCTTTCCAAAGGTTTCTAAACTATAAATAGACATTTAGGGTTTCTCAGAAAACGTGGGTTCTCTACCGATTAATTAATTAAACACTTGAGAGCAACCCTAGAGGCTAGGTTTTTATCGTTCTTCTTTATAGCCTCTTTTAGGTCAATTCGACGGTTCTTTCAAGGACAAATCTTTTGTCGAATTGATCTAATCTTTGCTTAGATTTTTTTTTCCCCATGGATCTTCATTGATAACCTAAGCAAAGGATCACCATTGAAGCCAATATTCTTACCGGCTGAGTTTGCGTCGTGGATTCGACGTGGCATCGTGGATTCGGTGTGCTAAAGGCGTTTCGTGGATTCGAAACGTGTGCTCGTGGATTCGAGTGGCGTTCGTGGATTCGAACGTGTGCAGTGGACGTGCAAAATCGTTGGAGCGCAAGGTCCGAAGAAGTTGAAGGAGGGGTTAAATCCGTGGAGACGGTAATCACCTTGTTATTCTTCTTTTCTTAGTGGATTGTTATTGCGTGGACATCCAATCGGTGAGCGCAAGATCCGAAGAAGCTGAAGGAGGGGTTTGAGTCCGTGGAATTGGTAATCACCTTGTTATTCTTCTATTCTTAGTAGATTGTTATTGCGTGTTGGTCCCGTGGTTTTTCTCCTGGATTGGAGTTTCCACGTATATCTCGGTGTGCTGTTTTTTATTTTCCGCATTGGTTTTTATTTTGCACTGAGATTTGGTTTTATAAGTATTACACCTATTCACCCCCCCTCTAATTGTTTGATAGTACCTATTTAGATCCTTGTGGATCCTATAAAAATCAACAAGTATCATAAAAGCAGGACTGGATCATGACTATGATCAAAGTGGAAAACCCCTCCACTAAAGAAAACCCCAATCTGATGCAAAGGTAAACATCCGGTCAACCGCCTAATGTCCGCGGTTACCGCAATACCCCACAAGTCCATAATCTGATGAAATAACCAACATCTGGTCAACCGCCTAATATCCGCGGTTACCACAATGCCCCACAATCCATAATCATGTACGACCTGTCCCAGACTCCAAGGTCCCGACTACACTATCCCAAACCCCTACTCGAACCCGAGCAACATGAATCAAAAGTCAAAATGAGAAGGAGAAAGAAAACAATCATGGTTTCTCCTAAATTAAATCCCAACATGATAGTGTAGCAATAAATAGTGGCCTATCTAGATGTCCAAACAAGCATGCAACAGTCCTCAAGAAAGATAAAAGAAAGAGTATCAAACAGTAACTCCACATGTGTATTAAGTAATAGCTCCGCATAAATATAACCATCATGCTAAAATCATCAGTCAACTACACATGTATATAATCCCTGGTCCATAATAAATCTCAAAGTGGTACCCGCACATAGATATGTCATCATGTCCCAATACTTAATCCATTTAACCAACTTTCGTAAAATCTATGTGCTACACGGCATGTTAATTATCACTATTAAAATATCTCAAAGATCATGTTCCAACAACAATATTATCCCAGTAATATTTCCAACATGCCATATCCACATAATTAATCTCAAATGATAGGCTCTCATTTATATCATTCAATCATGCATGGTAATCAATCAATAAGTCCAAACGGGGAATCCTCTAAATAAACTTAGTGAGTAAATCACAGTAAGAGGTAAGCAACAACTACCCACCTGAAGAGCTGACTGTCCAAATCCCACAGCTAAAAATACCAGGAAATACAAATCTCCTACTCCAAGGGGTCCAGTAATACCCGCGACTCTCCTGGGTACAACATAAAGTCCATAAATCCCAAAAACTACCCCCGCATACACATACAGAAATCAGTCCCAAAGATGCCCATAAATCCCAAATCGACTCTTTAAACGCCTCGATCCGATGTTCCTATGCCAAGATATAAAATCAACAAGCCCATGCTGTCCAGGAAATCCATTATAGAAAATGGGGTCAAAAGATGCCTCGGGAACCGTGCCAAAAACCCAAAATGAAGCAAAACGATCAACACAGAAATCGAAGCCTTACCTCTCAGGAACACGCTGTCGAAGAAATCGTCCAAAAATTCCTCCTGGTTTGCGCACAGGAAAATTCTGACTGAACTGCGACGGAAATGGGCCGAAAAAGAGGAAACGTCGAAGCGCGCCGCGTCGCAGATGACTCACTGTCGGCAACTCCAAAAATTCCAAAACTTCCTAGAGAGATGGAGGACAGAGAGAGGAAGAAGTCTTCTTAAGGCCGCACCCTCAGATTCTCTCACTAAAACTCGGGAAAGGTAGAAGAAAAGAGGGGTGGTGGGCTATTTATAGCCCACCAAACATTCGGGCGCACCCCCGAATTCGGGCGCCCGAATGGGCCGCAGCCCGGCCCGCGACCAGCGCCCGGAATCACCCGGGCGCGCCACGTCACCCCCGAACAGCGAACAGCGGCGCCCGCGAGTCGGGCGCCGCCGCGTGTTCCCGCTCGAACACCGCACCAGCGGCGCCCGCCAATGGCTGGGCGCCACGTGGCGCACGTGGGCGGCGCCTCGCCCGCCACGCGGGCGGCGCCCGCCAACCGGCTGCCGACACGTGTCCCACGTGATCCACTGGGCGCACGAGCCCGGTCCACGCGCCGGGTCTTCCGGAAAGTGTCGGCCAACCAGAAGCCGCCACGTGTCCCAGACAGGCCGCCCTCCTTAACGCCGCTCGACCAATGAGGAGCTGCCACGTGGCAACCTCAACCTTCCCTACACCCGGTGCACGACTATTCTATGGACCGCCCGCCTGCGCGCCTGCCCGCGCCCGCCCGCGCCTGCCCGCGCTGCCCGCGGCCCTGCTCCGCCGCTGCGCCGCTATTCTCCGCCGTGCGCCGCCGCTCGCCGCCAGCCGCCGGTCGCCGGAACAGTATTTTCCGGCAGCCGGAGTTACTGTTCCGGTGAACAGTATTTTTTTGGCGCCGAAAATTAAGTGAATACCCCATTTTGATCATTTTCGCGCGCTGAGTCCAAATCCGCTGTCCGATTTTCCAAATTCTCATCCGAAATTTTGCCGAAAGCCCCCGGAAAGGCCCACTTGATCCGATTTTCGCGCCGGGTCCATTTTAAAAATCCAATTTCGATTCTACAAGCTCCATGACACTGTGTGAGCTTCCTATAGTCACTGATAAAGCCGCAAAAGCTTCTACAAAAGTCCGGGTCACCACAAACGAGGGCACCTATACTTGCACTACCGACACTCGGAGAGGACTACGATCTATCAATTCAATGCCATCCTGGAAAAGCAAATGTCGTAGCGGATGCTTTGAGCAGGAAGGGACAGATAGAGGGGACATCAGCGGGCATGATTACTCGGCAGGATAACTTGATCGTGGAATTTTCGCAGTTGAGGTTGGAGGTGGTACCGGCAGGAGCGGTCGCACGACTAATGTCCTTAATAGTCAAACCTACCTTGTTCGAGAAGATCCGGGAAGGCCAAGGGACCTCAAGCAGACTTTCTGGTGGCCGAAGCTGAAGGGGGATGTAACACGGTTCGTAGCGCATTGTTTGATCTGTCAACAGATAAAAGCCGAACACTAGCGGCCGGCAGGGAAGTTGCAACCACTACCAGTACCAGAGTGGAAATGGGAGCGAATCACCATGGATTTTGTCACCGGGTTTCCGCGTTCGCAGCAGGGGCACGACACCATCTGGGTCATCGTGGATCGGTTAACGAAGTCGGCTCACTTCCTACCCATTCATATGACATGGACGCGAGATCAGCTGGCTCAGGTCTACATCAGCGAGATCGTGAGGTTGCACGGGGAACCGGCATCGATCACTTCAGATAGAGACACACGGTTTGTCTCAAACTTTTGGCAGAGTCTACAACGGGCTCTGGGGACCAAACTGCACTTCAGCACAGCCTTTCACCCCCAGACGGATGGACAATCTGAATGGGTGATCCAGATCCTCGAGAACATGCTTCGCGCCTGTGTACTTGATTTGAGGGACGGATGGTCACGCTACCTACCTCTCGTGGAGTTCGCCTACAACAACAGTTACCAGGCTAGCATTCATATGGCGTCGTATGAAGCATTATATGGCCGACGCTGTCGATCTCTGATCTGTTGGGACGACTTGGGGGAGCGAAAATTCTTGGGGCCGGACTTGGTAGAAGAGAATGAGAAAAAGGTGCGCCTCATCAGGCAGCGGTTGCTGACCGCCCAGAGTCGACAAAAGAGCTATGCAGACCAGAGACGCCGCGACTTGGAGTTTCAAGTGGGGGAGCAGGTGCTACTGCGAGTCTCGCCATCCAAAGGGATTAAGCGGTTCGAACTGAGAGGCAAGTTGAGCCGACGGTTTGTGGGGCCTTTTGAAATCTTGGAGCGCATCGGGCCGGTGGCCTACCGCCAAATCTCGACCGGATACACGACGTGTTCCATGTTTCAATGCTCCGAAGATATCTCCCTGACCCATCGCGTGCACTCGACGTCACCGCAGTCGAGCTTAGAGAGGACCTGAGCTTTGAGGAAACACCGGTGCGGATCCTGGCACGGGAGAACAAAAAGTTGTGCAACCGGACGATCCCCTATGTGAAGGTGCTTTGGAGCAACCAGGAGGAACGTGAAGCGACTTGGGAACTAGAGTTGAAGATGAGGGAGTGCTACCCAAACATATTCGTTGCGGACCAGGATTAAGTTTCGAGGATGAAACTTGTTTTTAGTGGTGAGTGATGTAATACCCGCCTTCGAAATTGGTAATTTTACTTTATTCTTTTAAGTTAGTGGTCCGGTGGGGGTTAAAAATTCAAGAATTTCTGGGTTGACCGTCGGGGTTTGCGGGTGTTTTTAGGTGCTAGAGCTCGCAAAACGGTGAACGGTGGCGCGGTCGGATTCGAATTCCGACCCCGGGATCTCCAAGAAATAATTTTTGAAGTTCGCGGTCAGTTCGGACGCGTCAGAATCCGTGCCGGCGATCAGCACATTTTTCGAGGTAACCTGGACCCTCCTTTTGAATCCCGATGGACTACGTTGCGACCTGGTGACTTAGGGTTTTTCTTTCCGCTTTTTCTTTCGTTGCATTAGGGCAAACCTGGGTGTGAGCGGAAAAAGAAAACCCCAAAATCCACTTTTTCTCTCCTTTCAAGACGGCAGCGTAGGGATCCTGACGGAGAGACTGGGAGAGGGAAGGAGGTTGTTCCTTTGCGGCGAGATCGATCAGGCGAGGAACGAGCAATCCTCTTCTTCCTCCTCCTCCAGCGAATCGAATGTGAGCTTTTCCATTTTTAGGGTTTTCATATTCCTGATTTGTTTTTGGCGTTTTCGTTTCGGGGGAGGGGATCGTCGCGCTGCCGCCACCGTCGTAGAGGCGGCTGCCGGCAGCGCGGGGCCACCTGCAGGTGGGGCGCCCGCGCGGGCTGGTGCTGCGCGGGGCCGCCCGTGCCTGCGGGCAGCGCGCCCGCGCGGAACGGGGCCGCGCGGGGACGCCCGCGCGGACTAGTGCCGCGCGGGGCCGCCCGCAGGAGGGGCGCCCGCGCGGGGCTGCCCGCGCCTGCGTGCAGCGCGCCCACGCGGACTGGTGCCGCGCGGGGCCACCCGCAGGAGGGGCGCCCGCGCGGGCTGGTGCCGCGCGGGGCCACCCGCAGGTGGGGCGCCCGCGCGGGCTGGTGCCGCGCGGGGCCGCCGCGCCTGCAGGCAGCATGCTGTGCCCGCAGGCAGCAAGCCGCGCCTGCAGGCAGCATGCTGCGCCTGCAGGCAGCAAGCCGCACCGGCAAGCAGCATGCCCGTGCGGCCTGGTGCCGCACGGGGCTGCCGCAGTCAGCTCGTGCCGCGCGGGCTGGTGCCGCGCGGGGCTGCCGCAGTCAGTTCGTGCCGCGCGGGCTAGTGCCGCGCGGGATGACCGCACCCGGCGCGGAGTTGCTTCGCCGCCGGGCCCTAGAGCCGCTCTTCGCGACTGGCTCGCCGCGTTCTCTTCTTAATTTGAGGTAGTCTGTTAATGTCGCTGATGTTTTCATCGGGGGGGGTGTTGTAGGTTCGGCAGGCACGCAGACGCGGACAAGCCGAGCGCCGTTTATCACGCGCAAGGTGGGTACTTTTCTGTTGTTATAGATGGGACAAGGTGTAAGTTAAATTAGTTGCATGTTGGGTAAAGATGTAGGATCAAGTGATTACCTGTTTACATTGCTAACCCTGTTAAAGTTATTATATGTATATATACTTGGTCACGAGGCTCGAGATTGCTACACGCACACCAGCGGTTTGGCCACCGCGAGGGTGTGCTTTTTTGGGAAAGTGGTACGTTGACCCGTGTACCCCACGTGTGGGAGACGTAATGGGGGCCCTTATGGGTGGGGGGTGTGAGCGGTGGTGCCGAGGCAGGTGCTCGGTGTGATGCCGAGGCAGGTGCTCGGTGTGGTGCCGGGGCAGGTGCTCGATGTGATTTGCCGAGGTAGGTGCTCGGTGTGGTTGCTGGGGCAGGTGCCCGGGTTTGGATTGTACAGGGGAAAGGTTTTTACTGTCGATTGCACGATGTGGAGGGCGGTTGCTCTGGCTTTACTGCAGTTTGCCTTATTTATAGCCCTTATTGCTTTCGTACTTTATTTTTCCTGGTCACTGAGTTCCCACTCTGTGACATGTTCGTCCAAGGGTGAGTACTAGGGCGACGGTGAGGCCGCATGAGCGATCTTGTGGCCCCTCGAGGCTGCAGACATTGACTACTTCTTTCCTTGTTCATTTTATTACCTGTTAGTAGCTTATTATGTGGATTTCGATACCCCTGTGGGGTCGACGTTGATGTTGGAATGTTTTTCATACCTTGTAGATGGATGGTTGTTTTACTTCTCTTGGTTGGCCGCTTTCAAACTACAAAGAAAAAGGAAAAGAAAACCTTGCGAAAATGATTTTGAAAATATGGGTGTCGTGTGGGCACCGTTTTAAAAACTCTGTGGATTTATTGATTTGCGAAAACGGTTTTGAAAATATGGGTGTCGTGTGGGCACCGTTTTAAAACTTGTGGATTTATCCTTTCAAAATTAGTCGGCCTCTTTATTATTTATGTAAAAATAGTTGTTTGTACTCGACTGTTGAACTAGTGTGGTTAAAGAAATGTTTGTATGGATATTGTAGTCAGGACGCCGTGCATATACAAAGGAGACTCTGCCCATTTGCAGAGTGAATTTGTATATGCGGCGGGTCTGGGCACGCACCGGGGGAGAGCAGTTTCAAAATATATATATATATATAGGCAAATTTGAGAGCTTACGGTGGCTATTCTTCCGCGTGTTTAAACCCCCGAGGCGTGACAGGGAGTTCCCAGCCGCGAAGCATAACACGCGCCATCTCTTGTACTACTCTATTTTTGCGCTCGACTACACCATTCTGTTAAGGTGTATAGGGTGCAGAGAATTCATGTTTTATGCCATTGGAAGTGCAAAAATCAATGAATTTAGAATTGATGAATTCTCCACATCTATCACTCCGAACATGAACGATCTTTTCATTTTTCTCAATCATAACACGATGACATATCTCATGAAAAGAATCGAAAGTATCCGCTTTCTCTTTTAAAAATGCTACCCAAGAAAATCTAGAGAAATCATCAACCATGAGAAAAATGTACCATTTACCTCCCAAACTTGGTTGACGAGTCGGCCCCATTAAGTCCATGTGCAATAATTCAAGTGGCCGTTTGGTTCCCACGTGGTTTAAATTCTTGTGCGTGGCGCTTGATTGTTTTCCCTTTTGACAGCCTCCACACACAATGTTTTCTTTAAAAGATAGTTTAGGAACTCCCTTAACCACGTCTTTGTTTGAAATTCTAGCTAGTTCCTTAAAATTAATGTGACCTAGTCTTTCATGCCAAAGAGTTTCATTATCAAGTGACACTAGGTTACAATGTTCAGAAATTTTGTTAGGAACTACATACCAATTGTTTTCAGACCTAACCCCTTTCAAAAAGAATGAATTGTCCTTATCAGTTACAATACATTCAATAGATGAAAAATTAACTGAAAAGTCATTATCGCAGAATTGACTAATGCTAATGAGGTTAGTCTAAAGGCCTTCAACAAATAAAACATTGTTCAAAAACGGGCCTTCTGGAATAGTAATTGTCCCTTTTCCAATAATTTTTGAAGAACGACCGTCTCCGAAAACAACAAGTCCTCCGGAGGTTTTCTCTAAAGTTTGAAAACAATTTTTGTCACCGTCATGTGATGGGAACATCCACTATCCAGATACCAAGACGAGTTGTCATAAGCATGCAGTGATGTATGAATAACAAGACAAGGGAAGAATTCGCCTTTGCGCACCCAAACCATTTGAGTTTTGGTGTACGTCGGCAATGATTGTGAAGTTATTCTCCTTGGTGAATGCGTCTTGTTTGATTGATCGCTTTTCTTTGAAATCCACGATGACGTCGTCTTGTTAGGTGTACTACCAAGGTTCTTTTCTTTTGAAAAATTCTCCTTTGATTTCCGGGGGATGACCTTGTTGGTAGTTGTTGCAAGAGGCGCTTGATTTGATCGTTTTGCTCCAATCTTGCAATCTCTTCTTATGTGCCCTGCAAAACCACAACGAAAACATACCTTGGAAGTATTTGATCCTGGCCGAATTGAAGTAGGCTTGTTGTCGTTGGATGCATTGATTTTCGTCGGTGGAGGAGAAGGAGGAGCAACCGGCTGAGGCACAAAAATTGTTTCACTCGAACTAGGACTGTCTCCGGTTCGATCGTATCCAAGGCCCAAACGATTCGTTTGACCAAGACAAAACATCTTATCCAACTTGCTCCTTTCGGAAGAAAATCGCTTCAAATCTTCCTTAAGTTGGAATATGGTCTTCATCATTTCCATCTTTTCTTGTCGAGCCTCGGAGTAGAGCTTCAAGAAGTAATTAGCTTTATCCACCAACTTGTTATGTTCCTTCACGAAATGCTCATTCTTCTCTTGAAGGGAAACATTTAACTTGCTCAAATTGTCCCTTTCCACTTCAAGAGCGTTTGAGAAAGAAGTTGTCTTTTTAGCTTCTTCTTCAAGATCCCACAACCTTCTTCTCAAACTCTTGTTTTGCTTTGCCACTTTCTTTGAGTCCTTCAATAGTTTATGATAGGCAAAAGCAAAATCTTCACCTTCGGAATTACTCGTTTCATCGTTCGATGCAGTTTTTTCAACCTGGGAGGAGTTGGATAATGAACCAGATGTACTTGCCATAAAGCACACATAAGGTGAAGTTGTGGACGCGTGGAATGCCGTCGCGTTGTTCTCCTCATCACTGGAAGATGACTCATTGGAAGTTGAGGTGTCATCCCAAGTGACGGCTTGCATCGCCTTCTTCTTTGACAGATTCTTGTTGGGACACTCCGTTGAGATATGACCGTAGCCTCGGCACTTGAAGCATTGGATTTGTCCCTCCGAGTTCTTCTTGTCCTTTGAAAAACTCTCTTGCTTTCTTGACTTAAAGCCTGAAGTTCCTTTGCCTTTCTTAGACTTTACGAAGGATGAAATTTTGCTTGAATTACCCCTTCGAAAGCTTCGGCGAAATTTCCTCGTCAAGAATGCAAGTTGCTTTTCGAAATCCTCCATTGATAGATTCTCATTATCGTCTGAGGAGGATGAATCTGCGTCTTCTTCCTTTGTTGATTTCAATGTAAAACCTGAAGACTTAGAAGAAGATTGCTTTCCAGAAGAATTGTTAGTAGGAAAAGTCATTTCATAAGTTTGAAGTGCACCAACTAATTCTTCTACTTTGATTTCGTCCGGGTGTTTTACTGTTTCAATGGCCGTAACCTTAGCACGAAATCTTTCAAAAAGAGTTCTTAAAATCTTTCTTACAACTTTAGATTCTGGAATTTTCTCTCCCAAGTTAGCACATGTATTCACGATATCTTGCAATCGTGTATAATAATCTGTAAACGATTCATTTTCTGCCATAAAAATTGAGTCAAATTTGTTCGTAAGCATTTGCAGTTTTTGAATCTTCACAAGGTTTGTTCCCTTATGTGTAACTTGTAGAGTATCCCAGATTTCTTTCGCAGTCTCACATGCCGAGACGCGAGAGAATTCGGTTTGCGACAAAGCATTAAATAAAGCATTAATCCCTTTGTCGTTGTAAGAAGATGTATCAATTTCTTCCTTGGTCCATTTCGACCTAGGTTTGATGGTGCGAACATCAGCAATAATTTCAGTAGGATTTGTCCATCCAAACTCGATTGATTGCCAAACCCGTTCATCGATGGAAATTAAAAACGCTCTCATGCGTACTTTCCAATAAGCATAGTTTGTTCCATCGAAGAACGGTGGTCTGTTGATATTTCCACCTTCAACCATTGCTTACAACCCTATTCCCGCTCTGATACCACTTGTGGGTTGTGTTAAATATGGATCTGAATAGGGGAAAAAAATACCTAGAGGGGGGTGAATAGGTGTAAACAAGAAACACTCCAAAATCTTTGCGTAACAAAAACCCAATGCGGAAAAGTAAGTAACACGCAGAGATTTTACGTGGAAAAACTCCAATCAGGAGTAAAAAACCACGGGACCGATCACATGGTGAAATCCACTAAGATTAAACACGTACAAAGGTGATATACCGTACTCACACGACTCAACCTTTTACCATACGCTCCAAGTAGATCTTCTCCGCTCGCTCCGCAACGCGCCTCGAATCCACGATTTGCGTCCAACGCCGAATCCATAGCGTCCAACGTCGAATCCACGACGTCCAACCGAATCCACGGTCTCCACCAAATAGTACGTCTCGAATCCACGAACGCACCTCGTTTCGAATCCACGAAACGGTAGCACCTTGAGTCCACAAGGCCACGCGAATCCACGCGCCGATTTTTGGCAAAATCGTTGTTTGTTGGTGGTGAAAATCCTCCGAATACTTAGATCAAAGATAGATCAGAAATACCATCTAAGTATTCATTAATTTGATTCTTCAAGAGATATGAGCTTTGAAACCCTAGAATCAAATTAATCAATATAGATGAAGAAACATAGAATAGATCTAGTTATTTCCTTTATTCTCTATATGTGGATTTTTCTATTTTTCGGTCGTATTGGATTAACCCTAAAAGATGAATCAAATGGTTTATTTATAGGTTAGAAACCTTTGGAAGAAGATAAGAATCAAAAACTGACTTAACAGAAATTTTCCCGCACGACGGTTCGGACTGGATTTGTCTTGATCCGGACTGTCGTCATTTTTCAAAGAATTTCCTGAAAATTCATGTTCGGGGTCCGTACTGAAAGATGAACGGTCCAGACTGTTCATGCGATTTCTGCAGAATCCTTGTTCGGGGTCCGGACTGAAACAAGGGAGGTCCGGACTGAAATTCCGCATGAACTTACCTACGTTCGGGGTCCGGACTGGAATACCCTGATCCGGATCCTGAACATATAACAGTCCAATTTTTTGATTTTTATGCAATTAAAAATCATCCAAGTGTTTCTACACTATAAGAAGTATTCGGATCACCAAACTTATTTAGTTAAACGTATCTGATCCTTTTGAATTCTTCTTTCTTGAGATTGAGGTATATGATCCAAACATCTTCATCGTCAATCTTCAAGACTTAACCACTTTCACGAAATACGCCAAAATAAAATCCTTAACACTTTGTAGGAGATGGATATTGTATCATTATTTCCAGTTGTACAGTGGTTGGATTTGAGTTTTTTTTTAGTAGTTATTTTTTTATATAGCTCTGATATCTGTTTAGTTGTAGTCCCTTTTTTGCAGGTTGGACGCTTCGCCTATGCGGGGTTTTGTATAGGCGGTGGATCTGTTGGCGAGTCCGGGTCGTAGTTTCGACCCAGGGGCGTGACATAAACGGCGGTGCTCAAAATGCCAAGTGCTGCTCAAACGGTCCACTGCAAAATTCAACGTGCGCATCAACAGTGTGTAGAAGCCAAACCGTACACAATTTTCACCCGGAACCAAAAAGGAAGATGCTCACCTTGATCGTAAGAAAGAGTTCCATCATTTACTTTCTCAGCAATAGTCCAAAATCCCAACAAAAATAGAAATACAAAGCCGAATGTCGCGGTGAGTTCAAACACAGATTTCAGCATCAAATCCTTGTCATAGAGCTCCAAAGACAGGAAAAGTTTACCTTCGAAATTACTTAAAAAAGATCCAAGAAAGGTATATCTGCGTGTCTCTCGAAGTCTAGATAGAGATCGAGTCCTTAAACTCCCAAATCCGCCAACCGAAAGCCGATAAAATGCATAAAAACTCCACATTGTCCAGAAAATGCAACAGCAAAAAAGGGGTCTAAAGATGCTACGAGAAACCCCATAAAAGCTCAAAATAGAGAGAAATGATGGATACCAAAGTCAAAGGCCTACCTCTCGTGAAGTTTCTCCTAAAATTTTAGCTTAAAATTCCAAAGGGTGAGCCCAGGGGAGTTCGCAGAAGAAATGTCGATGAAGAAAACTACAATCGGAGGAACGTCGAAGCTCGCGGAGTCGAGGAGGTAGCTGATGATTTGATCTCCAAAAATCTTCCAAAACCCCTAGAAGTGAAAAAGACTTGATGATCTTTCTCTCTGTCGAAGGAGGTCCCAAGAAAAATTCCCAAAAGTCCCAAAAGTCCCAAAATGGCAGCACAAAGGGCCAATTTATAGCAAAAAAATCTGAAAAACCACTTTCGGATCCATGGGGAGAAACCGGGCGCCCGGATCCGCACAGGACCGCGCCAGGGACACGTGGCACGCATCCACGCCACCCCGCGGAGCGCTCGAAAGCGCCGGATCACGCCACGTGTCCACGCCCGCGCTCCGTGCGCCCCGCGTCCACGCTATGGTTGGCACTCGCCAATCGGGGCGCGCCACGTGGCATCCGGGGAGCACGGCGGGGTGCACGCGGTGTGCGGCACACCAGGTCTACCGGGTCCGCCGCCCGGCCAATCGGGCGCTGCAACGTGGCCTGCCCAGCGGCGCGATGGCAGCGGCCCGACCAATCACGCTGTGACACCCCCGGAATTTGGATTAGTCCTATATATAAATGATATAATAGGACTAAATCTCTAACCCGGCTATAGCATTTTGGATGGTAGCAAGATCCAAGAGGAACATGAGAGTTAAGCGTGCTAGAGCTAGAGTAGTTCTAGGATGGGTGACCCCCTGGGAAGTGGGGCGTCACAGTTGGTATCAGAGCCATTCACCAGCCGGAAATGTGAGATGAGTCTCGGCTGAGCCAGGGTTATTTAGCGGGTAGAGTGTGGCTCCCCGGCTAATGACCGTCGTAGGTGGAGTGCAGCTCCCTACAAGGTCGGCTAAGGCTAGCGAGACGAGTCTCACATCGCCTGGTGCTTGTGAGTGTGCTTGAGCCTGACGTGGACGTCAGGGCTTAAAGGGGGGAAGAATGTGACACCCCCGGAATTTGGATTAGTCCTATATATAAATGATATAATAGGACTAAATCTCTAACACGGCTATAGCATTTTGGATGGTAGCAAGATCCAAGAGGAACATGAGAGTTAAGCGTGCTAGAGCTAGAGTAGTTCTAGGATGGGTGACCCCCTGGGAAGTGGGGCGTCACAGTAGATGTTGTATAGGCGGACTTCTATTTGTATCATCTGTTTTTGGGGAGATAGGCTATGTGTTGTTGCAACTTTGTAGTTGTGAAATTTTATAGTACAGCTTTTTATCCGCTCTGATATCTGTGTAGCTGTAGTTTTGTCTTTTGCAGGCTAGACGCTTCGTCTGTATGGTAGTTTCCGTACAGATGGCGGATCTGTTAGCGAGCCCGGGTCGCAGTTTCGACCCCGGGGCGTGACAGATTAGAGTGGTATCAGAGCCTAGGATGTAGGTCATTGAGGACTTAGAAACCCTAGGCTTGTGGTTGGACATTAGGATGACTACGTGAGAGTCGTGACTTTTAGCGAGAGTCCAGATTGAGTTTTTACCTCTCCCTCGGGTTGGGATGAGTGATTTGATATGTTATTCTCTCAAAGTGATTATGTTGGCTGCAGACAACATAATACTTTAGGAAGGATAACAAGTTTTAGACTCTCGTTGGATTGGGTCGTATGGTTGTTATGTCCTGACATTCGTTTTTGTTTCAGTTACCTGCGATGCTGCCGAGACGTCGTGTAGCGACGAGTGGGCGTTCGACCTTGGGTGAGGAGGCCGAGCAGGCCGGGCAGAGCGAGGTACAGGAGCTGCGGGCTCAGGTGGCCCAGATGTCTGAGGCGTTGCGGCGCCAGGAGGTGGCGGCCAGGCGCCAGGAGGAAAATATGGAGCGCATGATGCGCATGCTGGAGCAGAGGGCACCCCCTGTGGCACCACCATCAGTACCTCCGGATATGACATCCTCGACCTCGTCACAGATTCCTCCGTTGACGGAGACAGAGCAGAGGGAGCTCATGGATCGACTATCCTTTATCAGCAAGTTTCACCCCCCGCGGTTCGCAGGTCAGAGTTCGGAGCCGTGGGAGGTTGAGAACTGGATTGCGGCCATGGAGAAATTGTTTGAGAACCTCTTCATCAAGGAAGAACATCAGGTACATTTGGGGGCGCACTTTTTGGAGAAGGACGCCGAGACTTGGTGGCGTCGAGTTCGTCCAGTGGGACCACCGGGAGTACAGTTATTGACGTGGGCGGAGTTTCGTGCTTTGCTACTCAGAGCCTATTTTCCTGACAGTGCAAAGCAGAAACTAGAAGGGGATCTTCGACGATTGCAGCAGGGTGATCGACCACTTCATGAGTACGTTAATGAGTTTCAGCGGTTATTGAGCTGTGTGCCTCATGTTGCCCGGGATGAGGCCCAGAGGGTTGAGCTTTTTGAGAGAGGGTTGCATCCGGATATTTATCCCCTTGTGCATTCGCGTAGAGCGCCGACTCTGGATGCGGCAATTGAGCATGCTCGGTGGGTTGACCGAGGATTTGTGGTTATGTCAGAGATGGAGCGAGCGCCATGGACCAGCTCCGGGGAGAGACATCTGTTACGGAATTTGAGTTGGCGTAGTTTCGTGAAAGTCTCAAGTCTTGAAGATTGAAGGTAAAGAAAGTTGGATCGTTTAACTCAATCTCAAGAAAGAAGAATTCAAAAGGATCAGGTATGATTAACCTAAGATTTTGTGTGATCCGAATACTTCTTGTAGTGTAGAAACACTTGGAAGAATCTTTCATTGCATAAAAATTAAAAACTGGACTTGGGACATGTTCAGGATCCGGATCAGGTTGTTCGATCCGGATCCCGAAGGTGGTTCGTTCATACACCAGTTCAATCCGGATCGTAGCCTCTCTTGATCCGGATCCCGAACACTGAGTTTACCATCTTCCTTGAACGATCCGGATCAGGCTTCGCAATCCGGATCCCGAACGTTGATGTTTGGTGAACTGTATGAACGATCCGGATCAAGCACTTCGATCCGGATCCCGAACCTTCGTTTTTCTGGAATTGCCTGACTCGTTGCGACGATCCGGATCACAGTTAATCCGATCCGGATCGCCGTCCGTAAAATCTCCAGAAATGTTAGGTTTTTGATTCTTATCTCCTTCCTAGGGTTTCTAACCTATAAATAGACCCTATGATTCTTTTTCTAGGGTTAATCCACTGTGAATCGAAATAGCCGTCATTTTCATGTATCATCTTATACGGCTCTAAGATCCACATATAGAGAAGAAAGGAAATCATTAGAGAATACTCTATGTTTCTTCATCTATATTGATTAGTTTGATTCTAGGTTTTCATACTCACATCTTGAGTTGAATCAAACTAATGAATACTTAGATGGTATTTCCGATCTATCTTTGATCTAAGTATTCGGCGGATCATCACCACCCAAAACAACGATTTACCCCAAAAATCGGCGCGTGGATTCGCGTGTCCTTGTGGATTCAAGGTTCAACCGCTCTCGTGGATTCGGAGCGAGGCACGTTCGTGGATTCGAAGGGTGCTATTGGGTGAAGGCCGTGGATTCGGTCGGACGTCGTGGATTCGACGTTGGACGCCGTGGATTCGGCGTTGGGCGCAGATCGTGGATTCGAGAAGCGTCGCGGAGCGAGCGGAGAAGATCCTCTAGGAGCGTATGGAAAAGGTTGAGTCGTAAGTGTGTACGGTAAATCACCTTGTACGTGTTTTAATTCTAGTGGATTTCTGCCGTGCTATCGGTCTCGTGGTTTTTTACTCCGGTGATGGAGTTTTCCACGTAAAAATCTTGCGTATTATTTTTATTTCCGCATTGGGTTTTTATCGCAACGATTTTTGAGTGTTTATGCGTTTACACCTATTCACCCCCCTCTAGGTGTTTTTTCCCCTATTTAGATCCGTATTACATATAACCCAACAAGTGGTATCAGAGAGGGAATAGGGTTGTAAACAATGGTTGAAGGTGGAAACATCAACCGACCCCCGTTCTTCGATGGAACAAATTATGCGTACTGGAAAGTACGGATGAAAGCCTTTTTAATTTCCATCGACGAACGGGTGTGGCAATCGATTGAATTAGGATGGACTAATCCAACTGAATTTATTGGTGATGTTCGCACCTTAAAACCTAGGTCGAAATGGACCAAGGAAGAGTTAGATTCATCTTCTTACAATGGCAAGGGAATTAATGCTATCTTTAATGCCTTATCTCAAACTGAATTCTCTCGCGTCTCGGCATGTGAGACTGCGAAAGAAATCTGGGATGTCCTTCAGGTTACACATGAGGGAACTAATCTCGTGAAGATTCAGAAACTGCAAATGCTCACGAGCAAGTTTGACTCTATCTTAATGGCAGAAAATGAATCTTTCACGGACTACTATACACGATTGCAAGACATCGTAAACTCATGTGCTAATCTGGGAGAGAAGATTCCAGAATTTAAGATTGTAAGAAAGATCTTAAGAACTCTTCCTGAACGATTTCGCCCAAAGGTTACTGCCATTGAAACTATTAAACACCCGGACGAAATACGTGTAGAAGAATTAGTTGGTTCATTACAAACTTATGAAATGACATTTACTACTAACAATTCTTCTGGAAAGGCATCCACTTCTAAGTCTTCAGGTTATGCATTGAAAACAACTAAGGAAGAAGACGCGGATACGTCCTCCTCAGACGATGACGAGAACCTTTCTATGGAGGAATTTGAGAAGCAGCTCGCTCTCTTGACAAGGAAGTTTCGCCGCAATTTTCGAAGTGGTAATTCAAGCAAATCTCCATCCTTCGGAAAGTCGAACAAAGGCAAGGGTACTTCAGGTTACAAGTCAAGAAAGCAAGAGAACTTCTCAAAGGATAAGAAAAGTTCAGAAGGACAACTACAATGCTTCAAATGTCGAGGCTACGGCCACATTGCAACGGAATGTCCTAACAAGTATCCGGCAAAGAAGAAGGCGATGCAAGTCGTCACTTGGGATGACAACTCAACGTCAAATGAGTCGTCTTCGAGTGATGAAGAAAAGAGCTCCACCGCATTCCACGCGTCCGTATCTTCACCCTTCATGTGCTTTATGGCAAGTACATCTGAGTCGTTGTCCAACTCCACTGTTGAAAAGAACGCAACGGACAACAAATCGGATGATTCGGAAGGTGAAGAATTTGCTCTAGCCTATCACAGATCTTTACGGGATTTAAAGAAACCGGCTAAGCAAAACAAGGGGTTGAGAGGGAGATTGCAGGATCTCGAAGAAGAAGTAAAAAGGGTAACTTCTCTCTCGACCGATCTTGAAGTGGAAAGGGATAAACTGATAAAAGAAAATGTTTCCCTTCAAGAGTCCAATGAGCAACTCGAGAAGAACTATATAGATATGGTGAACAAAGCGAACTATTTCTTGAAGCTCTACGGCGAGGCCCGACGGGAAAAATTGGAAATGACAGAGACCATTTGCCAACTCAAGGATGACTTACAGCAATTTTCTTTAGGAAGGAGTAAGTTGGATAAACTTCTTGGTCTTGGTCAAACAAACAAGTTCGGCCTCGGATACAATCGAACTGAAGACAATTTTAGTTCGGCTGGGACAGTCTTTGTGCCTCAGTCGGTATCTCCTTCTCCGACACCGGAAATCATGACAACCAACGACAACAAGCCTACTTCATCCTCTTCAGAATCGTCAAGCACAAAGGTATGTTTTCGTTGTAATTTTGCAGGGCACATTGGAAGAAATTGCAAGACTGGAGCTCAAGGATCAAATCAACCACATCTTGCAACTGCTACCAATAAGTTCACTCCATGGAATTCAAAGAAGGATTCTCCTAAAGAAAAGGACATTGGTAGTACTTCAAACAAGACGTCTTCATCAAGGAAAACTTCTCAACCATTGCCAACATACTCCAAAACTCAAAAGGTTTGGGTATGCAAAGGTGAAACCCCTCCTTGTCTTTAATCGTTTTACGATTAAATCTTGTGTAGTTTATGTAGACTATTTTCTTTTCTTCTTTTTCTTTTGGCCGACCCGTCAACCATCTTTGGGAGGTAAATGGTACATTTTTTTTTTATTATTGGTTGATGATTTCTCTCGGTTTTCTTGGGTAGCATTTTTAAAAGAGAAAGCTGATACGTTTGACTCTTTTCATGAGATTTGCCATCGTATTATGATTGAAAAGAATGAAAAGATCATTCGTGTTAGAAGTGATAGAGGTGGAGAATTCATAAATTCAAAATTCATTGATTTTTGCACTTCAAATGGAATTAAACATGAATTCTCGACACCCTATACACCTCAGCAGAATGGTGTTGTTGAGCGCAAGAACAGGGTTGTTCAAGAGATGGCGCGTGTGATGCTTCATAGCCGGAATTTACCGCTAATTTTTTGGGCTGAAGCCGTGAACACCGCTGTCTATGTCATTAATAGAGCTTACTTGCGCCCAGGAACTTTAAATACACCATATGAGCTGTGGTTTAGTAGAAAACCCAATATCAAATATTTTCGTGTCTTCGGGAGTCGATGTTACATTTTACGTGACCGTGAAAATCTTGGAAAGTTCGACTCTCGAAGTGATGAAGGGATCTTTTTGGGTTATTCTACGAATAGCAGAGCATATCGAGTATTTAACATTGAATCTAAGACGATCGTAGAATCTATAAATGTTAAAGTAGATGAAGCTTTTCACTTTGAAACTGGAAAATCTACCCTCGATATCTCTCTAGATGATGATTCTCCTGCTAGTGCATCTTCTCATAATAATACTTCCAATATTAATGATGCATCTAATGGTTCTTCTAGTTTATCTGATGTGCAGGAATCATCTCATATATCTCCAAGTACTCCGTTTCAACAAACGTTACGAATCTCCAAGGATCATCCGGAATCGAATATTATTGGAGATCCACAAGAAGGAGTCAGAACTCGGAGGCAGTTGGTTTGTGGATTCGCTTGCTACGTATCTTTAATCGAACCAAAGAACATAGATGAAGCTCTTCAGGATGACTACTGGATTAAAGCAATGCAGGAAGAGCTCCATCAATTTGAGCGAAACAAAGTCTGGGAATTAACGAAGCCTCCAAAGCAACACAATGTGATAGGTACCAAATGGATCTTCAAGAACAAGAAAAATGAGGATGGTACTATCATCAGGAACAAGGCACGATTAGTTGCTCAAGGCTACTCTCAAGTAGAAGGTATAGACTTTGATGAAACCTTCGCCCCTGTAGCTAGACTCGAGTCCATTCGTATACTATTTGCTATTGCTTGTCATTTTAAAATCAAATTATTTCAAATGGACGTTAAGAGCGCATTTCTAAATGGGTTTTTAAATGAGGAAGTTTATGTGGCTCAACCGAAAGGTTTTGTAGATCATAAACAACCTAACCATGTTTTTCGTTTGAAAAAGGCTCTGTACGGTCTGAAACAAGCACCGCGAGCATGGTACGAAAGGTTAACAAAGCACCTTTTGGAGAAGGGCTATACTCGAGGGGGAGCTGATAGGACTCTCTTTGTGAAGCATTATCAAAGCAATTTCATTGTAGCACAAATCTATGTCGATGACATTGTATTTGGCGCAACAAGAGATAACGATGCTTCTAAATTCGCGGAGACCATGGAAAGCGAATTTGAGATGTCCATGATGGGCGAATTGACTTATTTCCTTGGATTGCAAATTAAACAAAAAGATGAAGGTATTCACTTGAGTCAATCCAAGTATGCAATGGAGTTGGTCAAAAAGTTTGATCTAGAAAATTGTAAAAATTTTCCGACTCCAATGGGAACTAGCCACAAGGGACTTGGAAGTGAATCACATAGTGAGAATGTAGACGAGAAACTGTATCGAAGTATGATTGGAAGTCTACTTTACCTCACGGCTAGTCGCCCAGATATATCTTTTGGTGTTGGGATTTGCGCGAGATATCAATCAGCACCAAAGGAGGTTCACCTGAAAGCGGTGAAAAGGATCATCCGGTATATCAAAGGATCAATTAATTTCGGAATTTGGTATCCTATGGGAACAAGTTTGGATATTGTTGGATACTCAGATGCCGATTGGGCAGGATCAGTGGATGATCGGAAAAGCACGAGTGGTGCATGCTTCTATCTTGGCCGTTGCCTTGTTGCATGGCACAGTAAAAAGCAGAACTGCATAGCACTCTCGACTGCCGAAGCGGAATACATTTCAGCTGGAAGTTGCTCAACTCAACTCATTTGGATGAAAAGCGTATTGAGCGACTTCCGCATTTCAGCATCTTCGGTAACAATACTTTGTGACAACACTAGTGCAATTAACATTTCTAAAAACCCTGTGTTGCACTCTAGAACAAAACATATTGAACTTAGATATCATTTTCTTAGAGAGCTAGTTGAATCAAATACTCTTCAACTTTCATATATTTCAACTGAGGATCAATTAGCTGACATTCTAACAAAACCTTTGGATCAAAAACGTTTTATTCATTTACGAAAAGCCATTGGGATGCTTTCCTTGAAATAATCTTCTTTTGAAATCTTTGCTTAGGATAGGTTTTGTATTTGTTTTTGTTTTGTTCATTATCTATGTTTGTACATAGGACATTAATTGAGCATAGATCATAATTGACTTTAATTGCATCTTTTCGCACATTTAGAAATTTATTATGCTTTTGCCATCATAATATTTCACTGTTGCAATGATCATTTATATTAATTAAATCATCTTCTAAGTGATCAAAGTCAATTTCTCTCTCTCTATGATCTCTTGGTATAGTCATTATCTTATTTGACTGCTTAGTCGAGTATGAAATCGAGATCAATATTTGGTTGAATACTTTATATCTTAAATAATTGATAGCCAATTGAGGGGGAGTCATAGAAAAGGTAAAATGCTCAAAAGATGTGGAAAGAGTTACATCCCAATGAGGAGTGTGAAAACTACCACCACATGGAGGAAAGAGCTACCACCTCGGTCGTCCGAGTATTGTGTGCAGCTACCACATGTATACCAAGCATGGTTGTTCAAATTTTTGATTAAGTAAAATGCATGTTGAAATACTTGACTCTGTCAAATTTCAAGGTTGGTATAAGGTGGGTTTTTAAAGAAAGATGCTCAAAGAGGCACTCTCTTCAACAGATTGTCTAGATACATTATCTATTATATTTGGGATTTCAAACATCTATTGATCTTTGTATTTCATTTTCTTTACTGAATTGATGATTGATAAAGGCATTACTCATAAGATCAAGTTAGATGTAATTGAAGGTGTTCAACTTTAAGGGATTTAATTTTTGTAAATTTTCGTTTCATTTTGGATATTATTGATAGATTTGGCATAATCTAATTCTTGTTGTATGAAACGAGATTTTTGTTTAAAGTTGATACACATTTGCGCTTACAATCTTTTTCTGGTTTTTCTTGAATTTCTCTGAAATTTTCTAAAGAAAAAGTTGGGGCCCGATCCGGATCGGGCTAGATGATCCGGATCCCGAACGCAGGAATTCTTCTGCGGGCTGACGATCCGGATTGTATCTGCCGATCCGGATCCCGAACGCAGGTTCTCACTGCAGGTAGCCGATCCGGATCGCAGTTATGAACTGATCCGGATCGCGGCTAGGTTTTATAAAGAACGAAAGGGGTTTTTTGATTTCTTTTACTCCAATCTTTTGTTCCAAAGTTTCCAGAGCCTCTCTCTCTAGATTTCATCCTTCCTGGAAGCTTTCAAACTCAAGTTCTTCAACTCCAGTAAGTTTTATTGATCAAAATCTCGGTGTTTCACCGTTTTTCTCTTTTCCTCCTCAAACGTGATGAATTTCTTGGATCAACTTTGTTTGTGGATGGTTTTTGATCAAATTTCTTTTGAAATAAGAACTCTGGGTAGATTAGTTTTGATTATATGCTAGGTATTCTCCTGATCAACGGATTTTTAGGCTTCGATTTCTAAAATTTCGGTTTTAGGGCATATAATAAGGATTTTCGAAAATCATGCAATTGATCTATTTTTAAAAGTCCTTTTGCAAAACTAATTTGATTCTTAGTCTCTCTACATGATTATGATTGTTTGGGTACAATTTTTCAATCCTTGAAAATTAACAATTTTTCATGTGTTCTTGAGTTGGTCTACACAGGATTCCTTTTCTCAAGAAACCATTAGCAATGGTGATCACTTGGATTGTTCTCCTACTTGCGGCTATGGTTCATACGAGAGACACCGTCAAGCCCAAGAGGGCTAAGAAGGGCTAAGAAAGCGAAGAAAGCTAAAGATGATTCCGATACAGAATCTGAAACGGAATCAATTAATTGGGGATGAACTGCCAGTTGAAGCAACGACTGTTCCGACTGCTTCAAAGGGAAAAGCACCTGCAGAAACATCAAAGGCTCCGCCCACTGCTGCTGAGAAAGGCAAAGCTCCAATGGAAGAAACTTCTGGGAAGACAAGAAGAAAAAGTATTGCTCGCAAAAGAGGGAGTGCACAAGGAATCTCCATTGAGCAACCAGCTGATAGGCAAGCACCTCCTCAAGACTTTGTCAGCTCGGCTAGAATAAGGATTTTGAAAACAGAGAATGCATTGGAGAAAGGCATGTTGATGTAAAAGCCTTAAAGCAGCGTTCTCAAACGTTGGGACTTTGTTTGACCAGAGAGGTCTTGCTTCCATTTGCGATTTCCCGGAGACCACTGGGTATTGTCTTCACTCAGTGAGGATGTTTTATCAGAATGCCTGCTATCTAGTTGATCAAGAAAGCGGGCGTCGGGATTTTCAAACATTAGTCAAGAATGTCAGAATCAAAGTAACGCCTCAGCTAATTGGTGAAGTACTAGGGATGGACGCCCGAGCCGATGGCACTCATTACCTGAAGAATCAAGCCTTCAACACCTACTCCTGGAGAGTGGTAGTTGATGGAATCTGTGTTCCAAATACTCGGTCGACAGGAAACTCCGTTTTCTCGAAAGAACTACGACCAGAGTACCGCATCTTAAACCTTATTGTTTGTTACAATATTATTCCAAACATGAACACAAAGGTTCTTCGGTGGGAAGAATGATATTCCTTTATCTACTTGGAAACCCCGCAGCAGCAATGGGAGCTAACTTAAACATTCCCTACGTCATCTGGTCAAGGATGGCTACGATATGTGGAGCAAGCTCATCCGTCAGAGAGACTACCTTTTCCAATGATCATCATGCGCATTCTTCGCAAATTTAAAGCTGACACAAATGCGAGTTCCTATCTGCACAGTCTAGGAACGATCAATGACACAACAATTGTAAAGTCTCTTTCGACAAAGCCAGATGAACCTTTCATACCTCTTCACCGGCAACGAGAACAACGACAACAAGCAACAACCTCTGCACCGGCAGCAGCTCCTCCAGTCCAACCAGCACCACCATCACAACCAGCACCTCCGGCACAACAAGCACCGCAATCAACTTCTGATGATGATGCATCTGTTACCTCAATCTATAAAGAACAGCAAAGGCTCTCCAACGAGCAAGAACGTATATCAAATGAACTAATTGAGGTAAAGGAAGAAATAAAGAAGGTAAATAAAAATCAATCAGCAATGAACAAGCGAATAAAGAAGATTTTCCAAATCCTCGGCTGTATCAGTTCAGACGAGTCTGAATAATCCGTATCCTTCTAATTTCTGTTTATTATGCATATGTTTAAATCCTTCTGTTGTGCAGGTTTTTAAGTTTTAATTTGAGTTTTTAGTTCTCTAACTTAAACTGTTAACCATTCTCTCCACTTCTGTAATCTTTGGCTTTATTTGTGACAAAAAGGGGGAGAGAGTTTAGAACAATGATTTGAACAATGACCAATACAATGAACATGATTGTGAAAATCTTGATGATGAAGATTTGTATACATCAAGGTAAGTATATCTTCAACTTCAACTTTGGTTTTCATCTTGTGATTGTTTGCATGTCTCGACTAACTATTCGACTAACTATTTGGGCATGTAATATAACTAACAAGTTGATGTTGGACTAACATTTTGTGACATTTGGTTTTAATTGCATAGAAGATATGTTGGTTTTTGACTATGATTCTCTTACATATCTGAATTCTCAAATGTCATGATGACAGATAAACTCTATCTCTGTACTAGGTTTTGTATGCTAAATATTCTTGAGGTATCTAACGATCTCTTTTGTCAAGAATGATTTCTTTGTGCAGAGAGTACAGATGTCTAAGTCTAGAGTCTGTTTTAGGAGTTTATCTCATGTTTTAAATTTTTGGATCTCCATTGTAAATTTTTGTTGTATGGTGATAGCAACAAAAATATCTTTTTGAATTTTCTTTAGTGGATCTGTGTTTTGTCACGAAACCGCCAAAGGGGAGATTGTTACGGAATTTGAGTTGGCGTAGTTTCGTGAAAGTCTCAAGTCTTGAAGATTGAAGGTGAAGAAAGTTGGATCATTTAACTCAATCTCAAGAAAGAAGAATTCAAAAGGATCAGGTATGTTTACCTAAAGATTTTGTGTGATCCGAATACTTCTTGTAGTGTAGAAACACTTGGAAGAATCTTTCATTGCATAAAAATCAAAAACTGGACTTGGGACATGTTCAGGATCCGGATCAGGTTGTTCGATCCGGATCCCGAAGGTGGTTCGTTCATACACCAGTTCAATCCGGATCGTAGCCTCTCTTGATCCGGATCCCGAACACTGAGTTTACCATCTTCCTTGAACGATCCGGATCAGGCTTCGCAATCCGGATCCCGAACGTTGATGTTTGGTGAACTGTATGAACGATCCGGATCAAGCACTTCGATCCGGATCCCGAACCTTCGTTTTTCTGGAATTGCCTGACTCGTTACGACGATCCGGATCACAGTTAATCCGATCCGGATCGCCGTCCGTAAAATCTCCAGAAATGTTAGGTTTTTGATTCTTATCTCCTTCCTAGGGTTTCTAACCTATAAATAGACCCTATGATCTTTTTCTAGGGTTAATCCACTGTGAATCGAAATAGCCGTCATTTTCATATATCATCTTATACGGCTCTAGATCCACATATAGAGAAGAAAGGAAATCATTAGAGAATACTCTATGTTTCTTCATCTATATTGATTAGTTTGATTCTAGGTTTTCATACTCACATCTTGAGTTGAATCAAACTAATGAATACTTAGATGGTATTTCCGATCTATCTTTGATCTAAGTATTCGGCGGATCATCACCACCCAAAACAACGATTTACCCCAAAAATCGGCGCGTGGATTCGCGTGTCCTTGTGGATTCAAGGTTCAACCGCTCTCGTGGATTCGGAGCGAGGCACGTTCGTGGATTCGAAGGGTGCTATTGGGTGAAGACCGTGGATTCGGTCGGACGTCGTGGATTCGACGTTGGACGCCGTGGATTCGGCGTTGGGCGCAGATCGTGGATTCGAGAAGCGTCGCGGAGCGAGCGGAGAAGATCCTCTAGGAGCGTATGGAAAAGGTTGAGTCGTAAGTGTGTACGGTAAATCACCTTGTACGTGTTTTAATTCTAGTGGATTTCTGCCGTGTTATCGGTCCCGTGGTTTTTTACTCCGGTGATGGAGTTTTCCACGTAAAAATCTTGCGTATTATTTTTATTTCCGCATTGGGTTTTTATCGCAACGATTTTTGAGTGTTATACGTTTACACCTATTCACCCCCCTCTAGGTGTTTTTTCCCCTATTTAGATCCGTATTACATATAACCCAACAACATCCAGTGCCGCCTGATTTTGGACAGTCTAGTAGATCGGGACCCCCGGGCCGCCACCATCCCAGTCTGAGGGTCTGGATTTCAGAGGAGACGGAATCAGAGGTCCCCCTCAGCCGAGGCACCAGCCAGCAGTTTCAGGTTGAGTGTGTCATTTGCGGTGGGCCGCATGCAGTGCATTGCATGTGGACATAGGCAGGGCGATGCTTTTCGTGTGGACAGACGGGACATTTTCAGGTCGCATGCCCTCACGGTAGACTTTCGGTGATCCGCTGCGACGGCACCCCCGCTACCTCTTCCGGAGGAAGAGCTCCTCCGACTTACCGCCAGCCAGATGAGCCACGACGTCGAGGCAGTCAGGACGACGATCACCCACATCGAGAGGATGAGTTTGGGCTGCTCGTTTGGTGGGCGCCAGGTTAGCGGATTAGTGGTACTTGGTATAGACTTTCTTTCCTAGTGGATTTGAGATCAGAGTTTTACATCCCTACATGGTTGAGTGTTGGATAGTGGTTTGAGTTGCGGCACAGCAGGGACAGCTTCACACATCTCTCTCTCCTTGTTTTCTCGTCTTGACGCCGAAACTGGCGAACGGAGCGAAAAATTCCGATGACTACTCCAAATGGAGACGATGCTGGAACCTGTTCTTATTTGATGATCGGGGCGAAGGCATCGGTCCTTTGGAAATTTTGACTTTCGCTATTTTCGGTTGCTTTTCAAGTGAGAGAGAGTTGGAGTTGATGATAGTCCTGAGTTGGTTTCTGTGGTAGGGTGTGTGTTTTTGGTTTCGAGGACGACCTTTTGAAGGAGGGGAGAATGTAGAAGTACCCCGGTCTTCGATAGCGCGCCGACCACACAGATGCCTTGGAGCATAGAGTTGCCTTGAGCATGTTGCATCTGAGTTTACAGTTGATGCCAGGGTTATTCGGATCAATAACGCAGAAGCTCCAGCTCGATTCGGGGTTTTTCCGGGCTTTGTAGGCTGATTGAGAATGAGATTGGGAAATTTCCGACTTCACCGTGGAGTGCCGGAAATTCAGGAACACTTGGAACAGGTGTACTTTCAGATTACAACGAGGTTCGGGAGGTTCCCGGACTGACGCGGAGGATCCGGAGGCAAAAAGTGAGTCTTAACTAGCAATTTTGGAAGCCGGTAATTGATTTGAGCACCCCGACTCAACGACGAGCTTTTTTGAAGAGAAAAAGCTGTGGACACATGTGCTTGTTTTGATTTACCATCGAGGTTCGGGAGGTCCGGACTGACGCGGAGGACCCGGAGGCAAAAAGTGAGCCGGAACTGGCAATTTTGGAGCCGTATTTGATTTGAGCACCCCGACTCAACGGATGAGCTTTTGAAGAGAAAAAGCTGTGAGCGCGTGTACTTTTGATTTACAGTGGAGTTCGGGAGTTTCCGGGCAGCGGCGGAGAGCCCGAAGGCAAACAAGTGAGTTGAGTTGGATTTTTGGAATTAGTTAATTAATTAATTAAATTTAATAAAGCTTTTGCTTTATAAAAAGGGCTCAACCCCTCCCTCTGCAGCAGAGAAGAAAGAAAGAAGAAAGAAAGAAGAAAGAAGATACGGAAAAGGAAAAGAAGGAGAAGAAAGAAAAGAGTTTGGACCGGTTCTCGGTTTTTGGACTCACCGTTGAGGCCGCGTGGACTCGTGGGCGTGCGGCGATCATCGTCGGGTAAGCAAAATTTCGATTTTTTGGGTTTTTTGGAGGTTTGTGCAGTTTTGAATTTTGGCTTTTGGTGTTTTGAGAGCTTGGGATTTTATTTGTTTTTAAAGCTAAATTTGGATTTGGGGATCTTTCCGGATTTATGGGGATTTTTGTTAGCGTTTCCGTCTGCCCGCGGCCGCGCGCGGGCTCGCTCAGCAACGGCGCCACGGGCGCGCGCCAGGGTCTGCTGTTTGCAGCACCCTGCGCGCATGCCGCTGGGCGGTGCGCGCGCAGCAACGAGCTTAGGTGTTGGTTATTTAGATTTTCAATTATTTTCAAATAATTTTGAGATTTTCATTAGTTTTAAATTTTGACTTTTTATAAGAAGTTAAGATTTTTTTTTTGAAAATGCCTATAAATAGTAGAAAATTTTAGAAAATTTTGTGAAATTTTTAGAAAATTAGAGAAGGAAATTTAGAAGAGAATAAGAGAACAATAAAGAAAAT
>CM055066.1:20935350-20978736 GCA_029204045.2 Tillandsia leiboldiana
GGTATCAGAGCGGGAATAGGGTTGTAACAATGGTTGAAGGTGGAAACATCAACCGACCCCCGTTCTTCGATGGAACAAATTATGCGTACTGGAAAGTACGGATGAAAGCCTTTTAATTTCCATCGACGAACGGGTGTGGCAATCAATTGAATTAGGATGGTCTAATCCAACTGAATTTATTGGTGATGTTCGCACCTTAAAACCTAGGTCGAAATGGACCAAGGAAGAGTTAGATTCATCTTCTTACAATGGCAAGGGAATTAATGCTATTTTTAATGCCTTATCTCAAACTGAATTCTCTCGCGTCTCGGCATGTGAGACTGCGAAAGAAATCTGGGATGTTCTTCAGGTTACACATGAGGGAACTAACCTCGTGAAGATTCAGAAACTGCAAATGCTTACGAGCAAGTTTGACTCTATCTTAATGGCAGAAAATGAATCTTTCACGGACTACTATACACGATTGCAAGACATCGTAAACTCATGTGCTAATCTGGGAGAGAAGATTCCAGAATTTAAGATTGTAAGAAAGATCTTAAGAACTCTTCCTGAACGATTTCGCCCAAAGGTTACTGCCATTGAAACTATTAAACACCCGGACGAAATACGTGTAGAAGAATTAGTTGGTTCATTACAAACTTATGAAATGACATTTACTACTAACAATTCTTCTGGAAAGGCATCCACTTCTAAGTCTTCAGGTTATGCGTTGAAAACAACTAAGGAAGAAGACGCGGATACATCCTCCTCAGACGATGACGAGAACCTTTCTATGGAGGAATTTGAGAAGCAGCTCGCTCTCTTGACAAGGAAGTTTCGCCGCAACTTTCGAAGGGGTAATTCAAGCAAATCTCCATCCTTCGGAAAGTCGAACAAAGGCAAGGGTACTTCAAGTTACAAGTCAAGAAAGCAAGAGAACTTCTCAAAGGATAAGAAAAGTTCAGAAGGACAACTACAATGCTTCAAATGTCGAGGCTACGGCCACATTGCAACGGAGTGTCCTAACAAGTATCCGGCAAAGAAGAAGGCGATGCAAGTCGTCACTTGGGATGACAACTCAACGTCAAATGAGTCGTCTTCGAGTGATGAAGAAAAGAGCTCCACCGCATTCCACGCGTCCGTCTCTTCACCCTTCATGTGCTTTATGGCAAGTACATCTGAGTCGTTGTCCAACTCCACTGTTGAAAAGAATGCAACGGACAACGAATCGGATGATTCGGAAGGTGAAGAATTTGCTCTAGCCTATCACAGATCTTTACGGGATTTAAAGAACCGGCTAAGCAAAACAGGGGTTGAGAGGGAGATTGCAGGATCTCGAAGAAGAAGTAAAAAGGGTAACTTCTCTCTCGACCGATCTTGAAGTGGAAAGGGATAACTGATAAAAGAAAATGTTTCCCTTCAAGAGTCCAATGAGCAACTCGAGAAGAACATATAGATATGGTGAACAAAGCGAACTATTCTTGAAGCTCTACGGCGAGGCCCGACGAAAATTGGAAATGACAGAGACCATTTTCCAACTCAAGGATGACTTACAGCAATTTTTTTAGGAAGGAGTAAGTTGGATAAACTTCTTGGTCTTGGTCAAACAAACAAGTTCGGCCTCGGATACAATCGAACTGAAGACAATTTTAGTTCGGTTGGGACAGTCTTTGTGCCTCAGTCGGTATCTCCTCCTCCGACACCGGAAATCATGACAACCAACGACAACAAGCCTACTTCATCCTCTTCAGAATCGTCAAGCACAAAGGTATGTTTTCGTTGTAATTTTGCAGGGCACATTGGAAGAAATTGCAAGATTGGAGCTCAAAGATCAAATCAACCACATCTTGCAACTGCTACCAATAAGTTCACTCCATGGAATTCAAAGAAGGATTTTCCTAAGAAAAGGACATTGGTAGTACTTCAAACAAGACGTCTTCATCAAGGAAAACTTCTCAACCATTGCCAACATACTCCAAAACTCAAAAGGTTTGGGTATGCAAAGGTGAACCCCTCCTTGTCTTTAATCGTTCTACGATTAAATCTTGTGTAGTTTATGTAGACTATTTTCTTTTCTTCTTTTTCTTTTGGCCGACCCGTCAACCATCTTTGGGAGGTAAATGGTACATTTTTATTATTGGTTGATGATTGCTCTCGTTTCTTGGGTAGCATTTTAAAAGAGAAGCTGATACGTTTGACTCTTTTCATGAGATTTGCCATCGTATTATGATTGAAAAGAATGAAAAGATCATTCGTGTTAGAAGTGATAGAGGTGGAGAATTCATAAATTCAAAATTCATTGATTTTTGCACTTCAAATGGAATTAAACATGAATTCTCGACACCCTATACACCTCAGCAGAATGGTGTTGTTGAGCGCAAGAACAGGGTTGTTCAAGAGATGGCGCGTGTGATGCTTCATAGCCGGAATTTACCGCTAATTTTTTGGGCTGAAGCCGTGAACACCGCTGTCTATGTCATTAATAGAGCTTACTTGCGCCCAGGAACTTTAAATACACCATATGAGCTGTGGTTTAGTAGAAAACCCAATATCAAATATTTTCGTGTCTTCGGGAGTCGATGTTACATTTTACGTGACCGTGAAAATCTTGGAAAGTTTCGACTCTCGAAGTGATGAAGGGATCTTTTGGGTTATTCTACGAATAGCAGAGCATATCGAGTATTTAACATTGAATCTAAGACGATCGTAGAATCTATAAATGTTAAAGTAGATGAAGCTTTTCACTTTGAAACTGGAAAATCTACCCTCGATATCTCTCTAGATGATGATTCTCCTGCTAGTGCATCTTCTCATAATAATACTTCCAATATTAATGATGCATCTAATGGTTCTTCTAGTTTATCTGATGTGCAGGAATCATCTCATATATCTCCGAGTACTTCCGTTTCAACAAACGTTACGAATCTCCAAGGATCATCCGGAATCGAATATTATTGGAGATCCACAAGAAGGAGTCAGAACTCGGAGGCAGTTGGTTTGTGGATTCGCTTGCTACGTATCTTTAATCGAACCAAAGAACATAGATGAAGCTCTTCAGGATGACTACTGGATTAAAGCAATGCAGGAAGAGCTCCATCATTGAGCGAAACAAAGTCTGGGAATTAACGAAGCCTCCAAAGCAACACAATGTGATAGGTACCAAATGGATCTTCAAGAACAAGAAAAATGAGGATGGTACTATCATCAGGAACAAGGCACGATTAGTTGCTCAAGGCTACTCTCAAGTAGAAGGTATAGACTTTGATGAAACCTTCGCCCCTGTAGCTAGACTCGAGTCCATTCGTATACTATTTGCTATTGCTTGTCATTTTAAAATCAAATTATTTCAAATGGACGTTAAGAGCGCATTTCTAAATGGGTTTTTAAATGAGGAAGTTTATGTGGCTCAACCGAAAGGTTTTGTAGATCATAAACAACCTAACCATGTTTTTCGTTTGAAAAAGGCTCTGTACGGTCTGAAACAAGCACCGCGAGCATGGTACGAAAGGTTAACAAAGCACCTTTTGGAGAAGGGCTATACTCGAGGGGGAGCTGATAGGACTCTCTTTGTGAAGCATTATCAAAGCAATTTCATTGTAGCACAAATCTATGTCGATGACATTGTATTGGCGCAACAAGAGATAACGATGCTTCTAAATTCGCGGAGACCATGGGAAAGCGAATTTGAGTGTCCATGATGGGCGAATTGACTTATTTCCTTGATTGCAAATTAAACAAAAAGATGAAGGTATTCACTTGAGTCAATCCAAGTATGCAATGGAGTTGGTCAAAAAGTTTGATCTAGAAAATTGTAAAATTTTCCGACTCCAATGGGAACTAGCCACAAGGGACTTGGAAGTGAATCACATAGTGAGAATGTAGACGAGAAACTGTATCGAAGTATGATTGGAAGTCTACTTTACCTCACGGCTAGTCGCCCAGATATATCTTTTGGTGTTGGGATTTGCGCGAGATATCAATCAGCACCAAAGGAGGTTCACCTGAAAGCGGTGAAAAGGATCATCCGGTATATCAAAGGATCAATTAATTTCGGAATTTGGTATCCTATGGGAACAAGTTTGGATATTGTTGGATACTCAGATGCCGATTTGGGCAGGATCAGTGGATGATCGGAAAAGCACGAGTGGTGCATGCTTCTATCTTGGCCGTTGCCTTGTTGCATGGCACAGTAAAAAGCAGAACTGCATAGCACTCTCGACTGCCGAAGCGGAATACATTTCAGCTGGAAGTTGCTCAACTCAACTCATTTGGATGAAAAGCGTATTGAGCGACTTCCGCATTTCAGCATCTTCGGTAACATACTTTGTGACAACACTAGTGCAATTAACATTTCTAAAAACCCTGTGTTGCACTCTAGAACAAAACATATTGAACTTAGATATCATTTTCTTAGAGAGCTAGTTGAATCAAATACTCTTCAACTTTCATATATTTCAACTGAGGATCAATTAGCTGACATTCTAACAAAACCTTTGGATCAAAAAACGTTTTATTCATTTACGAAAAGCCATTGGGATGCTTTCCTTGAAATAATCTTCTTTTTGAAATCTTTGCTTAGGATAGGTTTTGTATTTGTTTTTGTTTTGTTCATTATCTATGTTTGTACATAGGACATTAATTGAGCATAGATCATAATTGACTTTAATTGCATCTTTTCGCACATTTAGAAATTTATTATGCTTTTGCCATCATAATATTTCACTGTTGCAATGATCATTTATATTAATTAAATCATCTTCTAAGTGATCAAAGTCAATTTCTCTCTCTCTATGATCTCTTGGTATAGTCATTATCTTATTTGACTGCTTAGTCGAGTATGAAATCGAGATCAATATTTGGTTGAATACTTTATATCTTAAATAATTGATAGCCAATTGAGGGGGAGTCATAGAAAAGGTAAAATGCTCAAAAGATGTGGAAAGAGTTACATCCCAATGAGGAGTGTGAAAACTACCACCACATGGAGGAAAGAGCTACCACCTCGGTCGTCCGAGTATTGTGTGCAGCTACCACATGTATACCAAGCATGGTTGTTCAAATTTTTGATTAAGTAAAATGCATGTTGAAATACTTGACTCTGTCAAATTTCAAGGTTGGTATAAGGTGGGTTTTTAAAGAAAGATGCTCAAAGAGGCACTCTCTTCAACAGATTGTCTAGATACATTATCTATTATATTTGGGATTTCAAACATCTATTGATCTTTGTATTTCATTTTCTTTACTGAATTGATGATTTGATAAAGGCATTACTCATAAGATCAAGTTAGATGTAATTGAAGGTGTTCAACTTTAAGGGATTTAATTTTTGTAAATTTTCGTTTCATTTTTGGATATTATTGATAGATTTGGCATAATCTAATTCTTGTTGTATGAAACGATGATTTTTGTTTAAAGTTGATACACATTTGCGCTTACAATCTTTTTCTGGTTTTTCTTGAATTTCTCTGAAATTTTCTAAAGAAAAAGTTGGGGCCGATCCGGATCGGGCTAGATGATCCGGATCCCGAACGCAGGAATTCTTCTGCGGGCTGACGATCCGGATTGTATCTGCCGATCCGGATCCCGAACGCAGGTTCTCACTGCAGGTAGCCGATCCGGATCGCAGTTATGAACTGATCCGGATCGCGGCTAGGTTTTATAAAGAACGAAAGGGGTTTTTGATTTCTTTTACTCCAATCTTTTGTTCCAAAGTTTCCAGAGCCTCTCTCTCTAGATTTCATCCTTCCTGGAAGCTTTCAAACTCAAGTTCTTCAACTCCAAGTAAGTTTTATTGATCAAAATCTCGGTGTTTCACCGTTTTTCTCTTTTCCTCCTCAAACGTGATGAATTTCTTGGATCAACTTTGTTTGTGGATGGTTTTTGATCAAATTTCTTTTGAAATAAGAACTCTGGGTAGATTAGTTTTGATTATATGCTAGGTATTCTCCTGATCAACGGATTTTTTAGGCTTCGATTCTAAAATTTCGGTTTTAGGGCATATAATAAGGATTTTCGAAAATCATGCAATTGATCTATTTTTAAAAGTCCTTTTGCAAAACTAATTTGATTCTTAGTCTCTCTACATGATTATGATTGTTTGGGTACAATTTTTCAATCCTTGAAAATTAACAATTTTTTCATGTGTTCTTGAGTTGGTCTACACAGGATTCCTTTTCTCAAGAAACCATTAGCAATGGTGATCACTTGGATTGTTCTCCTACTTGCGGCTATGGTTCATACGAGAGACACCGTCAAGCCCAAGAGGGCTAAGAAGGCTAAGAAAGCGAAGAAAGCTAAAGATGATTCCGATACAGAATCTGAAACGGAATCAATTAATTGGGATGAACTGCAAGTTGAAGCAACGACTGTTCCGACTGCTTCAAAGGGAAAAGCACCTGCAGAAACATCAAAGGCTCCGCCCACTGCTGCTGAGAAAGGCAAAGCTCCAATGGAAGAAACTTCTGGGAAGACAAGAAGAAAAAGTATTGCTCGCAAAAGAGGGAGTGCACAAGGAATCTCCATTGAGCAACCAGCTGATAGGCAAGCACCTCCTCAAGACTTTGTCAGCTCGGCTAGAATAAAGGATTTTGAAAACAGAGAATGCATTGGAGAAAGGCATGTTGATGTAAAAGCCTTAAAGCAGCGTTCTCAAACGTTTGGGACTTTGTTTGACCAGAGAGGTCTTGCTTCCATTTGCGATTTCCCGGAGACCACTGGGTATTGTCTTCACTCAGTGAGGATGTTTTATCAGAATGCCTGCTATCTAGTTGATCAAGAAAGCGGGCGTCGGGATTTTCAAACATTAGTCAAGAATGTCAGAATCAAAGTAACGCCTCAGCTAATTGGTGAAGTACTAGGGATGGACGCCCGAGCCGATGGCACTCATTACCTGAAGAATCAAGCCTTCAACACCTACTCCTGGAGAGTGGTAGTTGATGGAATCTGTGTTCCAAATACTCGGTCGACAGGAAACTCCGTTTTCTCGAAAGAACTACGACCAGAGTACCGCATCTTAAACCTTATTGTTTGTTACAATATTATTCCAAACATGAACACAAAGGTTCTTCGGTGGGAAAGAATGATATTCCTTTATCTACTTGGAAACCCCGCAGCAGCAATGGGAGCTAACTTAAACATTCCCTACGTCATCTGGTCAAGGATGGCACGATATGTGGAGCAAGCTCATCCGTCAGAGAGACTACCTTTTCCAATGATCATCATGCGCATTCTTCGCAAATTTAAAGCTGACACAAATGCGAGTTCCTATCTGCACAGTCTAGGAACGATCAATGACACAACAATTGTAAAGTCTCTTTCGACAAAGCCAGATGAACCTTTCATACCTCTTCACCGGCAACGAGAACAACGACAACAAGCAACAACCTCTGCACCGGCAGCAGCTCCTCCAGTCCAACCAGCACCACCATCACAACCAGCACCTCCGGCACAACAAGCACCGCAATCAACTTCTGATGATGATGCATCTGTTACCTCAATCTATAAAGAACAGCAAAGGCTCTCCAACGAGCAAGAACGTATATCAAATGAACTAATTGAGGTAAAGGAAGAAATAAAGAAGGTAAATAAAAATCAATCAGCAATGAACAAGCGAATAAAGAAGATTTTCCAAATCCTCGGCTGTATCAGTTCAGACGAGTCTGAATAATCCGTATCCTTCTAATTTCTGTTTATTATGCATATGTTTAAATCCTTCTGTTGTGCAGGTTTTTAAGTTTTAATTTGAGTTTTTAGTTCTCTAACTTAAACTGTTAACCATTCTCTCCACTTCTGTAATCTTTGGCTTTATTTGTGACAAAAAGGGGGAGAGAGTTTAGAACAATGATTTGAACAATGAACAATACAATGAACAATGATTGTGAAAATCTTGATGATGAAGATTTTGTATACATCAAGGTAAGTATATCTTCAACTTCAACTTTGGTTTTCATCTTGTGATTGTTTGCATGTCTCGACTAACTATTCGACTAACTATTTGGGCATGTAATATAACTAACAAGTTGATGTTGGACTAACATTTTGTGACATTTGGTTTTTAATTGCATAGAAGATATGTTGGTTTTTGACTATGATTCTCTTACATATCTGAATTCTCAAATGTCATGATGATCAGATAAACTCTATCTCTGTACTAGGTTTTGTATGCTAAATATTCTTGAGGTATCTAACGATCTCTTTTTGTCAAGAATGATTTCTTTGTGCAGAGAGTACAGATGTCTAAGTCTAGAGTCTGTTTTAGGAGTTTATCTCATGTTTTAAATTTTTGGATCTCCATTGTAAATTTTTGTTGTATGGTGATAGCAACAAAAATATCTTTTTGAATTTTCTTTAGTGGATCTGTGTTTTGTCACGAAACCGCCAAAGGGGGAGATTGTTACGGAATTTGAGTTGGCGTAGTTTCGTGAAAGTCTCAAGTCTTGAAGATTGAAGGTGAAGAAAGTTGGATCGTTTAACTCAATCTCAAGAAAGAAGAATTCAAAAGGATCAGGTATGATTAACCTAAGATTTTGTGTGATCCGAATACTTCTTGTAGTGTAGAAACACTTGGAAGAATCTTTCATTGCATAAAAATCAAAAACTGGACTTGGGACATGTTCAGGATCCGGATCAGGTTGTTCGATCCGGATCCCGAAGGTGGTTCGTTCATACACCAGTTCAATCCGGATCGTAGCCTCTCTTGATCCGGATCCCGAACACTGAGTTTACCATCTTCCTTGAACGATCCGGATCAGGCTTCGCAATCCGGATCCCGAACGTTGATGTTTGGTGAACTGTATGAACGATCCGGATCAAGCACTTCGATCCGGATCCCGAACCTTCGTTTTTCTGGAATTGCCTGACTCGTTGCGACGATCCGGATCACAGTTAATCCGATCCGGATCGCCGTCCGTAAAATCTCCAGAAATGTTAGGTTTTTGATTCTTATGTCCTTCCTAGGGTTTCTAACCTATAAATAGACCCTATGATTCTTTTTCTAGGGTTAATCCACTGTGAATCGAAATAGCCGTCATTTTCATATATCATCTTATACGGCTCTAAGATCCACATATAGAGAAGAAAGGAAATCATTAGAGAATACTCTATGTTTCTTCATCTATATTGATTAGTTTGATTCTAGGTTTTCATACTCACATCTTGAGTTGAATCAAACTAATGAATACTTAGATGGTATTTCCGATCTATCTTTGATCTAAGTATTCGGCGGATCATCACCACCCAAAACAACGATTTACCCCAAAAATCGGCGCGTGGATTCGCGTGTCCTTGTGGATTCAAGGTTCAACCGCTCTCGTGGATTCGGAGCGAGGCACGTTCGTGGATTCGAAGGGTGCTATTGGGTGAAGGCCGTGGATTCGGTCGGACGTCGTGGATTCGACGTTGGACGCCGTGGATTCGGCGTTGGGCGCAGATCGTGGATTCGAGAAGCGTCGCGGAGCGAGCGGAGAAGATCCTCTAGGAGCGTATGGAAAAGGTTGAGTCGTAAGTGTGTACGGTAAATCACCTTGTACGTGTTTTAATTCTAGTGGATTTCTGCCGTGTTATCGGTCCCGTGGTTTTTTACTCCGGTGATGGAGTTTTCCACGTAAAAATCTTGCGTATTATTTTTATTTCCGCATTGGGTTTTTATCGCAACGATTTTTGAGTGTTTATGCGTTTACACCTATTCACCCCCCTCTAGGTGTTTTTTCCCCTATTTAGATCCGTATTACATATAACCCAACAACATCCAGTGCCGCCTGATTTTGGACAGTCTAGTAGATCGGGACCCCCGGGGCCGCCACCATCCCAGTCTGAGGGTCGTGGATTTCAGAGGAGACGGAGATCAGGAGGTCCCCCTCAGCCGAGGCACCAGCAGCAGTTTCAGGTTGAGTGTGTCATTTGCGGTGGGCCGCATGCAGTGCAGCAGTGTGACATAGGCAGGGGCGATGCTTTTCGTGTGGACAGACGGGACATTTTCAGGCAGCATGCCCTCAGGTAGTACTTTCGGTGATGCCGCTTGCGACGGCACCCCCGCTACCTCTTCCGGAGGAAGGAGCTCCTCCGACTTACCGCCAGCCAGATGAGGCCACGACGTCGAGGCAGTCAGGACGACGATCACCCACATCGAGAGGATGAGTTTGGGCTGCTCGTTTGGTGGGCGCCAGGTTAGCGGATTATGTGGTACTTGGTATGACTTTCTTTCCTAGTGGATGAGATCAGAGTTTTACATCCCTACATGGTTGAGTTGTTGGATAGTGGTTTTGAGTTGCGGCCACAGCAGGGACAGCTTCACACATCTCTCTCTCCTTGTTTTCTCGTCTTGACGCCGAAACTGGCGAACGGAGCGAAAAATTCCGAAGGACTACTCCAGAAATGGAGACGATGCTGGAACCTGTTCTTATTTGATCGGGGCGAAGGCATCGGTCCTTTGGAAATTTTGGACTTTTCGCTATTTTCGGTTGCTTTTCAAATTGAGAGAGAGTTGGAGTTGATGATAGTCCTGATGTGGGTTTCTTGTGGTAGGGTGTGTGTTTTGGTTTCGAGGACGAAACCTTTTGAAGGAGGGGAGAATGTAGAGTACCGGGTCTTCGGATAGCGCGCCGACCACACAGATGCCTTGGAGCAGAGAGTTGCCTTGAGCATGTTGCATCTGAGTTTACAGTTGATGCCGGGTTGATTCGGATCAACGCAGAAGCTCCAGCTCGATTCGGGGTTTTTCCGGGCTTTGTAGGCTGATTGAGAATGAGATTGGGAATTTCCGACTTCACCGTGGAGTGCCGGAAATTCAGGAACACTTGGAACAGGTGTACTTTCAGATTACAGCGAGGTTCGGGAGGTTCCGGACTGACGCGGAGGATCCGGAGGCAAAAAGTGAGTCGGAACTAGCAATTTTGGAGCCGGTAATTGATTTGAGCACCCCGACTCAACGGACGAGCTTTTTGAAGAGAAAAAGCTGTGGACACGTGTGCTTTTGATTTACAGCGAGGTTCGGGAGGTTCCGGACTGACGCGGAGGACCCGGAGGCAAAAAGTGAGTCGGAACTGGCAATTTTGGAGCCGGTATTTGATTTGAGCACCCCGACTCAACGGATGAGCTTTTTGAAGAGAAAAAGCTGTGAGCGCGTGTACTTTTGATTTACAGTGGAGTTCGGGAGGTTCCGGGCAGCGGCGGAGAGCCCGAAGGCAAAAAGTGAGTTGGAGTTGGATTTTTGGAATTAGTTAATTAATTAATTAAATTAAATAAAGCTTTTGCTTTATAAAAAGGGCTCCAACCCCTCCCTCTGCAGCAGAGAAGAAAGAAAAGGAAGAAAGAAAGAAAGGAAAAGAAAAGAGAGGAAAAGGAAGAAGAAGGAGAAGAAAGAAAAAGAGTTTGGACCGTTCTCGGTTTTTGGACTCACCGTTGGAGGCCGCGTGGAGCTCGTGGGCGTGCGGCGAGCATCGTCGAGGTAAGCAAAATTCAGATTTTTTGGGTTTTTGGAGGTTTGTGCAGTTTTGAATTTGGATTTTGGTGTTTGGAGAGCTTTGGGGATTTTATTTGGTTTTTAAAAGCTAAATTTGGATTTTGGGATCTTTCCGGATTTATTGGGATTTTTGTTAGCGTTTCCGTCGCCGGCGGCCGCGCGCGCGCGCAACGGCGCACGCGCGGCGCCAGGGTGCTGCTGTTGGCAGCACCCTGCGGCGACATGCCGCTGGGCGTGGCGCCGCGTGCAGCAAAGAGCTTAGGTGTTGGTTTTTAGATTTTCAAATTATTTTCAAATAATTTTTAGATTTTCAAATTATTTTTAAAATTTTTACTTTTTATGAAGAAATTAAGATTTTTTTTTTGAAAATGGCCTATAAATAGGTAGAAATTTTAGAAAATTTGTGAGAATTTTTAGAAAATTAGAGAAGGAAATTTAGAAGAAGAATAAGAGAAAAATAAAGAAAATAAGGAGAGGTTAGGTGTTGGTTTTTGGATCCCCAAGGATCTAAATAGGTACTATCAAACAACTAGAGGGGGGGTGAATAGGTGTAATACTTAAAAACTCAATCTCAGTGCAAAATAAAAACCAATGTGGAAAATAAAAACAGCACACCGAGATTTACGTGGAAACTCCAATCCAGGAGAAAAACCACGGGACCAACACGCAATAACAATCCACTAAGAAAAGAAGAATAACAAGGTGATTACCGACTCCACGGACTCAAACCCCTCCTTCAACTTCTTCGGACCTTGCGCTCACCGATTGCACGTCCACTGCACACGTTCGAATCCACGAACGCCACTCGGATCCACGAGAACACGTTTCGAATCCACGAAACGCCTTTAGCACACCGAATCCACGATGCCACGTCGAATCCACGACGCAAACTCAGCCGGTAAGAATATTGGCTTCGATGGTGATCCTTTGCTTAGATTCTCATTGAGGAACCGTAGAAGAAATCTCTAAGCAAAGATTAGATCAATTCGACACAAGATATGTTCTTGAAAGAACCGTCGAATTGACCTAAAAGAGGCTATAAAGAAGAACGATAAAAACCTAGCCTCTAGGGTTGCTCTCAAGTGTTTAATTAATCAATCGGTAGTTTTTGAGAAACCCTAAATGTCTATTTATAGTTTAAAAACCTTTGGAAAGAGATAAGCATCAAAAACTGGCTTAACAGAAATTTTCCCGCACGACGATCCGGATCGGATATACGGCGATCCTGATCGTCGTCTTTTTTCAGCAATTCCTGAAAAAACAAGGTTCGGGATCCGGATCGGAATTCTGATCCGGATCGGAATTCTGATCCGGATCGGTTCAGGATCAGAAATTCTGAAACATCCAATTTGTCCAGTTTTTGATTTTTAAGCAATGAAAACTTATCCAAGTGTTTCTAAACCACTCAAATGTATTCGGATCACCAAAATTATATAGTTAAACATACCTGATCAATCCGAATCCATTTTCCTTAAGATTGATGTAATTGATCCACAATTCTTCTACTTCAATCTTTAAGACTCAAAACACTGAGTGTCAACTTGAGATCTTGTTGAATCTTCTCTAAGTCTTCGATTGCTGATTGACAATTTGATCACTTCAAGACTCCGACTCAACTCAACAACTCAACTACTCAACTCACGAAATATGCCAACACAAAACGCCGTAACATTAGGAAGAAAAGAGAAGAAGGAACTTTGAGATAGATAGATATCCGTCGGCACACACGGTAAGAGAAAGAGGAAGAAGATACTATAACTGCAGTCGAAACACAATAAACTAAATTTTATTCTATCATAACTCATCTTTTCTAAATTACAAGCCATGGCTATATTTATAGACCTCAAAGTATAATCTTAATCTAAATCTTACTCTAAATCAAATCCCAAGATTTAAGGAATTTCTAATACAAATATATCTAATACTAATTTAAAATTTTCATAATTATATCCCTAATTTTTATTAACTTATTCTATCTAGAAAATCCTAAAAACCTAAAAAGAAATCACCAAAATAAATTAACAAATATAATAATTCCGAAAATTAGAAAAATTTAAAATCTAAACAACTCAATCAAATCTATTCAAGAAATTAACTAAAATAGTTGAAAGATGATTGGACGTAACCCTATCCGAATCAGACTCTGCATTAGAAAGGATGGTCAAAGCAAAGTTCTTAGGTAACCATGTCAAATTAGCTCTAGTAAGGTTGGGTTGCTCATGTTCTTGTTCAGCTGCTGTTAAGTTTAAATGTCATATTGCGCCCACAGAAGTTTAAATTAGGTCAGGCATGTTAGGTATCTGTCTACTTTTGTTGAGTTGGTCCAAATGTGGTCAGGTCTGGGCATTGGTTGGTTAGCTTAGGTTGCTTTATGTTGTTTCACAGCTACGAAGATATTGATGAAAACTGAAAACTAATTACAAAGTAACAAGTACGAGTTACCATATTTGAACTTCACTTTGATCCCTTTCAAGTGGAAGCTAAGTATGCTGTTCTTGGAGTGTTTTGCATCTGACTTTTAAAGATTGAATCAAACTGCATAAAGAAAAATGACTAAGAGCCCTCTTTTTAAAAGAACTTGATTTACAACCTTAATTTTTTAAAATTGTTAAATATAAATATATAAAAATACTGTTCTCTAATAGCTTAAGCTTTCGAAGAATAACAATTATTTCACATAATTTAACATGGTATCAAAACAAAAGGTCCTGAGTTCGAATTACATCAGGCTCATAACATAATTGATTTCCTCCTATTTAATTTAATTCTATGCCTTGGGCCTATCAAAAAGTCTCGAGCCCAGACATGAACAGGAATGTTAAATATAATAATATAAAAATACTGTTCTCTAATAGCTTAAGTTTTTGGAGAATAACGATTATTTCAGACAATTTAACGAAAACAAATGAACTCGAGGTGGCTATTGGATAAGTTAGATCTAGCAATCATTTATTTAAACTTGTTGCAGTAGTGACAAGAAGTAACAATAGCAGCAGTGTCAGTAGAATGGGGGGGTTATACTTTTTACGAGTATGGGGGGGGGGGGGGGGTTATACTTTTTACGAGTATGGTAGACTTTGGAATTATTGTTAGTTTTTATGGAAGGTCTTCTGAATTAACGGTCAGTATTGGTAAATGTAATCTTGAGCATTTCATAATCTAGGAATGAAATTACGTTATTCTTAAAAGTTATATGCAAGTGCATCAAGAGGCCACAAAATGAACAACCTAAATTGAATAACCCTCTCAAAATAGAGGATAGGGTTCTTATATTCAATATCAGGGTTGTTGATCTTGATTTGGATAGTAATGAATGAACATAATTTTCTATCAAAAATGCAACCGATTTGGATTGTTCTACACAATTCAACTAGCAAACGACTCGTATTGGTCATTAAAATTGTCAATTTTTAAGACCTTTTGATAGTAAGGTTGATGATGTCAAAAAAGTCATAAAACCTTGATACTTCAGTTGCAGCAGATCATGGTAAAAGTGTGGTTTGTTGATCCGGGAGCCCTTATCATGAAATATGGCTTACAAGTATGAAGGTCAATGAATCCATACTCATAAATAATAGTAGCATGTACTCCTTAAATTAACTACTTTGTCTTATTCAGAATGCTAGTTAATTAGGGAAATTCAAGTCTGATGCTCATCGGTGGATAACATGTGATAAAATTATACTAAAGTTTGACTTCATGTTTCTAAATGCTATAATCTTATGCAGGCTACAAAATTGCTGTGTAGTGTATATGCAGTAGGCGCATCTAGGGGTGTCAATGAGCCGAGCATGAGAGAGCTGGAGCCAGCTTGAGCTCGGCTCGAAACTGATAGAGGTCGGCTCGTGTTCGGCTCGAGCTCGTGACGAGCTCGAAAAGTCCAGCTCGTAATCAGCTCGCAATGTATTCAAGCTTGCTCTTTTTCGGCTCGTTAGGTCGATTAATAAATGCAACCTTATTAGTTTAGTAACTCATTAGCTCGTTAGCTCGTGACTCGGCTCGTTAGCTCGTGTTTGTGTTGGACCCGTTAGCTCGATTAGAAATTAAAATACAAGTAAAATACACATTAACAACAAAGAATAGATTGAAAAAAATTAATCTGCAGCAAATCACAATAATTTACAAGTAAACACAACAATGTAAACTCCTTTACTATATAACATATTGTCCAAATAAAAACACATTACTATAGTAACCACACAACAATTTAAAATATATTTTATAATAAAAAACATTAACAACAAAGAGTAGGCAAAAAGAAACCAATCTACAGCAAATCACAATATAATAATTCAAAATCCATCATGCCCAAATAACGTTACAACAAATCAAAATCCACCATTCAATATCATAAAATTGCAAATCCCAATATAATACTAATACAAACCACATCCAAACAGTTTAAAATATGTTTTAAGTTCTTTTAGTTGGTAATGAAATGGAAAATGTGCACTCCTTGTTACATTTCATTCCTTTCATTGTTTTTCAATGATTGTTAAGATTGTCAGCATCCTGAAAAAAATTAAAAAGACAAGTTATGAATTAAAATAATTATTATTAAATTCAAATGTAGAGACTTACCATCTTGAAAAGTATACAACAAACAGAGCTCTTGATTACTTCATACTTCCAACCTTTCAAGGCAAAAAATAGAGAAAAGATTTTAGAAATGTGAAAAAGTTAATATCCTTTATAGAGCTCAATAGCATAGCATACAAATAATTACTTGAAATGAAGATAGCGTGCTTCTTTCACAAATACTAACATGTAAATCTTCCAACTCAGTAATCTTTTGCTAAAAAAATAAATTAAATTATAAATTCAGTATATAATATAAAAAATTGTAAAAGAATAAAAATTCAAAAACCGACTAGAAATTCAGTATATAATATAAAAAAAAAATTCTTATATTTTCATATCTTTCCCATTGATCTTCAGAGGGACACCATCTATAACATGGATATTTATTTGCATATTCACCAAAAACCAATTTATAATGAAAAACAGCATCAAGCATTTTATATGTGAGTTCCATCTAGTAGGAACATCATTTGATAACTCTTTTTTTGTAGAGAGACCCAACTTCTTAGCAATTTCACCAAATTTCTGAAGTCGACCAGGAGACTTCTTGAAGTCCTTTACTAACTCCCTTGTGTCACAAATTATTTCAGCAATCTCTTTAAGACCATCTTGAACCATCAAGTTCAAGACATTTGCACAACATCTAATATGAAAGAATATGCCTTTGAAGTGAAGCTTGTTTCCTCTTTGGAAGTTTAATATTAAACTTCTAGCTACTAAGTCATTACTTGAAGCATTATCTACGGTGATTGTAGACACTTTATCTTGAATCTCCCAATCTAACAAGCAATCAGAAATAGCATCGAAAATAACCAAACTAGTGTGTGGTGGCTCTAGCTCAATGAAATTAATGACACACTTTTGCAATTACCACTCTGAATATATATAATGAGCAGTCAAAGCCATATATACCCAATTGTTTGCTTGGACGTCCAACAATCACATGTTAGTGATATTTTATCAACATTTTTTAGTACTTTTTTCTATTTCTCCTTTTCGGTTTCATAGACTTTTAAGCACTCATTCTTAATAGTATTTCTAGTCACCATTTGAAAAATAGGATTCAATGTCTTGCACAATATATTGAACCATGTGTGTTCAACCATTGTAAATGGATATTTATGAACTATAATCATCTTAGTCATTATTTCTCGAATTTTGAAGGTGTCGTAAGATGCAGTAGGGCCACCGTAGATAGGTGGAAATTCTATCTCATTATCTAGAGCTTCACTTGGTGTAAAATTGATTAAACCTTGATCTTTAGGCTGATTTTTTCAAGTAAAAACACTCGTTCATATGCCTTTTTAGTTGTGAGGTGGAGTTTGTCTTTGGTTTTGAATACTTCTTTGTATAATATTTGCATTTAATCTTTTTCACTAAGACTTTATTCTCAAGAACTTCTACTTCTTCAAAACATTCCCAAACCTTAGAAACTTTTTAATAAATTTTCTTTCCTTCTAGTTCATTTTCATTCTCTTCGATATCATTATTATCAGTTATTTCATCTTTCTTTTGAGTATCACTTGGTTCATTCTATTTCATCTTTCTTTTGAGTATCACTTGGTTCATTAATGCCAACAACAGACGCTGATTGTTGAGATAAATGAGATGTGGCAAAGTTGGAGAAGACAACGAAAAAAACATATATAGAGAGACAAATAAGTACATACTAAAGATCAATAATATGAAAAAAAAATTATGATTCATTCAAGAAATGGCAACTGTGAATTTACTAATTCTTGCGTGCCTTTCTTCAAGTTGTCTCTTTTGTTCAATTGTAGTAACTGAGAATTTTAAAAGGTTTAAATAAATTTCTGGATTTACATATAGCAGAAAATAAATAAATAAAACCCCAAAAATATCGATTTTTGATCGGGGTCTGATCTCGAAAATCTGAGTTCACCATTGCGACCGTCTCGTCGAAACATGAAAAATTCATATTCACTTGTCGACGATCCAACGGCCGGATCTTCCAAAAATCAGCAAAGAAGCTGTGGGCCCCGCGACTTAAGTGAATAGTACAGTGAATAGTAAACCCCGGTTTCGGTCCCCTCTCGCTCGACCGAAGGCCAATTCACTGTCTACAAATTAAGACTAGCAGTATAAGTAGTCGATCATAGCTATTTTTGACGTTCTGAACGCAATGGCACTGACGGATTTCGTGTTTGGCGATCCGGGTGCATTGAAGTGCGTGCGTCGGATTACGACACATTGAGCTAAATGGCCCGAGAATTCATTTGTGCACCAAATTGAGCAAATGAACAGCCTATCTTGAAGCTCTCGACGAGCCGGACGTCGTGGCGAAGTCCATTTTGCATTTCGTCGAGTAAATTTTCTCGAAATGCGTGAAAGGTGCCGAATTATCACTTTCCTTTAAGTTGTTGGGTGATCTTGGGCCAGAACTCTTGGGACTTGGTTCATTGGGCCTCTGCCAACTTGAGAAGCCCATGAGGGTGGTTGTGCAGAGCTCGGGCTGGGGGTTTTGTGTGAACCCGGTTTGGTGCAAGAATCTTGCAATAAGTGCAAGGTTGTCTCTTGAGCTACCCTGGGCCAGAGCTCGAAGAGTTGGAGTAGAATCCGAAGCTCCAACCTCTCCTGACTTAGCCCCGAGTGCCAGGAAGCTAGGGGGACACCATTCCATAGTAAGACAAACCGGGGGAGAGAGTGAGAGAGAAAGGTTGGGACCAAACCTCACAAGAATTGGATTGAAAGATCCTGAAGAGTTCCTTGGCATCTCTGGAGCATTGCTGGAGTTGCCCGAGGCCGCGCGTGAAGAAGAACCCGAGAACCGGCTTCTTCCTCCTTCACCAACTCCGGCCAAGGTGAGAGCACCCTAACTCTTGGTTTCTAACACCTGGGACCCATAGCAGTAGACTCCCCATGTCCTAAGGATGCTTCCTGCACAAGCTCAAGTCGCCATGCAGTTTGGTTGGCCGGCGGGAGCAAGGTCTCGCCGGAAACCTAACCTAGCTCCGCCCCGGAAGAACTCGGCAACCGTTTGGCCAAAATGGTTTAAACTTGGGGTGCTTGGACTGTAGGATGAGGGGACCAACTCCACCAAATTTGGTGGAGTATGGTCAACCCGGTGAATTGCAGTTTGATGCCCTAGATTTTTGGAATATTGCATGTTGGCCGAGCTTGCTGCTCCGGCGCCGGCGCGCCTCCTCGCCGCCGGGCACTTGTCTAGAAAGGTTGCTGGGACCAAGGGGGAGTGCAACCATGCCTTTGCATGCGGCCCATGCAGCATCGAAGGGCGGCGGCCATTGTTGACCCGAGTTGAAGCTTAGTTGCGGCCGCCGGCGTTCCGGCCGACTCCGGTTGGGCTGGGTTGGTCGGGAAGCTTGGTATGGGCCAGATTAACATTTCCATCCATGTTGGAAAGCTTCAATGGGATTCTATGGAAATTCACCATTAGAGGTGCTTGAGCTCGAGAAGGAGCTTGGCCCCGTCGCGCAGCCGCCGAGCCCTGTCGCCGGGCACGGGCTCGGGAAGTTTCACTTGGTGATTTGGCACCTGATGGTGCATCTGGATGAAGCCCAGAAACTCTGGGTTGATCATCACGAATTTCAAAGAATGGGGTCATCTTCTTCCTCGAGCCCGAGCTTAACCTGGGGGTTTTTAGTTGCTCCAAGATGGGGGTAAATGATCTGTAAGTATAATGGAGTATTTTGCTCCAAGTTATTTGCAGATTGGTTAAGTATTTGCTGAGAACCAACTATGGGTTGGTGTTACTTGTGTTGTGTGGAAATGTGCACATCATGTGTTTGCTGAAATGCCACAAAGAAGAAAACAGTGGATTCAGGCTTCGAGTTGAATATCAAAGTTTCTTAGAAAGGTCCCCTGAGCTTGATGCTCACTTCAGGTCAAGTTGAATCTGTGTGGACAAATGATTGGTGCATTGTGAACTTGTGTGAGTACAAGGGCTTGGTTCTGGTTGAACCAGCAGACCTGGGCTGCAAATAGGGCAAGCCCTGGGGTCCTGGCACTATCCAGAGACTTTTTAATTCTTGAAGTTTTGTCTGAAAATGTGTAGATTCGAAGTTATGTTAAAACCAAGCCTTAATACAATAATTGTTTAAAAACAGTGTTAGGGTCTGTTTGAAATATTGCAATAGTGTACTCCTGGCTAAATTGGGGTCACTAAACGCGATGCTCGCGTTTATTTTGGGTTTTGATGAGCCGAAGAAACGAAAATGCGTTTCGGCTAGGTTAGAGAAGTAATTCATGGCCCGAAGTTTTCCTCGGGCATCATGCTGCCACAAATAGGTGAGCACGACGTTCAGCAAGTCGAATGTCATCTACTGGAGGTGACGGCTCGTAAAAATGATTCTCCGTTTAAGAGAACGAGCCAAAACAGGGTTTATTGAGTGGATTTTGGATATGTGTGGGTCATTTCCTGATCAGTATTCATGATCCAGGTCTTTGCAGTCTGACTCCGACCAACGAGCCTTCTGGTGGAGTCGTTGTTCCTCCTATATACAGGTGGGTTATCTTCGGTCCGCGTTTTATCAGGTCGGCCCTATTGGGTGCCGTGGTAGGTCGGACCCCTGTTCTTGGTGTAGCCCTGAACCTATGCTTTAGCCTTACTATATGCTTTCATTCCAGCATTCAGTCATTTCAGCTATATTGCCTGATCTTACATATGAGCCTTTCGTTATACTCTATTCTTCACTGCATGTTTAGAATAGGAGTTCTGGTCTCAGTACCTGGCATGATTTGCATCAGTATCGATATCCCGATAGGGATTTCCTCGGCTTCTCGCCGACTGTCCGGTCTATTGACCGTGGATTGAGATTCAGCATTATGATTGCTATTGAGTTATACCTGCTCTTACTACTTGCTTGCATATCAGCACAAAATCCTTACATCTGCATAGCCTTGATCCCACAGATGAGCTTTTATCATGCCCTTATATTCCAGCAGTTGCTTGTTTATCATATTAAGATATATCATGCTTTATATTCCAGCAGTTGCTTGTTTATCATGTTGAGTTATATCATGATTTCTTCAGCAGTTGATATGCATTTCCTGGACACATGCCATGCTTGATTGGTCACTAGCATAGTTCTATACCTGTCTCTATTCTTCATTGCATATTTAGAATAGGAGATACTACTTCAGTATGTGGCATGCTATACTTGTATCCCGGTGGGGATTTTCCTCGGCTTCTTGCCGTCTATCTGGTCAGTGGACCATGGTTTGAGCATCAGCATTATGATCGCCGTCGAGCCAGCTTTCAGTCGCGCACACCAGCGGATTAGCTACCCGTGTGGGTGTTCTTTACCGGTAGAGAGGTTTGATCGACCCGTGAGCCCAGTGGGGTTATGATAGCATGCAGGGTGTCCAAGAATGGCTTTAGGCCTGAGGCCCCGATGACCAAAAGTGGTTTAGCCTGAGGTCATTATGCTCCATGGCAGTTTAGCCTGAGGCCCTTGTGGCCAACAGTGGCATTTGATTGGGTATATTCGTGGTACTACCTTTCATGCACCTTCTTGATATTCCTGCTTGTTTGATTTCCTGCATTTTCATATCTGTTATAGATTTATCATGCATAGTATGATTGTGTTATATATGCATACCCTGTTCTATTGATCTATGTTTGATCATTTCCTGCTGGCCAGATTATCAGTTTTAGCATGATCATTTCCTGCTTGTCAGATTATCAGTTATAGTATGATCATTCTCTGCTCGCCAGATTATCAGTGATAGTATGACTATTTCTTGCTTGTCAGCTATAATATATATATTCATTCCTACTTGTCAGATTATCAGTTATAACATGATCAGCTTTATATGTGATTACACTGCTCTGTTGATTAATCCATGATTAATGGTACATAATTGAATTATACCTTTCAGTTGCAGTATATCCTACTTTTGCTATCCGCTTATTATTGTATCCAGTAGGTACGGCTTGCTATTTCCCGGCCCGTCGTGCCCACTGGGATACACTCCGGTGTGTCTCACACCCTCGGGTGACTGTTTTTCAGGTCCTTCGGGTGCGGGGACCTTTGGACGTTCTATGTGAGGACGCGTGGTAGATTTATCCCTGGTAGGATGTACCCCTTTTGATTTAGTAAAACATTGCAACTGTATTTCCATTTGAGAACTGGATGTATTAACGTATGAACCTTGTGGTTGTAATAGAGTAGAACTTATTTAGTATAGCTATCTTGTATCTACTCTGATTGACTGTATCTGTTAGCCGAGCACATATAGGGAAGACTCTGTTGGAGGTACATAGACTTTTCTATATGTGTGGCGGTCTGTTCACGCCTTGGAGAAAACAAGTTTGAACTCTGATTAAAAAAAAAAAAAAATTTAGACCCTTTTTCGAATCTCGGGGCGTGACATCAACTTAATACGTCCTCTAGTATTTTGAATATCTTTTTATTGTTGGAAAGATCAGATTCCACTATTCCAGCTTGTTTTAAGCGATCATCAACTTCAAAAAAATGCAGAATGCTAAATACAATATTTAAAATGGAAAAGAGATCAATGTTCAAATTAGAAAATTTAAAATGAAAAAGAGAAATGAAACTAATGCAATGAAGAGGAGAAGAGGGAAACATGGCGAAGAAGAAGAGGAAGAGGAAGAAGAAGAATAAGAGATCTAATAGGAGACGTTGCAGCACCAAATGGCGGGGTTTTCCACGAGCAGCGTTGGTGGGAAACCGAAGGTGGCCAGGTAGGGAGGCGAAGATGCGAGTGATGTTGAGCGGCGGAGCAAGGTAGTGAGCGGCGGAGGGGCAGAGCAAGGCATGACCGCAGGAGGCCGTAGAGGAAAGAGGAATTAGGGTTATGAGGCTTATGATTAAATTGTGAGATCATGTCCATTAAATTTTGATCTAATGGTTGAAATTTTATATATAAATGGGCTTTTTTATAATTGAGTTGGGTTTATATATAAGTTGGGTTAAAAATCAAATAATAAAAAGGCTAAATTACAGAAACCCCCCTGTAAAATAAAGCTTTTTCACTTTTTCCCCCGACTTTTAAAAACCTACACTTTGCCCCCTCCTAATTACGGAATTATACACTTACCTCCCTACCGTCATCGTTCCGTAAGTGGTTGAAGGGTTGATGCTGTTGATGAGCAAGTCTCAGCTCTAATGACTACAGCGATGATGCTGTAGCACATCAAATGTGGTCACAGGATCACATGATCACTTACGGAACGATGACGGTAGGGGGTAAGTGCATAATTTCCGTAATTAGTTAGGGGCAAAGTGTAGATTTTTAAAAGTCAAAAGGGAAAAGTGAAGAAACGGAATTTTATAGGTGGATTTTCTATAATTTAACCTAATAAAAATATGTATTGTATATATATATATATATATATATATATATATATATATATATATATATATATATATATATATATATATATATATCGTCCGGTACTATACTATCAATAACACCAAGCACTTGGTGCTATCAAATTTTCTGCCGTTAGATCTACTCCTTTGACTATTTCTATCCCTTAGATCATACTATTCCACCAACCACCCACTAAATCCTAGGGGACTACTATCATACTGACCGCACATCCCTTCATTCAAGGGCCGAAAACTTAATAGCATCAATGATTTGGTTCTGTTAATAGTATAGTACCCTAGTTCTGTATATATATATATATATATATATATATATATATATATATATAATTGAGCTCCTATACTTTTAAAAGTATCAAGTCATTGGTGCTTGTAGGTTTTTAGCCCTTGGATGAAAAGATGTGTGGTTAGGATGATAGTGAGCCCCTTGGGTTAAGTGAGTAGTTGGTGGAATATAATGATCTAAGAGATGAAATTAGTCAAAGGGGTAGATCTAACGGTAGAAAACTTACAAGCATCAATTACTTGGTGCTTATACAAGCATAATAGCTGGACTATATATATATATATATATATATATATATATATATATATATATATATATATATATATATATATATATATATATATATATAGTAGGACTTGTGTGCTATTAGGAGCACGGATGTCTCCGTGCTTCTAAGCCGTCTCGATGATGGAACTTCCGAATCAACAATCGGCTCCATTAGACTTGATCTAGCATATTTGAAGTATTTAGAAAATAAATTTTGTAGTTTTTTTGTTATCATTTACCTAATGATCTAAAGGGTTCAAAATCAATAATTTTTAATAGTTGATGTGTGCCGTTTACATGTTTAAGGTTGTAGAAGTATTTAAATTAGATGAAATTTTGATAGAAAATTCTTTATACTATCTACAGTAAGATCAATATCTCTGATAGAAAATTTTATTGCTACATCATAGCTTTTTATTAGATTTTTATTTTTAGCCGTCCATATTTAGTCCTTTCGATCACTAGGTAAATGATAACAAAAAACTACAAAATTTATTTTCGAGATACTTCAAATATGCTAGATCAAGTCTAATGGAGCCGATCATCAATTTGGAAGTTCCATTATCGAAAACGGCTTAGGACCACGGAGGCCTCCGTGCTCCTAATAGCACACTAGTCCTACTCTCTCTCTCTCTCTCTCTCTCTCTCTCTCTCTCTCTCTCTATATATATATATATATATATATATATATATATATATATATATATATATATATATATATATATATATATATATTTGAGCTGTTATCGAGCTGAACACGACCGAGCTGGGCTAGCTGAGCCCAACTCGTGTTTGGCTCGTTTATTAAATAAGCTGAAAAATCCGGATCGTGTTTGGCTAGTTTACTAAACGAACTATTTGATCTCGAGCTCATTGCGAGCCGAGTACGAGCTGGCTCGCGAATAGTGAGCTGGATTGCCACCCCTAGGCGCATCATAAGCAAGCTTATATCTTGATCTTGTTAAATATACTTTTCTTTTTGAAAATAATTTGTAAATACATAAGAATGAACTATATGAAAATTCAAAATTGAAAATGTCATTGATTACCAAGCTATTGTAATCAGATTTCCTGACTTGCTAGTGCTTAACATTCTTAGTCGGAAAAGTTCAACACATGCGAAGCTGTGTATATGACAGTTCCCTAAATTAATTTGAGTTAGATATAGGTAATATACCTTAACCCACAGGCCTACGCAAATTGTTTGTTTCCTGAAACTCAAGCTCAATAAAAAAGAAAAATTTCAAGTGGATTTGAGGTTGATTGTGGTTGTGAGGTCCTTACAGGTATTATTTTCCTACTTGTTTTAGCTCGATAAATCAAGTTTAATTAGTAGGTTTCTACTTAAATCATTTTTTTGATTATATGAATCAGTTTTGAGTTTTGATTGTGCATATAAAAGTTATCATTTGTTTTGATGCCTCGTGTTTCATGTTGTTAGGTTCTCAAGCTTGATATACCATGGGAGATTTACATGTCAAGTAAGTTCATTACTGGAACAGGCCTTCAGCTATTACGGCGCTATGACAAGAGAACTGAAAGCCAAAAGGCTAGCTTGCTTGATGATGTGAGTGTTGGTTAATTATTATATTCAGAATGTAAGCTATGTATTTTGCACATTTTAGCTAATTCAACAATTTATGGCTGTACCTCTGGCTCGGATAAATTAGTCTGTATTTCTTTATTACATGTTTTTTTTTTTCTCTTTCTAATAATCATACTTTGTTTTCCTTCTGTCTCTTGAAGTTTCTTTACCTTTGAATTTAGAGATTTCTAGTCATGTTAATTGCAACTTCATAAGTTGTGACAATATCAGTAGTCTAAAATTTGTTGTTGTTGATTAATAGTTCAATTTTCTAGTGATAAGCTAGATTAGGTTCTGTATTTTATTATCAAAAATTTTATTAGGTTCTCCAGAAATTTTTTTTCTGTGATTGAAGAGTCTGAAAAAGTTGAGAAGCTGAACCATTAGTCTATCAAGTTGTCAAACGTTCAGTCTTTACAGAATTTTTTGGTGGATTGATACATAATTTGTTCTTACGAGTTATAATGTTTCTATGAAAGCAGTTTGCGCAGATTATTTGGTTTATAGTGGCAATTTTGTGCTCTTATTTTATAGGATGGGCCAGCTTATGTTCGAATTTTTGTGAGCATCTATCGTGCCATTTCTAAAGAAGAGGCAGTAGAATATGTGCTTGCTCTTATTGATGAAATGCTCACAGGTGAGAAATGATGCGGGAAAAAAGGATTACTGTTGATGTCACGCCCCGGGGTCGAAACTGCGACCCGGGCTCGCTAACAGATCCGCCATCTGTACGGAAACTGCCGTACAGACGAAGCGTCTAGCCTGCAAAAGACAAAACTACAGCTACACAGATATCAGAGCGGATAAAAAGCTGTACTATAAAATTTTTCTCAACTACAAAGTTGCAACAACTCATAGCCTATCTCCCAAAATCAGATGATACAAATAGAAGTCCACCTATACAACATCTACGAATCCAAATGGGAGATAGCTAAATAGGAAACATAACCAACTCCCACAATCCGGGATGGTACATCTACCTCTCTCTAAAGTAACAATGCTGGTAGGGAACTATCACGCGACTCCCTGTCCTCGGTCCGTCCAGTCAAGCTCGGCAGGAACGGAAGAAAGCCTCAGCAACCTGTCACCGACAGAGGGTGTGAGAACTACATCCTACAGTAGTTCTCAGTGGGTACCGTCTCCAAGAACCACGGTCTGCCCACTAAGTCTACCAGAGGCATAAGATAGAGAAAAGACTGATGATAATATAAATAAGCTGGAAAAGAATCTACAGCTATCATGCCTCTATCTACTATGCTCAATAAGAAGAGACTATGGATGATGGTATGCAGCCACTCACTGCTGGCAATATGTCACAAGTACTACAAGTACTACCCAAGACACTCTACAATGACACATGCTATGCCATCACTCTCTCAGAGTATCACAAATCTCAGCGACTGCCCCACAGGGTCCAGTCGAGTCAAGCCTGCGCCCCCTGGTGTATCAACCAGGGTGTCCAAACGGACAAACTCGATATCTCACACAGTGACCCCATGGTAGCACGGCCAGGGGTATCAAGCGACCTCTAGTATATGAACTAGGCGCATCATCGCAGCCTCGTCAGGCTCGGTATCATCATCGCAGCCTCATCAGGCTCGGAATCATCAACGCACCCGGGGCGTGGTTCGAGGGGTGCGACCCCACCGAACTCAAGTATCTCATCAGTATCACTGTCTCACAAGTGGCTCCTGCAGGCTGTAGTCCCCGATCAAACAGATCGGTATCTCGATGCTCAAAGCACAAACTCAGTCGGAGAACCCTCCACGACTCAATCTCACAACACAGACCCACTCAACGAAGGTACTACACAGCTGGGACCACCGTCTCTCCCAACGGCTCCCTCAACAACACCCCACTGAACTCAAACTCAACTCACGGCCGGAGCTACTCCACGGCCAGATCTGCGAAAGGTCCGAAACCCCGGGAGACTAACACCTACGTCCCCAAGAAAGAAGCAGCCCTTAGAACCCAGATCACTCGAATCCGCTCGGGTGGATAAGTTTATAAGAAACCATGTCATTTATTTCAGAAAATCATTCGATCTGAGAGAAATCCATCTTATTAATGATTTTTAGTCTTTTTAGGAAAACCCTTTGAAATCAAGCTTTATGCCCAAACCTCGAAGGGCTAATGCCCTCGTCCTATCACACAAGAACCGACTCAGGCAACCTTGCGAGGCTTGGAAGAAACATTGGCTGACTAAAATCATGTATTTATCCAAAAAGGTTCTGGGTTCAAGGTCCTGCTAACACACGTGCACCACGATCACAACCTGGTGGTGACGAGAAGAACAACGGAAAGGAAAACCCCCGGGACCACCGTTTATCTGAAACGGTTCCCCAAAACACTAACACTGGCCTAACCCAGCCACCAGACCCCACTCGGCCCCCCGGGCCCGAGTGCAACACCCGTCCCACAACACTCTGACCACTCAGCCCACTACCCGGGCGAGAAAACTCTAAGTCCCGAAGGATAAGAAAAGTGCGGGATGTCTAAAGCATAAAGGAACTTGGCCCAAATTAAGGTTCACAAATGGTCTGGTCAAACTCAAGCACATATGACGGGGGTGCTAGTTAAGTTCCAAGAAAACACTTAAACTAGCATGCAATCCTATCACAATAGAATTAGAAGGAAGTCCGTAGACTTGGAGAGAAAACCAACCCACCTCAGAAAGCCACCAATTGCTCGTCAACACTTGCAATTGGCTCAGCGGCTTACCTGGCCTCCAAGGGGTCCGCACGCAACACGAAGCCCGATGCCAGAATCCGCACGCGAATCGGAGCACGCGGCGACCAACCACACGACCGCGCGCTCCGCGGAAGCTAAAACCGCACCGCAAGCTGCCAGAAGCGAAGAAATCGCAAAATCAATCCACACAGTCAAAACCGAGCATCCGACGGCGAAAAACAGCTTCCGTCGGCGAAAACAGCCTCCGTCAGCGAAAACCAGCGCCCGACGGCGAAAAACAGCACGCGGCGGCGAAAACAGCTCCGTCGGCGAAAAACAGCGCCCGACGGCGAAAAACAGGCAAAATCTGCTAGCGAGACAGTTCGCGAAAACCCTGCGAAACTGCTCGCGAAAACCGCTCAAAATCTGCTCACAAACTGCTTGCAAAAACTGCTCAAAACCGGCTTGCGAAAACAGCTTGCGAAAATCCTGCGAAAACCGCTCGCAAAACAGCGGAAAACAGCGAAACCTGCGCGCGGAACCGCTTGCGAAAACTGCCGGCGAAAACTGCGAAAAACGGCTCCGTCGGCGAAAAACTGCGCCCGACGGCGAAAAACAGCGCGCGGCGGCGAAAAACTGCTCCGTCGGCGAAAACCAGCGCCCGACGGCGAAAAACAGCTCGCGGCGGCGAAAAACAGCGCCCGACGGCGACCAACGGGCTCCGACGGCGAAAAAACGGCGCCGGCACGCAACCCGAGGTGTCGCCCGCCGTCCGGGAGCACGCCGAGCGTCCACCAGCCCTGCCGCGCGACGAGGGAGGCCCGCCGCGCGGCACCAAGCCAAACCGCGCGGCGCAGGGGCTGCTGCGCGGCGCTGGAGCGCGTCGCGCAGTGCCCCAGCGGCGCTGCGCGCGGCGCCCAGCGGCGCTGCGCGCGGCCGCGCGCAGCCCGCCGCGCGCGCGCAGCAGCGCGCGCCCGCGTGCCCGCGCAGGCCCGCGTAGGCCCGCGCACGCCTGCGCGCGGCCCGCGCGGCCCGCGCACGCCTGCGCGCGGCCCGCGCGGCCCGCGCAAGCCCGCGCACGGCCCTGCCGCGCGCACCTGCGCGCGGCCCTGCCGCGCGCGCCCGCGCGCGGCCATGCCGCGCGCGCCTGCGCGCGGCCAGGCAGTGCCGCGCGCGCCTGCGCGCGGCCCTGCCGCGCGCGCCCGCGCGCGGCCAGGCAGGGCCTGCCGCGCGCGCCTGCGCGCGGCCTGGCAGCGCCGCGTGCAGCACTTTGCTGCACGCGGCGCCGCGCCCAGCGGCACCTCGCCGCAGGGTGCTGCCAACAGCAGCACCCTGGCGCCGCGCGTGCGCCGTTGCGCGCGCGCGCGGCCGCCGGCGACGGCAAATCCAAAGAAAACTCCGATAAAACCAATAAATCCAAAAACCATTTTTTTTAAGCTTTTAAAAACCAATTAAGAAAATCCCTAAAACTCAAAAACTCCAAGAAACCTCAAAAATCAGAAATTGCTTACCTCGACGACGCTCGCCGCACGCCCACGAGCTCCACACGGCCTCCAACGGCGAGTCCAAAAATCCAAGATCGGTCCAAACCCTTTTTCTTTCTTTTTCTTCTTCTTCCTTTTTCCTCTCTTTTCTTTTCCTTTCTTTCTTTCTTCCTTTTCTTTCTTTCTCTGCTGCTGCAGAGGGAGGCTGGGGCCTTTTATAAAGCAAAGGCTTTATAATTAATTAACTTAATTAATTAATTCCAAGAATTCCAACTTTAACTCACTTTTTGCCTTCGGGCTCTCCGCCGCTGCCCGGAACCTCCCGAACTCCGCTGTAAATCGAAAATACACGCGCTCACAGCTTTTTCTCTCCAAAAAGCTCATCCGTTGAGGCGGGGTGCTCAAATCAATTACCGGCTCCAAAATTGCCAGTTCCAACTCACTTTTTGCCTCCGGGTCCTCCGCGTCAGTCCGGAACCTCCCGAACCTCGCTGTAAATCAAAAGTACACGTGTCCACAGCTTTTTCTCCTCAAAAAGCTTATCCGTTGAGTCGGGGTGCTCAAATCAATTACCGGCTCCAAAATTGCCAGTCCCGACTCACTTTTTGCCTCCGGGTCCTCCGCGTCAGTCCGGAACCTCCCGAACCTCGCTGTAAATCAAAAGTACACGTGTCCACAGCTTTCCTGAATTTCCGGCACTCCACGGTGAAGTCTGAAATTTCCAATCTCACCTCAATCGGCCTACAAAGCCCGGAAAAACCCCGAATCGAGCTGGAGCTTCCGCGTTGATCCGAATCAACCCGGCATCAACTGTAACCTCAGATACAACATGCTCAAGGCAACTCTCTGCTCCAAGTCATCTGTGTGGTCGGCGCGCTATCCAAAGCCCCGGTACTTTACAGTTGAATCTATAGATTAATACTATAACAGTATTCTTTTTTCGTTTTGCAGCAAATCCTAAACGGGCTGGGCTCTTTCATGACAAGTCTCTATCGGGTGATGATATTTATGAACCTTTCATAAGTTGAGTTTTCTTGGGAATCCTCGAGTTCTTATTTCTTTACATTTATATTATTTGAGTAATGTAGTTAATGGAAAGATAGTCTTATCTTTAGGAATAGCTAATGATTTTCTCTCATTATATATAACTTACTGACCATATGATTGACAAAGTGTGCATACTTGGAAATGATTTACATGTCAATTCACCTTCATTCAATTGCATTCCTCAAACCATAAACTCAGTTCCTATATGCCCTTCAACAAGGGAAAAAAAACCACTCATGAAGGCTTGTTTGGATGCACAGTAAAAAATTATCATGAAATTTATAAACTGTGGTTTTGGTCTAAATAAAATAGAGAATTCTGTAACTCTAAGAAATTTTACGGTTTCAAATTTTAAACTATTTGAATGCATATTGTACAATTCCACAAAATTTCTTTTAATTTAAAATTTTAAAAAATAAAAATAAAAATATTAATTTTATATTTTAAAATTTTAAAATTAAAAATTTCATATTTTGAAATTAAAAGTTAAAAATTTGAAATTTGAAATTTGAAATTTAAAATTTTAAATTGAAAAATTGAAAAATTGAAAAATAAAATCTAAATTTAAATTTTAAGATTTAAAATTTAAAATTCTAAATTGTAGAATTAAAATTTATTATTTTAAAATTAAATTTATTATTTTAAAATAATAAATTTTAATGTTTAAAATTTAAAATTAATATTATAAAATTTAAAATTTAAAATTAAAATTAAAATTTTTTTATTTCAAATTTGAAATTTAAAATTTAAAATTTGAAATTTTGAATTCAAAATTTAAATTTTAAAATTTGAAATTTGAATATAAATTCAAAATTTAAAATTTTAAAAATAATTTAAAATTAAAATTTGAAAATTTTAAATTTGAATTTTAAATCCTAATTTAAAAATTTTAAATTTATATTTTTAAATTTAAATTTTTGCGTTGAAAGTTTAAATTTAAAATTTTGAAATTTAAAGTTTAAAATTTGCTATATCTTGTTGGAGGTGATGGAGCTCAAAAGAATGGTGGAATTTTTTTCTTTTTGTTAGAGTGGATTTTTTCTTTACCCTATTTTTTAGGGTATAGTATTTTTAGGGTATAGTATAACTATACTCTTAAAAAAAACTGTATTTTGAACCATCCAAACATTTCATAGGAAAAATTTTCCTTGGATATAGCATAGTTTAAGTATGCTACATTTTTTGATTCATCCAAACAGGCACAATGGAAAAAATTCTATTTCTTTCAGAGTATACTCGATCACCTACTTGAATACATTATTTGTTCTGCATCATTATTATGGTAGAGTTTCTCTTTTCCATAACACCCACCGATGTCTTCTTAAGGAGGGCCCAGATGAGCAGCTTATTGATTGCCTTTCTCTATTGTCAAATTTTATAATCTAGTTCTAACTTCTAAAAGCAATTATGGACTTATCCAGAATTTTTTTAAGCTGTATTCAATCATACTGTTTATTGCAAGGAACGATTAGGATAGTTAAACATATATTACTATTATCTTGAGTAACTAACAGTAAAACCCAATTTACAGATTGCTTTGGAGTGGCAACTGGTTCATGCAAGAAAAATGCTGCAAAATTTTGTCTCTCATAGTGAGGTAGATGGTTTATGTGAATTTTGATATAAAAATGTAATTGATTAATAAATATCTGAACTTTTCTTTTTCTTTCAGTGTTCGACCCAAAGTTTATGATGGCATGGTTCCGAATGGAGAATCATCTGATTCAACAAGCAAGTTTACAAATATTAATGATGTGTTAAACAACCTGGCCAAATGGCTCTGCTTTCAGGCTAGAACTTTGACTTGCGTGTTTCTCATATGCATGGAACCTAAGTTGTCAATAGTTTCGCTCAGGATTTCAAATAAGAATTTCTAGGAGGATAAAATAGGTAAATTTAATTGTAGTTATGGTTGGTTTGAAATACTTTCTGGTTTGGCTAGCTATAGACATCAAAGTCTATTGAAATCAAATAGAAAAATAACAATAAACTAGTCACTAGAGTTTCTAGAGGCAAAGCCATAGATTTTGGAAAAAAAAGATTATGTATCAGAAAAGCTCCTTGTAGACCTGCAATCCTACTTTTGAAAATTACATTAGGGATGCGAAATTGGGCGGATCTGGGAGCGACAGACCCACCACCCTCTCATTACAAAATGTGCTCAGCTTGCCCCCCTCCTGAAAACCTGTCTCGTGCCAATGGCCCAAATCCACCTCACAAACCTGCTTCATTTTCTTTTTTGCACAACTTTGGCTTCAATACAACTAGAGCTTCACTATTTTAAGAAAAACAAAGATAAGAAAAAATGAAAGTATGCAAAAAGCAAGCTCAACTTCAATTAAGAAAAGTAAAGGCCTCCATATACTTAAATATCGAGGGTGGATCAATTTTCTGTCTAATAGCACTCACAATAGGAATTCTACTTTTGTTAGTATCTTCACAACCCTCTGATGGTAATAAACATAATGTTGTTTTTCTGGTAGATATTCAACTGATTAAAGTGCGTGCTTTCGGGATATTTCTATGACAGCAGCAGTAAGAAAAATCTTATTTTGGACTACTTATTTTTTAGCTGAATACTTCAGCTGATTGGCAGCTATGAATACTTTAGCCAGTTGGCAGCTATCTATTTTGCATTTTCTATGTGATGGATGATTCTGGGTATATCTGAGGTGAATTGTTTTTGCCTTCTTTTGTTACGGAATTTGAGTTGGCATATTTCGTGAATTCGGTTAAGTCTTGAAGATTGAAGGTAAAGGAAGTTGGATCATATAACTCAATCTCAAGAAAGAAGAATTCAAAAGGATCAGGTATGTTTAAGTTAATATCTTTGGTGATCCGAATACTTCTTATAGCGTAGAAACACTTGGATGGATTTGTTATTGCATAAATATCAAAAACTGGACATGGGACATGTTCAGGATCCGGATCAGATTGTTCAATCCGGATCCCGAAGGTGGTTCGTTCATACACCAGTTCAATCCGGATCGTAGCTTCCCTTGATCCGGATCCCGAACACTGAGTTTACCATTTTATTTGAACGATCCGGATCAGGCTACTGCAATCCGGATCCCGAACGTTGATGTTTGGTGAACTATATGAACGATCCGGATCAAGCACATCGATCCGGATCCCGAACCTTCATTTTTCTGGAATCTGTTTTTCTCGCTACTGCAATCCGGATCGCCGATCTCCGATCCGGATCGTCATCATGTAAAAACTCCAGAAAAGTTTAGTTTTTGATCCTTATCTTCTTCCAAGGGTTTCTAACCTATAAATAGACCCTATGATTCTCTTTCTAGGGTTAGTCCAAAACGAGGCCGTAAATCCAAATAGCCGTCATAATAATATATAATCCTATATACGGCCTAAGATCCACATATAGAGAAGAAAGGAAATCATAGATTCTATCTTATGTTTCTTCATCTATATTGATTGATTTGATTCTAGGTTTTCATACTCACATTTTGAGTTGAATCAAATCAATGAATACTTAGATGGTATTTCCGATCTATTTCTAATCTAAGTATTCGGCGGATCATCACCACCCAAAAAACAACGATTTACCCCAAAATCGGCACGTGGACTCGCGTGGCCTTGTGGATTCAAGGTGCAACCGCTCTCGTGGATTCGGAGCGAGGTACGTTCGTGGATTCGAAGCGTGCTACTGGGTGAAGACCTTGGATTCGGTCGGACGTCGTGGACTCGACGTTGGACGCCGTGGATTCGGCGTTGGACGCACATCGTGGATTCGAGAAGCGTCGTGGAGCGAGCGGAGAAGATCAACTAGGAGCGTATGGAAAGGTTGAGTCGTCTGTGAGTACGGTATATCACCTTGTACGTGTTTAATTCTAGTGGATTTCACCGTGTTATCGGTCCCGTGGTTTTTTACTCCGGTTCGGAGTTTTCCACGTAAAAATCTATGTGTGTTATTTATTTTTCCGCATTGGGTTTTTATATCGCAAAGATTTTTGAGTGTTTATGGTTTACACCTATTCACCCCCCTCTAGGTGTTTTTTTCCCCTATTTAGATCCTATTATTCATATAACCCAACAAGTGGTATCAGAGCGGGAATAGGGTTGTAAACAATGGTTGAAGGTGGAAACATCAACAGACCCCCGTGCTTCGATGGAACAAATTATGCGTACTGGAAAGTACGGATGAAAGCCTTTTTAATTTCCATCGACGAACGGGTGTGGCGATCAATTGAATTAGGATGGTCTAATCCAACTGAATTTATTGGTGATGTTCGCACCATCAAACCTTGGTCGAAATGGACCAAGGAAGAGATTGATATATCTTCTTACAATGGCAAGGGAATAAATGCTTTATTTAATGCCTTATCACAAACAGAGTTCTCTCGCGTCTCGGCATGTGAGACTGCGAAAGAAATCTGGGATGTTCTTCAAGTTACGCATGAGGGAATTAACCTTGTGAAGATTCAGAAACTGCAAATGCTTACGAGCAAGTTTGACTCTATTTTCATGGCAGAAAATGAATCGTTCACAAACTATTACACACGATTGCAAGACATCGTAAACTCATGTGCTAACTTGGGAGAGAAGATTCTAGAATTTAAAATTGTAAGAAAGATCTTAAGAACTCTTCCTGAAAGATTTCGTTCCAAGGTTACAGCCATTGAAACTATTAAACACCCGGACGAAATCCGTGTAGAAGAATTAGTTGGTTCTTTACAAACTTATGAAATGACATTTCCTACTAACTATTCTTCGGGAAAGGCATCCTCTTCTAAGTCTTCAGGTTATGCTTTGAAAACAACGAAAGAAGAAGACGCGGATTCATTCTCCTCAGGCGATGACGAGAATTTATCTATGGAGGACTTTGAGAAGCAGCTCGCTCTCTTGACAAGGAAGTTTCGCCGAAATTTTCGAAGGGGTAATTCAAGCAAAACTCCATCCTTCGGAAAGTGGAAGAAAGGCAAGGGTTCTTCAAGTTACAAGTCAAGAAAGCAAGAAGGCTTCTCTAAGGATAAGAAAAGCATAGAAGGACAAGTCCAATGCTTCAAGTGCCGAGGGTACGGCCATATCTCAACGGAATGTCCAAATATGAATCCGTCTAAGAAGAAGGCGATGCAAGCCGTCACTTGGGATGACACCTCATCGTCAAATGAGTCATCGTCAAGTGATGAAGAAGACAACGCAACTACGTTCCACGCGTCCACATCTTCACCCTTCATGTGCTTAATGGCAAGTACATCCGACTCGTTGTCCAACTCCACTGTTGAAAAGAATGCAACGGACAATGAATCGGATGATTCGGAAGGTGAAGATTTTGCTCTAGCCTACCATAGACTTTTGAGGGATTCAAAGAAACTAGCTAAGAAAAACAAGGGGTTGAGAGGGAGATTGCAGGATCTCGAAGAAGAACTAAAAAGGGTAACTTCTCTCTCGACCGATCTTGAAGTGGAAAGGGATAATCTGATAAAAGCAAATGTTTCCCTTCAAGAGTCCAATGAGCAATTCGAGAAGAATTATATAGATATGGTTAACAAAGCGAATTACTTCTTGAAGCTCAACGGCGAGGCTCGACAGGAAAAATTGGAAATGACAGAGACCATTATCCAACTCAAGGATGACTTACAGCGATTTTCATCAGGAAGGAGTAAGTTGGATAAGCTTCTTGGTCTTGGTCAATCAAACAAGTTCGGCCTCGGATACAATCGAACTGAAGATAATTTTAGTTCGGTTGGGATAGTTTTTGTGCCATAGTCGGTATCTCCTCCTCCGACACTGGAATTCACGACAAGCAACGACAACAAGCCTACTTCACCCTCCTCGGGATCGTCAAGCACTAAGGTATGTTTTCGTTGTAATTTTGCAGGGCACATAAGGAGAAATTGCAAGATGGGAGCCAAACGCTCAACTCAAGCACTTCTTGCAATGACTACCAAAAGGGTGATTCCTCGGAAATCGAATGCAAATTCTTTGAAGGATAAGAGCCTCGGTAGTTCATCAAACAAGACGACGACGTCAAGGAAAAGCGACGGATCAAACAAGACGCTTTCACCAAAGGTATCAACCTCACAATCACTTCCGACGTACACCAAAACTCGAAAGGTTTGGGTACGCAAAGGTGAATTCTTCTCTCATCCTTGAATCACGTCGGTACCAAACGGCCCTTGGAATTATTGCATATGGATCTTATGGGGCCAACACGTCAACCATCCTTGGGAGGTAAATGGTATATTTTCTTATTGGTTGATGATTTCTCTCGGTATTCATGGGTAGCATTTTTAAAAGAGAAAGCTGATACTTTTGATTCTTTTCATGAGATTTGCCTTCGTATTATGATTGAAAAGAATGAAAAGATCATTCGTGTTAGAAGTGATAGAGGTGGAGAATTCATAAATTCTAAATTCATTGATTTTTGCACTTCCAACGGCATTAAGCATGAATTCTCAGCACCCTATACACCTCAACAGAATGGTGTTGTCGAGCGCAAAAATAGGGTTGTTCAAGAGATGGCACGTGTTATGCTTCACAGCCGGAATTTACCGCTACACTTTTGGGCTGAAGCTGTGAACACTGCAATCTATGTTATTAATCGAGTTTATTTGCGCCCGGGAACGTTAAATACACCATATGAACTATGGTGTGGTAGAAAACCCAACATCAAATATTTTTGCATCTTCGGGAGTCGGTGTTACATTTTACGTGACCGTGAAAATCTTGAAAAGTTTGACTCTCGAAGTGACGAAGGGATTTTCTTGGGGTATTCTACGAACAGTAGAGCATATCGGGTATTTAACTTGGAATCTAAGACGATCGTAGAATCTATAAATGTTAAAGTAGATGAAGCTTTCCACTTTGCATCTGATAAATCTAGCCCTGATATCTCTCTTGATGATGATACTCCTGTAAGTGCATCTTCTCATGATAATACTTCCAATATTAATGATGCATCTAATGGTTCTTTAAGCTTATCTGATGTGTAGGAATCATCTCATGTACCTCCGAGTACTCCATTACAACAAACGTTACGCATCTCCAAGGATCATCCGGAATCAAACATCATTGGAGACCCACAAGAAGGAGTCAAAACTCGGAGACAGTTGGTTTGTGGATTCGCCTGTTACGTTTCCATGATCGAACCAAAGAATGTCGATGAAGCTCTTCAGGATGACTACTGGATTGAAGCAATGCAGGAAGAGCTCCATCAGTTTGAACGCAACAAAGTCTGGGAATTAACGACGCCTCCGAAGAACCACAATGTGATCGGTACTAAATGGATTTTCAAGAACAAGAAAAATGAGGATGGTACCATCATCAGGAACAAAGCACGTTTAGTTGCTCAAGGCTACTCTCAAATAGAAGGTATAGACTTTGATGAAACGTTCGCCCCTGTAGCTAGACTCGAGTCCATTCGTATCTTATTCGCTATTGCTTGTCACTTTAAAATAAAACTCTTTCAAATGGACGTTAAGAGCGCGTTTTTAAATGGGTTTTTAAATGAGGAAGTTTATGTGGCTCAACCGAAAGGTTTTGTAGACTGTAAACTACCTAACCATGTTTTTCGTTTGAAAAAGGCTCTTTACGGTTTAAAACAAGCACTGCGAGCATGGTACGAAAGGTTGACAAAGCACCTTTTGGAGAAGGGCTATACTCGAGGGGGAGCAGATCGGACGCTCTTTGTGAAGCATTATCAAAATAACTTCATTGTTGCACAAATCTATGTCGATGACATTGTGTTTGGAGCAACAAAGGATAATGATGCTTCTAAATTCGCAGAAACCATGGAAAGCGAATTTGAGATGTCTATGATGGGCGAACTGACATACTTTCTTGGATTGCAAGTGAAACAAAATGGTGAAGGCATCCATCTGTGTCAATCCAAGTATGCAATGGAGTTGGTAAAGAAATTTGGATTAGAAGATTCTAAAGATTTTCCTACTCCTATGGGAACTAGCAATAAGGGATTAGGAAGTGAATCTCTTAGTGATAATGTAGACGAGAAACTCTATCGCAGCATGATTGGAAGTCTACTTTACCTCACAGCTAGTCGCCCGGATATATCCTTTAGTGTTGGGATTTGTGCGAGATATCAATCAGTACCAAAGGAGGTTCACCTGAAAGCGGTGAAATGGATCATCCGGTACGTCAAAGGAACTGTAAACTTCGGAATTTGGTATCCTATGGGAACAAGTTTAGATATTATTGGATACTCAGATGCCGATTGGGCAGGATCTGTGGATGATCGGAAAAGTATGAGTGGTGCATGTTTTTATCTTGGCCATTGTCTTGTTGCATGGCATAGTTAAAAAGCAAAACTGCATTGCACTCTCGACTGCCGAAGCGGAATACATCTCAGCGGGTAGTTGTTCAACTCAACTTATTTGGATGAAAAGCGTGTTGAGCGACTTCCGGATTTCAGCAACTTCGGTAACTGTTTTATGTGACAACACAAGTGCTATAAACATTTCAAAAAACCCTGTGTTGCACTCTAGAACAAAACACATTGAACTTAGATATCATTTTCTTAGAGAGCTAGTTGAATCAAATATTCTTCAAATTTCCTACATTTCAACTGAAGATCAATTAGCTGACATTTTAACAAAACCTTTGGATCAAAAATGTTTTACTCATTTGCGTAAAGCAATTGGAATGCTTTCCTTGAAATAAACCCTTTTTGAAACTCTTGTTTAGGTTAGGTTTTGTTTTTGTGTTTTTGTTCATTATCTATGCGAAGATATAGAATATTAATTGAGCATTAGTTTTATTGACTTTGACTGCATCCTTTTATATATTTAGAAATCTATTATGCCTTAGATATCATAATATTTCATTTGATGCAATGATCATTTATGTCAATTAACTCATCTTTGTTTTGATCAATGTCAATTTCTCTCTCGATGATCTCTTGGTATAGTTTTTATCTTATTTGACTGTTTAGTCGAGTATGAAATCGAGATCAATATTTGGCTAAATACTTTATATCTTAGATAATTGATAGCCAATTGAGGGGGAGTCAAAGAAAAAGTATTATGCTCAAAAGATGTGGAAAGAGTTACATCCCAATGAGGAGTGTGAAAACTACCACCACATGGAGGAAAGAGCTACCACCTCGGTCGTCCGAGTACTGTGTGCAGCTACCACATGTATACCAAGCAAGGTTTTTCAAGTTTGATTAATTAAATGCATGTTGAAATACTTGACTCTGTCAAAATTTCAAGGTTGGTATAAGGTGGGATTTTTAATGAAAGATGCTCAAAGAGCCACTCTCTTCAATAAATTGACTAGATATATTATCTAATTTATCTGGGATGTTAGACATCTATTGATCTTTGTATTTCATTTTCTTTACCAAATTGATGATTTGATAAAGGCATTACTTATAAGATCAAGTTAGATGTAATTGAAGTTGTTCAACTTTAAGGGATTTAATTTTTATAAATTTTCGTTTTATTTGTTGGATGTTATTGATAGATTTGGTATAATCTATTTCTTGTTGTATGAAACGATGATTTTCGTTTAAAGTTGATACACAAAAGTGCTTACAATCTTTTTCTAGTTTTTCTAGAATTTCTCTGAAATTTTCTAAAGAAAAAGTTGGAGCCGATCCGGATTGGACCTGCCGATCCGGATCCCGAACGCAGATATTCTTCTGCGGGCAGACGATCCGGATTGGATCTGCCGATCCGGATCCCGAACGCAGTTTTTCACTTCGGGTAGCCGATCCGGATCGTAATCACGAACTGATCCGGATCGCGTCTAGGGTTTTATATAGAACAAAAGGGTTTTGATTTCTTTTACTCCAATCTTTTGTTCCAAAGTTTCCAGAGCTTCTCTCTCTAGATTTCATCCATCGTGGAAGCTTTCAAACTCAAGTTCTTCAATTCCAAGTAAGTTTTATTGATCAAAATCTCGGTTTTTCACAGTTTTTCTTATTCCTCCTCAAAACGTGATGAATTTCTTGTATCAATTTCATTTGTGGATGCTTTTTGATCAAATTTCTTTTGAAATAAGAACTCTGGGTAGATTAGTTTTGATTATATGCTAGGTATTCTCAAGATAAACGGATTTTTGGTCTTCGATTTCAAAAATTTCGGTTTTAGGGCATATAATGGGAATTTTCCAAAATTATGCAATTGATCTATTTTTAAATTTCCTTTTGCAAAACTAATTTGATTCCTAGTCTCTCTACACGATAATGATTGTTTGGGTACAATTTTTCTAATTTTTGAAAACTTACAAAATTTTCGTGTTCTTGAGTTGCTCTTCACGGGATTTCAATCCTCTTAAAGCACGCACAGCTATGGAAGTCTCATGGATCATCTTGCTGTTAGTCACAATGGTGCATACTCGAGCAACCAATAAACTGAAAAGAGCCAAGAAACTTCAACGAAAAGGTGAATTTGATCTGATTAGTGACTCGGAAACTGAAACAAATAATGATGAAGTAGACTGGGACATGTTAATGAATGATGATGAATCAATGCCCGTTAAACCTGAACAAAAGGCTTCCAATGGATCAAAAGGAAGGCACCCATTGACACAGGAAAAGCACCTATGACGTCACCGACCGTCTCGGTAAAAAGGAAACGACTTGCTCGACGCTTTGGACAAGCACGAGAGGCTAATGCTAGCAAGCCAATGGTTCCTGACTCCCCGCCTCGGGTGGAAGGAGTGTTCGTCAGCATTGATCGCCTTCGAGCTTTTGAACATCATGAATGTATCGGTGAACGACATGTCAACATTGAAGCTCTCCGAAATCACTCACCAGAGTTTGGAACTTTAATTGAGCAAGCTAATCTCATCCAAGTCTGCCGATTCCCTGAATTACTTGGGTATTGCTTGTATCGTGTAAGAACCTTCTACACGAATGCAAGACATCTTCAAGAAGATGAACGTGGCTCAATGCATTTCTATACAAATATCCAAGGGATGAAACTTAAAATCACTCCGCAATTAATCGGCGAAGTCCTTGGAATGGAATCCAACACATCGGGGATCAACTATTTGACGGGAAGAAGTTTGACGAATGCCTTGTGGCAAACCGTGATAGAAAAAATTTGTTTGGAAGGAACTGAATCAGCTGATGGGAAAAGTGTAAAATCCAAGCATCTTCGACTGGAGTACCGATTTCTTATTTCATCACATGTTACAACATTCTTCCTAACATGCAGACCAAGTTAGTGCAGACCAAGTTAGTGAGATGGGATAGAATGCTGTTCTTATATCTCATAGGTCATCCCTCTGAGACTGGAGTACCGATTTCTTAATTTCATCACATGTTACAACATTCTTCCTAACATGCAGACCAAGTTAGTGAGATGGGATAGAATGCTGTTCTTATATCTCATAGGTCATCCCTCTGAGGCTGTAGGATTGAACATGAACATCCCCTACATAATTTGGAATAGAATGTCAAGATATGTTGTGCATCCTCATCATTCTGAGCGACTTCCATTTCCATTAATCATCATGAGGATCTTGCAAAAGTTTGAAATTGATATAAGCTCGACATCATATCAACACTGTTGGGGGATGATAGATGAGTCAACGATTGTGAAGTCACTTCACAAATTACCACATGTTACTCCGACACCCTCCACTGGAAAGAAACCTTGTGTCGGCACCTCTGCCTCACCGTCTCAACAAGCACCCGGCGCGGATGATCAAGCATCGGTAACTTCGATTTTCAAGCAACAACAGCGCCTATCTTTTCAACAAGAGCAAATCACCAAAGAGCAGAGGCGAATCTCCGAAGAACTCGAGATAATCACAGCATCCCAAATCACATTAACTAAGATGGTCTCGTCAATAAAGAAGTTAATGCAGAAAATGTTCTCGAAAATGGGATACAGCGCCTCGGATGACTCAGATTCAGATGCTTGAATCGTTTGTCTAATATTTTCTTGTGCAGGAACTTCATTTTTTTTAAACTTTCTTTTGTGCAGGTTTTACGTTTTAGTTTTTAGTTTTTAGTTCTCAAACTTGAACTGTTAACCATTCTCTCCATTTTGGTATTTTTTGGCTAACTTTTGTGACAAAAAGGGGGAGAGAGAAGTATAAACAATGATACAATGTGAACAATGATACAATGTGGTTGTGAGAAACTTGAAACTATAGAGGTAAGTATAACCTCAACTTGAAAGGTAAGTAGAACTTCAACTTTCGGTTTTCATTTGTGTTTGAATGCATGCCTCGACTAACTATTCGACTAACTATTTGGGCATGTAATATAACTAACAAGTTGAGGTTCACTAACATGACATTTGGGTGTTGATTGCATAGAAGATATGTTGGTGTTTTAACTATGATCAGTTTACATATCTGAATGTATAAATATCATGGTAAGTATAAATGAGTATAAACGTTATCTCTGTATGTGTTTTTTGCATGATATAAAATTCTTGAGGTATCTAACGATTTTTTTTTTTGTCAAGAATGATTTCTTTTGCAGAGAGTACAGATGTCTAAGTCTAGAGTCTGTTTTAGGAGTTTAACTCATGTATTTTATTTTGGATCTCCATTGTAAATTTTTTGTTGTATGGTGATAGCAACAAAAATATCCTTTTTTGAATTTTTTCTTGAGTGTATCTATGTTTTTGTTCACGAACGCCAAAGGGGGAGATTGGTTTTAAACAAATTTGATTTGGCGTATTTCGTAATTCGGTTAAGTCTTGAAGATGAAGGTAAAGTAATTTGTATCATATAACGCAATCTCAAGA
>CM055066.1:20978836-21036045 GCA_029204045.2 Tillandsia leiboldiana
AAAGTCTATTGAAATCAAATAGAAAAATAACAATAAAACTAGTCACTAGATTTCTAGAGGCAAAGCCATAGATTTTGAAAAAAAAGCTTATGTATCAAAAATCTCCGGTAGACCTGCACTCCTACTTTTGAAAATTACATTAGGGATGCGATTAGGCGGATCTGGGAGCGACAGACCCACCACCCTCAGGCAACAAAATTGTGCTCAGCTTGCCCCCCTCCTGAAAAACCTGTCTCGTGCCAATGGCCCAAATCCACCTCACAAACCTGCTTCATTTTCTTTTTGCACACTTTGGCTTCAATACACCTAGAGCTTCACTATTTTAAGAAAAACAAAGATAAGAAAAAATGAAAGTATGCAAAAAGCAGCTCAACTTCAATAAAAAAAGTAAAGGCCTCCATAACTTAAATATCGAGGGTGGATCATTTCTGTCTAATAGCACTCACAATAGGAATTCTACACTTTTTGTTAGTATCTTACACCCCGATGGTAATAAACATAATGTTGTTTTTCTGGTAGCTATTCAAACTGATTAAAGTGCGTGCTTTCGGGATATTTCTATGACAGCAGTAAGAAAATCTTATTTTGGACTACTTATTTTTAGCTGAATACTTCACTGATTGGCACTATGAATACTTTAGCCAGTTGGCAGCTATCTATTTTGCATTTTCTATGTGATGGATGATCTGGGTATATCTGAGGTGAATTGTTTTTGCCTTCTTTTGTTACGGAATTTGAGTTGGCATATTTCGTGAATTCGGTTAAGTCTTGAAGATTGAAGGTAAAGAAGTTGGATCATATAACTCAATCTCAAGAAAGAAGAATTCAAAAGGATCAGGTATGTTTAACTAATATCTTTGGTGATCCGAATACTTCTTATAGCGTAGAAACACTTGGATGGATTTGTTATTGCATAATATCAAAAACTGGACATGGGACATGTTCAGGATCCGGATCAGATGTTCAATCCGGATCCGAAGGTGGTTCGTTCATACACCAGTTCAATCCGGATCGTAGCTTCCCTTGATCCGATCCCGAACACTGAGTTTACCATTTTATTTGAACGATCCGGATCAGGCTACTGCAATCCGGATCCCGAACGTTGATGTTTGGTGAACTGTATGAACGATCCGGATCAAGCACATCGATCCGGATCCCGAACCTTCGTTTTTCTGGAATCTGTTTTTCTCGCTACTGCAATCCGGATCGCCGATCTCCGATCCGGATCGTCGTCATGTAAAAACTCCAGAAAAGTTAGTTTTTGATCCTTATCTTCTTCCAAGGGTTTCTAACCTATAATAGACCCTATGATTCTCTTTCTAGGGTTAGTCCAAAACGAGGCCGTAAATCCAAATAGCCGTCATAATATATATAATCCTATATACGGCCTAAGATCCACATATAGAGAAGAAAGGAAATCATAGATTCTATCTTATGTTTCTTCATCTATATTGATTGATTTGATTCTAGGTTTTCATACTCACATTTTGAGTTGAATCAAATCAATGAATACTTAGATGGTATTTCCGATCTATTTCTAATCTAAGTATTCAGGCGGATCATCACCACCCAAAAAACAACGATTTACCCCCAAAATCGGCACGTGGACTCGCGTGGCCTTGTGGATTCAAGGTGCACCGCTCTCAGGTGGATTCGGAGCGAGGTACGTTCGTGGATTCGAAGCGTGCTACTGGGTGAAGACCTTGGATTCGGATCGGACGTCGTGGACTCGACGTTGGACGCCGTGGATTCGGCGTTGGACGCACATCGTGGATTCGAGAAGCGTCGTGGAGCGAGCGGAGAAGATCAACTAGGAGCGTATGGAAAGGTTGAGTCGTCTGTGAGTACGGTATATCACCTTGTACGTGTTTTATTCTAGTGGATTTCACCGTGTTATCGGTCCCGTGGTTTTTTTACTCCGGTTCGGAGTTTTCCACGTAAAAATCTATGTGTGTTATTTATTTTTCCGCATTGGGTTTTTATATCGCAAAGATTTTTGAGTGTTTATGGTGTACACCTATTCACCCCCCTCTAGGTGTTTTTTCCCCTATTTAGATCCTATTATTCATATAACCCAACAAGTGGTATAAGCGGGAATAGGGTTGTAAACAATTGGTTGAAGGTGGAAACATCAACCGACCCCCGTGCTTCGATGGAACAAATTATGCGTACTGGAAAGTACGGATGAAGCCTTTTTATTTCCATCGACGAACGGGTGTGGCGATCAATTGACTTAGGATGGGTCTAATCCAACTGAATTTATTGGTGATGTTCGCACCATCAAACCCTTGGTCGAAATGGCCAAGGAAGAGATTGATATATCTTCTTACAATGGCAAGGGAATAAATGCTTTATTTAATGCCGTATCACAAACAGAGTTCTCCTCGCGTCTCGGCATGTTGAGCTGCGAAAGAAATCTGGGGATGTTCTTCAAGTTACGCATGAGGGAATTAACCTTGTGAAGATTCAGAAACTGCAAATGCTTACGAGCAGTTTGACTCTATTTTCATGGCAGAAAATGAATCGTTCACAAACTATTACACACGATTGCAAGACATCGTAAACTCATGTGCTAACTTGGGAGAGAAGATTCTAGAATTTAACATTGTAAGAAAGATCTTAAGAACTCTTCCTGAAAGATTTCGTTCCAAGGTTACAGCCATTGAAACTATTAAACACCCGGACGAAATCCGTGTAGAAGAATTAGTTGGTTCTTTACAAACTTATGAAATGACATTTCCTACTAACTATTCTTCGGGAAAGGCATCCTCTTCTAAGTCTTCAGGTTATGCTTTGAAAACAACGAAAGAAGAAGACGCGGATTCATTCTCCTCAGGCGATGACGAGAATTTATCTATGGAGGACTTTGAGAAGGCAGCTCGCTCTCTTGACAGGAAGTTTCGCCGAATTTTCGAAGGGGTAATTCAAGCAAAACTCCATCCTTCGGAAAGTGGAAGAAAGGCAAGGGTTCTTCAAGTTACAAGTCAGAAAGCAAGAAGGCTTCTCTAAGGATAAGAAAAGCATAGAAGGACAAGTCCAATGCTTCAAGTGCCGAGGGTACGGCCATATCTCAACGGAATGTCCAAATAGAATCCGTCTAAGAAGAAGGCGATGCAAGCCGTCACTTGGGATGACACCTCATCGTCAAATGAGTCATCGTCAAGTGATGAAGAAGACAACGCCAACTACGTTCCACGCGGTCCACATCTTCACCCTTCATGTGCTTAATGGCAAGTACATCCGACTCGTTGTCCAACTCCACTGTTGAAAAGAATGCAACGGACAATGAATCGGATGATTCGAAGGTGAAGATTTTGCTCTAGCCTACCATAGACTTTTGAGGGATTCAAAGAAACTAGCTAAGAAAACAAGGGGTTGAGAGGGAGATTGCAGGGATCTCGAAGAAGAACTAAAAAGGGTAACTTCTCTCTCGACCGATCTTGAAGTGGAAAGGGATAATCTGATAAAAGCAATGTTTCCCTTCAAGAGTCCAATGAGCAATTCGAGAAGAATTATATAGATATGGTTAACAAAGCGAATTACTTCTTGAAGCTCAACGGCGAGGCTCGACAGGAAAAATTGGAAATGACAGAGACCATTATCCAACTCAAGGATGACTTACAGCGATTTTCATCAGGAAGGAGTAAGTTGGATAAGCTTCTTGGTCTTGGTCAATCAAACAAGTTCGGCCTCGGATACAATCGAACTGAAGATAATTTTAGTTCGGTTGGGATAGTTTTTGTGCCATAGTCGGTATCTCCTCCTCCGACACTGGAATTCACGACAAGCAACGACAACAAGCCTACTTCACCCTCCTCGGGATCGTCAAGCACTAAGGTATGTTTTCGTTGTAATTTTGCAGGGCACATAAGGAGAAATTGCAAGATGGGAGCCAAACGCTCAACTCAAGCACTTCTTGCAATGACTACCAAAAGGGTGATTCCTCGGAAATCGAATGCAAATTCTTTGAAGGATAAGAGCCTCGGTAGTTCATCAAACAAGACGACGACGTCAAGGAAAAGCGACGGATCAAACAAGACGCTTTCACCAAAGGTATCAACCTCACAATCACTTCCGACGTACACCAAAACTCGAAAGGTTTGGGTACGCAAAGGTGAATTCTTCTCTCATCCTTGAATCACGTCGGTACCAAACGGCCCTTGGAATTATTGCATATGGATCTTATGGGCCAACACGTCAACCATCCTTGGGAGGTAAATGGTATATTTTCTTATTGGTTGATGATTTCTCTCGGTATTCATGGGTAGCATTTTTAAAAGAGAAAGCTGATACTTTTGATTCTTTTCATGAGATTTGCCTTCGTATTATGATTGAAAAGAATGAAAAGATCATTCGTGTTAGAAGTGATAGAGGTGGAGAATTCATAAATTCTAAATTCATTGATTTTTGCACTTCCAACGGCATTAAGCATGAATTCTCAGCACCCTATACACCTCAACAGAATGGTGTTGTCGAGCGCAAAAATAGGGTTGTTCAAGAGATGGCACGTGTTATGCTTCACAGCCGGAATTTACCGCTACACTTTTGGGCTGAAGCTGTGAACACTGCAATCTATGTTATTAATCGAGTTTATTTGCGCCCGGGAACGTTAAATACACCATATGAACTATGGTGTGGTAGAAAACCCAACATCAAATATTTTTGCATCTTCGGGAGTCGGTGTTACATTTTACGTGACCGTGAAAATCTTGAAAAGTTTGACTCTCGAAGTGACGAAGGGATTTTCTTGGGGTATTCTACGAACAGTAGAGCATATCGGGTATTTAACTTGGAATCTAAGACGATCGTAGAATCTATAAATGTTAAAGTAGATGAAGCTTTCCACTTTGCATCTGATAAATCTAGCCCTGATATCTCTCTTGATGATGATACTCCTGTAAGTGCATCTTCTCATGATAATACTTCCAATATTAATGATGCATCTAATGGTTCTTTAAGCTTATCTGATGTGTAGGAATCATCTCATGTACCTCCGAGTACTCCATTACAACAAACGTTACGCATCTCCAAGGATCATCCGGAATCAAACATCATTGGAGACCCACAAGAAGGAGTCAAAACTCGGAGACAGTTGGTTTGTGGATTCGCCTGTTACGTTTCCATGATCGAACCAAAGAATGTCGATGAAGCTCTTCAGGATGACTACTGGATTGAAGCAATGCAGGAAGAGCTCCATCAGTTTGAACGCAACAAAGTCTGGGAATTAACGACGCCATCCGAAGAACCACAATGTGATCGGTACTAAATGGATTTCAAGAACAAGAAAAATGAGGATGGTACCATCATCAGGAACAAAGCACGTTTAGTTGCTCAAGGCTACTCTCAAATAGAAGGTATAGACTTTGATGAAACGTTCGCCCCTGTAGCTAGACTCGAGTCCATTCGTATCTTATTCGCTATTGCTTGTCACTTTAAAATAAACTCTTTCAAATGGACGTTAAGAGCGCGTTTTTAAATGGGTTTTTAAATGAGGAAGTTTATGTGGCTCAACCGAAAGGTTTTGTAGACTGTAAACTACTAACCATGTTTTTCGTTTGAAAAAGGCTCTTTACGGTTTAAAACAAGCACTGCGAGCATGGTACGAAAGGTTGACAAAGCACCTTTTGGAGAAGGGCTATACTCGAGGGGGAGCAGATCGGACGCTCTTTGTGAAGCATTATCAAAATAACTTCATTGTTGCACAAATCTATGTCGATGACATTGTGTTTGGAGCAACAAAGGATAATGATGCTTCTAAATTCGCAGAAACCATGGAAAGCGAATTTGAGATGTCTATGATGGGCGAACTGACATACTTTCTTGGATTGCAAGTGAAACAAAATGGTGAAGGCATCCATCTGTGTCAATCCAAGTATGCAATGGAGTTGGTAAAGAAATTTGGATTAGAAGATTCTAAAGATTTTCCTACTCCTATGGGAACTAGCAATAAGGGATTAGGAAGTGAATCTCTTAGTGATAATGTAGACGAGAAACTCTATCGCAGCATGATTGGAAGTCTACTTTACCTCACAGCTAGTCGCCCGGATATATCCTTTAGTGTTGGGATTTGTGCGAGATATCAATCAGTACCAAAGGAGGTTCACCTGAAAGCGGTGAAATGGATCATCCGGTACGTCAAAGGAACTGTAAACTTCGGAATTTGGTATCCTATGGGAACAAGTTTAGATATTATTGGATACTCAGATGCCGATTGGGCAGGATCTGTGGATGATCGGAAAAGTATGAGTGGTGCATGTTTTTATCTTGGCCATTGTCTTGTTGCATGGCATAGTAAAAAGCAAAACTGCATTGCACTCTCGACTGCCGAAGCGGAATACATCTCAGCGGGTAGTTGTTCAACTCAACTTATTTGGATGAAAAGCGTGTTGAGCGACTTCCGGATTTCAGCAACTTCGGTAACTGTTTTATGTGACAACACAAGTGCTATAAACATTTCAAAAAACCCTGTGTTGCACTCTAGAACAAAACACATTGAACTTAGATATCATTTTCTTAGAGAGCTAGTTGAATCAAATATTCTTCAAATTTCCTACATTTCAACTGAAGATCAATTAGCTGACATTTTAACAAAACCTTTGGATCAAAAATGTTTTACTCATTTGCGTAAAGCAATTGGAATGCTTTCCTTGAAATAAACCCTTTTTGAAACTCTTGTTTAGGTTAGGTTTTGTTTTTGTGTTTTTGTTCATTATCTATGCGAAGATATAGAATATTAATTGAGCATTAGTTTTATTGACTTTGACTGCATCCTTTTATATATTTAGAAATCTATTATGCCTTAGATATCATAATATTTCATTTGATGCAATGATCATTTATGTCAATTAACTCATCTTTGTTTTGATCAATGTCAATTTCTCTCTCGATGATCTCTTGGTATAGTTTTTATCTTATTTGACTGTTTAGTCGAGTATGAAATCGAGATCAATATTTGGCTAAATACTTTATATCTTAGATAATTGATAGCCAATTGAGGGGGAGTCAAAGAAAAAGTATTATGCTCAAAAGATGTGGAAAGAGTTACATCCCAATGAGGAGTGTGAAAACTACCACCACATGGAGGAAAGAGCTACCACCTCGGTCGTCCGAGTACTGTGTGCAGCTACCACATGTATACCAAGCAAGGTTTTTCAAGTTTGATTAATTAAAATGCATGTTGAAATACTTGACTCTGTCAAAATTTCAAGGTTGGTATAAGGTGGGATTTTTAATGAAAGATGCTCAAAGAGCCACTCTCTTCAATAAATTGACTAGATATATTATCTAATTTATCTGGGATGTTAGACATCTATTGATCTTTGTATTTCATTTTCTTTACCAAATTGATGATTTGATAAAGGCATTACTTATAAGATCAAGTTAGATGTAATTGAAGTTGTTCAACTTTAAGGGATTTAATTTTATAAATTTTCGTTTTATTTGTTGGATGTTATTGATAGATTTGGTATAATCTATTTCTTGTTGTATGAAACGATGATTTTCGTTTAAAGTTGATACACAAAAGTGCTTACAATCTTTTTCTAGTTTTTCTAGAATTTCTCTGAAATTTTCTAAAGAAAAAGTTGGAGCCGATCCGGATTGGACCTGCCGATCCGGATCCCGAACGCAGATATTCTTCTGCGGGCAGACGATCCGGATTGGATCTGCCGATCCGGATCCCGAACGCAGTTTTTCACTTCGGGTAGCCGATCCGGATCGTAATCACGAACTGATCCGGATCGCGTCTAGGGTTTTATATAGAACAAAAGGGTTTTGATTTCTTTTACTCCAATCTTTTGTTCCAAAGTTTCCAGAGCTTCTCTCTCTAGATTTCATCCATCGTGGAAGCTTTCAAACTCAAGTTCTTCAATTCCAAGTAAGTTTTATTGATCAAAATCTCGGTTTTTCACAGTTTTTCTTATTCCTCCTCAAAACGTGATGAATTTCTTGTATCAATTTCATTTGTGGATGCTTTTTGATCAAATTTCTTTTGAAATAAGAACTCTGGGTAGATTAGTTTTGATTATATGCTAGGTATTCTCAAGATAAACGGATTTTTGGTCTTCGATTTCAAAAATTTCGGTTTTAGGGCATATAATGGGAATTTTCCAAAATTATGCAATTGATCTATTTTTAAATTTCCTTTTGCAAAACTAATTTGATTCCTAGTCTCTCTACACGATAATGATTGTTTGGGTACAATTTTTCTAATTTTTGAAAACTTACAAAATTTTCGTGTTCTTGAGTTGCTCTTCACGGGATTTCAATCCTCTTAAAGCACGCACAGCTATGGAAGTCTCATGGATCATCTTGCTGTTAGTCACAATGGTGCATACTCGAGCAACCAATAAACTGAAAAGAGCCAAGAAACTTCAACGAAAAGGTGAATTTGATCTGATTAGTGACTCGGAAACTGAAACAAATAATGATGAAGTAGACTGGGACATGTTAATGAATGATGATGAATCAATGCCCGTTAAACCTGAACAAAAGGCTTCCAATGGATCAAAAGGAAAGGCACCCATTGACACAGGAAAAGCACCTATGACGTCACCGACCGTCTCGGTAAAAAGGAAACGACTTGCTCGACGCTTTGGACAAGCACGAGAGGCTAATGCTAGCAAGCCAATGGTTCCTGACTCCCCGCCTCGGGTGGAAGGAGTGTTCGTCAGCATTGATCGCCTTCGAGCTTTTGAACATCATGAATGTATCGGTGAACGACATGTCAACATTGAAGCTCTCCGAAATCACTCACCAGAGTTTGGAACTTTAATTGAGCAAGCTAATCTCATCCAAGTCTGCCGATTCCCTGAATTACTTGGGTATTGCTTGTATCGTGTAAGAACCTTCTACACGAATGCAAGACATCTTCAAGAAGATGAACGTGGCTCAATGCATTTCTATACAAATATCCAAGGGATGAAACTTAAAATCACTCCGCAATTAATCGGCGAAGTCCTTGGAATGGAATCCAACACATCGGGGATCAACTATTTGACGGGAAGAAGTTTGACGAATGCCTTGTGGCAAACCGTGATAGAAAAAATTTGTTTGGAAGGAACTGAATCAGCTGATGGGAAAAGTGTAAAATCCAAGCATCTTCGACTGGAGTACCGATTTCTTAATTTCATCACATGTTACAACATTCTTCCTAACATGCAGACCAAGTTAGTGCAGACCAAGTTAGTGAGATGGGATAGAATGCTGTTCTTATATCTCATAGGTCATCCCTCTGAGACTGGAGTACCGATTTCTTAATTTCATCACATGTTACAACATTCTTCCTAACATGCAGACCAAGTTAGTGAGATGGGATAGAATGCTGTTCTTATATCTCATAGGTCATCCCTCTGAGGCTGTAGGATTGAACATGAACATCCCCTACATAATTTGGAATAGAATGTCAAGATATGTTGTGCATCCTCATCATTCTGAGCGACTTCCATTTCCATTAATCATCATGAGGATCTTGCAAAAGTTTGAAATTGATATAAGCTCGACATCATATCAACACTGTTGGGGGATGATAGATGAGTCAACGATTGTGAAGTCACTTCACAAATTACCACATGTTACTCCGACACCCTCCACTGGAAAGAAACCTTGTGTCGGCACCTCTGCCTCACCGTCTCAACAAGCACCCGGCGCGGATGATCAAGCATCGGTAACTTCGATTTTCAAGCAACAACAGCGCCTATCTTTTCAACAAGAGCAAATCACCAAAGAGCAGAGGCGAATCTCCGAAGAACTCGAGATAATCACAGCATCCCAAATCACATTAACTAAGATGGTCTCGTCAATAAAGAAGTTAATGCAGAAAATGTTCTCGAAAATGGGATACAGCGCCTCGGATGACTCAGATTCAGATGCTTGAATCGTTTGTCTAATAATTTTCTTGTGCAGGAACTTCATTTTTTTTAACTTTCTTTTGTGCAGGTTTTACGTTTTAGTTTTTAGTTTTTAGTTCTCAAACTTGAACTGTTAACCATTCTCTCCATTTTGGTATTTTTTGGCTAACTTTTGTGACAAAAAGGGGGAGAGAGAAGTATAAACAATGATACAATGTGAACAATGATACAATGTGGTTGTGAGAAACTTGAAACTATAGAGGTAAGTATAACCTCAACTTGAAAGGTAAGTAGAACTTCAACTTTCGGTTTTCATTTGTGTTTGAATGCATGCCTCGACTAACTATTCGACTAACTATTTGGGCATGTAATATAACTAACAAGTTGATGTTCACTAACATGACATTTGGTGATTGATTGCATAGAAGATATGTTGGTGTTTTAACTATGATCAGTTTACATATCTGAATGTATAAATATCATGGTAAGTATAAATGAGTATAAACTTTATCTCTGTATGTGGTTTTTGCATGATATAAAATTCTTGAGGTATCTAACGATTTTTTTTTTGTCAAGAATGATTTCTTTTGCAGAGAGTACAGATGTCTAAGTCTAGAGTCTGTTTTAGGAGTTTAACTCATGTATTTTATTTTGGATCTCCATTGTAAATTTTTGTTGTATGGTGATAGCAACAAAAATATCTTTTTGAATTTTCTTGAGTGGATCTATGTTTTGTCACGAAACCGCCAAAGGGGGAGATTGTTACGAAATTTGAGTTGGCGTATTTCGTGAATTCGGTTAAGTCTTGAAGATTGAAGGTAAAGGAAGTTGGATCATATAACTCAATCTCAAGAAAGAAGAATTCAAAAGGATCAGGTATGTTTAAGTTAATATCTTTGGTGATCCAAATACTTCCTATAGCGTAGAAACACTTGGATGGATTTGTTATTGAATAAATATCAAAAACTGGACATGGGACATGTTCAGGATCCGGATCAGATTGTTCAATCCGGATCCCGAAGGTGGTTCGTTCATACACCAGTTCAATCCGGATCGTAGCTTCCCTTGATCCGGATCCCGAACACTGAGTTTACCATTTTATTTGAACGATCCGGATCAGGCTACTGCAATCCGGATCCCGAACGTTGATGTTTGGTGAACTGTATGAATGATCCGGATCAAGCACTTCGATCCGGATCCCGAACCTTCGTTTTTCTGGAATCTGTTTTTTTCGCTACTGCAATCCGGATCGCCGATCTCCGATCCGGATCGTCGTCATGTAAAAACTCCAGAAAAGGTTAGTTTTTGATCCTTATCTTCTTCCAAGGGTTTCTAACCTATAAATAGACCCTATGATTCTCTTTCTAGGGTTAGTCCAAAAAGAGGCCGTAAATCCAAATAGCCGTCATAATAATTTATAATCCTATATACGGCCTAAGATCCACATATAGAGAAGAAAGGAAATCATAGATTCTATCTTATGTTTCTTCATCTATATTGATTGATTTGATTCTAGGTTTACATACTCACATTTTGAGTTGAATCAAATCAATGAATACTTAGATGGTATTTCCGATCTATTTCTAATCTAAGTATTCGGCGGATCATCACCACCCAAAAAACAACGATTTACCCCAAAATCGGCGCGTGGACTCACGTGGCCTTGTGGATTCAAGGTGCAACCGCTCTCGTGGATTCGGAGCGAGCTACGTTCGTGGATTCGAAGCGTGCTACTGGGTGAAGACCGTGGATTCGGTCGGACGTCGTGGACTCGACGTTGGACGCCGTGGATTCGGCGTTGGACGCACATCGTGGATTCGAGAAGCGTCGTGGAGCGAGCGGAGAAGATCAACTAGGAGCGTATGGAAAAGGTTGAGTCGTCTGTGAGTACGATATATCACCTTGTACGTGTTTAATTCTAGTGGATTTCACCGTGTTATCGGTCCCGTGGTTTTTTACTCCGGTTTGGAGTTTTTCACGTAAAAATCTCTGCGTGTTATTTATTTTTCCGCATTGGGTTTTTATATCGCAAAGATTTTTGAGTGTTTATGGTTTACACCTATTCACCCCCCTCTAGGTGTTTTTTTTCCCTATTTAGATCCTATTATTCATATAACCCAACATCTTTTACCCTTGAAGGTAGACATTAACAGCCACTGATGACCTTGCAAGAGTGGAATGATATTTTTGAGTTTGCAGTCAATTGAAGATAGTAGTACTATTAAGTTAAATTTCATCCTCTATTCCTGATAAAATCGCATTATTTTTGTGATGACCTGGATTTCAGCAGAGCTTCTGCAGGGGGTTTGGCAGCTTCTGGGGGCCTGTACTGTGTGTTGGAGGTGTTAGTGAACCAATTGGACACAAGTGGCGGACTTCGGGCTTAAATGGATCACGTGAGTGATCGGAGGACCCCGTTGAGTGTTTAGAAGTGTTCTCGCGTGGAACAGATATCAAAATTGTACTCAGCGCGAAATTTGGGGTAAAAACACATCTCTGGATGCATTCGGCAAATTTTAGGAGCGGAATTTGGCAAAACGGACATCAAATTTGGATTCAGCGCGCGAAAATGATGAAATTGGGCTATTTACTTGATTTTTTTGCGCCATTGGTTACTGTTCACGCCGGAACAGTAACTCCGGCAGCCGACGGGCAGCGGCGGCGGCGGCAGGCAGCGGCGGAGCGCGGCGGACGGGCTCGGGCAGGCGGCGGAGCGGCCGCGGGCAGCGCGCGGGCGCGGGCAGCGTGCGGGCAGGCACGCGGGCGCGTGGGCAGGCGCGCGGTGCACGGGAGCGCGTTGGACACGTGGCGGCTTGCGATAGGGTCAGTTCAGTGGGCGTGGTTCACGGAGTGGCGCGGGTGGTGCATGGACCGGCGGGACATGTGGCAGATTCTGGTTGGCGAGCTCACGCAGGCGGGGACCACGGAGCGCGGGGATGCCTCGAAACAGTGCATGGCAGGCGGCGCGCCAGGCGGCGCGCCAGGGTTGGTCGGGGGCGGTAGTACGGGCCAGGTGGCGCCCTACGATTCGCGGGCGCCACCCGCCCGCGTTGACCGGGAGTGGCCGCGCGGCGCCTCGCGTGCGGCGGGAATGGCTGTCGCCTGTTCGGGGCGACGTGGCGCTCTCCGGGCGCTCGTCGCGGGCCGGCCCGTGGGGCTTTCGGGCGCCCGAAAGTTGGGACAAATCCGGAATTTCTGGATTTGTCGTTTTGGGCCTATAAATAGAGCCCGAACTCCTCCCTGGAACTCTTTTCCTGCTCCTCATCTCTCAGTGCAACCTTCACGAGATCTCTTCCTCTCCCAGAGCCGGTTCTATCTGCAGATTCCAGGATTTTTCTGCGGCACGCATTCTGAGGTTTTCATTTTTACGGCGCGGCGCGACGCTCGTTCGTTTGTGATCTTCTTCGTCGCGTTTTGGTGCGAGGACTCGCCCGGCTTACTTCGACCTCCGATTGAGGCGATTCTTGCGCCGTTGGACTCACGGCAGGTAGGGCTTCGATCTTCGTGTTTTGACCTCCCCCTCATTTCGAGTTTATCTTGGAGTTCCCCGAGCTTCCATTTGACCATTTTTCTTGGGCGGAGTTTTCGACAGCACTGTGGTATTTCGGCCATATCTTCGCGTACAGACATTGGATTGGGGCGTTTCAAGAGGCGTTTTGTATCTACACATCACGAGGAATATCCCCAAATTTTATTGGAATTTTCTGAAATTTCTCCCCGAAGGTGAAAGTCCCTGTTTGCAGAACCTTGTGATTCAGATTTTGCGATTTGTTTATTTCGGGGTGGTTCCCTTGTCGAATTTGTATCTCAGCGTAGGAAACTCGGATTTGAACGTGCAGGTACTCGTTTCGACCGGTCCATCGCGAGGATCATGATAGTATTTTTCTTGGAATTTTCCGGGCACTTCTCGCAGGTAAAAATAGGGCATCTTTGGACTGTTAGCATTGGGACAGCATGTGTTGAGTTTAATTGTATGTTTTGGGGTAATTCTTGTATAGTGATCGCGGCGGTTTAGCTGTCTGGGCGGGAGCACTATTTGGACTTGGAATTAGCGATCGAGGTGGGTGGTTGCTATACTCCTCATTTTCTGACATAACCCTAGGAATATTGGAGAGATCCTCTCATTGGTTACATTGAATGATCAACTATGGACATGCATGCATAAAGTAAAATAATTGTGAGCCTATCAAATAAAAAGTACTATTGTGGAACTCTGATAGTGGTTGGGGGTTAAACATGTTTGTATGGATATAGTTTTGGTACTTAACCTTGCATGTGGAATTTACTTTTATGTTGGGATAAAATGAAATGTCTTATGGGAGGGTACCACTTGAGGATCTTTTGGGACATGCATAGGTGGATGATTTAGGTGAGGGAAAATTGTGGATTTTAAACATATGTGGTTGGATAATGATTTAGCATGATGGTTATATCTATGTGGAGCTATTAATTGATACACATGTGGAGCCATTATTTGTCATACTATCTTTAGCTTTCATGAGGACATATGCATGCTTGTTTGGACATCTAGGTAGGCCATCTTTTATCGCTACACTTTCATGCTGGAACTTGACTTAGGAGAAACCTTGTTTGTTTCTTTTCTCCTTTCGTTAGTCAGGTGGTATTTGTTGCTCGGGTTTGAGCAGGGGTTTGGGATAGTGTAGCCGGGGCCTGGATTGTGGATTATGGGTTTTGGCGGCGACCGCGAATATTGGGCGGTTGACCGGAGGTCGATTGCGAGACTTGGTTGTGGATTGTGAGGTATTGCGGCGATCGCGGATTTTGGGCGATTGACCGGATGATCACTTATACATCAGATTGGGGGTCAGTTTTCTTTTAGTGGAGGGGTGTGTTCCACTGGGGTTTTATATTGATCCAGTCCTGCTTTTGTTACTTATCACACCGGCGCGGCTTTATATGCCCGGTGATGCTTTCCTCGTGTGGGTCGCTCCCCTCGAGTTCCCCTCCGGAGGCCGGGGCCAGACAGTTATTGACAGTTTTGCTATCACATCGGCGCAGCTTATTTGCCCGATGATGAGGGCGGCAGCAGGAGTTTTGCTATCACATCGGCGCGGCTTACTTGCCCGATGATGAGGGCGGTACAGATTGGGTTCATCTAGGACGGTTGGTTACTGTTGCATACGGTTGTTCCGGTCTAGGACTGCATTTTTAGAGGCATAGTAGTGGTAGTTTTTCCTTTGCAGTAGTCTTTTTACTTACCACTCTTCTTTCCCTTTTTGCCTCTGGTAGACCTAGTGGGTGTGTTCAGGGCGTGAGGCTTTACCCACTAGGGGAGGCTACTGGTTCACTGGTAGTTCTCACCCCCATTCTTCTTTTTCTTTTCTTCTCCTTTGTTTTGCAGAGCCTTCTGCGGGTGCTGCTGGACATACAGCGGCGGGTCGAGGAGAGAGGACGGCTGAGTAGCTAGACAGTGGGCCTGACAGTGAGTAGCTAGACTGGTACCTCTTTTTTATCCTATCTCAGACGGTTGTACTTTTACTTTTGGGGTCTGGCTTTAGCAGCCTGGTTGTATATTTGTGGTGAGCTGGGAGAGAGACTTGTACTTTATTTTACAGTCATTTTGTATTTTTACTTCCAGTTCAGTCTGAGATGTAGTATTTTCAGTTCAGCTCTATTTTATTGCTCTATTATTGTATCTGTTTGATTTGAGCAGGTTACCGGCGCTTCGTGCATGCGGAAAATTCCGTGTGCACGGCGGATCTGTAGACGAGCCCGAGTTCTGGTTTACACTCGGGGCGTGACAATTTTACAGTTGAAGAATCCATCTCACCCCAGTAGTTCTGTTCCGACAGCTATAAATAGCTTAGCAACATTGCTTAGAGAATCCGGTGGTCGAGTTTCATTTGTCCAAGCCGACGGCATAAAATTGCTTGTTCCTTTAATTTCTCCTGCAGCCACTCAGCAGCCTATTCAGGTCATTAATTTCACTTTGTATTTGCTTCATCCTATCATTTTACTATACGTTCAATAACATTAACATGCAGAGTCCTTCATCTGTTATGTTTTGAATGTAATTGCTTTCAGTTTCATGCACGTGTATCACGACCTGGTGTTTGCATACCAACTTTATTGTCCTTTAGCAGCTCCTCTATGAAACATGCCTCTGTATTTGGCTCCTGTCATATTATGATAAGGCGGCCGAGTACATGGCCACTACTAGGGTCCTGCCAAGACTTGTAGAGGTTGTAAAAGGATCAACTAAAGAGAAGGTGCGTTTGTGTACATTTTTATATTTATTCTCATGTTCTACACTAAAAGAGTATCTAACATTTGTTAATGGTTTATACATATTGAAGGTTGTTAGAGTCATCATATTGATCTTTCGCAATTTGCTATCAAAGGGTGCTTTTGGGGCTCAAATGATTGATCTTGGATTGCCACAAATAGTCCAAAGTTTAAAAGCTCAGGCATGGAGCGATGAGGTGAGTTTTTGACTTCTTTTAACATTAACGATAACAGAGGGCATGAAATTGGACTCTTGTGGTGCACGGATGCTTTAAATGCTTTAGGCATGTCCATATCTATATTGGATATATCATATGGGTGAATAAAGGATATTTTTGTCTGGCCATATACCATCCAAGGTTCAAAAAAATTTCTTAATCAAATGAAACCCAAGATTCTCAAAAGAACTCAGCCTTTTAATGTTATCTCTGAGACCTTCTTCTAGCTGATTTAGGGCTTCCAATAAATCCTGCATTTCCATCAAGAAACAATTGAAAACATGTATAGAGAAAAGTTTCTCGCAAATACCATATACATGAAAAAAGGGAGAAAAAGAGTACTATTTTAGTCCATTGTTCAGTAGTTGGTTTGTTAGATTATAAACTTTCTAGAATAGATTTAATTTAAGTATCACAGCTATCACATATTATAGATTTATTATGGTAAGAGGTTACCGACAGCAGTTTGGAATAAATACATGAAAAAAACAGTTCCAGGAGCAAATGATTTCCCAAATCTAGCTATAATTGAACCAAGGAGCTACACAATATAAAACCAAGAATATGATAAGAATTCAATAAAAGACCACCAAACTTTGATAATCTGAGGGTTAAGTACTGTTTTTTTCATGTATTTATTCCAAACTGCTGTCGGTAACCTCTTACCATAATAAATCTATAATATGTGATAGCTGTGATACTTAAATTAAATCTATTCTAGAAAGTTTATAATCTAACAAACCAACTACTGAACAATGGACTAAAATAGTACTCTTTTTCTCCCTTTTTTCATGTATATGGTATTTGCGAGAAACTTTTCTCTATACATGTTTTCAATTGTTTCTTGATGGAAATGCAGGATTTATTGGAAGCCCTAAATCAGCTAGAAGAAGGTCTCAGAGATAACATTAAAAGGCTGAGTTCTTTTGAGAAATATAAGCAAGAAGTCCTTCTGGGTAATCTTGATTGGACTCCCATGCACAAGGACCCTGGATTATGGCGTGAGAATATTACAAACTTTGAAGAGAATGATTTCTAGGTTTTTTGTTTATCCTGACTATCTATTCAAAGTCAAATACAAACCATTTAGCATGCTCTTATGGCCATTTTAAACATTTGAAGCCTTGGGAAGGCTTTCAAACTCCTGGGGCCCTTTGCAACATTTGAAACCATAGGTTGCAACCAGGACATTTGCAATTTAAAGTCTAGTAACTAGTTTATAGAATGTAATTGCCTATAATTTGAAGTCTAAAAGTGGGGTTTTATAAATATAATTGGAAGTCTCTGGTTTAAGTGACATTTAGATGTATAAACTCTTTTGGTTTAGTAATGCTGTGATGATGCTTTTTGGTGTCAGCCTTATTCCTAATATTTAGTACTAGTGGGCTTTCCTGGGCATTCATATGAACTTCTATTCAAGATTCTCTGTGTTTTTAATCCCATTGAGTTGGAATATGTGTTGATGGAATGCTTTTGAACTGTGAAAATCTGCTTTTATTAGACTGCTCAGTCAAACAGTTTTTTCATTTTCATCTGTGAAATTAGTACAAATTGTCTTTCAGCAGATTCTCCCTACATATATATAAACATATGATTATGGCACTTGGAAAGCATAATTTTACAAAGCTCTGGTCTAAGTGTATTTGCCCTTATCCTTTTCTCATTTCTATTGCTAATTTGCAAAAGAGCAAGGAATCTATGGTAATATCGCCAAACGGAACCCCATTCAATACATCTTGTAGCAGGATAACTTGCTTTTGATGGAGGTTTTCTTTGCTCCCTATGTAAGAGTCTTGACTCTACTTCCAAGTTCCTAACAATCATCAAATTTTCAAGATACTGCATTTTGCCTATGAGTTGATTAATTTCGTAGATGTCTCTTTCACGACTCTCATCTACCAATCAACAAATGATCTTTCATTCTCAATTGTTTATTTAGCATTGGCCTATGGTTTAAGACCAAAATATCTTACTTCAAATATTTGATTAGAAATTCTACATGTTGTGCAGCAGATCCTGCGGGTCCTTGTCACAATTCTTGATACGTCGAGCGACCCAACAGCACTTGCCGTTGCTTGCTATGACCTGTCCCAATTCATTCAGTACCACCCATGTGACGCCCCACTTCCCAGGGGGTCACCCATCCTAGAACTACTCTAGCTCTAACACGCTTAACTCTCATGTTCCTCTTGGATCTTGCTACCATCCAAAATGCTATAGCAGGGTTAAGAGATTTAGTCCTATTATATCATTTATATATAGAACTAATCCAAATTCCGGGGGTGTCACATTCTTCCCCCCTTTAAGCCCTGACGTCCACGTCAGGCTCAGGCACACTCACAAGCACCAGGCGATGTGAGACTCGTCTCGCTAGCCTTAGGCGACCTTGTGAGGAGCTGCACTCCACTCACAACGATCATTACCCGGGGAGCCTCGCTCTACCCGCTATATACCTTAGCTCAGCCGAGACTCATCTCACATTTCCGGCTGGTAAATGGCTCTGATACCAACTATGACGCCCCACTTCCCAGGGGGTCACCCATCCTAGAACTACTCTAGCTCTAGCACGCTTAACTCTCATGTTCCTCTTGGATCTTGCTACCATCCAAAATGCTATAGCCGGGTTAAGAGATTTAGTCCTATTATATCATTTATATATAGGACTAATCCAAATTCCGGGGGTGTCACATGTGACGCCCCACTTCCCAGGGGGTCACCCATCCTTGAACTACTCTAGCTCTAGCACGCTTAACTCTCATGTTCCTCTTGGATCTTGCTACCATCAAAAATGCTATAGCCGGGTTAGAGATTTTAGTCCTATTATATCATTTATATAGAGGACTAATCCAAATTCCGGGGGTGTCACATTCTTCCCCCCTTTAAGCCCTGACGTCCACGTCAGGCTCAAGCACACTCACAAGCACTAGGCGATGTGAGACTCGTCTCGCTAGCCTTAGCCGACCTTGTGAGGAGCTGCACTCCACTCTCAACGGTCATTAGCCGGGGAGCCTCGCTCTACCCGCTATATAACCCTGGCTCAGCCGAGACTCATCTCACATTTTCGGCTGGTGAATGGCTCTGATACCAACTGTGACGCCCCACTTCCCAGGGGGTCACCCATCCTAGAACTACTCTAGCTCTTGCACGCTTAACTCTCATGTTCCTCTTGGATCTTGCTACCATCCAAAATGCTATAGCCGGGTTAGAGATTTTAGTCCTATTTTATCATTTATATAGAGGACTAATCCAAATTCCGGGGGTGTCACAACCCAGCTGGGCGAATTGTTGTGACTGACCTCAAGGCGAAAGAGCGGGTAATGAAGCTTATGAATCACGAAAATGCTGAAGTAAGAAAGAATGCTCTCCTTTGCATGCAGAGGTTTTTCCTTGGTGCCAAATATGCCAGCTTTCTGCAATCTTAGAAGTCTTAAAATGTTTCTCTCTCCGATGGATGCCGAGATTTCTTTCTTTATTAAATATATCATCACATCATATGCTGTGTGGTGAAGATTTAACCACTGTTGTTGTTGCAACCTATACATGAGGAGAGAATAGACCTCAAGAATTGCTATCCCGTTTGATACCTGACGGTTTTTTTTCCAGATTGAAATTTCGGATCCAGGACTATTCTATTATTATTATCATTCTGTTTTTGCTTTCTCCATGTAATAAACCGTACCGTTTGTTTTGTGCATCCAATAATATACATATTTGGTCATGTTGCCTGACATCAGGCGGCATTCAGTGGACTATGGAATAATTCACGTTTTGTATATTTGTTCTTGCCATTGTTAAATTTTTTTTGATATTGTATGTACTTCTTCCTCTTTTCCTTTTCTTTTTTTCTCCTTTTGTTTTTGTTTTTATGGTGGTAAAATTCTGTGCTTGAATAATAGTTGATAGAACCGAAGACCACTGCACTAAAAAGTACGGGCTATTTACTAAACTAGTCTTTATAACAAAATTTATTTTAAAAATAAACTTTTCAAAAATTTATTTATAAAAAAAGGTTTGGAGATGTGGCCGAATCATTCACTGCTTTCTTACTAATTTTATAAGCTTAAAAGCGGTAATTTTATGAAGACGGTGAATGGTTCACCGCTTTTATTGGAATACTGCTTTCGAATCGAACGGATTTAAAAATAAATTCGGTTTCATACGGATTAATGGATTTAAAAACAAACTCAGTTTCAGATGGAATGGATATACTCGATACGAAACGAATAAAGTTTTGAATACGGATATAAAAAATAAAAATTCGACGAATTTGAATTCAAATAGATATTTTTACTATATAATAATATTATAAATATTTGATGGTATTTTTGAATTTGTATTTTAAAATTTTAAATTTAATATAGTATCTATATTATATAAATAAAAATAGATATAAATTAAATATGTCACTAATAATTACACGTAGCGAAACTAAATTTTACATTCTTTTTTTTTTTTTCTCTAACAAATAATTTTGTTTTTTATTTATTAAATATTAATATATCTTTCCATATTTTTTTTATATTTACATATTATCTCTAAGTTAAAAACAAATCGAAACAAATCAAATATTAAAAATTAATTAATTAAAAAATAAATTCATGGAACTAATAATTATTTAAACTAAGAATCAAATTTGAATTAAAAACAAATCGAAACAAATTAAATTTAGAAAATAAATTAAATAATCAAATTTGAATTTAATTTCAAAACATTTTTTCTTTTTAAATGAATATAATTTTTTATATATTTTTATCGAAAAAATAAATCGAAATAAATCAAATTTAAAATATAAATTAATTAAAAAATAAAATCATACCACTAAATTAACAGAATTTTTCCCGTATGCCAGTCCGGACTGGATTTTGGCTGATCTGGACTGTCGTCTTTTTCAAGAAAATTTCTTGAAAAACAGTTCGGGGTCCGGACTGGATTTACCTGATCCGGACTGATTCATGCGATATTGCAAAAACATAGTTCGGGGTCCGGACTGGATAGGGGATGATCCGGACTGGAATTTCGCATGAACCAAACTATGTTCGGGGTCCGGACTGGATGTGGCTGATCCGGATTCGGAACATATAAAATGTCCAGTTTTGATTTTTATGCAATGAAAACTTATTCCAAGTGTTTCTAAACTATAAGAATGTATTCAAATCACCAAAAATATTTAGTTAAACGTACCTGATCATTTTGAATCCATTCTTCTTGAGATTGATGTATGTGATCGATAATTCTTCAACTTCAATCTTCAAGACTCAAAACACATCACGAAATACGCCAGTACAAAAATCCTTAACAAATCTTAAGCCTAGAACATGGCAACAATGGTGAAGAGTTATCTAGTCATTATGGGTCACATGCAAGGGGTCTAGGGACATGCTCTGGACATAAGGGAGCTTACTAGTGGGGTGGCTGGCGCCGGGGAGCAACGGCGGCGGTGAGCGGCGCTACTCAGCCAAGAGCGAAAACACCCAAGGCTTGGCTTCGCTTTCCCCGTGCAACCGCTGAACCGATCTCCCTCAAACTTAATAGAGGCCCTTCTGGAGATCAAAGGAAGAGAACCAATGGGCCCGATCTTGATTTGGACGGCCGGATGAAGCCTCCGCGAAGATCCGGCCAAACCTAGGTTTCCGGCGACCTCACGCGACCACCGGTGCACCAGGGCTTTCCATGTCTCGGGGCTGAGCATAGATGGTGCTCTCGATGTCAGAAAAATAATGTGGGAGGTCGCGGTGCAAGAAAACTTGAGGGGGAGTTGTTGGTTACCTTTGTGAGAGAAGAAGAAGAATGAAATAGGTGCTTCCTCCGGCGGCGTACGGCGGAGCCCGGCTCCGGCGCTCCTCGGGTTGGGTCTCTAGAGAACAAAGATGTCCTCAGATGTGGTCTAGAGCAATCCCAAGTCTTTTGGTTACTTTCTTCCCAACCCAACCCGAGATAAAGGCAATACCTTGCTCCTTCTCCTTTGCCGGCGAGGGGAGGCAGCGGCCGGCGGCGTAACCGTCGAGGAAGAGGCTGAGGTAAAAGAAGAGTCTGGTGGAGGCGCCTGGGGTGCAAGGCATTCGGGCTAGGGTTCACAATAGCAACCCTATGCATATATATATATATATATATATATATATATATATTATATATATATGTTTTGTAACAATACGCCAAGTGACCCTCTTACACCTACTATTTAGACTTAGATCCCTCAAAGGGAATGAGTTTCACATCTAGGTCCCTCTCCAAGAAGTTGCATGCCTTTCGGTGCATAAAAGTTAGGGTCCTTAGTGCAAAAACATCGTTTTCTGTTATTTTTCATACTTTTCGAGGCAATACTGTCGTCAAACTGAAAAATGGACTTCGCCATGACGTCTGGCTTGATAAGATCTATCGAGTAGCAATTTTAGTTCGTTGAGTTTAGGTCCCGATAAAATCTAAATCCATCTTATACAGTTCTTTTGACTGTTTGGCACACTTTTTGATGACTTAGGGTCGTCAAATATAAATTTCGACTGCACCATTGTGCTCAGAATGGCGAGACCGATCAAATCGAGTATTTGGGCTGTCGGATTCGGACTCCGAATAGTGGAGTTGGCCGACTTCTAATCGGAAGTCGGGAAAATCTAGGGGTTACTATTCACTTAAGTCATCCCCTATTACACTGTATTTCTTTATACAGTCGTCATGGCCCACTAAAACCATTTTAAACTTGATTTTTTTATTGATTTATAATTTGAATTTCATGAATGTTACACGTCCGTCTACATTTTAGTTTTATTTTGAGTGAACCTTGTACGTGAGGAGAAAATATGGTAAACTTTAATTACTTAATGGTTTATTTTGAGTAGTGATGAATGAAAGATGTAATTTCTTTTAAGTTTAAGCTTTCATTTTAAAGAGAGTTGTAATGTAATTTAGGTTAAAGTTTCACTCGTGTATGCTCTTTCATTGCTTTCTAAACTGCTTGTTTGACTGAATGGAAGTTTTAATTACATACTTTAGTACTCTGATTGTTACTCTTCTGCTTATACTAAACTGTGTTGAAATGGATCAACCGTTCCTTTCGGGTATAGAAAGGTTATGCCCGATTAGCGGGTCTGTTGGCGTGCCCGAACAATCCAAATTGGCGGTCTCGGAGCGTGACAATTATAATTTAAGCATTAATTTATATTAATATTTTAACAAAATTTGAATGTAGGTAAAAAATCAAATTCAACATATTTAATATGTTTAAACAATTTTAGAATTTTTTAAATTTAAATATTAATTTTGTATCACTATTTTAAACAATTTGAAAGTAGGTAAATATATAAATTCTACATATTTAATATGATTAAGAAATTTTAGAATTCTTTTAATTTAGACATTATCTTTGTATTACTATTTAAAAAAAATGAATAGAAATATAAGGTATAATTCAAATTTATTCTTAGAATAGAATTGTATGAATTAAATTAATTCAAATTTTAATAATAAAAATATTATAATTTAGGTATTAATTTAAGAAACTTTAGAATCACAATTTAGAATATATATATATATATATATATATATATATATATATATATATATATATATATATATATATATATATATATATATATATATATATATATATAGAGAGAGAGAGAGAGAGAGAGAGAGAGAGAGAGAGAGAGTACTATACTATCAATAGTACCAAGCACTCGGTACTATTGACTTTTCGGCCCTATCTTATGCCTCACCGGCTATACCTGAATCTGCAAAAAGTGAAAACCAATGGTGTGTGAGAACTACGAATAGTTTCTAGCTGGGTTCATCCACAGAGAAAATGTTCTACACCTCTTGGTCTAAAAGAAGCAATAGTAGCAAGATAATAGGAAAGCTGTAAATACTATACTAGTAAGCAGATATAAAATCTCTACGCTACTAGTCCATACTCAAAGTCACATGTCATGCCACACTAGGCTACTATGTCATAACCCGGCCACTTGCCGTTATATATAAGGGATACACCTAACCCGACCACCATGCTGCTATAAGGGTTACACCTAACCCGACTACCTTTGGTCACTTTCTTTTTCTCTGTATTTTTAGCCATTCAAAAGTATCTCGTCCGATGGGTCCATGCCCTAGGAGTCATGCTCCCAATTAACGAGTGTAGAAACCGTGAAATTTTAAAGTTTAATTTGATTAAATTGATTTGTTTGAATTTTTGCATAGTAACTTAAGTGAATAATAACTTGACGATTTTCTAGAGCATTTCTTCGAACTTGCCCTGTCTGACTGATCTGAACCCGAACCTATTAATGCGAATGCTCGATTTGATCGGTCTCAGTGAGCTGAGCATTATGGCGCGATCCGATTTTGATTTTGATGAGCCTAGGGCCTCAAAAAATGTGCCAGTCGATGTCAGTTCTTCTTGTGGATGTTTAAGTGAGTTCTTGAGACCTATTATTGTCAAAAAAAAATCACTACCTGATAGGTTTCGACGAGCCGGACGTCGTGTTGTCGTCCGTTTTTATGTACGACGACCCGACCGCCTCGAAATGCATGAAATACTACAGATTTTAGGATTTTCTTCTCAATGTGCTAGTATTTTATGTGTGGTTTTGGACGGCATGGATTGTGGAGGAACCTTACAACATTTTACATCCACAATGCTGGACCTAACAGGGATTTTCTTGTTTCGAGGGATTTATTAGCATTTTGTGTTAAAATTGTAGTTAGGATCCCTATCCGCCCACAATCCGAGTCCCTCACCGATCGCGGCCTTACCCCCACGATCCCTCTTCTCTCTATTTCCTACCCGAACCCGATGGCACCCCACCATCGGAGAAGAAGAGAAGCCCTTCATCTTCTTGATTTATTTTCGGTTGAGAAAGAGAGGAACCAAATAGGCTGGATGTCACGCCCCGCGGTCGAAACTGCGACCCGGGCTCGTCAACAGATCCGCCATCTGTACTGTAGAGTACCGGGACTTCGTATAGCGCACCGACCTCGCAAGATGGCGTGGTGCGGGGAAATCGCCTGGGGCGTGTTCTATTTGTGTTTATAGATGAGTTCGGGTTGATTCGGATCAATGCGGAAGCCCCAGCTTGTATTTGCATTTTCAGGGCATTGAGCGCCGGTTGAGTACTGGTTTTGTTAGAGCACCGACTCCGCAGTGGGGCACGAAAAAATTGGAAAAAAAAGTTTGGGACATATGTATTTTCAGATTACAGCGGAGTTCGGGAGGTTTCAAAATTTTTCGAGTGTTTTAGGAAATTTCCGGACGCCCGAAAAATAATATTGGAATTTTATTGGACACCCGAAAAATACTGTAGTCAGCCGAGGTGGGTTACTTTATTTACTTTTGATTTTTGGATCGCGGGTGTGATTTGCGATTTTTTTTACAGTTGAACCGGACCCTCGGTGTGGGCGCCCGAACTTTTGTGGAATTTTCGCGGGAGCAGGTTTGGCAGATTTCTTTCCCCGCAGGTGCAACACACCCTTGATGTTTGGGCTGCACGTGGGTGCTATGAGGGGTTGTTAGTAGGTGGAATTACTTGGTGGGGATTAGTCTTGAAGTCCCATCACTCTCTCTCTCCTCTTAGTCCCATACACTTATTCTTTCTTTTCTTCTTTCTTTTTCTTTCCTGGTGTTCTTCTTCCACACGAGCCAGTTGATTAAGGGATGCACCATTGTTGCACCCGCATAGAGCAGAGCCTCCCCTTGCCAGTGGAGTCGTGGAGCGTCTCCTTCCCGCCGAAGCAGCGGAATCTGGCCGAGAGCGCGGCTTGGGGCATGGACCATCGCGTGGGAGTGCCCGGCCTGTAGCCTTTCGCGCGCAGAGGCGCTCCGAGGTAGGCTACTGTTTCATTCCGCAGATTTTTTGTTGAGGATCGGATTGGGTTTTCTTCTTTTGTTTTCCCTTCCTTCCTCCCTGAGCGCGCGGGTAGCTGGGTGCTGCGCGAGCCGAAGAGGCTCGATGCCGCTCGATGCGCTGCGCGGACGGCATGAACACTGCGCGCGGTTGGCGCAGTGATGCCGCGCGGGCGCGCAAAGGTGCTGCGCGGGCGCTGCATGGGGCGCTGCGCAAGCGCGCAGAGGTGCACCGCGGCGCAGCGCAAGGCACCTCGCGGGCGCTGCGCGGGAACGCAGGGGCGCCGCGCCGGCGCACAGAGGCGCCGCGCGGGCGCGCAGGAGTGCCGTGCGGGGGCGCAGAGGCGCACGGCTGGCGTGGGCGCTGCGCGCGGCTGGCAGTGCCGATGCGCGTAGCTGCTGCGCGCAGTTGGCGCACGCGCGCAGGCTGGTTGCCTGCGGGGTTTGTGCGCATGCCGGGGATGGTTACTTGCCCGGATGTCGCGCGGGCTTGTCGGCCGAGCTTGACGTGGGGTTTTTGGTTTTTCTCTCTTTTCTCTCTCAGAGCGGCTTGTAGCAGAGGCAGGTCATGCTGGGGTACTGTGCGGAGCCGCAGGGAACAGTGGAGTTGCCGCGCAAGCTGTTGGGCTGAGGAGTGTGTGCGTGGGTGTTTGTATATTGAGTGTGCTGTAGGCATATGTTTAGGGTGCTGTGGACTTAGTGTTTGTGTGGTGTTGGTGAGCTTGTGGTCTATGTGTTGTAAGTGTGTTGTGAGACTTGTAATTGTGCTGTTGGAGTTGTGTGTGTGTGTGTGTGTGTGTGTGTGTGTGTGTGTGGGGGGGGGGGGGGGGGGGGGGGGGGGGGGGGGGGGGCATGTATTTTAAGTGTGCTGTTGGTGGATTGTGGTGTATTTGAGCCCTTGTTTGCACTGTGATTTGGCTGAGGAGTGAGCCGGTTGCGCACAGGATGTTGTGAGGACTCGAGGGAATCTACTTGAGCTTCCGAGGATTTTTCTGTGGTTCGCGGCAGTGTGCGCGCGCGCGGCGTGGTTTTCGGAATTTCGTCAGTTTGAGGATTCGGTGCTTCACCGACTTCAGCGTTGCCTGCGGAAAGCGCTTCAGGTGGGTTGGAATTTCTTCCAAAATGTATAGAATGCCCTTTAATTCTTCTGAATGCAATTTGAGCATGTCTAGTGTAATATTTTCACTGTTGGTAAATCTGATAGTTGCCTAGAGAATTACAGAAAATTCTTTGGAACCCTAGATTATTTTTAGTGTACTCCTGGTACACTATGACACTAGATTGCATGATTAGAGAGCATTACTTTTACACCGGGATCGTTTTAAAAATCATGAAACCCGTTTTAAGGAAAAATCGGCTTTTTAAAAGTGGTTTTTAAACTGCGAGATTGCCAGTGAGATGACAGGGTCCCAAGGTGCATGTAACCTCGTGCCTGGAGGCCGAGGAGATTTTATTTGACTTATGGATGTTTTTACTAGTGTTTCGGTGGTTGGTGAGGGCATATCAGATCGAGTCGTGGAAGGTTTCCGGACTGAGTTGTGCTTTTTTGGGCATTGAGTTTTCGATCTGTTTGATCGTGGATCGTAGCCTGCATGTGCCGCTTGTTGACACAGATGAGTCAGTAGAGAGCCTTTACTTGGGCTAGGTTCCTTTATGTATTAGACATCCCACACTTTGCATCTTTCCTGGACATAGTGTTGCCTCGCCCGGGTAGTGGGCCGAGGGGTCAGGTTTCTGTGGGGCATTGTTGCACTCGTGCCTGGGGGCTGAGTGGAGTCCAGTAGCTGAGTTTAGACTGTGCTAGTGTCGTTGGGAACCGTTGGGGTTGACGGTGTTCCCGGGTCGTTGTGTGTTGTCCGACCAGTTTTATTAGCCCTGAGTTGTGGGTCGATCCCGGCTGTTGTGGGTCGATCCCGGCTGTTGTGGGTCGATCCCGGCTGTGGAGTATCTCCAGCCAGTATGTTTTGTGCCACGAGTTGGTAGAGTTTGCTAGTGTCTCGTGATTCGAGAGAGCTGATCAGCTGAGTTGTCGAGAGTGCTCTGACCGTTGTGCGAGATGTTTGAGGATCCTGAGTCTTTCCGTTATGAGAGTGAGCGTAGATTTTGACTATAGCCTACAGAACCACTTTGAGCTCGACAGAGTACGCTGATACCTTTTTCCTCGATGGGGTCGCGCCCCTCGAGTGCCACGTCCGAGGTGGATCTGTTACTTTTGTATCGCGACTTGTCGACGCAGTCCCTCTGGCTGGGCCAGTTTTGGCAGCCACGGACACGGTCCCTCTGGCTGCGCCAGTTTTGGCAGTCACGGACGCCCTACGTCAGTCCGGTCCTACGTGGATGTAACGGCAGTAGGTAGGCGCAGCTTTGATTGGACCCGAGGAGGCAGTCAGTTCGATTGGGTCGATTGGGCACCTCGTGTGCAAGTGGTGTATGCATATTATGTTCTTAGAGTAGTTTCTTTCCTTTGAGCATTGATACTGAGGCATTTTAGCAGTAGCGATGGTATGCATTTCATGTTTATAGTAGAGTTTCCTTTTGAGCATGATGGTTGACACATATTAGCTGTAGTTTTCATTCAGCTTACCTTTTATCTATCTATCTGCATACCTATCTGTTTGCCTCCAGTAGACTTAGTGGGCATACCGTGGATGTTGGTGACGGTGCCCACTGAGATCTACCTTCTGTAGTAGATCTCACACCCGCTGCGGTGACAGGTTACTGAGGTTGCTACTCCGACTTAGCTCGCGCGGAGACAGCTGATCGAGGTGAGGACGTGGCCGTTTAGTTCCTTACCAGCATTAAGAGTCAGAGGTAGATGTACCCTGTTTTTATTTTTTTTATGTTTCCACTTTTGTACTGGACAGTCTGAGAGATTTGTGAGGGTTGTACCTGTATTTTCTTAGTTGAGAGACTTGTATTGAGGATTTGTTTTTATTCAGATGTTTAGTGTTTTGATTCTGTAGCTACTAGTTTTTTTTCAGCTCTGATACATGTTTAGCTATAAATTTTTTGCAGGGTAGACGCTTCGTCTGTGCGGCAGTTTCCGTACAGACGGCGGATCTGTTGGCGAGCCCGGGTCGTAATTCGACCCTGGGGCGTGACAGATTAGGGTGGTATCAGAGCCTAGGAATATAGGTCGTTGAGGACTTAGGGACCCTAGGCTATTGCTTGGACAGTAGGTTGACTGTCATGAGAGACGTGACTTTAGCAAGAGTCCTGATTGAGTTTGTACCTCCCCCAGAGGATTGGGGCGAGTGATTTTACATGTTATTTCTCTAAAGATGATTATGTTGGCTGCAGACAACATAATGCTTTAGTATGGGTAACATGTTCTAGACTTTCGCTTGATTGGGTCGAGAGAGTTCTTGGTCCTAATGTTTGTTCTGATGCAGTGGTTTTCGATGCCTCCGAGACGCCGTGCAGCGGCGAGGGCGTGTTCGTCCTTGGATGAGGAGCCCGAACAGCGGGAGGCTGAATGGACAGAGCAGAGTAAGGTCTGAGAGTTTTGGGCCCAGGTTGCCCAGATGTCTGAGGCGATGCGGCACCAGGAATTGAATATGGAGCGCGTGATACGCATGCTTGAGCAGAGAGCATCTCCCGGGGTATCGCCAGTAGTACCTCCGGCCGCGACATCGTCGACTTCGACCCAGATCGCACCGGGAGTGGTGCAGCAGCAGTGAGAGTTTGCTGACCGGTGGTTGTACTTCATCCAGTTCCATCCCCTGCAGATTTCGGGACCGAGTTTGGAGCCTTGGGAGGCTGAGAACTGGATTGCTACTATAGAAAAGTTATTTAAAGATTTGTTCATCCAGGGAAACATCTGGTGCACTTGGTTGTGCACTTCTGGATAGGGACGCCGAGAGTTGGTGGCGTCGGGTTCGTCCCGTTGGACCACTAGGAGCGCAGTTGATGACCTGGAGCGAGTTTCTGCGTTTGTTGAGCAGTGTACCCCATGTTGCCCCGGGATGAGGCCCAAATGGTTGATCATGTTTGTGAGGGGACCTCATTAGGATATCTATCACTTTGGGCATTCTCGGCGAGCGCCGACTTTTGATGCAGCAATGATGCATACTCGATGGATTGACCGGGATCAGTGATCGCGTTCAAGAGGGACGAAGAGCGAGGGACTAGCTCCAGAGAGAGACGCCCAGCATCGTCTGCTTTTGGGACAGTCGAGTGGATCGAAGTTGCCATGATTCCAGTCTTAGGGTCATGGGTCTCAGAGGAGATAGAGACAAGGAGGTTCTCGACAGTCGAGGCACCAGCGGCAGTGTCAGGATGAGTGTGTCATCTGCGGTGGGCCACATTCTTCACCATGGTGTGACCTCAGGAAGGAGCAATGCTATTCATATGGATAGACAGGACATTTTCAGGCAGAGTGTCCCAGAGTAGTGCCCTTGGTTTTGCCGCTTCTAACGGCACCCCCACTACCCCTTTGGGATGAAGAGGTTCATCCGACTTACCGGTAGACATATAGAGCGATGGCCACCAGCATCTAGTGGATGAGTTTGTGCAGCTGGTTAGAGGGCACCAGGATAGTGGATTGTATCTTACCTGATGTGGTCTTCCTTATAGTCATTGGATTTAGAGCTTGCTGATGCCGACACAGCTTGTGCATGTTTCAGTGAAGCAGGGGTAGTTTCGCGTGGGCCAGAGATGAGACTGTTGGCTTGTCCATGTGAGGATCAGGTTCCAGATCACGTATAGCACATGGATGAGTGTTGCCAGTCCTGCCAGTGCAGTTAGGACCTTGGATTTGACCCACTGAGTATTAGCCCTACATCAGCTCTAAGATGTTGTTATAAGGTTGGAAAGGGATTGGTTATCCCATTGTCGTGCTATCATGGATTGTCGAGAGAGGACAATGACCCTCCGTGGACCTGGTCAGGAGGAGTATGCTTATAGAGGAAGCTAGAGCACGAGAGAAGTTGAGTCGTGGTCGTATCGCTATGTTAGTGACTGTAGAGGAGGTACCTACGGCGGCACCGGGACTAAAGGATATCCTTATCGCCCGTGTGATCCCGGGTGTGAGTCCACCTGAGCTGATATTGAAGCCGCCGTTTAGTGAGATTGAGATCGGATAGTGATTGACGTGGTTTTGGAAACTGCGCCGACTTCGACAGCACCCCTTGGAGTATCACCTGTGAGACAGAGAGAGAGAACTGATAGCGCAGTTGCGGGATCTGATGGATTGAGAGGTCTGTGTGACCTAGTACCACGTCGTGGGAATACGACAGTGAGGATCCGAGAGATTGATACTTGGTTAGGATACCACACCGTTGATACACGGTGGTGATGCCATGCCGTTGGTACACGGCAGTGATGCCACGTTGTGAGTGCACAGCGGTGAGGGTTCTATGATGGTTTGAGCACAGACAGATTTGGGTTGTTTTTCGGTAGATGCCTTTGTGAGAGTGGTAGCTTTATGGAGCCTAATAGCCGAGGGCTATGCCCAGAAAGTGCTCAGGATCCGGTAGGGGCATTGTGAGCTTACAGCGCTGTCAGTGGATTGACTAATGCCCTGCCGCCTTTAGGATTTGAGGAATTGAGTATTCCAGCTGTGTTTGGACGGGTTAGTAGCGGTATCCGTCGTGGATATTTGGATTTATTTTCGAGGTGACATAGAGCATGAGGAGCACTTGGGGATAGTGCTGCAACTTCTGAGAGAGAAGAAGTTGGATGTCAAGTTGAGAGAGTATGCTTTTTGACTTCGAAAGGTTCGGTGGTTAGGCCATGTGATTTCAGCTGCAAGAGTGACAGTAGACCCAACGAAGAGTGATGCCGTTCGGGTTGGGCCTAGACCTATGATAGTGATAGAGGTCCGAAGCTTTTAGAGTAAGTGGTGATAGTGCAGCTTTGGGGAGATTAAGCTGAGGAGGATGCCAGTATGGATGTAGATGTCTGCCAGTGATAGAGAGAGAATTGAGTTATTCATGGACCCTCGAACCTGAAGTACTTGGATACTCAGGAAGAGTTTGGTTTGAGGTAACGCCGGTGGATAGAGTTTTCAAGGATGTATGATTGATATCACGGTATTATCCCGGCGAGGACACTATGATCAGTTACGCCTTGTCTAGGCGAGCAGTGTAACCTTGAGAAGAGATGATCGATCAATGGGTGCCACTTTTGGAACTTGGAAATTGAGAGTTGGAAATTTGGGGAATGTTTCCGATGTTGAATTTCTTTCGCTGTTGAGGATTGTGAAAGTGCATTTGTGGAATTTTGAGCATTTTAGTTGCTAAGGAGCAACGCAGAAGTTATGCCAATTCGAGGCGTGGAGTTTTGGATTTGGAGACCATGATTTTGGAAGCCGCTAGCCACGGGGATATATATATATATATAGATTTGAGTTTACGCGGGGAGTTTGGTCCGCGAGTAATTATCTGGCTGGAAGAACTGTATTTTATCCCTCACATTTGTTTTGGATTTCTCTTCCTGGAATTGGACGAGGATTTGAGTTATCAGGAGCAGTCGATGCAAATTCTTGCTCGTGAAGCTAAGGAATTGTGCAGTCGGATCATACCTTGATGAAGGTCCCGTGGAGCTTTTTGGTTGAGAGAAAGGCCATTTGAGAGCCTGAGGATGAGTTGAGTATTTCTTGTTCCTATCTGATTGAGACACCCTCCTGAGTTATGAATTTATTTCTGGTTTCGAAGACGAAACCCTTTTAAGGAGGGGAGAGTGTAGAGTACCGGGACTTCGTATAGCGCACCGACCTCGCAAGATGGCGTGGTGCGGGGAAATCGCCTGGGGCGTGTTCGGTTTGTGTTTACAGATGAGTTCGGGTTGATTCGGATCGACGCGGAAGCCCCAGCTTGTATTTGCATTTTCAGGGGCATTGAGCGCCGGTTGAGTACTAGTTTTGTTAGAGCACCGACTCCGCAGTGGGGCACGAAAAAATTGGAAAAGAAAGCTTGGGACATATGTATTTTCAGATTACAGCGGAGTTCGGGAGGTTTCAAAATTTTTTGAGTGTTTTAGGAAATTTCAGGACGCCCAAAAAATAATATTGGAATTTTATTGGACACCCGAAAAATACTGTAGTCAGCCGAGGTGGGTTACTTTATTTACTTTTGATTTTTGGATCGCGGGTGTGATCTGCGATTTTTTTTACAGTTGAACCGGACCCTCGTGTGGGCGCCCGAACTTTTGTGGAATTTTCGCGGGAGCAGGTTTGGCAGATTTCTTTCCCCGCAGGTGCAACACACCCTTGATGTTTGGGCTGCACATGGGTGCTATGAGGGGTTGTTAGTAGGTGGAATTACTTGGTGGGGATTAGTCTTGAAGTCCCATCACTCTCTCTCTCCTCTTAGTCCCATACACTTATTCTTTCTTTTCTTCTTTCTTTTTCTTTCCTGGTGTCCTTCTTCCACACGAGCCAGTTGATTAAGGGATGCACCATTGTTGCACCTGCATAGAGCAGAGCCTTCCCCCGCCAGTGGAGTCGTGGAGCGTGTCCTTCCCGCAGAAGCAGCGGAATCTGGCCGAGAGCGCGGCTTGGGGCATGGACCATCGCGTGGGAGTGCCCGGCCTGTAGCCTTTCGCGTGCAGAGGCGCTCCGAGGTAGGCTACTGTTTCATTCCGCAGATTTTTTGTTGAGGATCGGATTGGGTTTTCTTCTTTTGTTTTCCCTTCCTTCCACCCTGAGCGCGCGGGCAGCTGGGTGCTGCGCGAGACAAAGAGGCTCGATGCCGCTCGATGCGCTGCGCGGATGGCATGAACACTGCGCGCGGTTGGCGCAGTGATGTCGCGCGGGCACGCAAAGGTGCTGCGCGGGCGCTGCATGGGGCGCTGCGCAGGCGCGCAGAGGCCACCGCGGCGCAGCGCAAGGCACCGCTCGGGCGCTGCGCGGGAATGCAGGGGCGCCGCGCGGGCGCACAGAGGCGCCGCACGGGCGCGCAGGAGTGCCGTACGGGGGCGCAGAGGCGCGCGGCTGGCGCGGGCGCTGCGCGCGGCTGGTAGTGGCGATGCGCGCAGCTGCTGCGCGCAGTTGGCGCACGCGCACGGGCTGGTTGCCTGAGGGGTTTGTGCGCATGCCGGGGCTGGTTACTTGCCCGGATGTCGCGCGGGCTTGTCGGCCGAGCTTGACGTGGGGTTTTTGGTTTTTCTCTCTTTTCTCTCTCAGAGCGGCTTGTAGCAGAGGTGGGTCATGCCGGGGTACTGTGCGGAGCAGCAGGGAGCAGGGGAGTTGCCGCGCAAGCTGTTGGGCTGAGGAGTGTGTGCGTGGGTGTTTGTATGTTGAGTGTGCTGTAGGCATATGTTTAGGGTGCTGTGGACTTAGTGTTTGTGTGGTGTTGGTGAGCTTCTGGTCTTTGGGGGGGGCATGTATTTTAAGTGTGTTGTTGGTGGATTGTGGTGTATTTGAGCCCTTGTTTGCACTGTGATTTGGACGAGGAGTGAGCCGGTTGTGCACAGGATGATGTGAGGACTCGAGGGAATCTATTTGAGCTTCCAAGGATTTTTCCGTGGTTCGCGGCAGTGTGCGCGCGCGGCGCGGTTTTCGGAATTTCGTTAGTTTGAGGATTCGGCGCTTCACCGACTTCAGCGTTGCCTGCGGAAAGCGCTTCAGGTGGGTTGGAATTTCTTCCAAAATGTATGGAACGCCCTTTAATTCTTTTGAATGCAATTTGAGCATGTCTAGTGTAATATTTTTACTGTTCGTAAATCTGATAGTTCCCTAGAGAATTACGGAAAATTCTTTGGAACCCCAGATTATTTTTAGTGTACTCCTGGTACAGTATGACACTAGATTGCATGATTAGAGAGCATTACTTTTGCACCGGGATTGTTTTAAAAATCATGAAACCCGTTTTATGAAAAAATCGACTTTTTAAAAGTGGTTTTTAAACTGCGAGATTGCCAGTGAGATGACAGGGTCCCATGGTGCACGTAACCTCGTGCCTGGGGGCCGAGGAGATTTTATTTGACTTATGGATGTTTTTACTAGTGTTTCGGGGGTTGGTGAGGGCATATCAGAACGAGTCGTGGAAGGTTTCCGGACTGAGTTGTGCTTTTTTGAGCATTGAGTTTTCGATCTGTTTGATCGTGGATCATAGCCTGCATGTGCCGCTTGTTGACACAGATGAGTCAGTAGAGAGCCTTTACTTGGGCTAGGTTCCTTTATGTATTAGACATCCCACACTTTGCATCTTTCCTGGACATAGTGTTGCCTCGCCCGGGTAGTGGGCCGAGGGGTCAGGTTTCTGTGGGGTATTGTTGCACTCGTGCCTGGGGGCTGAGTGGAGTCCGGTAGCTGAGTTTAGACTGTGCTAGTGTCATTGGGAACCGTTGGGGTTGACGGTGGTCCCGGGTTGTTGTGTGTTGTCCGACCAGTTTTATTAGCCCTGAGTTGTGGGTCGATCCCGGCTGTTGTGGGTCGATCCCGGCTGTTGTGGGTCGATCCCGGCTGTGGAGTATCTCCAGCCAGTATGTTTTGTGCCACGAGTTGGTAGAGTTTGCTAGTGTCTCGTGATTCGAGAGAGCTGATCAGCTGAGTTGTCGAGAGTGCTCTGACCGTTGTGCGAGATGTTTGAGGATCCTGAGTCTTTCCGTTCTGAGAGTGAACGTGGATTTTGACTATAGCCTGCAGAGCCACTTTGAGCTCGACAGAGTACGCTGATACCGTTTTCCTCAATGGGGTCGCGCCCCTCGAGTGCCACGTCTGAGGTGGATCTGTTACTTTTGTATCGCGACTTGTCGACGCAGTCCCTCTGGCTGGGCCAGTTTTGGCAGTCACGGACACGGTCCCTCTGGCTGGGCCAGTTTTGGCAGTCACGGACGCCCTACGTCAGTCCGGTCCTACGTGGATGTAACGGTAGTAGGTAGGCACAGCTTTGATTGGACCCGAGGAGGCAGTCAGTTCGATTTGGTCGATTGGGCACCTCGTGTGCAAGTGGTGTATGCATATTATGTTCTTAGATGAGTTTCTTTCCTTTGAGCATTGATACTGAGGCATTTTAGCAGTAGCGAGGGTATGCATATCATGTTTATAGTAGAGTTTCCTTTTGAGCATGATGGTTGACACATATTAGCTGTAGTTTTCATTCAGCTTACCTTTTATCTATCTATCTGCATACCTATCTATTTGCCTCCAGTAGACTTAGTGGGCATACCGTGGATGTTGGTGACGGCACCCACTGAGATCTACCTTCTGCAGTAGATCTCACACCCGCTGCGGTGACAGGTTACTGAGGTTGCTACTCCGACTTAGCTCGCGCGGAGACAGCTGATCGAAGTGAGGACGTGGCCGTTTAGTTCCTTACCAGCATTAAGAGTCAGAGGTAGATGTACCCTATTTTTATTTTTTTTATGTTTCCACTTTTGTACTGGACAGTCTGAGAGATTTGTGAGGGTTGTACCTATATTTTCTTAGTTGAGAGACTTGTATTGAGGATTTGTTTTTATTCAGATGTTCAGAGTTTTGATTCTGTAGCTACTAGTTTTTTTTTCAGCTCTGATACATGTTTAGCTATAGATCTTTTGCAGGGTAGACGCTTCGTCTGTGCGGCAGTTTCCGTACAGACGGCGGATCTGTTGGCGAGCCCGGGTCGCAGTTCGACCCTGGGGCGTGACAGATTAGGGTGGTATCAGAGCCTAGGAATATAGGTCGTTGAGGACTTAGGGACCCTAGGCTATTGCTTGGACAGTAGGATGACTGTCGTGAGAGACGTGACTTTAGCAAGAGTCCTGATTGAGTTTGTACCTCCCCCAGAGGATTGGGGCGAGTGATTTTACATGTTATTTCTCTAAAGATGATTATGTTGGCTGCAGACAACATAATGCTTTAGTATGGGTAACATGTTCTACACTTTCGCTTGATTGGGTTGAGAGAGTTCTTGGTCCTAATGTTTGTTCTGATGCAGTGGTTTTCGATGCCTCCGAGACGCCGTGCAGCGGCAAGGGCCCTGAGTTGTGGGTCGATCCCGGCTGTGGAGTATCTCCAGCCAGTATGTTTTGTGCCACGAGTTGGTAGAGTTTGCTAGTGTCTCGTGATTCGAGAGAGCTGATCAGCTGAGTCGTCGAGAGAGTTCCGACCGTTGTGCGAGATGTTTGAGGATCCTGAGTCTTTCCGTTCTGAGAGTGAGCGTAGATTTTGGCTCTAGCCTGCAGAGCCACTTTGAGCTCGACAGAGTACGCTGATACCTGTTTCCTCGATGGGGTAGCGCCCCTCGAGTGCCACGTCCGAGGTGGATCTGTTACTTTTGTATCGCGACTTGTCGACGCAGTCCCTCTGGCTGGGCCAGTTTTGGCAATCACGGATGCGGTCCCTTTGGCTGGGCCAGTTTTGGCAGTAACGGACGCCCTACGTCAGTCCGGTCCTACGTGGATGTAACGGCAGTAGGTAGGCACAGGTTTGACTGGACCCGAGGAGGCAGTCAGTTCGATTGGGTCGATTGGGCACCTCGTGTGCGAGTGGTGTATGCATATTATGTTCTTAGATGAGTTTCTTTCCTTTGAGCATTGATACTGAGGCATTTTAGCAGTAGCGAGGGTATGCATAGCATGTTTATAGTAGAGTTTCCTTTTGAGCATGATGGTTGACACATATTAGCTGTAGTTTTCATTCAGCTTACCTTTTATCTATCTATCTGCATACCTATATGTTTGCCTCCAGTAGACTTAGTGGGCATACCGTGGATGTTGGTGACGGTACCAACTGAGATCTACCTTCTGCAGTAGATCTCACACCCGCTGCGGTGACAGGTTACTGAGGTCGCTACTCCGACTTAGCTCGCGAGGAGACAGCTGATCGAGGTCAGGACGTGGCCGTTTAGTTCCTTACCAGCATTGAGAGTCAGAGGTAGATATACCCTGTTTTTATTTTTTTTATGTTTCCACTTTTGTATTGGATAGTCTGAGAGATTTATGAGGGTTGTACCTGTATTTTCTTAGTTGAGAGACTTGTATTGAGGATTTGTTTTTATTCAGATGTTCAGTGTTTTGATTCTGTAGCTACTAGTTCTTTTTCAGCTCTGATACATGTTTAGCTATAGATCTTTTGCAGGGTAGACGCTTCGTCTGTGCGGCAGTTTTCGTACAGACGGCGGATCTGTTGGCGAGCCCGGGTCGCAGTTCGACCCTGGGGCGTGACATGTATGGAAATCTCCGCACAGACGAAGCGTCTACCTTGCAAGTCAGATCTATAGCTAAACATGTATCAGAGCTGAATAAGAATAAGTAGCTACAGAATCAAAAACTGGACATCTGAATATATAAAATCGAAAATACATAGTCATCTCCCACTATGAACATAATACAATAAATCTCTCAGACTGTCCAGTAAAAAAATAGAATCTCATATACAGGGTACATCTACCTCTGACTCTCAAATAAGCTAGTAAGGAACTATGCGGCCACGCCCTTACCTCGATCGGCTGCCTCCGCCCGAACCGGTGCCGGAACAGCTACCTCATTAAAACCTGTCACCACAGCGGGTGTGAGAACTACTGCAGAAGGTAGTTCCTAGTGGGTACCGTCACCAACATCCACGATATGCCCACTAAGTCTACTGGAGGCAAGACAATAGGTATACAGATAGATAATATGAAAGCTAAAATGAAACTACAGCTACTATGCCTCAAGTATCATGCTCAAAGGAAAAATACTCAACTATGAACATGTAATGCATCCACTCACTCACGAGGTGCTCACATCAACCCAATCTTTCTGACTGCCAAATCCGGTCCAGTCAAGCCTCAGGAATCATGCTCAAAGGAAAAATACTCAACTATGAACATGTAATGCATCCACTCACTCACGAGGTGCTCACATCGACCCAATTTCTGTGACTGCCAAATCTGGTCCAGTCAAGCCTCAGGAATCATGCTCAAAGGAAAAATACTCAACTATGAACATGTAATGCATCCACTCACTCACGAGGTGCTCACATCAACCCAATCTCTCTGACTGCCAAATCTGGTCCAGTCAAGCCTGCGCCTAACTAGTGTATCAACGTAGGGTTCTACCGGTACTCCAACCCGGTCCATAACTCGATATGGTCGCCCGGTACACCAACCCGGTCCAGTCGGAATATCACGCAAAGCATCCTCATCAGGCGCATGCAGCCTCATCAGGCGCATCATCATCATCGCATCCAGAGCGGCTCTCGAGGGGTGCTACCCCACCGAGGAATAAGCGTGTCTCATCTGGCTCAATAAGTGGCATCTGCAGGCTATAATCTATGATCGAACAGATCGAAAACTCGAAATGCCAACTAACCCATAAACAGGTCAGAGAACTCTCCACGACTCAATCTGATAGTGCATACAAACCCCCAAGACACTAGGAAACCCATCCACGGAGTCAATAAAAATCCCCTCGGCCCCAGGCGCGAGAGTTCATGCATCCTGAACATATCCAACCCCTCTGGGTGATCACAATGTTTAAAACTATTTTTGAAGCCACTTTTTATATTAAAACGGGTTCAATAATTTTAAAACGGTTCAGATGCAGTTCGGAAGTCAACTAATCATGCAATCTAGTGTCAAACAATCTCAAGATCATACAGATGATAAATGGGGTTCAGGTCTATCATTCAAAAATAATCTAGACATCTATCAGATTATACTAGCTATACAAATTGCTAAACTAGGCATGCTAACATGCTTTCAATAGAATTAGAAGGCATTCCATAAAGTTTGGAAGAAATCCAACCCACCTGGATGCGCATGTCGGTCCATAATCCAAAAGAGCTGATACTTAACGGGTTCGATCCTCACGTTCTCATGATTCCGACGCACCAAAAATCATCAGAAAAGTCCTCCCGGTCACCGAGATATGAGCCAAACACTGCGGTAAGGTCAAATCACTCAAAACAGTAATCTCATCGCGCATCTGTCCATAAAACAGAAAATTACCTCTTACGAGATATCCTCCAAAAATTCCAACAAAAATACCGTTGCGATCCTCTCGAAGTGTAGATGTCAATCGAGTGCTTAAACACCAATTTCCGACAACCGTAGCCCGAGAAATTGCAAAATTACTCCTCCGCTGTCCAGAAAATGTGTCGCAGAAAAAGGGGGTCTAAAGATGATGAACAAACTCCCATAAAAACTCGAAATAGAGCTGAGTGATGAATATCAAAATCGTAGGCCTACCTGTGACGGAAGCGCTGCCGCAAAAACCGGTGAAAGATTCCAAAGGATGAGCTCAGGGGAGCTCTCCGACGAAAAGTCGACGAAAGAAACCGATGCCGAAGAAACAGCGCGACTCTCGAAATCACGCAGGGAAAAATAGCAGACGATCTCCAAAAAATCTCTAAAACCCCAAATAATGAAGAAGACTTGATGTAGAATCTCACTGTCAGAATTGGCACGAAATTGGATCTCAAAGACTCCAGAGAAAAGGCTTCAAAATTGATTCCAAAATGGCCTATTTATAGCCAAGCATTCGGGCTCCACACCAAATCCCAGGCAAAACAGGAAATAGCGAAACCACCCAATCGGGTTGCGCCACGCGTGCCAAAACACGAAACAGCCGTGCAAGTTCCTTCGGGAAGCGCCACGTGTCCCCGCCGCCCTCGTGTTCCACGTGCCTCGTGCACGTGGGCAGTTGAGCCAGCCAATGGGGACATGCCACGTGGGCAGTTGAGCCAGCCAATAAGGCGCCATTTGAATGCTCGCCTGGAAACTATTCTTGTACGCGAACTCAGCCAATCTCAAATGTCGATCCCAACTGTCACTAAAGCTCAGGACACACGCTCTCAACAGATCCTCGAGAGTCTGAATGGTTCTCTCAGATTGTCCATCAGTCTGTGGGTGAAAGGCTGTTCTGAAACGAAGCTAGGTCCCCAAAGCTGTCTATAGACTCTTCCAGAAATGTGATGTGAATCTCAAGTCCCTATCAGACACAATCGAGGCTGGCTGTGAGGACCCGAAATTCCCACTTATGGATTACGGTTACATCTGCAGCTTCTGGAGGCCTACAAGGTGTGTCGGCGGCGTTTGTGCACGATTTGGACACAAGTGATGGACTTCAGGCTTAAAATGGATCACGTGAGTGATCGGAGGACCCCGTCGGATGTTTAGAAGTGGTTTCGCGAGAAACGGATATTAAAATTGGACTCAGCGTGAAGTTTGGACAAAGAATACCTTTCCGGATGCCTTCGGTAATTTTTAGAGTTGGAATTTGGCAAAACAGACAACGAATTTGGATTCAGCGCGCAAAAACGATAAAAATGGACTATTCACTGGTATTTTTCGGAGCTCGAATGCTGCGCACGGATTTCGAGGCACCTTGTACTGTTTCGGTGGCCGGCGGCCGGCGGCGGCGGCGGTGGGCAGCGGCGGAGCGCGGTGGTGCGGGCACGGGCAGGCACGCGGGCAGGCGCGGGCAGGCGCGCGGCCATGGGCAGGCGCGCGGGTGCGCGGTGCATGGGGGCGGCGTGCCACGTGTCAGTTTCTTATTGGTTGGCCTTGGGACACGTGGCCGCGTAGGATTGGCCGGCGCAGTAGGCGCGGTCCACGGGGAAAAATGGCGGGTGTACGATGGACCGGAGGGTGGACACGTGGCGGCCACTGGTTGGCCGGTCCACATGCGCGCGGTCCACGGAGCGGGTGCGGCTGCCTCGGGGCGCGTGCGTGCAAGGATGGTAGGCGGCGCTTGTAGCGCGCACGTGGGCGCGGCGGCGGCTCGTTGACCGAGTGCGTGCCACGTGTCGGCCCCGCAGTGGGCCACGTGTTGTCCGGTGGGTGGCCCCGCACGGCTGTCCGCTGTTTGGTGGGCAACGTGGAATCCCCTGGGCGATTCGGGCTTGAACAGTGTTGGGCCGGGCCCAACACTGTAGCAACCCGAATCAATTTGGGCGCCCGGAAGTGGGGACTTATCCGTCATTTTGCGATTTGTTTTCTGGAGCCTATTTAAGCAACCCGAGCCGTCTTCTTCTTCCCTTTTCCGGCATTTCCGAGCCTCCCCTTGCCATGACGCCTTCAGCAAAGTTGTTCCCCGCACTGTGCTGCTTCCATCTGTGGATTTCGGGCATTTTACGTGGCACGCTTCCCAAGGTTTCCATTTTTACGGCGCGGCGCGACGCTCGTTCATTTGTGGCTCCCTTCGTCGCATTTCGGTGCGAGAGCTCCCCCGGCCTACCCCGACCATATTTTCAGGCAATTGTTGCGCCATTGGAACGAAAACTGACAGAGCTACGATCTTGGTATTTTATTCTTCCCCTAGTTTCACGCTTTTCGAGGTGTTTTTCCAAGCTTACTGTGACACCTTTTCTGTGTTTGAGACTTGGACAGCGGCTCGATGTTTTGGCGATATCTCCGCACCCAGGCATCGGATCGGGACGTGCCTATACACTTTTTGCATCTATGAGTCGTAAGGATTACCGTCGTATTTTTCGGGGAATTTTCTGAGACTTGCCCGAAGGTATACTTCTTTCCCTTTACTCTGCAGAGTATTACAGTTGTGTATGTTGTGGAGTTTCGCGTTCACCGCGTTGTGGAATTTGTAACTCGGCCTCCGGGACTCGGATTTTGACGTGCATGTACTCGTTTCGAAGGGCTCGACGCGACGATCGCGATAGTATTTTTTTTGGATTTTTCAGAATCAGTTCTGCAGGTGAAAATTGCACATCTTCGGGGCTGGTTTCAGCAGATGGTGTATACTTGGATATTTTTAGCATAAAGTGTAACTTTGGACCTTTTGTTGTACCCAGGAAGGTTCGCGAGTGTTTTTGGAGCACTGCTAGGAGCTGAGGTTTGCGCGACATGTACCGTGGATACGGGTTCAGCAGATATGGTTAGCAAGTGGCCACACTCTTCACCGACCCCAGGTTTGCCTTGGATTAAGCACTTCAGGTGGGTAAGCTTAATATTAGTAACTGTATAAGGATTGATAAGGTTTTTATGTTATGGTGAATGTAAGTGTACTTGTGGGGATGTCACCCCTCTATGACTGATAGCATGCATATTTAATGTACAACCAATATTTAGCATTGAGATGAAAAGCTTGAGGAATGGCCTAGATCATACAGATTGATATACTTTAGTAATGATCTTTTAGCATGCCAGGTTGCACATAGTCTTTTATGTCATGATTACTCGATGGAGTAGGAGGCTATATGTATGTGCGGGTATTATCCTGATCTTTCTTTCGACGGACCCTGGATTGTGGACAGGTGTAGTTCTTTAGGGATTCTGACATGTTGTTTATTCCTAGTGGATCTATTATATGCTTTACTCCCTTTCATGCTTGTATGGTCATCTAGTTAGGCCATCTTTTACTGCTGCACTACATATTGGAACTTGACTTAGGAGAAACCATGTTATCCTTTTCTCCTTCTTTATTAGTCAGGCGGTCTGTGTTGCTCAGGTGCGAGCAGGGGTCTAGGGTAGTGTAGCCGGGACATTGGTGTCAGGGACGGGTTGTGCTAGATTGCGGTTGGCAGGGTTTTGCGGTGACCGCGAACTTTGGGCGGTTGACCGGAGGTCGGTTATAGGACTTGATTATAGACGGCAGGGTATTGCGGCAACCGCGGATATTGGGCGGTTGACCGGATATTTATTTATGCATCAGATTGGGTATCAGATTTCTCTAGTGGACGTAGTTTCCCACTATTTGAGTATTTTGCATCTGATTGAGGACCAGGGTCTTCTTTAGTGGTTGGGCTTTCCCACTTTGATCATAGTCATGATCTAGTCCTGCTATATAGAGATACTTGTGATACTGATGACAAAGATACTTTACTCGTGTGGGTCGCTCCCCTCGAGTGCCACTCCGGAGTAGGCTTTAGACCGTGTTGGGTTCCGGTCAGACCGTGTTGGGTTGCGGTCATTTTGACAGTGGAGATACTGAGTTCGTGAGATTGATGACAGAGCAGGCAGTACCGGGTTTTATACCGGTTCATTCGATTGGGTTTGTTCGGTCAGATACTTTATTGTTGCACTCGTGCCTGGGGGCTGAGTGGAGTCTAATAGCTGTGTTTAGACCAGTGCTAGTGTTGTTGGGAGCCGTTTGGTTTGACGGTGGTCCCGTGTCGTTGTGAGTACTTTGACCGTTGTGTGAGAGGTTGAGCATCTTGAGTCTATCCGTTCTGAGATAGAGAGCATGGATTTCGACTATGGCCTGCATGAGCCACTACTCGATAGCGAGTTAGTCCGTTTGGACACCCTACGTAATTCCTGCCCGGCAGTGGGAGGTGGTCGTAGGTGGGGCGCAGGTTTGACTGGACCCGATGAGGCAGTCAGCTCGATTGGGTCGATTGAGTACCTCATGTGCGAGTGTTGCATGTCTTTATCCGTGTTTCCCTATTTGAGCATTTAGATAGAGGCATGGTAGCTGTTGAGAGTCTCCAGCTTTCTTATTTCAGTCTTTATTGCTTTGGTTATCTCATGTCTCTAGAGGACTTGGTGGGCAGACCGTCGGGCCTGGCGATGGTACCCACTGAGAACTCCCTTTTTGGTCTAGTTCTCACACCCGTTTAGGGTTTTCCCCCTCCCTTTCTTTTCTCTCCTTTGTTTTGCAGAGTCTTAGCGGGTGTTGCTAATTCTGCGGTTGTTGATCGAGGCGAGGGAGTCGCGTGCTAGATCCCTACCCGTCGTTGGAGAGTAGCGGTACCCATTCAGAGGAGGGCTTCAGTAGATTATTGTAATGAACTTCCTGAATCGCAACCGCTCGGGACGGCTAACCGAGCTCGGATGGCGATGGTTATGGGTAAAACTGGGGGAATTGTAATGAACTTCCTGAATTGCAACCGCTCGGGACGGCTAACCGAGCTCGGATGGCGATGATGATGGGTAAAACTGGGGAAAAAAACCCGGATCGGAGGCGCACACGCGATGATGTGGATGTTGCTGAGGCGTGATGTGTTGGGTTATATGTAATGTAGATCTAAATAGGGAAAAAAACACCTAGAGGGGGGTGAATAGGTGTAAACGTATAAACACTCAAAAATCGTTGCGATAAAAACCCAATGCGGAAATAAAAATAACACGCAAGATTTTTACGTGGAAAACTCCATCACCGGAGTAAAAAACCACGGGACCGATAACACGGCAGAAATCCACTAGAATTAAAACACGTACAAGGTGATTTACCGTACACACTTACGACTCAACCTTTTCCATACGCTCCTAGAGGATCTTCTCCGCTCGCTCCGCGACGCTTCTCGAATCCACGATCTGCGCCCAACGCCGAATCCACGGCGTCCAACGTCGAATCCACGACGTCCGACCGAATCCACGGTCTGCACCCAATAGCACCCTTCGAATCCACGAACGTGCCTCGCTCCGAATCCACGAGAGCGGTTGAACCTTGAATCCACAAGGACACGCGAATCCACGCGCCGATTTTGGGGAAATCGTTGTTTTTGGGTGGTGATGATCCGCCGAATACTTAGATCAAAGATAGATCGGAAATACCATCTAAGTATTCATTACTTTGATTCAACTCAAGATGTGAGTATGAAAACCTAGAATCAAACTAATCAATATAGATGAAGAAACATAGAGTATTCTCTAATGATTTTCTTTCTTCTCTATATGTGGATCTTAGGCCGTATGAGATGATATTTGAATATGACGGCTCTATGTGATTATTTTGGATTAACCCTAGAAAAAGAGTCATAGGGTCTATTTATAGGTTAGAAACATTTGGAAGGAGATAAGAATCAAAAACCTAACATTTCTGGAATTTTTACGGACGGCGATCCGGATCGGATTTGGGCGATCCGGATTGCAGTAGCAAGAAAGACGGTTTCCAGAAAAACAATCGTTCGGGATCCGGATCGGAATGCCTGATCCGGATCGTTCATACAATTCTGAGAACTCAACGTTCGGGATCCGGATCGTGAGATGCTGCGATCCGGATTGAAGTAATGTATGAAACAACAACCTTCGGGATCCGGACTGCTGGCTCTGATCCGGATCCTGAACATGTCCGAACACCAGGTTTTGATTTTTATGCAGTTAAAAACTCTTCCAGGTGTTTCTACACTACAAGAAGTATTCGGATCACCAATAATCTTTAGTTAAACATACCTGATCCTTTTGAATTCTTCTTTCTTGAGATTGAGTTAAATGATCCAACTTTCTTCACCTTCAATCTTCAAGACTTGAACCTTTCACGAAACTACGCCAACTCAAATTCCGTAACAATCTCCCCCTTTGGCGGTTTCGTGACAAAACACAGATCCACTAAAGAAAATTCAAAAAGATATTTTTGTTGCTATCACCATACAACAAAAATTTACAATGGAGATCCAAAAATTTAAAAACATGAGATAAACTCCTAAAACAGACTCTAGACTTAGACATTTGTACTCTCTGCGCAAAGAAATCATTCTTGACAAAAAGAGATCGTTAGATACCTCAAGAATATTTAGCATTCAAAACCTAACAGAGATTGAGTTTATGCTCACCATGACATTGAGTAATTCAGATATGTAATAAGATCACAATCAAACATTGACATATCTTCTAAGCAATAAAATTCCAAATGTCATAACTTTGCTTTGTTAGTAATCAAACAACTTGTTAGTAATAATACATGTCCAAATAATTAGTCGAATAGTTAGTAGGGACATGCAACAAATCACAAGATCAAAACCAAAGTTGTGATACTTACCTTTCACCAAAGTCAAAGTTGAAATGATACTTACCTTGATGTTCACACATTCACATCAATCATTGTTCATACTTACCTTGATGTTCACACATTCACATCAATCATTGTTCAATCATTGTTCAAGTTCTCTCTAAACTCTCTCCCCCTTTTTGTCATAAATAAAGCCAAAATTATCAAAAATTTAGAGGAGAGTTAAATAGATCAGAATAAAGAGACGTGAGAGCTGAATAATAACAAAAACGTAAAAACCTGCAAAAGAAAGATTAGAAACATTTTATGCAGAGTCGTCGGAGCTGATACACCCAAGCTTCTGAAACATTTTCTTGATCCGTTTGTTCATAGAAGCTTGTTCCTTCTTAACTTCTTTGATATCTTCTCTCATTTTAGCGAAATCAGTAGCCATGCGTTCTTGCTCGTTTGAGAGTCACTGTTGCTCCTTAAAGATTGAGCTAACCGACGCATCATCATCAGACGTTGATGGAGGTGCTGGTTGTGCTGCTGGTGTAGAGGTTGTTGCTTGTTGTTGTTGTGCTCGTTGGCGGTGAAGAGGTATTATGGGATCATCTGTCTTCATCGAGAGAGACTTCACAATTGTCGTCTCATTAATGGTGCCCAAACTGTACATGTATGAGCTCGCGCTTGTATCGACTTTAAACTTTCTAAGGATGCGCATGATAATCATTGGGTAGGGTAGTCTCTCTGTGGGATGAGAGTGTTCCACATACCGCGCCATCCTTGACCAAATGAGATAAGGAATATTCAAGTTTGCTCCCATCAATGCGGCCGGGTTTCCAAGAAGATAAAGGAATAACATTCTGTCCCATCGAAGAACCTTCGTATTCATGTTGGGAAGAATGTTGTAGCAGACAATGAAGTTTATATACCGATACTCTGGTCGAAGCTCTTTAGAGAAAACAGAATTTTCGGTCGACCGAGTATCTGGAAGACATATTCCATTAACTACAATTCTCCAGGAGTTGTCGTTGAAGCTTTGAGTTTTTAGGTAATGGAGTCCATCAGCTCTGGCTGTCATACCTAGCACATCTCCAATCAGCTGGGGTGTGACTTTGATTTTGATATTTTTAACCAAAGTGTGAAATTCTCGACGTCCATCCTCGTGATCAATCAGACTTGCAGCGTTCTGATAAAACATTCGAACTGAGTGTGGACAGTACCCAGTAGTCTCAGGAAAGTTGCAAATTGGAGCAAGACCAACTTGGTCAAACAAAGTCCCAAAGACTGCAGATCGTTCCTTCATTGGTTTGACATTGACATGTCTCTCGCCAATGCATTCCCTCTTCTCAAAATCCTTGATTCTAGCGGAGCTGATGAAGTCTTGTGGAGAAGGCTGTCTAGCAACTGGTTGCTCGATGGAGATTCCTTGAGCACTGCATCGTTTTCTTGCACCGATTTTTCTTTTTGTTCTAATTGGACTTGGTTCCATTGGCGCTTTCCCTTTTTCAGCTGCAGTGGCCGGAGCCTTTGAGGTTTCAGCAGGGGCTTTCCCTTTGGAGATAATGGGAACAGATCCCTCGATTTCGATGTTATCCCAGTCAATCGACTCCGTCTCTGATTCAGTGTCAGAATCATCCTTAGTCTTCTTCGCTTTCTTAGCCTTCTTAGGCTTGGCAGTATCCTTGACATGTACCATGGCAGCAAGTAGGAAAATAATCCAAGTGATCACCATCTTGATTGCTAGTGAAAAATGTATCCTGTGAAGACCAACTCAAGAACACATGATAAATTGTTAATTTTCAAAGATTTGAAAAATTATACCCAAACAATCATAATCATGTAGAGAGACTAAGAATCAAATTAGTTTTGGAAAAGGACTTTTAAAAATAGATCAATTGCATGATTTTCGAAAATCCTCATTATATGCCCTAAAACCGAATTCTTTGAAATCGAAGACCAAAAATCCGTTTAACTTGGGAATACCTAGCATATAATCAAAACTAATCTACCCAGAGTTCTTATTTCAAAAGAAATTTGATCAAAAACCATCCACAAACGAAATCGATCCAAGAAATTCATCACGTTTGAGGAGGAAAAAGAAAAACGGTGAAAAACCGAGATTTTGATCAATAAAACTTGTATTCGAAGAACTTGAGTTTGGAAAGCTCCAAGGTGCAATAGTTCTAGAGAGAGAGGCTCTAGAGACTCGAGAACAAAAGATTAAGGTAAAAGAAATCAAAACCCTCTTGTTCTTATTAAAACCCTAGCCGTGATCCGGATCGGATCGAGATTTCGATCCGGATCGGCCAGCCGCAGGAAGAAGCCTGCGTTCGGGATCCGGATCACCTTGCCCGATCCGGATCGGCTCCAACTTTTTCTTCAGAAAAATTTAGAAAAATTTCATAAGATCCAGAAAAAGTATGTAAGCACAATTGTGTATCAACTTTAAACAAAAATCATTGTTTCATACAACAAGAATTAGATTATGCCAAATCTATCAATAATATCCAAAAATGAAACGAGAATTTACAAAAATTAAATCCCTTAAAGTTGAACACCTTCAATTACATCTAACTTGATCTTATGAGTAATGCCTTTATCAAATCATCAATTCAGTAAAGAAAATGAAATACAAAGATCAATAGATGTTTGAAATCCCAAATATGGTAGATAATTTATCTAGACAATCTGTTGAAGAGAGTGGCTCTTTGAGCATCTTTCTTTAAAAACCCACCTTATACCAACCTTGAAATTTGACGGAGTCAAGTATTTCAACATGCATTTTACTTAATCAAAAATTGAACAACCATGCTTGGTATACATGTGGTAGCTGCACACAATACTCGGACGACCGAGGTGGTAGCTCTTTCCTCCATGTGGTGGTAGTTTTCACACTCCTCATTGGGATGTAACTCTTTCCACATCTTTTGAGCATTTTACATATCTTTGACTCCCCCTCAATTGGCTATCAATTATTTAAGATATAAAGTATTCAACCAAAAATTGATCTCGATTTCATACTCGACTAAGCAGTCAAATAAGATAATGACTATACCAAGAGATCATTGAGAGAGAAATTGACTTTGATCACTCAGAAGATGATTTAATTAACATAAATGATCATTGCAACAGTGAAATATTATGATGGCAAAAGCATAATAAATTTCTAAATGTGCGAAAAGATGCAATTAAAGTCAATTATGATCTATGCTCAATTAATGTCCTATGTACAAACATAGATAATGAACAAAACAAAACAAAAACAAAACCTATCCTAAGCGGAGGTTTCAAAAAGAAGTTTATTTCAAGGAAAGCATTCCAATTGCTTTTCGCAAATAAATAAAACGTTTTTGATCCAAAGGTTTTGTTAGAATGTCAGCTAATTGATCCTCAGTTGAAATATATGAAAGTTGAAGAGTATTTGATTCAACTAGCTCTCTAAGAAAATGATATCTAAGTTCAATATGTTTTGTTCTAGAGTGCAACACAGGGTTTTTAGAAATGTTAGTTGCACTTGTGTTGTCACAAAGAATCGTTACCGAAGATGCTGAAATCCGGAAGTCGCTCAACACACTTTTCATCCAAATGAGTTTGGTTGAACAACTACCCGCTGAAATGTATTCCTCTTCGGCAGTCGAGAGTGCTATGCAATTCTGCTTTTTACTGTGCCATGCAACAAGGCAATGACCAAGATAGAAGCATGCACCACTCGTGCTTTTCCGATCATCCACTGATCCTGCCCAATCGGCATCTGAGTATCCAACAACATCCAAACTAGTTCCCATAGGATACCAAATTCCGAAATTAATTGATCCTTTGATGTACCGGATGATCCTTTTCACCGCTTTCAGGTGAACCTCCTTTGGTGCTGATTGATATCTCGCGCAAATCCCAACACTAAAGGATATATCCGGGCGACTAGCCGTGAGGTAAAGTAGACTTCCAATCATACTTCGATACAGTTTCTCGTCTACATTCTCACTTTGTGATTCACTTCCAAGTCCCTTGTGGCTAGTTCCCATTGGAGTCGGAAAATCCTTCGAATTTTCTAAGTCATACTTTTTAACCAACTCCATTGCATACTTGGATTGACTCAAGTGAATACCTTCATCATTTTGTTTAATTTGCAATCCAAGGAAATAAGTCAATTCGCCCATCATGGACATCTCAAATTCGCTTTCCATGGTCTCCGCGAATTTAGAAGCATCATTATCTCTTGTTGCGCCAAATACAATGTCATCGACATAGATTTGTGCTACAATGAAATTGCTTTGATAATGCTTCACAAAGAGAGTCCTGTCAGCTCCCCCTCGAGTATAGCCCTTCTCCAAAAGGTGCTTTGTCAGCCTTTCGTACCATGCTCGCGGTGCTTGTTTCAGACTGTAAAGAGCCTTTTTCAAACGAAAAACATGGTTAGGTTGTTTATGGTCTACAAAACCTTTCGGTTGAGCCACATAAACTTCCTCATTTAAAAACCCATTTAGAAACGCGCTCTTAACGTCCATTTGAAATCATTTGATTTTAAAATGACAAGCAATAGCAAATAGTATACGAATGGACTCGAGTCTAGCTACAGGGGCGAATGTTTCATCAAAGTCTATACCTTCTACTTGAGAGTAGCCTTGAGCAACTAATCGTGCCTTGTTCCTGATGATAGTACCATCCTCATTTTTCTTGTTCTTGAAAATCCATTTGGTACCTATCACATTATGTTGCTTTGGAGGCTTCGTTAATTCCCAGACTTTGTTTCGCTCAAATTGATGGAGCTCTTCCTGCATTGCTTTAATCCAGTAGTCATCCTGAAGAGCTTCATCTATGTTCTTTGGTTCGATTAAAGATACGTAGCAAGCGAATCCACAAACCAACTGCCTCCGAGTTCTAACTCCTTCTTGTGGATCTCCAATGATGTTTGATTCAGGATGATCCTCGGAGATTCGTAGCGTTTGTTGAAACGGAGTACTTGGAGGTATATGAGATGATTCCTGCACATCAGATAAACTTGAAGAACCATTAGATGCATCATTAATATTGGAAGTATTATCATGAGAAGATGCACTTACAGGAGTATCATCATCCAGAGAGATATCGAGGGTAGATTTTTCAGATGCAAAGTGAAAAGCTTCATCTATTTTAACATTTATAGATTCTACAATCGTTTTAGATTCGATGTTAAATACTCGATATGCTCTGCTATTTGTAGAATAACCCAAAAAGATCCCTTCGTCACTTCGAGAGTCAAACTTTCCAAGATTTTCACGGTCACGTAAAATGTAACATCGACTCCCGAAGATACGAAAGTATTTGATATCCGGTTTTCTACTAAACCACAGCTCATATGGTGTATTTAAAGTTCCTGGGCGCAAATACACTCGATTAATGACATAAACAGCGGTGTTCACAGCTTCAGCCCAAAAATGTAGCGGTAAATTCCGGCTATGAAGCATCACACGCGCCATCTCTTGAACAACCCTGTTTTTGCGCTCAACAACACCATTCTGCTGAGGTGTATAGGGTGCTGAGAATTAATGTTTTATGCCGTTGGAAGTGCAAAAATCAAAGAATTTGGAATTTATGAATTCTCCACCTCTATCACTCCTAACACGAATGATCTTTTCATTCTTTTCAATCATAATACGATGGCAAATCTCATGAAAAGAATCAAACGTATCAGCTTTCTCTTTTAAAAATGCTACCCAAGAAAACCTAGAGAAATCATCAACCAATAAGAAAATATACCATTTACCACCCAAAGATGGTTGACGGGTCGGCCAAAAGAAAGAAAAATAGTCTACATAAACTACACAACATTTAATCGTGGAACGATTAAAGACAAGGAAGGATTTCACCTTTGCATACCCAAACCTTTTGAGTTTTGGAGTATGTTGGCAATGGTTGAGAAATTTTCCTTGATGAAGACGTTTTGTATGATTGATCTTTTTCTTTTATCATCGTCTTGTTTGGAGTACTACCAACGTTCTTTTCTTTTGAAGAGTCCTTCTTTGAATTCCGGGGAGTGAACTTATTGGTAGCAGTTGCAAGATGTGGTTGATTTGATCTTTGAGCTCCAATCTTGCAATTTCTTTCAATGTGCCCTGCAAAATTACAACGAAAACATACCTTTGTGCTTGACGATTCCGAAGAGGATGAAGTAGGCTTGTTGTCGTTGGTTGTCGTGAATTCCGGTGTCGGAGGAGGAGATACCGACTGAGGCACAAAGACTGTCCCAACCGAACTAAAATTGTCTTCAGTTCGATTGTATCCGAGGCCGAACTTGTTTGTTTGACCAAGACCAAGAAGTTTATCCAACTTACTCCTTCCAGAAGAGAATTGCTGTAAGTCATCCTTGAGTTGGAAAATGGTCTCTGTCATTTCCAATTTTTCCCGTCGGGCCTCGCCGTAGAGCTTCAAGAAGTAGTTCGCTTTGTTCACCATATCTATATAATTCTTCTCGAGTTTCTCATTGGACTCTTGAAGGGAAACATTTGCTTTTATCAGATTATCCCTTTCCACTTCAAGATCGGTCGAGAGAGAAGTTACCCTTTTTACTTCTTCTTCGAGATCCTGCAATCTCCCTCTCAACCCCTTGTTTTGCTTAGCCGGTTTCTTTGAATCCCGTAAAGGTCTGTGGTAGGCTAAAGCAAAATCTTCACCTTCCGAATCATCCGATTCATTGTCCGTTGTATTCTTTTCAACAGTGGAGTTGGACAATGACTCGGATGTACTTGCCATAAAGCACATGAAGGGTGAAGATATGGACGCGTGGAATGCCGTGGAGCTCTTTTCTTCATCACTTGAAGACGACTCATTTGACGTTGAGTTGTCATCCCAAGTGACGACTTGCATCGCCTTCATCTTTGCCGGATACTTGTTGGGACACTCCGTTGCAATGTGGCCGTAGCCTCGACATTTGAAGCATTGTAGTTGTCCCTCTGAACTTTTCTTATCCTTTGAGAAGTTCTCTTGCTTTCTTGACTTGTAACTTGAAGTACCCTTGCCTTTGTTCGACTTTCCGAACGATGGAGATTTACTTGAATTACCCCTTCGAAAGTTGCGGCGAAACTTCCTTGTCAAGAGAGCGAGCTGCTTCTCAAATTCCTCCATAGAAAGGTTCTCATCATCGTCTGAGGAGGATGTATCCGCGTCTTCTTCCTTAGTTGTTTTCAACGCATAACCTGAAGAATTAGAAGAGGATGCTTTTCCAGAAGAATTGTTAGTAGTAAATGTCATTTCATATGTTTGTAATGAACCAACTAATTCTTCTACACACATTTCGTCCGGGTGTTTAATAGTTTCAATGGCTGTAACCTTTGGGCGAAATCGTTCAGGAAGAGTTCTTAAGATCTTTCTTACAATCTTAAATTCTGGAATCTTCTCTCCCAGGTTAGCACATGAGTTTACGATGTCTTGCAATCGTGTATAGTAGTCCGTGAAAGATTCATTTTCTGCCATCAAGATAGAGTCAAACTTGCTCGTAAGCATTTGCAGTTTCTGAATCTTCACGAGGTTAGTTCCCTCATGTGTAACCTGAAGAACATCCCAGATTTCTTTCGCAGTCTCACATGCCGAGATGCGAGAGAATTCAGTTTGAGATAAGGCATTAAAAATAGCATTAATTCCCTTGCCATTGTAAGAAGATGAATCTAACTCTTCCTTGGTCCATTTCGACCTAGGTTTTAAGGTGCGAACATCAGAGATAATTTCAGTTGGATTAGACCATCCTAATTCAATTGATTGCCACACCCTTTCGTCGATGGAAATTAAAAAGGCTTTCATCCGTACTTTCCAGTACGCATAATTGTTCCATCAAAGAAAGGGGGTCGATTGATGTTTCCACCTTCAACCATTGTTTACAACCCTATTCCCGCTCCGATACCACTTGTTGGGTTATATGTAATGTAGATCTAAATAGGGGAAAAAACACCTAGAGGGGGGTGGAATAGGTGTAAACGTATAAACACTCAAAAATCGTTGCGATAAAAACCCAATGCGGAAATAAAAATAACACGCAAGATTTTACGTGGGAAAACTCCATCACCGGAGTAAAAAACCACGGGACCGATAACACGACAGAAATCCACTAGAATTAAACACGTACATGGTGATTTACCGTACACACTTACGACTCAACCTTTTCCATACGCTCCTAGAGGATCTTCTCCGCTCGCTCCGCGACGCTTCTCGAATCCACGATCTGCGCCCAACGCCGAATCCACGGCGTCCAACGTCGAATCCACGACGTCCGACCGAATCCACGGTCTGCACCCAATAGCACCCTTCGAATCCACGAACGTGCCTCGCTCCGAATCCACGAGAGCGGTTGAACTTGAATCCACAAGGACACGCGAATCCACGCGCCGATTTGGGGAAATCGTTGTTTTTGGGTGGTGATGGATCCGCCGAATACTTAGATCAAAGATAGATCGGAAATACCATCTAAGTATTCATTAGTTTGATTCAACTCAAGATGTGAGTATGAAAACCTAGAATCAAACTAATCAATATAGATGAAGAAACATAGAGTATTCTCTAATGATTTCCTTTCTTCTCTATATGTGGATCTTAGCCGTATAGATGATATTGAAATATGACGGCTTTATGTTTATTTTGGATTAACCCTAGAAAAGAGTCATAGGGTCTATTTATAGGTTAGAAACCCTAGGAAGGAGATAAGAATCAAAAACCTAACATTTCTGGAATTTTACGGACGGCGATCCGGATCGGATTTGGGCCGATCCGGATTGCAGTAGCAAGAAAGACTTTCCAATGAGAAAAACAATCGTTCGGGATCCGGATGGAATGCCTGATCCGGATCGTTCATACGATGGTGATCGTCAGATTGCTGCGATCCGGATTGAGTAATGTATGAACAAAACCTTCGGGATCCGGATCGCTGGCTCTGATCCGGATCCTGAACATGTCGAACACCAGTTTTTGATTTTTATGCAATGAAAATTCTTCCAGGTTTTCTACACTACAAGAAGTATTCGGATCACCAAAATCTTTAGTTAAACATACCTGATCCTTTTGAATTCTTCTTTCTTGAGATTGAGTTAAATGATCCAACTTTCTTCACCTTCAATCTTCAAGACTTGAACCTTTCACGAAACTACGCCAACTCAAATTCCGTAACATGATTGCCGCCGATGATGATGCGGTATCTCAGATCGACTGGGAATAGCTAAATCTAATTGTCTCAGATGAGGTATTGATCCAAACAAGATTTGGATCTGCTGGAACAGGAGAACCGATGTAGGAGAAAGAGGGATTTAGAGCGAGAAAGAGGGAACAAGAGATGGGGAGTGATTGAGAGATGAAGTAACCGATATTCCAAAGTTAGTTACAGATTCGGTTACATCGTGTAATTTATAGAGCGAAGCTGGGGATAATTTGTAATTAAGAAACATTCGTAATTGGTTGTAAAATCGTAAGGATTAACTGGTTTGGTGCCGTGTTGGCCCATTCTCCTCTGCTAACCGCCCCTGGGCTTGGGCCTCTCTCTTATTGCGTAACGGGTTGGAGGTATGTGTAGAAAGGTTAGCCGTATCCCGCCCTTGGTCCGACCGCCCCGGGGAAGGACGAGCTTTTACACCCTCCGAGGCTTGTCCATCTGGCTGCTCGACTACCCACTTCCACCATCTTCAGAACCCTCCTCTTCTTCCCTGGGCTTCTCCCTTCCATGGCGATGGCCCTCCTCAAGCTACCCTCCTTCCAGCAGTATGCAACGCTCATGATGAATTTCCTCTTCTGCACCCTACGCGACATGGAGATACCAAGGCTTCTCTACTCACCCCTGATGAGAGCTTTTCTTCTTCACCCATGGTGCAGGGATTACCAAGATGAGTACCCTCTTCCCCGTAGCCTTATCCTTACATCTTTCTCCTCTTGATTTCACTCTACTTCTTCTCAATACGCTGTCTACTATTTTCTATGAACCGCCGTCATTACAATACCCCCTTCACCTGAGTGCTCATTGTCCTTCAGGGGTGAGGAAATCAGGGTACCTTGCTAACACGGCGGAGTATCCTCCCACTCCGCCGATTCGGTAGGAAGATTTACCACTGACCAAAACCTCCTTACCCCCTGCGTCCCTTCTTGACGGAAACGACGTCCAAAATCTCGGCCGGCCCTGCTAAAGGCTCCCCTTCACTACCAATCAGCGGCACCCCCGGTGTGTATACTGTCAGCTTGTGGCCCTTGCGTTCAGTTGTGACACTGAAATACCCGGGTGTATCTGCGACTCCGGCGGTAGCCTTAGCCGTTTTAAACGCTACCTTCCCAATCCTTGCCAATACTTCAAAGGCCCATAATACCTAGCTCCAGTTTGGGTCTTTCCATCGCAGCCTAGGGATCGCTGAAAGTAAATGTTGCAATTTCAGGTATACACCACGCCCTATCTCAAACTCCTTTTCTCTGCGATGCTTTGTCCTGCTTGCGCTTCATACGGTTTGCGCTACTAGCCCTATCCCGTACTCTGTGTGAGTCGATTCCTTTCTGCATCCAATCCCTTATCCCTGAAGTGGTAGCTGTGTCATCAGCGGCCACCGGGGT
>CM055066.1:21036145-21153607 GCA_029204045.2 Tillandsia leiboldiana
TAGTCAGAGCGGTCTGTGTTGCTCAGGTGCGAGCAGGGGTCTAGGTAGTGTAGCCGGGACCATTGGTGTAAGCGGACGGGTTGTGCTAGATTGAGGTTGGAAGGGTTTGCCCGGTGGACCGCGAAACTTTGGGAGGTTGACGGAGGTCGGTTAAGGAATTGATTATAGACGGCTCAGGGTATTGCGGCAAACGCGGAATTGGGCGGTTGACCGTGATATTTATTTATGCACAGATGGGTATCAGAGTTTATATAGGGACGTTAGTTTACCACTATTTGAGATTTTGCATCTGATTGAGGACCAGGGTCTTCTTTAGTGGTTGGCTTCCCACTTTGATCATAGTCATGATCTAGCCTGCTATATAGAGAGAATTGGATACTGATGCAAGATACTTAATCGTGTGGGTCGCTCCCCTCGAGTGCCACTCCGGAGTGGGCTTTAGAGTGTTGGGTTACGCGTCAGGGGACCGTGTTGGGTTGCAGGTCATTTTGACATGGAGATACTGAGTCGTGAGGATTGATGACAGAGCAGCAGTACCGGGTTTTATACCGGTTCATTCGATGGGTTGTTCGGTCAGATACTGTATTGTTGCCCGTGCCTGGGGCTGAGTGGAGTCTAATAGACTGTGTTTAGAACAGTGCTAGTGTGGGTTGGAGCCGTTTGGTTTGACGGTGGTACGTGTAGTTGCGAGTACTTTGACCGTGTGGAGAGGTTGCGCATCTGGAGTCTATCCGTTCTGAGATAGAGAGCATGGATTCGACTAGGGCCTGCATGAGCCACTACTCGATAGCGAAGTTAGTTCCGTTTGGACACCCTACGTAATCCTGACCGGCGTGGGAGGTGGTCGTAGGTGGGGCGCCAGGTTTGATGGGACCCGATGAGGCAGTCAGCTCGATTGGGTCGATTGAGTACCTCATGTGCGAGTGTTGCATGTCTTTATCCGTGTTTCCCTATTTGAGCATTTAGATAGAGGCATGGTAGCTGTGAGAGTCTCCAGCTTTCTTATTTCAGTCTTATTGCTTTGGTATCTCATGTCTCTAGAGGACTTGGTGGGCAGACCGTCGGGGCCTGGCGATGGTACCCACTGAGAACTCCCTTTTGGTCTAGTTCTCACCCCGTTAGGGTTTTCCCCCTCCCTTTCTTTCTCATCCTTTGTTTTGCAGAGTCTTAGCGGGTGTTGCTAATTCTGGGTTGTGATCGAGGCGAGGGAGTCGCGTGCTAGATCCCTACCCGTCGTTGGAGAGTAGCGGTTACCCATTCAGAGGAGGGCTTCAGTAGATTATTGTAATGAACTTCTGAATCGCAACGCTCGGACAGGCTAACCGGCTCGGATGCGATGGTTATGGGTAAAACTGGGGGAATTGTAAGAACTTTGAATTGCAACCGCTCGGGACGGCTAACCGAGCTCGGATGGCGATGATGATGGGTAAAACTGGGGAAAAAAACCCGGATCGGAGGCGCACACGCGATGATGTGGATGTTGCTGAGGCTGATGTGTTGGGTTATATGTAATTAGATCTAAATAGGGGAAAAAACACCTAGAGGGGGGTGAATAGGTGTAAACGTATAAACACTCAAAAATCGTTGCGATAAAAACCCAATGCGGAAATAAAAATAACACGCAAGATTTTTACGTGGAAAACTCCATCACCGGAGTAAAAAACCACGGGACCGATAACACGGCAGAAATCCACTAGAATTAAAACACGTACAAGGTGATTTACCGTACACACTTACGACTCAACCTTTTCCATACGCTCCTAGAGGATCTTCTCCGCTCGCTCCGCGACGCTTCTCGAATCCACGATCTGCGCCCAACGCCGAATCCACGGCGTCCAACGTCGAATCCACGACGTCCGACCGAATCCACGGTCTTCACCCAATAGCACCCTTCGAATCCACGAACGTGCCTCGCTCCGAATCCACGAGAGCGGTTGAACCTTGAATCCACAAGGACACGCGAATCCACGCGCCGATTTTGGGGAAATCGTTGTTTTTGGGTGGTGATGATCCGCCGAATACTTAGATCAAAGATAGATCGGAAATACCATCTAAGTATTCATTAGTTTGATTCAACTCAAGATGTGAGTATGAAAACCTAGAATCAAACTAATCAATATAGATGAAGAAACATAGAGTATTCTCTAATGATTTCCTTTCTTCTCTATATGTGGATCTAGGCCGTATAAGATGATATTTGAATATGACGGCTCTATGTGATTTTTGGATTAACCCTAGAAAAAGAGTCATAGGGTCTATTTATAGGTTAGAAACATTGGAAGGAGATAAGAATCAAAAACCTAACATTTCTGGAATTTTTACGGACGGCGATCCGGATCGGATTTGGGCGATCCGGATTGCAGTAGCAAGAAAGACGGTTTCCAGAAAAACAATCGTTCGGGATCCGGATCGGAATGCCTGATCCGGATCGTTCATACAATTCAGAAACTCAACGTTCGGGATCCGGATCGTGAGATGCTGCGATCCGGATTGAAGTAATGTATGAAACAACAACCTTCGGGATCCGGATCGCTGGCTCTGATCCGGATCCTGAACATGTCCGAACACCAGTTTTTGATTTTTATGCAGTTAAAAATTCTTCCAGGTGTTTCTACACTACAAGAAGTATTCGGATCACCAATAATCTTTAGTTAAACATACCTGATCCTTTTGAATTCTTCTTTCTTGAGATTGAGTTAAATGATCCAACTTTCTTCACCTTCAATCTTCAAGACTTGAACCTTTCACGAAACTACGCCAACTCAAATTCCGTAACAATCTCCCCCTTTGGCGGTTTCGTGACAAAACACAGATCCACTAAAGAAAATTCAAAAAGATATTTTTGTTGCTATCACCATACAACAAAAATTTACAATGGAGATCCAAAAATTTAAAAACATGAGATAAACTCCTAAAACAGACTCTAGACTTAGACATCTGTACTCTCTGCACAAAGAAATCATTCTTGACAAAAAGAGATCGTTAGATACCTCAAGAATATTTAGCATTCAAAACCTAACAGAGATAGAGTTTATGCTCACCATGACATTGAGTAATTCAGATATGTAATAAGATCACAATCAAACATTGACATATCTTCTAAGCAATAAAATTCCAAATGTCATAACTTTGCTTTGTTAGTAATCAAACAACTTGTTAGTAATAATACATGTCCAAATAGTTAGTCGAATAGTTAGTAGGAACATGCAACAAATCACAAGATAAAACCAAAGTTGTGATACTTACCTTTCACCAAAGTCAAAGTTGAAATGATACTTACCTTGATGTTCACACATTCACATCATCATTGTTCATACTTACCTTGATGTTCACACATTCACATCATCATTGTTCAATCATTGTTCAAGTTCTCTCTAAACTCTCTCCCCCTTTTTGTCACAAACAAAGCCAAAATTACAAAATTTAGAGGAGAGTTAAATAGATCAGAATAAAGAAACGTGAGAGCTGAATAATAACAAAAACGTAAAAACCTGCAAAAGAAAGATTAGAAACATTTTATGCAGAGTCGTCGGAGCTGATACACCCAAGCTTCTGAAACATTTTCTTGATCCGTTTGTTCATAGAAGCTTGTTCCTGCTTAACTTCTTTGATATCTTCTCTCATTTCAGCGAAATCAGTAGCCATGCGTTCTTGCTCGTTTGAGAGTCGCTGTTGCTCCTTAAAGATTGAGCTAACCGACGCATCATCATCAGACGTTGATGGAGGTGCTGGTTGTGCTGCTGGTGTAGAGGTTGTTGCTTGTTGTTGTTGTGCTCGTTGGCGGTGAGGAGGTATTATGGGATCATCTGGCTTCGTCGAGAGAGACTTCACAATTGTCGTCTCATTAATGGTGCCCAAACTGTACATGTATGAGCTCGCGCTTGTATCGACTTTAAACTTTCTAAGGATGCGCATGATAATCATTGGGTAGGGTAGTCTCTCTGTGGGATGAGAGTGTTCCACATACCGCGCCATCCTTGACCAAATGAGATAAGGAATATTCAAGTTTGCTCCCATCAATGCGGCCGGGTTTCCAAGAAGATAAAGGAATAACATTCTGTCCCATCGAAGAACCTTCGTATTCATGTTGGGAGAATGTTGTAGCAGACAATGAAGTTTATATACCGATACTCTGGTCGAAGCTCTTTAGAGAAAACAGAATTTCGGTCGACCGAGTATCTGGAAGACAAATTCCATTAACTACAACTCTCCAGGAGTTGTCGTTGAAGCTTTGAGTTTTTAGGTAATGGAGTCCATCAGCTCTGGCTGTCATACCTAGCACATCTCCAATCAGCTGGGGTGTGACTTTGATTTTGATATTTTTAACCAAAGTGTGAAATTCTCGACGTCCATCCTCGTGATCAATCAGACTTGCAGCGTTCTGATAAAACATTCGAACTGAGTGTGGACAGTACCCAGTAGTCTCAGGGAAGTTGCAAATTTGAGCAAGACCAACTTGGTCAAACAAAGTCCCAAAGACTGCAGATCGTTCCTTCATTGGTTTGACATTGACATGTCTCTCGCCAATGCATTCCCTCTTCTCAAAATCCTTGATTCTGCGGAGCTGATGAAGTCTTGTGGAGGAGGCTGTCTAGCAACTGGTTCCTCAATGGTAGATTCCTTGAGCACTGCCTCGTTTTCTTGCACCGGTTTTTCTTTTTGTTCCAATTGGACTTGGTTCCATTGGCGCTTTCCCTTTTTCAGCTGCAGTAGGCTTTGAGGTTCAGCAGGTGCTTTCCCTTTGGAGATAATGGGAACAGCTCCCTCGATTTCGATGTTATCCCAGTCGATCGACTCCGTCTCTGATTCAGTGTCGGAATCATCCTTAGTCTTCTTCGCTTTCTTAGCCTTCTTAGGCTTGGCAGTATCCTTGACATGTACCATGGCAGCAAGTAGGAAAATAATCCAAGTGATCACCATTTTGATTGCTAGTGAAAAATGTATCCTGTGAAGACCAACTCAAGAACACATGAAAAATTGTTAATTTTCAAAGATTTGAAAAATTGTACCCAAACAATCATAATCATGTAGAGAGACTAAGAATCAAATTAGTTTTGCAAAAGGACTTTTAAAAATAGATCAATTGCATGATTTTCGAAAATCCTTATTATATGCCCTAAAACCGAAATTTTAGAAATCGAAGCCTAAAAATCCGTTAATCAGGAGAATACCTAGCATATAATCAAAACTAATCTACCCAGAGTTCTTATTTCAAAAGAAATTTGATCAAAAACCATCCACAAACGAAATCGATCCAAGAAATTCATCACGTTTGAGGAGGAAAAAGAAAAACGGTGAAAAACCGAGATTTTGATCAATAAAACTTACTTGGATTCGAAGAACTTGAGTTTGAAAGCTCCAAGGTGCAATAGTTCTAGAGAGAGAGGCTCTAGAGACTTGAGAACAAAAGATTAAGGTAAAAGAAATCAAAACCCTCTTGTTCTTATTAAAACCCTAGCCGTGATCCGGATCGGATCGAGATTTCGATCCGGATCGGCCAGCCGCAGGAAGAAGCCTGCGTTCGGGATCCGGATCACCTTGCCCGATCCGGATCGGCTCCAACTTTTTCTTCAGAAAAATTTAGAAAAATTTCATAAGATCCAGAAAAAGTATGTAAGCACAATTGTGTTAAACTTAAACAAAAATCATTGTTTCATACAACAAGAATTAGATTATGCCAAATCTATCAATAATATCCAAAATGAAACGAGAATTTACAAAAATTAAATCCCTTAAAGTTGAACACCTTCAATTACATCTAACTTGATCTTATGAGTAATGCCTTTATCAAATCATCAATTCAGTAAAGAAAATGAAATACAAAGATCAATAGATGTTTGAAATCCCAAATATGGTAGATAATTTATCTAGACAATCTGTTGAAGAGAGTGGCTCTTTGAGCATCTTTCTTAAAAACCCACCTTATACCAACCTTGAAATTTGACGGAGTCAAGTATTTCAACATGCATTTTACTTAATCAAAATTGAACAACCATGCTTGGTATACATGTGGTAGCTGCACACAATACTCGGACGACCGAGGTGGTAGCTCTTTCCTCATGTGGTGGTAGTTTTCACACTCCTCATTGGGATGTAACTCTTTCCACATCTTTTGAGCATTTTACATATCTTTGACTCCCCCTCAATTGGCTATCAATTATTTAAGATATAAAGTATTCAACCAAAAATTGATCTCGATTTCATACTCGACTAAGCAGTCAAATAAGATAATGACTATAGACCAAGAGATCATTGAGAGAGAAATTGACTTTGATCACTCAGAAGATGATTTAATTAACATAAATGATCATTGCAACAGTGAAATATTATGATGGCAAAAGCATAATAAATTTCTAAATGTGCGAAAAGATGCAATTAAAGTCAATTATGATCTATGCTCAATTAATGTCCTATGTACAAACATAGATAATGAACAAAACAAAACAAAAACAAAAACCTATCCTAAGCGGAGGTTTCAAAAAGAAGTTTATTTCAAGGAAAGCATTCCAATTGCTTTTCGCAAATAAATAAACGTTTTTGATCCAAAGGTTTTGTTAGAATGTCAGCTAATTGATCCTCAGTTGAAATATATGAAAGTTGAAGAGTATTTGATTCAACTAGCTCTCTAAGAAATGATATCTAAGTTCAATATGTTTTGTTCTAGAGTGCAACACAGGGTTTTTAGAAATGTTAGTTGCACTTGTGTTGTCACAAAGAATCGTTACCGAAGATGCTGAAATCCGGAAGTCGCTCAACACACTTTTCATCCAAATGAGTTTGGTTGAACAACTACCCGCTGAAATGTATTCCTCTTCGGCAGTCGAGAGTGCTATGCAATTCTGCTTTTTTACTGGTGCCATGCAACAAGGCAATGACCAAGATAGAAGCATGCACCACTCGTGCTTTTCCGATCATCCACTGATCCTGCCCAATCGGCATCTGAGTATCCAACAACATCCAAACTAGTTCCATAGGATACCAAATTCCGAAATTAATTGATCCTTTGATGTACCGGATGATCCTTTTCACCGCTTTCAGGTGAACCTCCTTTGGTGCTGATTGATATCTCGCGCAAATCCCAACACTAAAGGATATATCCGGGCGACTAGCCGGGAGGTAAAGTAGACTTCCAATCATACTTCGATACAGTTTCCTCGTCTACATTCTCACTTTGTGATTCACTTCCAAGTCCCTTGTGGCTAGTTCCCATTGGAGTCGGAAAATCCTTCGAATTTTCTAAGTCATACTTTTTAACCAACTCCATTGCATACTTGGATTGACTCAAGTGAATACTTCATCATTTTGTTTAATTTGCAATCCAAGGAAATAAGTCAATTCGCCCATCATGGACATCTCAAATTCGCTTTCCATGGTCTCCCGCGAATTTAGAAGCATCATTATCTCTTGTTGCGCCAAATACAATGTCATCGACATAGATTTGTGCTACAATGAAATTGCTTTGATAATGCTTCACAAAGAGAGTCCTGTCAGCTCCCCCTCGAGTATAGCCCTTCTCCAAAAGGTGCTTTGTCAGCCTTTCGTACCATGCTCGCGGTGCTTGTTTCAGACTGTAAAGAGCCTTTTTCAAACGAAAAACATGGTTAGGTTGTTTATGGTCTACAAAACCTTTCGGTTGAGCCACATAAACTTCCTCATTTAAAAACCCATTTAGAAACGCGCTCTTAACGGTCCATTTGAAATCATTTGATTTTAAAATGACAAGCAATAGCAAATAGTATACGAATGGACTCGAGTCTAGCTACAGGGGCGAATGTTTCATCAAAGTCTATACCTTCTACTTGAGAGTAGCCTTGAGCAACTAATCGTGCCTTGTTCCTGATGATAGTACCATCCTCATTTTTCTTGTTCTTGAAAATCCATTTGGTACCTATCACATTATGTTGCTTTGGAGGCTTCGTTAATTCCCAGACTTTGTTTCGCTCAAATTGATGGAGCTCTTCCTGCATTGCTTTAATCCAGTAGTCATCCTGAAGAGCTTCATCTATGTTCTTTGGTTCGATTAAAGATACGTAGCAAGCGAATCCACAAACCAACTGCCTCCGAGTTCTAACTCCTTCTTGTGGATCTCCAATGATGTTTGATTCAGGATGATCCTCGGAGATTCGTAGCGTTTGTTGAAACGGAGTACTTGGAGGTATATGAGATGATTCCTGCACATCAGATAAACTTGAAGAACCATTAGATGCATCATTAATATTGGAAGTATTATCATGAGAAGATGCACTTACAGGAGTATCATCATCCAGAGAGATATCGAGGGTAGATTTTTCAGATGCAAAGTGAAAAAGCTTCATCTATTTTAACATTTATAGATTCTACAATCGTTTTAGATTCGATGTTAAATACTCGATATGCTCTGCTATTTGTAGAATAACCCAAAAAGATCCCTTCGTCACTTCGAGAGTCAAACTTTCCAAGATTTTCACGGTCACGTAAAATGTAACATCGACTCCCGAAGATACGAAAGTATTTGATATCCGGTTTTCTACTAAACCACAGCTCATATGGTGTATTTAAAGTTCCTGGGCGCAAATACACTCGATTAATGACATAAACAGCGGTGTTCACAGCTTCAGCCCAAAAATGTAGCGGTAAATTCCGGCTATGAAGCATCACACGCGCCATCTCTTGAACAACCCTGTTTTTGCGCTCAACAACACCATTCTGCTGAGGTGTATAGGGTGCTGAGAATTATGTTTTATGCCGTTGGAAGTGCAAAAATCAAAGAATTTGGAATTTATGAATTCTCCACCTCTATCACTCCTAACACGAATGATCTTTTCATTCTTTTCAATCATAATACGATGGCAAATCTCATGAAAAGAATCAAACGTATCAGCTTTCTCTTTTAAAAATGCTACCCAAGAAAACCTAGAGAAATCATCAACCAATAAGAAAATATACCATTTACCACCCAAAGATGGTTGACGGGTCGGCCAAAAGAAAGAAAAATAGTCTACATAAACTACACAACATTTAATCGTGGAACGATTAAAGACAAGGAAGGATTTCACCTTTGCATACCCAAACCTTTTGAGTTTTGGAGTATGTTGGCAATGGTTGAGAAATTTTCCTTGATGAAGACGTTTTGTATGATTGATCTTTTTCTTTTATCATCGTCTTGTTTGGAGTACTACCAACGTTCTTTTCTTTTGAAGAGTCCTTCTTTGAATTCCGGGGAGTGAACTTATTGGTAGCAGTTGCAAGATGTGGTTGATTTGATCTTTGAGCTCCAATCTTGCAATTTCTTTCAATGTGCCCTGCAAAATTACAACGAAAACATACCTTTGTGCTTGACGATTCCGAAGAGGATGAAGTAGGCTTGTTGTCGTTGGTTGTCGTGAATTCCGGTGTCGGAGGAGGAGATACCGACTGAGGCACAAAGACTGTCCCAACCGAACTAAAATTGTCTTCAGTTCGATTGTATCCGAGGCCGAACTTGTTTGTTTGACCAAGACCAAGAAGTTTATCCAACTTACTCCTTCCAGAAGAGAATTGCTGTAAGTCATCCTTGAGTTGGAAAATGGTCTCTGTCATTTCCAATTTTTCCCGTCGGGCCTCGCCGTAGAGCTTCAAGAAGTAGTTCGCTTTGTTCACCATATCTATATAATTCTTCTCGAGTTTCTCATTGGACTCTTGAAGGGAAACATTTGCTTTTATCAGATTATCCCTTTCCACTTCAAGATCGGTCGAGAGAGAAGTTACCCTTTTTACTTCTTCTTCGAGATCCTGCAATCTCCCTCTCAACCCCTTGTTTTGCTTAGCCGGTTTCTTTGAATCCCGTAAAGGTCTGTGGTAGGCTAAAGCAAAATCTTCACCTTCCGAATCATCCGATTCATTGTCCGTTGTATTCTTTCAACAGTGGAGTTGGACAATGACTCGGATGTACTTGCCATAAAGCACATGAAGGGTGAAGATATGGACGCGTGGAATGCCGTGGAGCTCTTTTCTTCATCACTTGAAGACGACTCATTTGACGTTGAGTTGTCATCCCAAGTGACGACTTGCATCGCCTTCATCTTTGCCGGATACTTGTTGGGACACTCCGTTGCAATGTGGCCGTAGCCTCGACATTTGAAGCATTGTAGTTGTCCCTCTGAACTTTTCTTATCCTTTGAGAAGTTCTCTTGCTTTCTTGACTTGTAACTTGAAGTACCCTTGCCTTTGTTCGACTTTCCGAACGATGGAGATTTACTTGAATTACCCCTTCGAAAGTTGCGGCGAAACTTCCTTGTCAAGAGAGCGAGCTGCTTCTCAAATTCCTCCATAGAAAGGTTCTCATCATCGTCTGAGGAGGATGTATCCGCGTCTTCTTCCTTAGTTGTTTTCAACGCATAACCTGAAGAATTAGAAGAGGATGCTTTTCCAGAAGAATTGTTAGTAGTAAATGTCATTTCATATGTTTGTAATGAACCAACTAATTCTTCTACACACATTTCGTCCGGGTGTTTAATAGTTTCAATGGCTGTAACCTTTGGGCGAAATCGTTCAGGAAGAGTTCTTAAGATCTTTCTTACAATCTTAAATTCTGGAATCTTCTCTCCCAGGTTAGCACATGAGTTTACGATGTCTTGCAATCGTGTATAGTAGTCCGTGAAAGATTCATTTTCTGCCATCAAGATAGAGTCAAACTTGCTCGTAAGCATTTGCAGTTTCTGAATCTTCACGAGGTTAGTTCCCTCATGTGTAACCTGAAGAACATCCCAGATTTCTTTCGCAGTCTCACATGCCGAGATGCGAGAGAATTCAGTTTGAGATAGGCATTAAAATAGCATTAATTCCCTTGCCATTGTAAGAAGATGAATCTAACTCTTCCTTGGTCCATTTCGACCTAGGTTTTAAGGTGCGAACATCAGAGATAATTTCAGTTGGATTAGACCATCCTAATTCAATTGATTGCCACACCCTTTCGTCGATGGAAATTAAAAAGGCTTTCATCCGTACTTTCCAGTACGCATAATTTGTTCCATCAAAGAAAGGGGGTCGATTGATGTTTCCACCTTCAACCATTGTTTACAACCCTATTCCCGCTCCGATACCACTTGTTGGGTTATATGTAATGTAGATCTAAATAGGGGAAAAAACACCTAGAGGGGGGTGAATAGGTGTAAACGTATAAACACTCAAAAATCGTTGCGATAAAAACCCAATGCGGAAATAAAAATAACACGCAAGATTTTTACGTGGAAAACTCCATCACCGGAGTAAAAAACCACGGGACCGATAACACGACAGAAATCCACTAGAATTAAAACACGTACATGGTGATTTACCGTACACACTTACGACTCAACCTTTTCCATACGCTCCTAGAGGATCTTCTCCGCTCGCTCCGCGACGCTTCTCGAATCCACGATCTGCGCCCAACGCCGAATCCACGGCGTCCAACGTCGAATCCACGACGTCCGACCGAATCCACGGTCTGCACCCAATAGCACCCTTCGAATCCACGAACGTGCCTCGCTCCGAATCCACGAGAGCGGTTGAACCTTGAATCCACAAGGACACGCGAATCCACGCGCCGATTTTGGGGAAATCGTTGTTTTTGGGTGGTGATGATCCGCCGAATACTTAGATCAAAGATAGATCGGAAATACCATCTAAGTATTCATTAGTTTGATTCAACTCAAGATGTGAGTATGAAAACCTAGAATCAAACTAATCAATATAGATGAAGAAACATAGAGTATTCTCTAATGATTTCCTTTCTTCTCTATATGTGGATCTTAGGCCGTATGAGATGATATTTGAATATGACGGCTCTATGTGATTATTTTGGATTAACCCTAGAAAAAGAGTCATAGGGTCTATTTATAGGTTAGAGACATTTGGAAGGAGATAAGAATAAAAAACCTAACATTTCTGGAATTTTTACGGACGGCGATCCGGATCGGATTTGGGCGATCCGGATTGCAGTAGCAAGAAAGACGGTTTCCAGAAAAACAATCGTTCGGGATCCGGATCGGAATGCCTGATCCGGATCGTTCATACGATTCTGATCGTGAGATGCTGCGATCCGGATTGAAGTAATGTATGAAACAACAACCTTCGGGATCCGGACTGCTGGCTCTGATCCGGATCCTGAACATGTCCGAACACTAGTTTTTGATTTTTATGCAGTTAAAAACTCTTCCAGGTGTTTCTACACTACAAGAAGTATTCGGATCACCAATAATCTTTAGTTAAACATACCTGATCCTTTTGAATTCTTCTTTCTTGAGATTGAGTTAAATGATCCAACTTTCTTCACCTTCAATCTTCAAGACTTGAACCTTTCACGAAACTACGCCAACTCAAATTCCGTAACATGATTGCGCCGATGATGATGCGGGATCTAGATCGAGCTGGGAATAGCAAGATCTAATGCTCAGATGAGGTATGATCCAAACAAGATTTGGATCTGGCTTGGAACAGGAGGAACCGGATGTAGGAGAAAAGAGGGATTTAGAGAGAGAAAGAGGGAACAAGAGAGGGAAGTGATTTGGGGAAGATGAAGTAACTGTATTTCAAAAGTTAGTTACAGATTCGGTTACATCTTGTATTTATAGAGCTAAGCTGGGGATTAATTTGTAATTAAGAAAACATTGTGTATTGGTTGTAAAATAAGTAGAGATAACTGTATTTGGGCCGTGGTGGGCCCATTCTCCTCTGCTAACCGCCTGGGCTTGGGCCTCTCTCCTTATTGCGTAACGGGTTGGAGGGTATGGGTTGAAAGGTGAGCCCGTACCCGACCCGCTTGGTCCGACCCGCCCGGACGAGCTTTTACACCCTTCCGAGGCTTGTCCCATCTGCGGCTCTTCTACCCACTTCCACCATCTTCCAGAACCCTCCTCTCTTCCCTGGCGCTTCTCCCTTCCATGGCGATGGCCCCCTCAGAGCTACCCTCCTTCCAGCAGTATGCAACGCTCATGATGAAAGTTCCTCTTCTTCACCCTACGCGACATGGAGATACCAAGAGCTTCTCTACTTCACCCCTGATGAGAGCTTTTCTTCTTCACCCATGGTGACAGGGAGTTACCAAGATGAGTAACCTCTTCCCCGTAGCCTTCTCCTTACTATCTTCTCTCTTTATTTCACTCTACTTCTTCTAATACGCTGTCTACTATTTTCTATGACTCGCAGTCATTACAATACCCCCTCCTTGAGTGCCTCATTGTCCTCAGGGAGGAAATCAGGGTACCTTGCTAACAAGGCGGAGTATCGCTCCCACGTCGCCGATTCGGGAGGAAGATTATACCACCTGACCAAAACCTCCTGTACCTCCCTTCGCCCATTCTTGACGGAACGACGGTCCAAAATCTCGGCCGGCCCTGCTAAAGGCTCCCCTTCACTACCAATCAGCGGCACCCCCGGTGTGATATACTTGTCAGATTGTGGCCCTTGCTTCAGTTGTGACACGTGAAATACCGGGTGTATCTGCGACTCCGGCGGTAGCCTTAGCCGGTACGCTACCTTCCCAATCCTTGCCAATACTTCAAAAGGCCCATAATACCTAGCTGCCAGTTTGGGGCTTTGCCTCGCAGCTAGGGATCGCTGACGGTAAGGTTGCAATTTCAGGTATACCCCACTCCCTATCTCAAACTCCTTTTCTCTGCGATGCTTGTCTGCTTGCTGCTTCATACGGTTTTGCGCTACTAGCAACCTATCCCGTAGCTCTGTGGTGAGTCGATTCCTTTCTTGCATCCAATCCCTTACCTCTGAAGTGGTAGCTGTGTCATCAGCGGCCACCGGGGTAGAGGTAGGAGCCACCCCATATAGTGCCATGTAGGGAGTAGTGCCCAAAGATGTATGATAGTTGGTATTGTGCCATCTTTTAGCTAGAGATAGGTACTTACCCCATTGTTTTGGGTGTTGGAAACACATACATCTTAGGTAAGTTTCCAAGCAACGGTTGACCCTTTCGGTTTGCCCATCCGTCTCTGGGTGGTATGATGTGCTCATCTTTAATTGGGTGCCCAGAAGCTGGAATAAACCTCTCCAAAACTGACTAGTAAAAATCTTATCACGATCAGTTACTATGCTTTTAGGACACCCATGTAACTTATACACAGTGTCCATGAACACTCTGGCCACATTTACTGCTGAAAATGGATGCTTCATGGGTACAAAATGTGCATATTTGGTCAAACGATCAACGATTACTAGGATAGTATCCTTACCCTCCGATTTCGGTAGTGACTCAATGAAGTCCATACTAATATCTTCCCAGATTTGGTAGGGTATGGGTAAGGGTTGTAATAATCTAGGGTAAGATTGAGAGTCCACCTTGTTCTGTGCACAGATTTCACAGTTTTTGATAAGATCTTCTACTTGTTTCTTCATTCCAGGCCAATAAAAGTGCCCCTTGATTCTCTGGTAGGTATGTAGTAAACCCGAATGCCCACCCAGTGCAGAATTGTGGAATTGTTCCATCACTTTTCTTCTCAAGGTTCCCAAACTGCCTATGCATACCTTCCCTTTGTATCTCAATACTCCTTGGCTGTAAGTATAGGATTTATACTCCTCAGGGTGCAGGGTCAAACCAGTTAGGATAGTATCATAAACGGGATCCCCCTTGTAGCTTTCTTCCAACTCAGTGACCCAAGCTGGAGCCACTGCAGTGAGAGCTGAACTATGTCCTGAGTCCCACCCTTGGCGCGATAATGCATCCGCAGCCACATTCTCTTTCCCCTTTCTATACAGGATACTGTAGGTAAAACCCAACAATTTCAGCATTCCCTTTTGTTGCATCGGTGTAACAATTTTTTGTTCCAGTAGGTACTTAAGGCTCTCGTGGTCAGTCTTGATAACAAAACACCCCATCAACAAGTAGTGCCTCCACTTTTGAGTAGCCATTAAGATTGCGAGTAATTCCTTCTCATAGGTAGAAAGAGCCATGTCACGCCCCGGGTGTAAACCAGAACCCGGGCCCGTCCACAGATCCGCCGTGCACACGGAATTTTCCGTGTACACGAAGCGCTGATAACCTGCTCAGATGTAAAACACGTAATAAAGGAGCATAAAACAGAGCTAAACTAAAAACTAATACAACTCAGACAAATGCTGGAAATGAAAGTACAGTAAGCTCTCAAAAAAAAATACAAGTGTCTCTCCCAGCTCACGAAATATATACAACCAACTGGCCGCAGCCAGACCCAAAATAAAAGGAAAATACAACCGTCTGAGTGTACTGGGGATACAACAAAACTACCAAAAACTCGAGCTCGGGGTAGCAGCTATCTAGTCGGCGATCCTCTTACCTCGATCCTGGTAGGAAGGCCCCGCAACTCCGGCAGATGACTCTGCAAAACAAAGGGGACAAGAAAAGGGAAAAAACAGTGGGGGTCAGTACTACTATAAAGACAGTAGCCTCCCCTAGTGGGTAAACCTCAACACGAACTCCTACCTGCCCACTAGGTCTACCAGAGGCTAAAGGAATAAATGCGGTAACTAAGAGTATGACTCCTGATAAAAGCTACCACTAATATGCCTCTACCTGCCCAGCTAAAGATAGCTAAAAGTATGCATCAGAGAATCGAAGCCTGCCACATCGGGTATGCCAGCCTACGCATAACACCGGTGTGGAATAGGAGTCTCAATGTCTGCCAAATCGGGTATGCCAGCCTACGCATAACACCGGTATGGGACAGGAGTCTCAAGGTCCGCTAAATCGGGTATGCCAGCCTACGCATAGCACCGATAAGGGGTAGGGTTCTCAATGTCTGCCAAATCGGGTATGCCAGCCTACACATAACACCGATATGGGACAGGAGTCCCAGGGTCTCAAGTCTGCAAATCGCGCACTCCGCTCTATAAGGAAAAGTACCGTCTCCCAAAAGAAGCCCAAAACCCTCTCCCCGAAACCCAAGTATCTGACTACACTAACCCAGCCCCTGCTCCAACCCGAGCATAATATCCCCTATGTCTAAGTGACTGAAGAAAGAATGCAACATGGTTTCTCCTAAGTCAATTCCAGCATGATAGTGTAGCAGAAAAAGGTGGCCTATCTAGGTGACCATTCAAGCATGCAAAAGTCATTAACTTGATAAACCTCTTTTTAATTATTCTAACATATGCAACATTAAATGTTTGGACCCTCCGATGTACACGTGGCATGATATACGATACATGATACAATTTAGATGTACAATTAACTAGCAAGTACCCCTTTTTACAACATGCATCCTAACCACATGCCCAAACCTTTCCTTAACACACAATATGATATGGCTATAGCATTCATATTCGACTAATTAAATTGCATATCTAAACATGGAAACACCACTCATGAACTTGTAGCTTGCTAACAATGCAAGTATTAGCAAAAGAACCTTAATATCATGCAAGCACGCTAGATACATTCATATTTAATAACATATAATCGTGGCATTCCAATAGGCCTAGTGACATTCACAAGCAGGAGGTTCTCAACATCACCTACCTCGAGCGCTACTCCAAAATTCCCAAAGGCGAAGTCCAAGATCAGTCCAACACACCACCAATCTGTACAAAATACCCCAAAGGAAAAATACATAAGCTTAACATCCACAATTCCAGAATCTGTCCCCCAAACCAGCAGTCCACAATTCACTAATTTTTACCTGCGAATAATGCCCAGAAAAATCCAAGAAAAATACTATCGCGATCCTTGCGACGAGCCCGTCGAAACGAGTACCTGCACGCCCAATTTGGAGTTTCCTACGCTGAGATAAAAATCCGACAAGGGGTACACCCCAAACCCAAACTGCACTAAATTCCTGTAACAAGGAACCACAGAGGAAGAAGATTCTCACCCTCGAGTAAAATTCAGAAAATTCTGAGAAAAATCCAGGAGACTCCTTGCGAAGCGTAGATGAAATTTGCCTTTTGAATCGCCTCGTTCCGACGCCTGAGCGAAAAGATATGGCAAGAACACTGCGGTGCTGTCCCAAAAGTCCGCGAAGAAAAAGGGTCAAATGGGTGCTAAGAAAACTCCAATATCAGCACGGAAATCGAGGAACCACAAAACACAGGAGTTGAAGCCCTACCTGTCAAGAGTCCAACGGCGCAAGAATCGGCGAATTCCGAGGTCGGGGTGAGTCGGAGGAGTCCAAACACTGAGAAGGGGTAAAGAGGATCGCCGGAGAACAAGCGTCGCGCCGCGCCGTAAAATGGTGAACCTCGGGATGCGTGCCTCCAAAAATCTTCAAACTTCTCCAAAGGGTTGAGCTCTGAGAGAGGAGGAATCGCCGTGAAGAAAGCCCAGTGAAAAGAAGCCCAAAAAAACCAAAGGGGCGAATGGGGGGAGCTATTTAAAGGCCCAGCCCAAATGGCTTAAGGCCCGGATTTCGGGCGCAGTTTCCGGGCGCACTGCGCCCGGAAACCGGGTTGTATGGAACCCGTCCGACGCGCCCGAAAGTTTCTGGGACCGCCACGTCGCCCCGAACAGGGGACAGCGGATCCCCGCGGCCCGCACACGACACGTGGCCCCCCCGCAGTCAATGGGGTAGGTACGGCCGGCCAATCTCGAGGCGACACGTGTCGCACTCGAGTGCGGCCGACCGCCCCGCCTGGCGCCACTGTGCGCGCACGTGCGCGCACAGTACCGAGGCGCCCTCCCCCGCGCACCCGTGGACCGCGCCCACGTGGACCGACGAATCCGAAGCCGCCACGTGTCAAGCGCCCGGTCCACCGCCAACCCGCAATTTCCGTGAGCCGTGCCGCGTGCGCCCGCCTACCAGGGCACGCCACGCGTCCACCCGCCGCGGTCCATGCACCGCCGCGCCATTGCGTGGACCCAGCCGCGTGAGCCGGCCAATAAAAGGGCGCCACGTGGCGCTGGCCGGTCCACGTGTCACCCCCGTGCACCGAAAATCCCCCAAATCTTCCGGAAGCCCGCATTTGGTCATCCGGACTCCAAATTCAACAAGCAAATAGCCGTTTTCAAGCGTTTTTCCGCGCTGAATCCAAATCCAACCTCAGATTGGCCCAAAACCTTTTCTAAAATTCGGCAATCACAGCCGAAGGCCAAATCATCTATCCAAGTCTCACGAGGTCCATCTGTGGCATCCCTTCGATGCACCATGGGCCAGACACCAACACTAGGTGTTCTACACAGTGGATTCATCGGAAAATCGCAAGGGAAAACCCAGTACACTACAAGCCATGTTCCTCCCCTTTATCGCTTTGCTGAGATAAGCGATTGGTCTCCCTTCCTGGGAAAGGATAGCACCAATGCCATCTCCACTGGCATTGACTTCCAGTACAAAAGGCTCACTAAAGTTTGGCATTCTCAACACTGGGGCTTCAGTCATGGCTCTCTTCAGGGCTTCAAAAGCTGACTGAGCCTCCCCTGACCAACCAAATTGATCCTTTTTTAGCAAGTCTGTGAGAGGTATGCTAATAGAACCATAACTCTTCACAAACTTCCTGTAGTACCCTGTTAGCCCCAAGAACCCCCTCAGTTCTTTAAGAGTTCGTGGTACTGGCCACTTACTCATCGCTTCTACCTTTGCGGGATCTGTAGCCACCCCTCTTGCAGAGACAATATGCCCCAAGTATTCCACTTGTTCTTGACAGAAAGTGCACTTACTTTTCTTGGCATATAACTGATTTTGCCTCATTATGCCCAAAACTACTTCCAAATGCTCTAAGTGTTCCCCTAAACTTTTGCTGTATACTAATATGTCATCAAAGAAAACCAGAACATACTTCCTCAAGTATGGAGCAAAAATGGTGTTCATCAAAGATTGGAAAGTAGCGGGGGCGTTTGTTAATCCGAATGGCATTACCTTAAACTCGTAATGCCCTTGATGTGTCCTGAAGGCCGTTTTAGGTATATCATCGGGGTAGACCCTAATCTGATGATAACCAGACCGTAAATCCAATTTAGAAAAGAGTGTGGACCCACCTAACTCATCGAGGAGGTCATCGATAATTGGGATCGGAAACTTATCTTTAATAGTAACCTTGTTTAGCTGTCGGTAATCAATGCACATGCGCCAGCTACCATCTTTCTTCTTCACTAACAATACAGGAGAGGCAAATGGGCTATTGCTCGTTTGGATTATGGAAGATTCCAACATTTCCTTCACCTGTTTCTCTATCTCCCCCTTCTGTTCATATGAGTGGCGATAAGGCCTGAGCTTAACTGGAAGGGCCCCGGGCTGTAGTGGTATCTTGTGATCCACATATCTGGGAGGGGGCAATCCAGTGGGAGTCTCAAAAATATCTGCAAATTGGGTTAACACCCTTTGCAGAGCAGGATCATTTTCTGGGACATCTTTTGTAATGCTAGATGATTTGCAATGACTTACAAGACAGCATTCTCCACACTGGAGTTCCTGATACCATTGATTGGCAGATATCAGTCTTACTTGAGCTTCTTCCTTAATTCCCTTAAGTATCAGGGGTTGACCATTTTTTTGTATAGTAATAGCATCCTGAGAAAAATCAAAAACCACTCTCCCATATGACCGCAACCAGTCAATTCCCAATACTATACTCGACCCATCCAACCTAATAACCCATAGGTCCTTTTGGAAATTATGCCCTTGCATGCCCCACTGAAAACCTGGGCATTGTAATTTGCTTAGCACCTTTTGTCCGTTTGCTACTGTGACTAAAAGTGGTGTAGCAGCCACCATGTTGGCCTTTATATCCCTCGCTGTTTGGAAATCCATGAAGCTATGGGTACTCCCTGTGTCTATCAATATGGTCAGAGTTTTCCCCTTCGACTCTCCTTGTATCTTAATAGTGTCCTGGGGTCTCTCACCACTCAATGCATGAACAGACACACCCACTTCAGTTTCACACATAACTTCTGGAGTTTCCAACTCTTCTTCAGGGTTTTCCTCCTGCAAGCACTCTTTATCATACACCTCACAGATTCCCTCCAATCCTTGTAGCACATTGATGGATTTGCTAGAGCACACATGGCCTGAATAATATCGTTCCCCGCATTTGAAACACTGCCCCGCCGCTCTTCTTTGTTCTATTAAGGACCTGTTACTAGTCTGCTGATTAGTTGTGTAATTCTTAGATCCATTAAATGGTGGCACTGGCTTGGGCTGAGCAGAGGTCATATACTGGGTATTGTTTCCTCTGAAATTACCTTTCAATTTTCTGTTAATCACCATGAGGGCTCTTTCATGTAATTTCGCTTGTTCGTAAGCTTCTGTTAAGCTGTTTGGGTGTGCAATGTCCAAGAAAGGTATCAAATCTTCTTTCAAACCATTGATATAACATGAGATAAAATGTTCCTCCGTCAATTGGGGGTTGTAACACAAGAGTTGGATTCTTAGTTCCTCGAATTGCTCCTGGTACCTCTCCACTGTACCCACCTGTTTGAGATTGTTGAACTCTCTTACGAGGTATCTCTCTCCAACTTGTGCAAACCGTCGGAAAAGGGCCTCAGTGAACTTCTCCCAGTTCACTTCCTGTTTGTTAATGTAATAGCCTTGCCTCCAAGTTCTAGCTTTACCACTCATGTGCATCGAGGCAATATTTACCCATTGATCTGATGGAATCTGATAGATCTCAAAATAATTTTCACAATGTTCAATCCATGCTCTTGGATCTTCACCCCGAAAATTGGGAAACTCTAATTTGGGGTACGGAATATGTTGATAACTGTTGGCTTTACCATTCCACCTGCTCCTCTGGGCTTCATTCTCAGGTTCCCATTCTTTGCCAGGTATGGGCAATATTCCCTTTCCTTTAGTGTCTTTATTTCTTCCAAACACGCTACTAACTTCCTCTTTACAGGGGGCCCCTCTTGGTGCTGGGTAAAGGTTGTTACGGAATTTGAGTTGGCGTAGTTTCGTGAAAGTTTCAAGTCTTGAAGATTGAAGGTGAAGAAAGTTGGATCATTTAACTCAATCTCAAGAAAGAAGAATTCAAAAGGATCAGGTATGTTTAACTAAAGATTTTGTGTGATCCGAATACTTCTTGTAGTGTAGAAACACTTGGAAGAATCTTTTATTGCATAAAAATCAAAAACTGGACTTGGGACATGTTCAGGATCCGGATCAGGTTGTTCAATCCGGATCCCGAAGGTGGTTCGTTCATACACCAGTTCAATCCGGATCGTAGCCTCTCTTGATCCGGATCCCGAACACTGAGTTTACCATTTTCCTTGAACGATCCGGATCAGGCTTCGCAATCCGGATCCCGAACGTTGATGTTTGGTGAACTGTATGAACGATCCGGATCAAGCACTTCGATCCGGATCCCGAACCTTCGTTTTTCTGGAATTGCCTGACTCGTTACGACGATCCGGATCACAGCTAATCCGATCCGGATCGCCGTCCGTAAAATTTCCAGAAATGGTAGGTTTTTGAATCTTATCTCCTTCCTAGGGTTTCTAACCTATAAATAGACCCTATGACTCTTTTTCTAGGGTAAATCCAAAAAGAAGGAAAATAGCCGTCATATTCATATCTTATTTTATACGGCTCTAGATCCACATATAGAGAAGAAAGGAAATCATTAGAGAATACTCTATGTTTCTTCATCTATATTGATTAGTTTGATTCTAGGTTTTCATACTCACATCTTGAGTTGAATCAAATTAATGAATACTTAGATGGTATTTTCGATCTATCTTTGATCTAAGTATTCGGCGGATCATCACCACCAAAAACAACGATTTACCCCAAAAATCGGCGCGTGGATTCGCGTGTCCTTGTGGATTCAAGGTTCAACCGCTCTCGTGGTTCGGAGCGAGGCACGTTCGTGGATTCGAAGGGTGCTATTGGGTGAAGACCGTGGACTCGGTCGGACGTCGTGGATTCGACGTTGGACGTCGTGGATTCGGCGTTGGGCGCAGATCGTGGATTCGAGAAGCGTCGCGGAGCGAGCGGAGAAGATCCTCTAGGAGCGTATGGAAAAGGTTGAGTCGTAAGTGTGTACGGTAAATCACCTTGTACGTGTTTTAATTCTAGTGGATTTCTGCCGTGTTATCGGTCCCGTGGTTTTTTACTCCGGTGATGGAGTTTTCCACGTAAAAATCTTGCGAGTTATTTTTATTTCCGCATTGGGTTTTTATCGCAACGATTTTTGAGTGTTTATACGTTTACACCTATTCACCCCCCTCTAGGTGTTTTTTCCCCTATTTAGATCCTTATTACATATAACCCAACAAGTGGTATCAGAGCGGGAATAGGGTTGTAAACAATGGTTGAAGGTGGAAACATCAACCGACCCCCGTTCTTCGATGGAACAAATTATGCGTACTGGAAAGTGCGGATGAAAGCCTTTTTAATTTCCATCGACGAACGGGTGTGGCAATCAATTGAATTAGGATGGTCTAATCCAACTGAATTTATTGGTGATGTTCGCACCTTAAAACCTAGGTCGAAATGGACCAAGGAAGAGTTAGATTCATCTTCTTACAATGGCAAGGGAATTAATGCCATTTTTAATGCCTTATCTCAAACTGAGTTCTCTCGCGTCTCAGCATGTGAGACTGCGAAAGAAATCTGGGATGTTCTTCAGGTTACACATGAGGGAACTAACCTCGTGAAGATTCAGAAACTGCAAATGCTTACGAGCAAGTTTGACTCTATCTTGATGGCAGAAAATGAATCTTTCACGGACTACTATACACGATTGCAAGACATCGTAAACTCATGTGCTAACCTGGGAGAGAAGAATCCAGAATTTAAGATTGTAAGAAAGATCTTAAGAACTCTTCCGGAACGATTTCGCCCAAAGGTTACAGCCATTGAAACTATTAAACACCCGGACGAAATACGTGTAGAAGAATTAGTTGGTTCATTACAAACATATGAAATGACGTTTACTACTAACAATTCTTCTGGAAAGGCATTCACTTCTAAGTCTTCAGGTTATGCGTTGAAAACAACTAAGGAAGAAGACGCGGATACATCCTCCTCAGACGATGACGAGAACCTTTCTATCGAGGAATTTGAGAAGCAGCTCGCTCTCTTGACAAGGAAGTTTCGCCGCAACTTTCGAAGTGGTAATTCAAGTAAATCTCCATCCTTCGGAAAGTCGAACAAAGGCAAGGGTACTTCAAGTTACAAGTCAAGAAAGCAAGAGAACTTCTAAAAGGATAAGAAAAGTTCAGAGGGACAACTACAATGCTTCAAATGTCGAGGCTACGGCCACATTGCAACGGAGTGTCCCAACAAGTATCCGGCAAAGAAGAAGGCGATGCAAGTCGTCACTTGGGATGACAACTCAACGACAAATGAGTCGTCTTCAAGTGATGAAGAAAAGAGCTCCACGGCATTCCACGCGTCCATATCTTCACCCTTCATGTGCTTTATGGCAAGTACGTCCGAGTCATTGTCCAACTCCACTGTTGAAAAGAATGCAACGGACAATGAATCGGATGATTCGGAAGGTGAAGATTTTGCTTTAGCCTATCACAGACCTTTACGGGATTCAAAGAAACCGGCTAAGCAAAACAAGGGGTTGAGAGGGAGATTACAGGATCTCGAAGAAGAAGTAAAAAGGGTAACTTCTCTCTCGACCGATCTTGAAGTGGAAAGGGATAATCTGATAAAAGCAAATGTTTCCCTTCAAGAGTCCAATGAGCAACTCGAGAAGAATTATATAGATATAGTGAACAAAGCGAACTACTTCTTGAAGCTCTACGGCGAGGCCTGACGGGAAAAATTGGAAATGACAGAGACCATTTGCCAACTCAAGGATGACTTACAGCAATTTTCTTCTGGAAGGAGTAAGTTGGATAAACTTCTTGGTCTTGGTCAAACAAACAAGTTCGGCCTCGGATACAATCGAACTGAAGACAATTTTAGTTCGGTTGGGACAGTCTTTGTGCCTTAGTCGGTATCTCCTCCTCCGACACCGGAATTCATGACAACCAACGACAACAAGCCTACTTCATCCTCTTCAGAATCGTCAAGCACAAAGGTATGTTTTCGTTGTAATTTTGCAGGGCACATTGAAAGAAATTGCAAGATTGGAGCTCAAAGATCAAATCAACCACATCTTGCAACTGCTACCAATAAGTTCACTCCCCGGAATTCAAAGAAGGATTTTTCAAAAGAAAAGAACGTTGGTAGTACTCCAAACAAGACGATGACAAAAGAAAAAGATCAATCATACAAAACGTCTTCATCAAGGAAAATTTCTCAACCATTGCCGACATACTCCAAAACTCAAAAGGTTTGGGTATGCAAAGGTGAAATCCTTCCTGGTCTTTAATCGTTCTACGATTAAATGTTGTGCAGTTTATGTAGACTATTTTTTTTTTTCCTTTCTTTTGGCCGACCCGTCAACCATCTTGGGGAGGTAAATGGTATATTTTCTTATTGGTTGATGATTTCTCTAGGTATTCTTGGGTAGCATTTTTAAAAGAGAAAGCTGATACTTTTGATTCTTTTCACGAGATTTGCCTTCGTATTATGTTTGAAAAGAATGAAAAGATCATTCGTGTTAGAAGTGATAGAGGTGGAGAATTCATTAATTCTAAATTCATTGACTTTTGTACTTCAAACGGTATTAAGCATGAATTCTCTGCACCCTATACACCTCAACAGAATGGTGTTGTCGAGCGCAAGAACAGGGTTGTTCAAGAGATGGCGCGTGTGATGCTTCATAGCCGGAATTTAACGCTATATTTTTGGGCTGAAGCTGTGAACACCGCTATCTATGTCATTAATCGAGTGTTTTTGCGCCCGGGAATGTTAAATACACCATATGAACTATGGTGTGGTAGAAAACCCAACATCAAATATTTTCGCATCTTCGGGAGTCGGTGTTACATTTTACGTGACCGTGAAAATCTTGGAAAGTTTGACTCACGAAGTGACGAAGGGATTTTCTTGGGGTATTCTACTAATAGTAGAGCATATCGAGTATTTAACTTGGAATCTAAGACGATCGTAGAATCTATAAATGTTAAAGTAGATGAAGCTTTTCACTTTGCATCTGAAAAATCTACCCTCGATATCTCTCTAGATGATGATTCTCCTGCCGTTGCATCCTCTCATAATGATACTTCCAATATTAATGATGCATCTAATGGTTCTTCAAGTTTATCTAATGTGCAGGAATCATCTCATATATCTCCGAGTACTCCGTTTCAACAAACGCTATGAATCTCCAAGGATCATCCGGAATCGAATATTATTGGAGATCCACAAGAAGGAGTTAGAACTCGGAGGCAGTTGGTTTGTGGATTCGCTTGCTACGTATCTTTAATCGAACCAAAGAACATAGATGAAGCTCTTCAGGATGACTACTGGATTAAAGCAATGCAGGAAGAGCTCCATCAATTTGAGCGAAACAAAGTCTGGGAATTAACGAAGCCTCCAAAGCAACATAATGTGATAGGTACCAAATGGATCTTCAAGAACAAGAAAAATGAGGATGGTACTATCATCAGGAACAAGGCACGATTAGTTGCTCAAGGCTACTCTCAAGTAGAAGGTATAGACTTTGATGAAACATTCGCCCCTGTAGCTAGACTCGAGTCCATTCGTACACTATTTGCTATTGCTTGTCATTTTAAAATCAAATTATTTTAAATGGACGTTAAGAGCGCATTTCTAAATGGGTTTTTAAATGAGGAAGTTTATGTGGCTCACCCGAAAGGTTTTGTAGACCATAAACAACCTAACCATGTTTTTCGTTTGAAAAAGGCTCTTTACGGTCTGAAACAAGCACCGCGAGCATGGTACGAAAGGTTGACAAAGCACCTTTTGGAGAAGGGCTACACTCGAGGGGGAGCTGATAGGACTCTCTTTGTGAAGCATTATCAAAGCAATTTCATTGTAGCACAAATCTATGTCGATGACATTGTATTTGGCGCAACAAGAGATAATGATGCTTCTAAATTCGCGGAGACCATGGAAAGCGAATTTGAGATGTCCATGATGGGCGAATTGACTTATTTCCTTGGATTGCAAATTAAACAGAATGATGAAGGTATTCACTTGAGTCAATCCAAGTATGCAATGGAGTTGGTTAAAAAGTTTGATCTTGAAAATTCGAAGGATTTTCCGACTCCAATGGGAACTAGCCACAAGGGACTTGGAAGTGAATCACAAAGTGAGAATGTAGACGAGAAACTGTATCGAAGTATGATAGGAAGTCTACTTTACCTCACGGCTAGTCGCCCGGATATATCTTTTGGTGTTGGGATCTGCGCGAGACATCAATCTGCACCAAAGGAGGTTCACCTGAAAGCGGTGAAAAGGATCATCCGGTATATCAAAGGATCAATTAATTTCGGAATTTGGTATCCTATGGGAACAAGTTTGGATATTGTTGGATACTTAGATGCCGATTGGGCAGGATCAGTGGATGATCGGAAAAGCACGAGTGGTGCATGCTTCTATCTTGGCCATTGCCTTGTTGCATGGCACAGTAAAAAGCAGAATTGCATAGCACTCTCGACTGCCGAAGCGGAATACATTTCAGCGGGTAACCCAACTCATTTGGATGAAAAGTGTGTTGAGCGACTTCCGGATTTCAGCATCTTCGGTAACAATTCTTTGTGACAACACAAGTGCAATTAACATTTCTAAAAACCATGTGTTGCACTCTAGAACAAAACATATTGAACTTAGATATCATTTTCTTAGAGAGCTAATTGAATCAAATACTCTTCAACTTTCATATATTTCAACTGAGGATCAATTAGCTGACATTCTAACAAAACCTTTGGATCAAAAACGTTTTATTCATTTGCGAAAAGCAATTGGAATGCTTTCCTTGAAATAAACTTCTTTTTGAAACCTTTGCTTAGGATAGGTTTTGTTTTTGTTTTGTTTTGTTCATTATCTATGTTTGTACATAGGACATTAATTGAGCATAGATCATAATTGACTTTAATTGCATCTTTTCGCACATTTAGAAATTTATTATGCTTTTGTCATCATAATATTTCACTGTTGCAATGATCATTTATGTTAATTAAATCATCTTCTGAGTGATCAAAGTCAATTTCTCTCTCAATGATCTCTTGGTATAGTCATTATCTTATTTGACTGCTTAGTCGAGTATGAAATCGAGATCAATTTTTGGTTGAATACTTTATATCTTAAATAATTGATAGCCAATTGAGGGGGAGTCAAAGAAAAGTAAAATGCTCAAAAGATGTGGAAAGAGTTACATCCCAATGAGGAGTGTGAAAACTACCACCACATGGAGGAAAGAGCTACCACCTCGGTCGTCCGAGTATTGTGTGCAGCTACCACATGTATACCAAGCATGATTGTTCAAATTTTGATTAAGTAAAATGCATGTTGAAATACTTGACTCCGTCAAATTTCAAGGTTGGTATAAGGTGAGTTTTTAAAGAAAGATGCTCAAAGAGCCACTCTCTTCAACAGATTGTCTAGATACATTATCTACTATATTTGGGATTTCAAACATCTATTGATCTTTGTATTTCATTTTCTTTACTGAATTGATGATTTGATAAAGGCATTACTCATAAGATCAAGTTAGATGTAATTGAAGGTGTTCAACTTTAAGGGATTTAATTTTTGTAAATTCTCGTTTCATTTTTGGATATTACTGATAGATTTGGCATAATCTAATTCTTGTTGTATGAAACGATGATTTTTGTTTAAAGTTGATACACATCTGTGCTTACAATCTTTTTGTGGTTTTTCTTGAATTTCTCTGAAATTTTCTAAAGAAAAAGTTGGAGCCGATCCGGATCGGGCAAGATGATCCGGATCCCGAACGCAGGTATTCTTCTGCGGGCTGACGATCCGGATTGGACCTGCCGATCCGGATCCCGAACGCAGTTTCTCACTGCGGGTAGCCGATCCGGATCGCAAGCATGGTCTGATCCGGATCGCGGCTAGGGTTTTATAAAGAACAAAAGGGTTTTGATTTCTTTTACTCCAATCTTTTGTTCCAAAGTTTCCAGAGCTTCTCTCTCTAGATTTCACCCTTCTTGGAAGCTTTCAAACTCAAGTTCTTCAACTCCAAGTAAGTTTTATTGATCAAAATCTCGGTTTTTTACCGTTTTTCTCTATTCCTCCTCAAACGTGATGAATTTCTTGGATCAATTTTGTTTGTGGATGGTTTTTGATCAAATTTTTTTTTTTTTGAAATAAGAACTCTGGGTAGATTAGTTTTGATTATATGCTAGGTATTCTCCTGATTAACGGATTTTTAGGCTTCGATTTCTAAAATTTCGGTTTTAGGGCATATAATAAGGATTTTCGAAAATCATGCAATTGATCTATTTTTAAAAGTCCTTTTGCAAAACTAATTTGATTCTTAGTCTCTCTACATGATTATGATTGTTTGGGTACAATTTTTCAAATCTTTGAAAATTAACAATTTTTTTTCGTGTTCTTGAGTTGTTGCACACAGGATTTCTTTTCTCAAGAGACCAATAGCAATGGTGATCACTTCGATTGTTTTCCTACTTGCTGCTATGGTACATACGAGAGACACTGCCAAGAGGGCTAAAAAGGATGAAGTCAATTGGGATGAGTTATCAGATGATGAAACACATCCTGGAGAATCGCCACAGAAAACCTCTGTTGCATCGAAAGGGAAAGCCCATGCAGAGACATCAAAGGAAAAGGCTCCGCTCACTGCTGCGGAAAAAGGAAAAGCACCAATGACCTCTTCATCCATTTTCTTAAAAAGAAAAAGACTTGCTCGACGACCTGGACGAGCTCGAGGTATTGAAATAAATGAACCATGTCAAGAGAACCCAAGGAATATCTCTCAAATTGACACTGAATCAGAAGACGAAGAAGATTGGGACACATTTCTTGACGAAGTACAACAAGGTATTGATGAAGAAAATAAGGTTTACCTAAAGAAAAAGAAGCTACTGAAGTCTTCCTCAATACTTAAGCAACAAGCAAAGAAAAAGACTGTGCCAAGCAATGAACCTCTTGACAATTCACCTTCTTTGCCAAGACGATCTCCTCGGAATGAAGGTCAGACTGCTCCGTCAATCGTCACACAACGTTCTTCAACTTCCAGAAGAACTGACCAAAAGGGCAACTTAGAGTCTTCCATAAAACAAGAACAAGATAAAATGGCTCTAGAACTCAGAAAGATGTCCAAGGACATACATCAGATGAAGCAAGAGTGTTCTACGATTTCGGGAATGCTTAAAGGAATTTTGAAAAAGCTGGGTTGCACGAGCTCTGAAAACTCCGCCTCGGTTGACTCAGATTCAGATGCCTAACAATTCTCTTATGCAGGAACTTTAGATTTTTAATCTTTTCTTGTGCAGGTTTTTCAGTTTTTAGGACTTACTCTTAGTTCTAGTTCTTACTTTTAGGAACAAATTTTTGAAACTTCTTGACTCTCCTTAAATTTTTGTAATTATGGCTTTGTTTGTGACAAAAAGGGGGAGAGAGTTTAGAGAGAACTTGAACAATGATGATGTGAATGTGTGAACATCGAGGTAAGTATAACCTCAACTTAAAAGGTAAGTAGAACTTCAACTTTTGGTTTTCATTTGTTTGAATGCATGCCTCGACTAACCTTTCATCTAACTATTTGGGCATGTAATATAACTAACAAGTTGATGTTCACTTTGTGACATTTGGTTTTTGATTGCATAGAAGATATGTTGGTTTTTGACTATGATTCTCTTACATATCTGAATTCTCAAATGTCATGATGAACAGATAAACTCTATCTCTGTACTAGGTTTTGAATGCTAAATATTCTTGAGGTATCTAACGATCTATTTTTGTCAAGAATGATTTCTTTGTGCAGAGAGTACAGATGTCTAAGTCTAGAGTCTGTTTTAGGAGTTTATCTCATGTTTTTAAATTTTTGGATCTCCATTGTAAATTTTTGTTGTATGGTGATAGCAACAAAAATATCTTTTTGAATTTTCTTTAGTGGATCTGTGTTTTGTCACGAAACCGCCAAAGGGGGAGATTGTTACGGAATTTGAGTTGGCGTAGTTTCGTGAAAGTTTCAAGTCTTGAAGATTGAAGGTGAAGAAAGTTGGATCATTTAACTCAATCTCAAGAAAGAAGAATTCAAAAGGATCAGGTATGTTTAACTAAAGATTTTGTGTGATCCGAATACTTCTTGTAGTGTAGAAACACTTGGAAGAATCTTTCATTGCATAAAAATCAAAAACTGGACTTGGGACATGTTCAGGATCCGGATCAGGTTGTTCAATCCGGATCCCGAAGGTGGTTCGTTCATACACCAGTTCAATCCGGATCGTAGCCTCTCTTGATCCGGATCCCGAACACTGAGTTTACCATTTTCCTTGAACGATCCGGATCAGGCTTCGCAATCCGGATCCCGAACGTTGATGTTTGGTGAACTGTATGAACGATCCGGATCAAGCACTTCGATCCGGATCCCGAACCTTCGTTTTTCTGGAATTGCTTGACTCGTTATGACGATCCGGATCACAGCTAATCCGATCCGGATCGCCGTCCGTAAAATTTCCAGAAATGGTAGGTTTTTGATTCTTATCTCCTTCCTAGGGTTTCTAACCTATAAATAGACCCTATGACTCTTTTTCTAGGGTAAATCCAAAAAGAAGGAAAATAGCCGTCATATTCATATCTTATTTTATACGGCTCTAGATCCACATATAGAGAAGAAAGGAAATCATTAGAGAATACTCTATGTTTCTTCATCTATATTGATTAGTTTGATTCTAGGTTTTCATACTCACATCTTGAGTTGAATCAAACTAATGAATACTTAGATGGTATTTCCGATCTATCTTTGATCTAAGTATTCGGCGGATCATCACCACCAAAAACAACGATTTACCCCAAAAATCGGCGCGTGGATTCGCGTGTCCTTGTGGATTCAAGGTTCAACCGCTCTCGTGGATTCGGAGCGAGGCACGTTCGTGGATTCGAAGGGTGCTATTGGGTGAAGACCGTGGACTCGGTCGGACGTCGTGGATTCGACGTTGGACGTCGTGGATTCGGCGTTGGGCGCAGATCGTGGATTCGAGAAGCGTCGCGGAGCGAGCGGAGAAGATCCTCTAGGAGCGTATGGAAAAGGTTGAGTCGTAAGTGTGTACGGTAAATCACCTTGTACGTGTTTTAATTCTAGTGGATTTCTGCCGTGTTATCGGTCCCGTGGTTTTTTACTCCGGTGATGGAGTTTTCCACGTAAAAATCTTGCGAGTTATTTTTATTTCCGCATTGGGTTTTTATCGCAACGATTTTTGAGTGTTTATACGTTTACACCTATTCACCTCCCTCTAGGTGTTTTTTCCCCTATTTAGATCCTTATTACATATAACCCAACAAAGGTGTGGCCCATTGGCCGCTGTTGAGGACATCAATTTTAACAGTTCCTCATGGCGCGTAGCATTGTCTTTCAATATCATCTCATGCCTTTGGTTAGCCTCTATCTGTAAGGCTTCAAAATGGATCTGTTCCACTTCACTCACCTCTTTAATCTGAACTGCCAGTTCTGCCACCTTATCCTGATAATCCATGGTGAGTCTCTGCACCTTTGATTCCAAAACTGTGATATGCTCGCTGAGATCCTTCAATCTCGTCCCTTCGGCCATGAATTGCGCAGGTGATGGGAATTGGAACCGGTTTTGGTTCTTTTTGTTCGGTTATATGTAATAAGGATCTAAATAGGGGAAAAAACACCTAGAGGGGGGTGAATAGGTGTAAACGTATAAACACTCAAAAATCGTTGCGATAAAAACCCAATGCGGAAATAAAAATAACTCGCAAGATTTTTACGTGGAAAACTCCATCACCGGAGTAAAAAACCACGGGACCGATAACACGGCAGAAATCCACTAGAATTAAAACACGTACAAGGTGATTTACCGTACACACTTACGACTCAACCTTTTCCATACGCTCCTAGAGGATCTTCTCCGCTCGCTCCGCGACGCTTCTCGAATCCACGATCTGCGCCCAACGCCGAATCCACGGCGTCCAACGTCGAATCCACGACGTCCGACCGAGTCCACGGTCTTCACCCAATAGCACCCTTCGAATCCACGAATGTGCCTCGCTCCGAATCCACGAGAGCGGTTGAACCTTGAATCCACAAGGACACGCGAATCCACGCGCCGATTTTTGGGGTAAATCATTGTTTTAGGTGGTGATGATCCGCCGAATACTTAGATCAAAGATAGATCGGAAATATCATCTAAGTATTCATTAGTTTGATTCAACTCAAGATGTGAGTATGAAAACCTAGAATCAAACTAATCAATATAGATGAAGAAACATAGAGTATTCTCTAATGATTTCCTTTCTTCTCTATATGTGGATCTAGAGCCGTATAAAATAAGATATGAATATGACGGCTATTTTTCTTCTTTTTCGGATTTACCCTAGAAAAAGAGCCATAGGGTCTATTTATAGGTTAGAAACCCTATGAAGGAGATAAGAATAAAAAACCTACCATTTCTGGAAATTTTACGGACGGCGATCCGGATCGGATTAGCTGTGATCCGGATCGTCGTAACGAGTCAGGCAATTCCAGAAAAACGAAGGTTCGGGATCCGGATCGAAGTGCATGATCCGGATCGTTCATACAGTTCACCAAACATCAACGTTCGGGATCCGGATTGCGAAGCCTGATCCGGATCGTTCAAGGAAAATGGTAAACTCAGTGTTCGGGATCCGGATCAAGAGAGGCTACGATCCGGATTGAACTGGTGTATGAACGAACCACCTTCGGGATCCGGATTGAACAATCTGATCCGGATCCTAAACATATCCCAAGTCCAGTTTTTGATTTTTATGCAATAAAAGATTCTTCCAAGTGTTTCTACACTACAAGAAGTATTCGGATCACACAAAATCTTTAGTTAAACATACCTGATCCTTTTGAATTCTTCTTTCTTGAGATTGAGTTAAATGATCCAACTTTCTTCACCTTCAATCTTCAAGACTTGAAACTTTCACGAAACTACGCCAACTCAAATTCCGTAACAATCTCCCCCTTTGGCGGTTTCGTGACAAAACACAGATCCACTAAAGAAAATTCAAAAAGATATTTTTGTTGCTATCACCATACAACAAAAATTTACAATGGAGATCCAAAATAAAATACATGAGTTAAACTCCTAAAACAGACTCTAGACTTAGACATCTGTACTCTCTGCAAAAGAAATCATTCTTGACAAAAGAAATCGTTAGATACCTCAAGAATTTTATATCATTCAAAAACCATATACAGAGATGAAGTTTATACTCATTTATACTTACCATGACATTTATACATTCAGATATGTAAACTGATCATAGTTAAAACACCAACATATCTTCTATGCAATCAAAAACCAAATGTCATGTTAGTGAACATCAACTTGTTAGTTATATTACATGCCCAAATAGTTAGATGAATAGTTAGTCGAGGCATGCATTCAAACAAATGAAAACCAAAAGTTGAAGTTCTACTTACCTTTCAAGTTGAGGTTATACTTACCTCGATGTTCACACATTCACATCACATTGTTCAAGTTCGATATTCACATCATCATTGTTCAAGTTCTCTCTAAACTCTCTCCCCCTTTTTGTCACAAACAAAGCCATAATTACAAAAATTTAAGGAGAGTCAAGAAGTTTCAAAAATTTGTTCCTAAAAGTAAGAACTAGAACTAAGAGTAAGTCCTAAAAACTGAAAAAACCTGCACAAGAAAAGATTAAAAATCTAAAGTTCCTGCATAAGAGAATTGTTAGGCATCTGAATCTGAGTCAACCGAGGCGGAGTCTTCAGAGCTCGTGCAACCCAGCTTTTTCAAAATTCCTTTAAGCATTCCCGAAATCGTAGAACACTCTTGCTTCATCTGATGTATGTCCTTGGACATCTTTCTGAGTTCTAGAGCCATTTTATCTTGTTCTTGTTTTATGGAAGACTCTAAGTTTCCCTTTTGGTCAGTTCTTCTGGAAGTTGAAGAACGTTGTGTGACGATTGACGGAGCAGTCTGACCTTCATTCTGAGGAGATCGTCTTGGCAAAGAAGGTGAATTGTCAAGAGGTTCATTGCTTGGCACAGTCTTTTTCTTTTCTTGTTGCTTAAGTATTGAGAGACTTCAGTAGCTTCTTTTTCTTTAGGTAAACCTTATTTTCTTCATCAATACCTTGTTGTACTTCGTCAAGAAATGTGTCCCAATCTTCTTCGTCTTCTGATTCAGTGTCAATTTGAGTGATATTCTGTCACGCCCCGAGTTCCAAAACAGCAGTAGAATTTTTTTTTTTTTTCAGAGTTCAAACTTTAAACTCAGGACGTGAACAGACCGCCACATGCATAGAAAATCCTCTGTCCACACGGACAGAGTCTCCCCTATACATGCTCGGCTAGGCAAGTACAGCGATACAATCAGAGAGCAATAATCAACAGCTAAAACCAAAAACATAAACTCTACAACTAATACATCCACAACTACTCATGACATAATCCACAAATGCTCCAACCAACAAAAATACAGAGTCAACTACGATCATGATACTGTAACAAAAATACTAGCACTGGGCCACTGCGGCCAATAACAGGGGACAACTCTAGCGCAACAGCTCACTGGATCGTCCCAATCTCCCAGCACCCGACTGACCTAAAAAACAGTCACCCAGGGGGTGTGAGATACACTCTACATGTATCCCAGTGGGCACGACGGGCCGAGAAATAGCAAGTCGTACCTACCGGATACAATGATAAGCGGATAGCAAAAGCAGGATATACTGAAGGCTGAATAACAAGATGTAGATATAAAATCTAATCAAGCTGAAGTGGAAAGCAGGGGTACTCATATAAAGACTAATCATGCAATAAATACAGCTGGTAAGCAGAAACTGATCATGCTGATAAATCTGACGAGAAGATAATGATCATACAATAAACAAAGCTGGTAACTAACAATACTGCAAACTGGAAGTGCTGAATGACAACAAATATAAATACCCAATCAATGCCACTATTGGTTCCAAGGACCTCAGGCTAAATGCCACTTTTGGTCTCACAGAACCTCAGGCTAAATACCACCTGTACACCAATCTGCTGTCATAACCCTCTGGGCTCACGGGTCGCCACTGCTGACCACTTTACCGGTAAAGTACACCACTGCGGGGGATCAACCCGCTAGTGTACGTGAAAGAACAGCTGGCTCTGTGGCGATCATAATGCTGATGCTCAAGCTCATGGTCTAAAGACCACACAAACGGCAATAAGCTGAGAAATCCCTATCGGGATGCTGAAGGCTGTAATAATCACAGATGCTATACAACTGAATCTGAATAACAGAAGCTGAATATCTGAACTGTAACTGAAACTAAATAGCAGAACTGTACACCTATTCTATCATGCATCATAGAACAGGAAATGCTGGCATAACTAGGCTGATAACCAAACAAACATGGTATATGTCAAGCTGTATAACCCTATACGTACTAAATGCTGAGAGTGAAAGCATATAAAGAGCTTAACTGAAATATCTAGGCAACATAGCTGTAATAACTGAATGCTGGAATCGAAATAAACAGAAAGGCTCAAGCATAGGCTCAGGGTTACACCAAAAACAGGGGTCCAACCTACCACGGCACCCCATAGGGCAAACCTGATAAAGCCCGGACCGAAGATAAACCCACCTCAATGATCTCGGTGGCTGCTGGATGGCTCGCAAGATGGCGGCAGACTGCTGGGACCTGAATCATAAGTACAGGTCAGAAATAGACTCTCACACATACCCAACCCACTGACACACTGTGTGCAGACAAGCTAAACAGGGAACTTCGCTGAAGTCCCGGAAACTTTCGTATTTTCGAAAATCCGCCGATAGATCCACTATGACCCAATCTGTGCTGAACAATAACCAAAACTCGTGAAACTTCACGTGCTGCCCAAGAATGTCTAACTTAGGATATTTAGGCCCTAACATCAGACTCTGGGTAATCCTGTGCACCGGCAAAGCCGTAACCACTGAAACACTCCCGGGAAGCCCATTTTGGCTCCGGAAGTTGCAAACTAATAACTAAAATCACCGGGCTCTTTAGAATAGCACCGGGAACAGCCACTGATATTTGGCAACACAAATTAATCACTAACATTTCCCGAATTGCGTGATTAACGCCGAATCGCCGTTAAACCGGCGATTTTGCCGATTTACGGTTCGGGATCCAATTCCCGCTCAACGAAAAGCATCGGACCTCCAACAAAAGGTTTAGAGATCATGTGTACACTGTACAAAGCAGCTAGTATGGTCACAATTTCATTTAGGCCCCCGGGATTTTACCAATTTGCATAAAAGCATGCATTTTCATGCTAATTTCGCTTGTATTTAATTTCGGAATGCTATTTTAATGAACCGACACCACCAGCAGGTGGCTCTCAACTTGTTGGATACCGTGCTCACCTTTTGGGAGCAACGCGAAACTCGAATAAAACTTCGGGCCAAAAATTCCTGTATTTAAAGGCTCTAAATGCTACAATTAACACGTACACTTGACCAAACCCAAATTAGATGCAAGCATCATGTTCAGAAGACCAAAAGAACTCAGAGGCTCACCAACTAGGTGCTGCGGGGTGACCAGAAACATCGCTGGAGCAAAACGACTCCAAAACATAAGCTTAAAGAGCTCCACAAACAAGATCTCTCCATCTATTCAGTCATCTGCTGAAATAAAATGAGCATCATGCTCAGGAGGTTTGCAGAAGTCGTATGCTCTCTTGCTGGATGCACAGAACCAATTTGGTTCTCTCGAGCATTTCTTCGAACACTTGGTGGGCTACAAACAATATACACAAACTTTAAAGGCATTAATGGTGGATTCTTATACAAGGGTTCAGGGCTTCAAGCACAAACACCAGTAGGTGCTAAATGACTCTACTAAGCTTGCTGGGCGCATGGCCGGCGACGAGACCCGGTGGCGGCGGCGGCGGAGCACTCATGGCCGGTTCTTGCACCATTAATGGTGCAACTTCAACTGAGCAACATGGGTCACATGCAAAAGCCTCCTTGGGTCCCTCTCCACCCAAGGATGGCAGCTGGAGCATTGGCCGGCGACGACAAGCGGCGGCGGCGGCGGCGGCGCAACCTCGGGCGAACCCGAGTTAACCTAAAGCTAGGGCACGGGACTGCGAAGCGCACACTACACGAAACGCTATGAAACTTCATGGGGAGGTTCCACAGGCCCTACAGTCCTGGTATACCAATTTTGAGCCATTTTGGTTCAATGGTTGCGGAGATCGGCCGCGGCGGAGCTTTCTCGGTTTCCGGCGGGTGCAATTTCCCCGCCGGCGACCGGAAGCAAACCCGACTTCGGGGTTCAGCAGGGGACATCCCCAGGACTTCACTACTCTACTGCACTAACCTAAGTTGCAAAGAAAACGAAAAACAAAGGACCTCACCTTTGCCGGATCCGAGGAAGAAGGTGGCTCTTCCCCGCGGCGGCGCACGGCGGATCTTGGCACCGGGGTTCCTTGGCTGGGTCCCAACTTCACAGAAGACTTCACAGGTGTTGCTTGGGGCAACCTAAACTTCCTCGGATAGCTTCCCCACCAACAACACCAAAACCGAGGTTAATACTTGGTTTATCTCGGATTTTTCCGGCGACGGGGAGGCGGCCGACGGTGGCTGGTACACAGAAAAAGTTGCAGAGGAGAGGAGAGGTCGTGGGTGGTTGCGGTTACTAGATGGGCTGAGGCTAGGGTTCTCACAAGCAACCCTAAAATTGCTATATATGCACATTGCATAAAATGCCAAGAGACCCCTCCACCAGCATTATTTACAGCTAGGTCCCTCACTGTAGAACCCATTTGCGACTAAGACCCTCCTCTATAAGTTTGGTACAAAAGGACACATAAAATATAGCACTTTTATGCAATTTACTGTGATTTTTCCCATATTTCACGCTTTTCGAGACAACCGAGTTGTCAAACTGAAAAATGGACACCGCCACGACTTCCGGCTCGACGAAACCTATCAGGTAGCGATGTTGGTTCACTAAAATTCAGCTCCATAATTTTTAAAATCCATCTTATACTGTAAATTATACAGTTCGGCACGCTTTACGAGGCTTTAGGCTCGTCAAATGTAAATTTCGTCAGCGCCACTGCGCTCAGAACGTCAACAATAGCTAAGATTGATTACTCACACCCTTATGTTCAGGGTCTAGACAGTGAAACGGCCGACGTCCGTCGACGGGGGATTTAAAACAGGAGGTTACTATTCACTACTTAAGTCGCGGGGCCCGCCCGGGTCTTTTGCTGATTTCTGGATAATCCGACCGTTGGATCGTAAACATATGAATATGAATCTTTCATGTTTCGACGAGACGGTCGCAAAGGTGATCTCGGATTTTCGAGATCAGGCCCCGATCAAAAGTCAATATTTTAGGGCCACTATTGCACCACTAATAGTTCAATTTTACTATTTAATAACCCAGGCAACTATTTAAACTTAATTTCAGATTTTAAAATCACGGTTACTACATCACTCCCCCCTTAATAGAAGTTTCGTCCCCGAAACTTAAACACAATAGGACATCAAACAGTCCACTAACACAGAGTGCCAGACTAACACTACACGGCGACAACCAGTCGCGGTAAATCTACACTGTCCAACTCCATTCCAGTGACAATCAGTCACCCCAAAACAACTGAAAACTATACACACGCCTGATAACATCAATATTAGTGCATAAATTAAAGCTTATTACTTAGCAACGCACCAGTCAAGTCTACCACTGGTGGATCACCTGGAGCAGTCAGAGCATACACTCGCCCTCCAGAACTCTGGCGTGTCTCGCCAGACTGATGGGAAGGCGCAGATCGTCCACGGGAAGACGTGCTCGGTGTGGGACTCTGCCGTGGAGCAGAAACGGCTGAAGCAGAAACAGTGGATTGAGCTGATTCAGATCTCTGAGGGCAGTCTGCTATAATGTGCCCGGCCTGGCCACACTTGTAGCAACGGCCATGGCGCTGATCGCAGTTAACTGCTCGGTGTGGTCCACCACAAAATACACACGGTCGCGGAGCCCGCTGTTGACTGCTAGCAGAACCACTCACAGCCTGATCATGTGGTCGAGGGTACTTGGGTGGCTTCCCGCTGCTCGGTGCTCCACCCCTGTCTCCAGGAAACGATCTCTTCTTCTCCTTCCCTTTCTCTGAAGCCTGACGCTCCGCACGAGTGGCTACTATATCAGCCTCCACAGAAAGGGCCCGGTTGACGCAGACCCGATACACCCGGATGTCCAAAGAAGAGAGAAGTCGCCTGATCTCAGGTCGCAGCCCTTGGGTGAAAAGCCGGACCTTGCGTTGCTCATCCCGCACCGCATGTGGAACCAAAGCACCAACACGGGAGAACTCCCGCTCATAATCCCGCACAGTGCGGTCTCCCTGATGCATCGTCTCCAGCTGCCGCTCAAGACCCTGCTTCGTTACATCATTCAGATAGCGGTCGTATAGTGCGTCCTTGAAGACTTGCCACTGGGGTTCAATTCCCCCGTACTGATCTCTCAAAACTTCAGACCACCACTGATCCGCCTCACCCTCGAGGCAGTGTGCAGCTAAGTGTACACGGTCACGATCTTCCGTATACACGTCTCTGAAAAGCTTCTCCATACGCAGCACCCACTTTTCGACAGCCCAATCATCATCAGTGGCGCCATCAAAAGTAAGCGGCTGAAACTTCTTAAACTCCATCAGGACCGCCTTCGCTCGGGCCTTTTCAGCCTGAGCCGCATCCTCTGTAGCGGCAGGCGTCGTCGGCCGAGAAGAGGTCCCGGCAGCAGCAACCGGTGGGTCGCTAACGGTAGCAGCAGCAACCCCAGAAGTGGTGGCAGTCGCCGGGGCTGTCGCTACAGGTGGCGTTGGGGCAGCAGGAGGTACAACTGACTCCTCTGGTACTGGCTCAGGTGGCTGAACAGGTGGCGGGGCAGGTGTAGCATGAACAGCAGCCTGCTGCTGTACTAGCTGCTGAACCACAGCGGTCAGTGCATTAATCTGGTCCTGCATCTGCTGAAATCTATCGGAACCCTCTGGCTCCCTCGGCACTCTGGGAGGTCGGCCGACACCTCGGCCTCTGCCTGCACCTCGCCCATCATCACCACCCTGACGTCCAGGTCGAGCCATAACTGAAATATAACAACTAGGTTAGGATATACTCAAATAGTGATAAAACACTTGAGCTTCTAACCCTAGGAACAACATACATCCCCGCGCACTCACGTCAGACTCAAGTCATCCTAGGGCTCAATCCTAGCCATTTCCTAGGTATCCTATACCTATGCTCTGATACCATCTAATCTGTCACGCCCCGAGTTCCAAAACAGCAGTAGAATTTTTTTTTTTTTTTTCAGAGTTCAAACTTTAAACTCAGGACGTGAACAAACCGCCACATGCATAGAAAATCCTCTGTCCACACGGACAGAGTCTCCCCTATACATGCTCGGCTAGGCAAGTACAGCGATACAATCAGAGAGCAATAATCAACAGCTAAAACCAAAAACATAAACTCTACAACTAATACATCCACAACTACTCATGACATAATCCACAAATGCTCCAACCAACAAAAATACAGAGTCAACTACGATCATGATACTGTAACAAAAATACTAGCACTGGGCCACTGCGGCCAATAGCAGGGGACAACTCTAGCGCAACAGCTCACTGGATCGTCCCAATCTCCCAGCACCCGACTGACCTGAAAAACAGTCACCCAGGGGGTGTGAGATACACTCTACATGTATCCCAGTGGGCACGACGGGCCGAGAAATAGCAAGTCGTACCTACCGGATACAATGATAAGCGGATAGCAAAAGCAGGATATACTGAAGGCTGAATAACAAGATGTAGATATAAAATCTAATCAAGCTGAAGTGGAAAGCAGGGGTACTCATATAAAGACTAATCATGCAATAAACACAGCTGGTAAGCAGAAACTGATCATGCTGATAAATCTGACGAGAAGATAATGATCATACAATAAACAAAGCTGGTAACTAACAATACTGCAAACTGGAAGTGCTGAATGACAACAAATATAAATACCCAATCAATGCCACTATTGGTTCCAAGGACCTCAGGCTAAATGCCACTTTTGGTCTCACAGAACCTCAGGCTAAATACCACCTGTACACCAATCTGCTGTCATAACCCTCTGGGCTCACGGGTCGCCACTGCTGACCACTTTACCGGTAAAGTACACCACTGCGGGGGATCAACCCGCTAGTGTACGTGAAAGAACAGCTGGCTCTGTCGCGATCATAATGCTGATGCTCAAGCTCGTGGTCTAAAGACCACACAAACGGCAATAAGCTGAGAAATCCCTATCGGGATGCTGAAGGCTGTAATAATCACAGATGCTATACAACTGAATCTGAATAACAGAAGCTGAATATCTGAACTGTAACTGAAACTAAATAGCATAACTGTACACCTATTCTATCATGCATCATAGAACAGGAAATGCTGGCATAACTAGGCTGATAACCAAACAAACATGGTATATGTCAAGCTGTATAACCCTATACGTACTAAATGCTGAGAGTGAAAGCATATAAAGAGCTTAACTGAAATATCTAGGCAACATAGCTGTAATAACTGAATGCTGGAATCGAAATAAACAGGAAGGCTCAAGCATAGGCTCAGGGTTACACCAAAAACAGGGGTCCAACCTACCACGGCACCCCATAGGGCAAACCTGATAAAGCCCGGACCGAAGATAAACCCACCTCAATGATCTCGGTGGCTGCTGGATGGCTCGCAAGATGGCGGCAGACTGCTGGGACCTGAATCATAAGTACAGGTCAGAAATAGACTCTCACACATACCCAACCCACTGACACACTGTGTGCAGACAAGCTAAACAGGGAACTTCGCTGAAGTCCCGGAAACTTTCGTATTTTCGGAAATCCGCCGATAGATCCACTATGACCCAATCTGTGCTGAACAATAACCAAAACTCGCGAAACTTCACGTGCTGCCCAAGAATGTCTAACTTAGGACATTTAGGCCCTAACATCAGACTCTGGGTAATCCTGTGCACCGGCAAAGCCGTAACCACTGAAACACTCCCGGGAAGCCCATTTTGGCTCCGGAAGTTGCAAACTAATAACTAAAATCACCGGGCTCTTTAGAATAGCACCGGGAACAGCCACTGATATTTGGCAACACAAATTAATCACTAACATTTCTCGAATTGCGTGATTAACGCCGAATCGCCGTTAAACCGGCGATTTTGCCGATTTACGGTTCGGGATCCAATTCCCGCTCAACGAAAAGCATCGGACCTCCAACAAAAGGTTTAGAGATCATGTGTACACTGTACAAAGCAGCTAGTATGGTCACAATTTCATTTAGGCCCCCGGGATTTTACCAATTTGCATAAAAGCATGCATTTTCATGCTAATTTCGCTTGTATTTAATTTCGGAATGCTATTTTAATGAACCGACACCACCAGCAGGTGGCTCTCAACTTGTTGGATACCGTGCTCACCTTTTGGGAGCAACGCGAAACTCGAATAAAACTTCGGGCCAAAAATTCCTGTATTTAAAGGCTCTAAATGCTACAATTAACACGTACACTTGACCAAACCCAAATTAGATGCAAGCATCATGTTCAGAAGACCAAAAGAACTCAGAGGCTCACCAACTAGGTGCTGCGGGGTGACCAGAAACATCGCTGGAGTAAAACGACTCCAAAACATAAGCTTAAAGAGCTCCACAAACAAGATCTCTCCATCTATTCAGTCATCTGCTGAAATAAAATGAGCATCATGCTCAGGAGGTTTGCAGAAGTCGTATGCTCTCTTGCTGGATGCACAGAACCAATTTGGTTCTCTCGAGCATTTCTTCGAACACTTGGTGGGCTACAAACAATATACACAAACTTTAAAGGCATTAATGGTGGATTCTTATACAAGGGTTCAGGGCTTCAAGCACAAACACCAGTAGGTGCTAAATGACTCTACTAAGCTTGCTGGGCGCATGGCCGGCGACGAGACCCGGTGGCGGCTGCGGCGGAGCACTCATGGCCGGTTCTTGCACCATTAATGGTGCAACTTCAACTGAGCAACATGGGTCACATGCAAAAGCCTCCTTGGGTCCCTCTCCACCCAAGGATGGCAGCTGGAGCATTGGCCGGCGACGACAAGCGGCGGCGGCGGCGGCGGCGCAACCTCGGGCGAACCCGAGTTAACCTAAAGCTAGGGCACGGGACTGCGAAGCGCACACTACACGAAACGCTATGAAACTTCATGGGGAGGTTCCACAGGCCCTACAGTCCTGGTATACCAATTTTGAGCCATTTTGGTTCAATGGTTGCGGAGATCGGCCGCGGCGGAGCTTTCTCGGTTTCCGGCGGGTGCAATTTCCCCGCCGGCGACCGGAAGCAAACCCGACTTCGGGGTTCAGCAGGGGACATCCCCAGGACTTCACTACTCTACTGCACTAACCTAAGTTGCAAAGAAAATGAAAAACAAAGGACCTCACCTTTGCCGGATCCGAGGAAGAAGGTGGCTCTTCCCCGCGGCGGCGCACGGCGGATCTTGGCACCGGGGTTCCTTGGCTGGGTCCCAACTTCACAGAAGACTTCACAGGTGTTGCTTGGGGCAACCTAAACTTCCTCGGATAGCTTCCCCACCAACAACACCAAAACCGAGGTTAATACTTGGTTTATCTCGGATTTTTCCGGCGACGGGGATGGCGGCCGACGGTGGCTGGTACACAGAAAAAGTTGCAGTGGAGAGGAGAGGTCGTGGGTGGTTGCGGTTACTAGATGGGCTGAGGCTAGGGTTCTCACAAGCAACCCTAAAATTGCTATATATGCACATTGCATAAAATGCCAAGAGACCCCTCCACCAGCATTATTTACAGCTAGGTCCCTCACTGTAGAACCCATTTGCGACTAAGACCCTCCTCTATAAGTTTGGTACAAAAGGACACATAAAATATAGCACTTTTATGCAATTTACTGTGATTTTTCCCATATTTCAGGCTTTTCGAGACAACCGAGTTGTCAAACTGAAAAATGGACACCGCCACGACTTCCGGCTCGACGAAACCTATCAGGTAGCGATGTTGGTTCACTAAAATTCAGCTCCATAATTTTTAAAATCCATCTTATACTGTAAATTATACAGTTCGACACGCTTTACGAGGCTTTAGGCTCGTCAAATGTAAATTTCGTCAGCGCCACTGCGCTCAGAACGTCAACAATAGCTAAGATTGATTACTCACACCCTTATGTTCAGGGTCTAGACAGTGAAACGGCCGACGTCCGTCGACGGGGGATTTAAAACAGGAGGTTACTATTCACTACTTAAGTCGCGGGGCCCGCCCGGGTCTTTGCTGATTTCTGGATAATCCGACCGTTGGATCGTAAACATATGAATATGAATCTTTCATGTTTCGACGAGACGGTCGCAAAGGTGATATCGGATTTTCGAGATCAGGCCCCGATCAAAAGTCGATATTTTAGGGCCACTATTGCACCACTAATAGTTCAATTTTACTATTTAATAACCCAGGCAACTATTTAAACTTAATTTCAGATTTTAAAATCACGGTTACTACATATTCCTTGGGTTCTCTTGACATGGTTCATTTATTTCAATACCTCGAGCTCGTCCAGGTCGTCGAGCAAGTCTTTTTCTTTTTAAGAAAATGGATGAATAGGTCATTGGTGCTTTTCCTTTTTCCTCAGCAGTGAGCGGAGCCTTTTCCTTTGGTGTCTCTGCATGGGCTTTCCCTTTCGATGCAACAGTGGTTTTCTGTGGCGATTCTCCAGGATGTGTTTCATCATCTGATAACTCATCCCAATTGACTTCATCCTTTTTAGCCCTCTTGGCAGTGTCTCTCGTATGTACCATAGCAGCAAGTAGGAAAACAATCGAAGTGATCACCATTGCTATTTGTTTCTTGTGAGAAGAAAATCCTGTGAGCAACAACTCAGGAACACGAAAAATTGTTAATTTTCAAAGATTTGAAAAATTGTACCCAAACAATCATAATCATGTAGAGAGACTAAGAACCAAATTAGTTTTGCAAAAGGACTTTTAAAAATAGATCAATTGCATGATTTTCGAAAATCCTTATTATATGCCCTAAAACCGAAATTTTAGAAATCGAAGCCTAAAAATCCGTTAATCAGGAGAATACCTAGCATATAATCGAAACTAATCTACCCAGAGTTCTTATTTCAAAAGAAATTTGATCAAAAACCATCCACAAACAAAATTGATCCAAGAAATTCATCACGTTTGAGGAGGAATAGAGAAAAACGGTGAAAAACCGAGATTTTGATCAATAAAACTTACTTGGAGTTGAAGAACTTGAGTTTGAAAGCTTCCAAGAAGGGTGAAATCTAGAGAGAGAAGCTCTGGAAACTTTGGAACAAAAGATTGGAGTAAAAGAAATCAAAACCCTTTTGTTCTTTATAAAACCCTAGCCGCGATCCGGATCAGACCATGCTTGCGATCCGGATCGGCTACCCGCAGTGAGAAACTGCGTTCGGGATCCGGATCGGCAGGTCCAATCCGGATCGTCAGCCCGCAGAAGAATACCTGCGTTCGGGATCCGGATCATCTTGCCCGATCCGGATCGGCTCCAACTTTTTCTTTAGAAAATTTCAGAGAAATTCAAGAAAAACCAGAAAAAGATTGTAAGCACAGATGTGTATCAACTTTAAACAAAAATCATCGTTTCATACAACAAGAATTAGATTATGCCAAATCTATCAGTAATATCCAAAAATGAAACGAGAATTTACAAAAATTAAATCCCTTAAAGTTGAACACCTTCAATTACATCTAACTTGATCTTATGAGTAATGCCTTTATCAAATCATCAATTCAGTAAAGAAAATGAAATACAAAGATCAATAGATGTTTGAAATCCCAAATATAGTAGATAATGTATCTAGACAATCTGTTGAAGAGAGTGGCTCTTTGAGCATCTTTCTTTAAAAACCCACCTTATACCAACCTTGAAATTTGACGGAGTCAAGTATTTCAACATGCATTTTACTTAATCAAAATTTGAACAACCATGCTTGGTATACATGTGGTAGCTGCACACAATACTCGGACGACCGAGGTGGTAGCTCTTTCCTCCATGTGGTGGTAGTTTTCACACTCCTCATTGGGATGTAACTCTTTCCACATCTTTTGAGCATTTTACTTTTCTTTGACTCCCCCTCAATTGGCTATCAATTATTTAAGATATAAAGTATTCAACCAAAAATTGATCTCGATTTCATACTCGACTAAGCAGTCAAATAAGATAATGACTATACCAAGAGATCATTGAGAGAGAAATTGACTTTGATCACTCAGAAGATGATTTAATTAACATAAATGATCATTGCAACAGTGAAATATTATGATGACAAAAGCATAATAAATTTCTAAATGTGCGAAAAGATGCAATTAAAGTCAATTATGATCTATGCTCAATTAATGTCCTATGTACAAACATAGATAATGAACAAAACAAAACAAAAACAAAACCTATCCTAAGCAAAGGTTTCAAAAAGAAGTTTATTTCAAGGAAAGCATTCCAATTGCTTTTCGCAAATGAATAAAACGTTTTTGATCCAAAGGTTTTGTTAGAATGTCAGCTAATTGATCCTCAGTTGAAATATATGAAAGTTGAAGAGTATTTGATTCAATTAGCTCTCTAAGAAAATGATATCTAAGTTCAATATGTTTTGTTCTAGAGTGCAACACATGGTTTTTAGAAATGTTAATTGCACTTGTGTTGTCACAAAGAATTGTTACCGAAGATGCTGAAATCCGGAAGTCGCTCAACACACTTTTCATCCAAATGAGTTGGGTTACCCGCTGAAATGTATTCCGCTTCGGCAGTCGAGAGTGCTATGCAATTCTGCTTTTTACTGTGCCATGCAACAAGGCAATGGCCAAGATAGAAGCATGCACCACTCGTGCTTTTCCGATCATCCACTGATCCTGCCCAATCGGCATCTGAGTATCCAACAATATCCAAACTTGTTCCCATAGGATACCAAATTCCGAAATTAATTGATCCTTTGATATACCGGATGATCCTTTTCACCGCTTTCAGGTGAACCTCCTTTGGTGCAGATTGATATCTCGCGCAGATCCCAACACCAAAAGATATATCCGGGCGACTAGCCGTGAGGTAAAGTAGACTTCCAATCATTCTTCGATACAGTTTCTCGTCTACATTCTCACTTTGTGATTCACTTCCAAGTCCCTTGTGGCTAGTTCCCATTGGAGTCGGAAAATCCTTCGAATTTTCAAGATCAAACTTTTTAACCAACTCCATTGCATACTTGGATTGACTCAAGTGAATACCTTCATCATTTTGTTTAATTTGCAATCCAAGGAAATAAGTCAATTCGCCCATCATGGACATCTCAAATTCGCTTTCCATGGTCTCCGCGAATTTAGAAGCATCATTATCTCTTGTTGCGCCAAATACAATGTCATCGACATAGATTTGTGCTACAATGAAATTGCTTTGATAATGCTTCACAAAGAGAGTCCTATCAGCTCCCCCTCGAGTGTAGCCCTTCTCCAAAAGGTGCTTTGTCAACCTTTCGTACCATGCTCGCGGTGCTTGTTTCAGACCGTAAAGAGCCTTTTTCAAACGAAAAACATGGTTAGGTTGTTTATGGTCTACAAAACCTTTCGGTTGAGCCACATAAACTTCCTCATTTAAAAACCCATTTAGAAATGCGCTCTTAACGTCCATTTGAAATAATTTGATTTTAAAATGACAAGCAATAGCAAATAGTATACGAATGGACTCGAGTCTAGCTACAGGGGCGAATGTTTCATCAAAGTCTATACCTTCTACTTGAGAGTAGCCTTGAGCAACTAATCGTGCCTTGTTCCTGATGATAGTACCATCCTCATTTTTCTTGTTCTTGAAGATCCATTTGGTACCTATCACATTATGTTGCTTTGGAGGCTTCGTTAATTCCCAGACTTTGTTTCGCTCAAATTGATGGAGCTCTTCCTGCATTGCTTTAATCCAGTAGTCATCCTGAAGAGCTTCATCTATGTTCTTTGGTTCGATTAAAGATACGTAGCAAGCGAATCCACAAACCAACTGCCTCCGAGTTCTAACTCCTTCTTGTGGATCTCCAATAATATTCGATTCCGGATGATCCTTGGAGATTCATAGCGTTTGTTGAAACGGAGTACTCGGAGATATATGAGATGATTCCTGCACATTAGATAAACTTGAAGAACCATTAGATGCATCATTAATATTGGAAGTATTATTATGAGAAGATGCAACGGCAGGAGAATCATCATCTAGAGAGATATCGAGGGTAGATTTTTCAGATGCAAAGTGAAAAGCTTCATCTACTTTAACATTTATAGATTCTACGATCGTCTTAGATTCCAAGTTAAATACTCGATATGCTCTACTATTAGTAGAATACCCCAGGAAAATCCCTTCGTCACTTCGTGAGTCAAACTTTCCAAGATTTTCACGATCACGTAAAATGTAACACCGACTCCCGAAGATGCGAAAATATTTGATGTTGGGTTTTCTACCACACCATAGTTAATATGGTGTATTTAACGTTCCCGGGCGCAAATAAACTCGATTAATTACATAGATTGCAGTGTTCACAGCTTCAGCCAAAAAATGTAGCGGTAAATTCCGGCTGTGAAGCATAACACGTGCCATCTCTTGAACAACCCTGTTTTTGCGCTCGACAACACCATTCTGTTGAGGTGTATAGGGTGCAGAGAATTCATGCTTAATACCGTTTGAAGTACAAAAGTCAATGAATTTAGAATTAATGAATTCTCCACCTCTATCACTTCTAACACGAATGATCTTTTCATTCTTTTCAATCATAATACGAAGGCAAATCTCGTGAAAAGAATCAAAAGTATCAGCTTTCTCTTTTAAAAATGCTACCCAAGAATACCGAGAGAAATCATCAATCATCAAGAAAATATACCATTTACCTCCCAAAGATGGTTGACGAGTTGGCCCCATTAAATTCATGTGTAAAAGTTCCAAAGGCCGTTTTGTACCAACGTGGTTCAAGTTCTTGTGTGCAGTTCTGGACTGTTTTCCCTTTTGGCAACCACCACACACAATGTTTTGTTTAAATAAAAGTTTTGGAACCCCCTTGACCACGTCCTTGTTTGAAATTTTAACAAGTTCCTTAAAATTTATGTGACCTAGCCTTTCATGCCAAAGTGTTTCATTATTCAAAGAAACTAGGTTACATTTTTCTGAAATTTTATTAGGAACAACATAGCAATTGTTTTCAGATCTAACCCCTTTTAAAAAGAAGACATGGTCCTTATCAGTTACAACGCATTCAACAGATGAAAAGTTAACTGAAAAACCATTGTCGCAAAGTTGACTTATGCTTATGAGGTTAGTCTTAAGGCCATCAACAAATAAGACGTTTTTCAAAATCGGGCCATCTGGAATAGCTACCATCCCTTTTCCAACAATTTTGGAAGATCGACCGTCTCCGAAAACAACAAGTCCACCGGAGATTTTCTCAAGATTTTGAAAACTATTTTTGTCACCGGTCATGTGACGGGAACAACCGCTATCCAGATACCAAGACGAACTATCATATGCATGCAAGGAAACATTGGTAACAAGACAAGGAAAAATTTCACCTTTGCGCACCCAAACCTTTTTGGAATGCGTCGGTAATGGTCGTGAAGTTATATGCCTAGGTGAAAGCATCTTGTTAAAACGATTGCTGCTCCTTGATGTGGTCGTTTTGCGCAGTAAACTACCAGGGTTCTTTTCTTTCAATTGATTTGGAATTGATTTCCGAGGAATCACCTTTGTGGTAGTCATTGCAAGAGATGTTTGAGGTGAGCATTTGACTCCCGTCTTGCAATATCTTCTTATGTGCCCTGAAACACCACAACGAAAACATACCTTAGATCTTGACGATCCCAAAGAGGATGAAGTAGGTTTGTTGTCGTTGTTTGTCTTGAATTCCGGTGTCGGAGGTGGAGATACCGACTGAGGCACAAAAACTGTCCCACTCGAACTTGGACTGTTTCCAGTTTGAGTGTATCCGAGGCCGAACCGATTTGATTGACCAAGACCAAGAAGTCTATCCAACTTACTCCTTCCTGAAGAGAATCGCTGTAAGTCATCCTTGAGTTGGAAAATGGTCTTTGTCATTTCCAGATTATCCTGTCGAGCCTCGTTGTAGAGCTTTGAGAAGTGATTCGCTTTATCCACCAGATTTGTATGTTCCTTCTCAAGTTGCTCATTGGACTCTTGAAGGGAAACATTTGCTTTTATCAGGTTTTCCCTTTCCACTTCAAGAGCGTTTGAGAGAGAAGTTGCCCTTTTTGCTTCTTCTTCGAGATCATGCAATCTCCCTCTCAAACTCTTGTTTTGCTTAGCCACTTTCTTTGAATCCCTCAAAAGTCTGTGGTAGGCTAGAGCAAAATCTTCACCTTCCGAATCATCCGATTCATTGTCCGTTGCATTCTTTTCAACAATGGAGTTGGACAATGACTCGGACGTACTTGCCATAAAGCACATGAAGGGTGAAGATATGGACGCGTGGAATGCCGTGGAGCTCTTTTCTACATCACTTGAAGACTACTCATTTGACGTTGAGTTGTCATCCCAAGTGACGACTTGCATCGCCTTCTTCTTTGCCGGATACTTGTTGGGACACTCCGTTGCAATGTGGCCGTAGCCTCGACATTTGAAGCATTGTAGTTGTCCCTCTGAACTTTTCTTATCCTTTGAGAAGTTCTCTTGCTTTCTTGACTTGTAACTTGAAGTACCCTTGCCTTTGTTCGACTTTCCGAAGGATGGAGATTTACTTGAATTACCCCTTCGAAAGTTGCGGCGAAACTTCCTTGTCAAGAGAGCGAGCTGCTTCTCAAATTCCTCGATAGAAAGGTTCTCGTCATCGTCTGAGGAGGATGTATCCGCGTCTTCTTCCTTAGTTGTTTTCAACGCATAACCTGAAGACTTAGAAGTGAATGCCTTTCCAGAAGAATTGTTAGTAGTAAACGTCATTTCATATGTTTGTAATGAACCAACTAATTCTTCTACACGTATTTTGTCCGGGTGTTTAATAGTTTCAATGGCTGTAACCTTTGGGCGAAATCGTTCTGGAAGAGTTCTTAAGATCTTTCTTACAATCTTAAATTCTGGATTCTTCTCTCCCAGGTTAGCACATGAGTTTACGATGTCTTGCAATCGTGTATAGTAGTCCGTGAAAGATTCATTTTCTGCCATCAAGATAGAGTCAAACTTGCTCGTAAGCATTTGCAGTTTCTGAATCTTCACGAGGTTAGTTCCCTCATGTGTAACCTGAAGAACATCCCAGATTTCTTTCGCAGTCTCACATGCTGAGACGCGAGAGAACTCAGTTTGAGATAAGGCATTAAAGATAGCATTAATTCCCTTGCCATTGTAAGAAGATGAATCTAACTCTTCCTTGGTCCATTTCGACCTAGGTTTTAAGGTGCGAACATCACCAATAAATTCAGTTGGATTAGACCATCCTAATTCAATTGATTGCCACACCCGTTCGTCGATGGAAATTAAAAAGGCTTTCATCCGCACTTTCCAGTACGCATAATTTGTTCCATCGAAGAACGGGGGTCGGTTGATGTTTCCACCTTCAACCATTGTTTACAACCCTATTCCTGCTCTGATACCACTTGTTGGGTTATATGTAATAAGGATCTAAATAGAGGAAAAAACACCTAGAGGGGGGTGAATAGGTGTAAACGTATAAACACTCAAAAATCGTTGCGATAAAAACCCAATGCGGAAATAAAAATAACTCGCAAGATTTTTACGTGGAAAACTCCATCACCAGAGTAAAAAACCACGGGACCGATAACACGGCAGAAATCCACTAGAATTAAAACACGTACAAGGTGATTTACCGTACACACTTACGACTCAACCTTTTCCATACGCTCCTAGAGGATCTTCTCCGCTCGCTCCGCGACGCTTCTCGAATCCACGATCTGCGCCCAACGCCGAATCCACGGCGTCCAACGTCGAATCCACGACGTCCGACCGAGTCCACGGTCTTCACCCAATAGCACCCTTCGAATCCACGAACGTGCCTCGCTCCGAATCCACGAGAGCGGTTGAACCTTGAATCCACAAGGACACGCGAATCCACGCGCCGATTTTTGGGGTAAATCGTTGTTTTAGGTGGTGATGATCCGCCGAATACTTAGATCAAAGATAGATCGGAAATACCATCTAAGTATTCATTAGTTTGATTCAACTCAAGATGTGAGTATGAAAACCTAGAATCAAACTAATCAATATATATGAAGAAACATAGAGTATTCTCTAATGATTTCCTTTCTTCTCTATATGTGGATCTAGAGCCGTATAAAATAAGATATGAATATGACGGCTATTTTTCTTCTTTTTCGGATTTACCCTAGAAAAAGAGCCATTGTGACGCCCCACTTCCCAGGGGGTCACCCATCCTAGAACTACTCTAGCTCTAGCACGCTTAACTCTCATGTTCCTCTTGGATCTTGCTACCATCCAAAATGCTATAGCCGGGTTAGAGATTTAGTCCTATTATATCATTTATATAGAGGACTAATCCAAATTCCGGGGTGTCACATTCTTCCCCCCTTTAAGCCCTGACGTCCACGTCAGGCTCAAGCACACTCACAAGCACCAGGCGATGTGAGACTCGTCTCGCTAGCCTTAGCCGACCTTGTGGGGAGCTGCACTCTACCCACAACGGTCATTAGCCGGGGAGCCTCGCTCTACCCACTATATAACCCTGGCTCAGCCGAGACTCATCTCACATTTCCGGCTGGTGAATGGCTCTGATACCAACTGTGACGCCCCACTTCCCAGGGGGTCACCCATCTTAGAACTACTCTAGCTCTAGCACGCTTAACTCTCATGTTCCTCTTGGATCTTGCTACCATCCAAAATGCTATAGCCGGGTTAGAGATTTAGTCCTATTATATCATTTATATAGAGGACTAATCCAAATTCCGGGGTGTCACAGCCATAGGGTCTATTTATAGGTTAGAAACCCTAGGAAGGATATAAGAATCAAAAACCTACCATTTCTGAAAATTTTACGGACGGCGATCCGGATCGGATTAGCTGTGATCCCGATCGTCGTAACGAGTCAGGCAATTCCAGAAAAACGAAGGTTCGGGATCCGGATCGAAGTGCATGATCCGGATCGTTCATACAGTTCACCAAACATCAACGTTCGGGATCCGGATTGCGAAGCCTGATCCGGATCGTTCAAGGAAAATGGTAAACTCAGTGTTCGGGATCCGGATCAAGAGAGGCTACGATCCGGATTGAACTGGTGTATGAACGAACCACCTTCGGGATCCGGATTGAACAATCTGATCCGGATCCTGAACATGTCCCAAGTCCAGTTTTTGATTTTTATGCAATAAAAGATTCTTCCAAGTGTTTCTACACTACAAGAAGTATTCGGATCACACAAAATCTTTAGTTAAACATACCTGATCCTTTTGAATTCTTCTTTCTTGAGATTGAGTTAAATGATCCAACTCTCTTCACCTTCAATCTTCAAGACTTGAAACTTTCACGAAACTACGCCAACTCAAATTTCGTAACACTTTTTCCCATTTTTGTTCAACACTCACAGTACTTCCCTTACTTCAACTTACAACACTACTTCTATGCTTTATCAAAATGCTCCTACTGATGAAGCAATTGTAATGAAGCTGAGAGTTACCTGCTCTAGTAGTTGCAATGTTGCGATAATCCAGATAATACCATTGATGGTTCTTGATGCTACCCTCTGTTGAACAGGATGATCGGCAACTCCCTGGGATCGGGGCTGCTCTGATACCAATTGTAATGAACTTCCTGAATCGCAACCGCTCGGGACGGCTAACCGAGCTCGGATGGCGATGGTGATGGGTAAAACTGGGGGAATTGTAATGAGCTTCCTGAATCGCAACCGCTCGGGACGGCTAACCGAGCTCGGATGGCGATGATGATGATGCGGGATCTAGATCGAGCTGGGAATAACAAGATCTAATGCTCAGATGAGGTATGATCCAAACAAGATTTGGATCTGGCTTGGAACAGGAGGAACCGGATGTAGGAGAAAAGAGGGATTTAGAGAGAGAAAGAGGGAACAAGAGAGGGAAGTGATTTGGGGAAGATGAAGTAACTGTATTTCAAAAGTTAGTTACAGATTCGGTTACATCTTGTATTTATAGAGCTAAGCTGGGGATTAATTTGTAATTAAGAAAACATTGTGCATTGGTTGTAAAATAGTAGAGATAACTGTATTTGGGCCGTGGTGGGCCCATTCTCCTCTGCTAACCGCCTGGGCTTGGGCCTCTCTCCTTATTGCGTAACGGGTTGGAGGGTATAGGTTGAAAGGTGAGCCCGTACCCGACCCGCTTGGTCCGACCCGCCCGGACGAGCTTCTACACCCTTCCGAGGCTTGTCCCATCTGCGGCTCTTCTACCCACTTCCACCATCTTCCAGAACCCTCCTCTCTTCCCTAGCGCTTCTCCCTTCCATGGCGATGGCCCCCTCAGAGCTACCCTCCTTCCAGCAGTATGCAACGCTCATGATGAAAGTTCCTCTTCTTCACCCTACGCGACATGGAGATACCAAGAGCTTCTCTACTTCTCTACTTCACCCCTGATGAGAGCTTTTCTTCTTCACCCATGGTGACAGGGAGTTACCAAGATGAGTAACCTCTTCCCCGTAGCCTTCTCCTTACTATCTTCTCTCTTTATTTCACTCTACTTCTTCTAATACACTGTCTACTATTTTCTATGACTCGCAGTCATTACAATTAGCTATTTTATTTTCTTCTTTTGAGAGACTGATGTAGTGAGGACATGATATGTATTGAGAGCCTGTACACTGATGTATTTATTGGAGATACCTCCCTGTTGAGTTCTGATTTTTGTATAGGAGGATATTGTACGATTATCATTTTGGAAGATGGACATTGTTGTATTATTTCCAGTTGTACAGTGATTGATTTTAGTTTTACAGCAGATTTTCATTTATAGCTCTGATATCTGTTAGCTGTAGCATTTTTCTTGCAGGTAGGACGCTTCGCCTATGCGGAGTTTGGCATAGGTGGCGGATCTGTTGGCGAGCCCGGGTCTCAGTTTCGACCCCGGAGCGTGACATTGGCAAACCATGCAACCTTACAATCTCATCCAAAAATAGCTGTGCTAACTTCTCAAGAGCCCAACTCGACTGTATAGGAAGAAAATGTGCATATTTGGTCAGCCGATCTACAATCACCCAAATAGCATCAGCTCCACTCTGTGACCTTGGTAATCCAACAATAAAGTCCATGGTCACATGATCCCATTTCCATTCAGGAATTGGAAGGTTCTATAATTTGCCAGCCGGTACCTGGTGCTCAGCTTTAACTTGCTAACAAGTTAGACAGTGAGCTACAAACCATCCAATATCTCTTTTCATGCCATTCCACCAAAACTGTGCCCTTAAGTCCCTATACATCTTAGTTCCTCCAGGGCGAAGGGTATAAGGTGTATAGTGAGCCTCTCTCAAAATCAGCTCCCGAATCTCAGAATCCATGGGCACACAAAAGCGATCCTTGTACCTCAGTACTCCCGCTACATCAATTGAAAAGTCCCCACCACGACTATGCTGCACTTGGTCCCTAATCCTCTCCAGATAGGTGGCCACACTCTGTTTCTCCTTAATCTTGTCCAGTAGAGTGGGTTGGATGATCAAAGACATAAGCCTTGCAGAATCTCCAGGGGACACGACCTCAATCTCGAGTCGCCTCAGCTGCTCTCTCAATGGCATCTGCTGAGTGATCAAAATACTCAAGGTCTGCATTGCCCGCCTACTCAAGGCATCTGCGACGACATTAGCCTTGCCGGGGTGATATTGAATACTCAAGTCATAGTCCTTTAACAGTTCTAACCACCGGCGTTGCCTCAAGTTTAACTCTTTCTGAGTAAACAAGTACTTCAGACTCTTATGGCCAGTAAATATCTCACATTGCTCACCATAAAAGTAATGTCGCCACAGTTTCAATGCAAACACTACAGCGGCTAACTCCAAATCATGTGTAGGATAATTCTTCTCATAATCCGTCAGTTGCCGTGAAGCGTAAGCAATTACCCTACCATGCTGCATCAATACACAACCCAATCCGCTGTGGGAGGCATCACTATAAATCACAAATCCCTCTCCCATCACAGGCAATGCTAAGATCGGTGCAGATATCAATCTCATCTTCAGCTCATCGAAGCTCTGTTGGCATTGCTCAGTCCAAGTAAATCTGATTCCCTTCCTAGTCAATCGGGTAAGGGGAGTTGAGAGCTTCGCAAAGCCCTCAACAAACCGACGGTAATATTCTGCTAAGCCCAAGAAACTCCATACCTCAGTAACCGTCGTCGGTCTAGGCCAATCCTGTAGTGTTCTGGTTTTTCCCATGCAACTTTTCGATGAATCCACTGTGTAGAACACCTAGTGTTGGTGTGTCTGGCCCATGGTACATCAAAGGGATGCCATAGATGGACCTTGTGAGACATTGATAGCTGATTTGGCCTTCGGCTGCATTTGCCGAATTTTAGAAAAGGTTTTGGGCTGATCTGAGGTTGGATTTGGATTCAACGCGGAAAAACGCTTGAAAACGGCTATTTGCTTGTTAAATTTGGAGTCCGGATGACCAAAAAGGGCTTTCGGAAGTTTTCGGGGATTTTCGGTGCATGAGGGGTGACCGTGGACCGGCCTGAGCCACGTGGCGGCCTGTTATTGGCCGGCTCACGCAGCTCGGTCCACGGGGAGGCGCGGCGGTGCATGGACCGCGGGCGGGGGACGCGTGGCGTGCCCGGAATGGCCGGCGCACGCGGCACGGCTCAGCGACTTTGCGCTGCTGCGGTGGACCAGGCGCATGACACGTGGCGGCCGAGAATTGGCTGGCTCACGAGAGCGCGGTCCACGGTGTGCGCAGAGGGGCGCCTCGGGACGACGCGCGCGCAGAGGTGCCAGGCGGGCGGTCGGCCGCACTCGAGTGCGGACACGTGTCGGCACGCGAGAGGCGGGCCGTACCTACCGCCGTTGACCGTGTGGGACGCGTGGCGCGCGGTGGGAACCCTTGCACCGCTGTTTCCTGTTGCAGGGACACGTGGCCTCACCGCAAGGATTCGGGCGCGTCGGATGGCCTGTGGTGCGACCGTGTGGCGGATTCGGCGCCCGAAATGTGCGCCCGGAAAGTGCGCCCGAATCCGACCCTTAGGTGTAGTGGGCTGGGCCTATAAATAGGGGACTTTGGGGTCACTTAGCTCTTTTTCTGAGCGGTTTTTCATAGGGATTTCTCTTGGGTTTTTCTTCCTCTACTTGATCCACATTTCACTGTGCATCCTTGGGATTTTTAGGGGTACGCATCCCAAGGTTGACTATTTTACGGCGCGGCGCGACGCTTGTTCTCCGGCGACCCGCTTCGCCCCTTCTCAGTGTTTGGGCTCCCCCGACTCACCCCGACTTCCGATTTCGCCGATTCTTGCGCCGTTGGACTCAGGACAGGTAGGACTTCAACTTCCGTGTTTTGAGGTTCCTCGTTTTCCATGCTGACCTTGGAGTTTTCTGAGCACCCGTTTGACCCACTTTTCTTCGTGGATTTTTGGACAGCACTGCGGTGTTCTAGCCGTATATTTTCGCTCAGGCATCAGATTGAGGTGATTCAAGCAGTATTTTTCATCTACAGTCCGCAAGGAGTTTCCTGGATTTTTCTCAGATTTTTCTGGATTCCTTTCGAAGGTGAAAATCTCCTTTCACTGTGGTTCTTTGACACAGATTTTCTGGACAGTTCGGTTTGGGGTGTTCCACTTGCAGAATTTGTAACTCAGCGTAGAAAAATCGGGTTTGAACGTGCAGGTACTCGTTTCGACGGGTTCGTCGCGAGGATCCCGACAGTATTTATCTTGGATTTTTTCGGGCATTCTTCGCAGGTGAAAATTGAGAAACTCTGGACTGTGGTAATTGTGGGCAGATTTTGGGAACTTTGTATGTTTAAATTGTGTTTGTGCCTTTGGGATATATTGTGCAGTGTGGCTGTGACTTTTTGGACCGAGCGTGGGTTTCACTTTTGGACAGGGATTTAGCGCTCGAGGTGGGTACCGTTATCACCTCTTACTTTCGATCACCCACTAGGCATACTAAAAGTGTTTCCTATATCTTGTCGAAAGCGGCATCTGTGAATCGAACCTCGCATGCTTGTATGAAAGTGCGGTTTGGCTGTTAGCACTTGCATCTTTAGAAGGACTAGCTATTAGTGGATTAGCATTTCTGGGAAAAAGGATATATCATCTACATCTATTGGAAATAATCTGCTTAAACCATATTATGCTTTTCGTGTCATTGGGGGACTTATGCATGTGAATGAAATAACTAATAGCTTGTTAGTACTTTAGATATTAAAACAAGGCATTTTGTAATTCATTTAAGAATTAGAACACTAAGATCATGTTATCAAATAAAGGACTTGGCATGCTTGTGTTACGGAATTTGAGTTGGCGTATTTCGTGAATTCGGTTAAGTCTTGAAGATTGAAGGTAAAGGAAGTTGGATCATATAACTCAATCTCAAGAAAGAAGAATTCAAAAGGATCAGGTATGTTTAACTTAATATCTTTGGTGATCCGAATACTTCTTATAGCGTAGAAACACTTGGATGGTTTTGTTATTGCATAAATATCAAAAACTGGACATGGGACATGTTCAGGATCCGGATCAGACTGTTCGATCCGGATCCCAAAGGTGGTTCGTTCATACACCAGTTCAATCCGGATCGTAGCTTCCCTTGATCCGGATCCCGAACACTGAGTTTACCATTTTATTTGAACGATCCGGATCAGGCTTCGCAATCCGGATCCCGAACGTTGATGTTTGGTGAACTGTATGAACGATCCGGATCAAGCACTTCGATCCGGATCCCGAACCTTCGTTTTTCTGGAAACTGTTTTTCTCGCTACTGCAATCCGGATCGCCGATCTCCGATCCGGATCGTCGTCATGTAAAAACTCCAGAAAAGGTTAGTTTTTGATCCTTATCTTCTTCCAAGGGTTTCTAACCTATAAATAGACCCTATGATTCTCTTTCTAGGGTGAGTCCAAAAAAGAGGCCGTCAATCCAAATAGCCGTCATTATAAAATATAATCTTATATACGGCCTAAGATCCACATATAGAGAAGAAAGGAAATACTAGATTTAATCTTATGTTTCTTCGTCTATATTGATTGATTTGATTCTAGGTTTTCACACTCACATTTTGAGTTGAATCAAATCAATGAATACTTAGATGGTATTTCCGATCTATTTCTAATCTAAGTATTCGGCGGATCATCACCACCCAAAAACAACGATTTACCCCAAAATCGGCGAGTGGACTCGCGTGGCCTTGTGGATTCAAGGTGCAACCGCTCTCGTGGATTCGGAGCGAGGTACGTTCGTGGATTCGAAGCGTGCTACTGGGTGAAGACCGTGGATTCGGTCGGACATCGTGGACTCGACGTTGGACGCCGTGGATTCGGCGTTGGACGCACATCGTGGATTCGAGAAGCGTCGTGGAGCGAGCGGAGAAGATCAACTAGGAGCGTATGGAAAAGGTTGAGTCGTCTGTGAGTACGGTATATTACCTTATACGTGTTTAATTCTAGTGGATTTCGCCGTGTTATCGGTCATGTGGTTTTTTACTCCGGTTTGGAGTTTTCCACGTAAAAATCTCTGCGTGTTATTTATTTTTCCGCATTGGGTTTTTATATCGCAAAGATTTTTGAGTGTTTATGGTTTACACCTATTCACCCCCCTCTAGGTGTTTTTTCCCCTATTTAGATCCTATTATTCATATAACCCAACAAGTGGTATCAGAGCGGGAATAGGGTTGTAAACAATGGTTGAAGGTGGAAACATCAACAGACCCCCGTTCTTCGATGGAACAAATTATGCGTACTGGAAAGTACGGATGAAAGCCTTTTTAATTTCCATCGACGAACGGGTGTGGCAATCAATTGAATTAGGATGGTCTAATCCAACTGAATTTATTGGTGATGTTCGCACCATCAAACCTAGGTCGAAATGGACCAAGGAAGAGATTGATATATCTTCTTACAATGGCAAGGGAATAAATGCTTTATTTAATGCCTTATCACAAACAGAGTTCTCTCGCATCTCGGCATGTAAGACTGCGAAAGAAATCTGGGATGTTCTTCAAGTTACGCATGAGGGAACTAACCTTGTGAAGATTCAGAAACTGCAAATGCTTACGAGCAAGTTTGACTCTATTTTCATGGCAGAAAATGAATCGTTCACTGACTATTACACATGATTGCAAGACATCGTAAACTCATGTGCTAACTTGGGAGAGAAGATTCCAGAATTTAAAATTGTAAGAAAGATCTTAAGAACTCTTCCTAAAAGATTTCGTTCCAAGGTTACAGCCATTGAAACTATTAAACACCCGGACGAAATCCGTGTAGAAGAATTAGTTGGTTCTTTACAAACTTATGAAATGACATTTCCTACTAACTATTCTTCGGGAAAGGCATCCTCTTCTAAGTCTTCAGGTTATGCTTTGAAAACAACAAAAGAAGAAGACGCGGATTCATCCTCCTCAGGCGATGACGAGAATTTATATATGGAGGACTTTGAGAAGCAGCTCGCTCTCTTGACAAGGAAGTTTCGCCGAAATTTTCGAGGGGGTAATTCAAGCAAAACTCCATCCTTCGGAAAGTGGAAGAAAGGCAAGGGTTCTTCAAGTTACAAGTCAAGAAAGCAAGAAGGCTTTTCTAAGGATAAGAAAAGCACAGAAGGACAAGTCCAATGCTTCAAGTGCCGAGGGTACGGCCATATCTCAACGGAATGTCCAACTAAGAATCCGTCTAAGAAGAAGGCGATGCAAGCCGTCACTTGGGATGACACCTCATCGTCAAATGAGTCATCATCAAGTGATGAAGAAGACAACGCAACTGCGTTCCACGCGTCCACATCTTCACCCTTCATGTGCTTAATGGCAAGTACATCCTGTTAAGGATTTTGTTTTGGCGCATTTCGTGAAAGTGTTAAGTCTTGAAGATTGAAGATGAATGAAGTTTGGATCATATACCTCAATCTCAAGAAAGAAGAATTCAAAAGGATCAGGTAAGTTTAACTAAATATTTTTGGTGATCCGAATACTTCTTGTAGTGTAGAAACACTTGGAAGAATTTCTTATTGCATAAAAATCAAGAACTGAACATGAGACTTGTTCAGGATCCGGATCAGATTGTTCAATCCGGATCCCGAAGGTGGTTCGTTCATACACCAGTTCAATCCGGATCGTAGCTTCCCTTGATCCGGATCCCGAACATTGAGTTTACCATTTTCCTTGAACGATCCGGATCAGGCTTCGCAATCCGGATCCCGAACGTTGATGTTTGGTGAACTGTATGAACGATCCGGATCAAGCACTTCGATCCGGATCCCGAACCTTCGTTTTTCTGGAATTGCCTGACTCGTTACGACGATCCGGATCACAGCTAATCCGATCCGGATCGCCGTCGTAAAAATTTCCAGAAATGACAGTTTTCGATCCTTATCTTCTGCCTAGGGTTTCTAACCTATAAATAGACCCTATGATTCTTTTTCTAGGGTTAATCTAGATAATCCACATAGAGCAGTCATAATCAAATATCATCTTATACGGCCCTAGATCCACATATAGAGAAGAAAGGAAATCATTAGATATTACTCTATGTTTCTTCATCTATATTGATTAGTTTGATTCTAGGTTTTCATACTCACATCTTGAGTTGAATCAAACTAATGAATACTTAGATGGTATTTCCTATCTATCTTTGATCTAAGTATTCGGCGGATCATCACCACCCAAAAACAACGATTTACCCCAAAATCGGCGCGTGGACTCGCGTGGCCTTGTGGATTCAAGGTGCAACCGCTCTCGTGGATTCGGAGCGAGGTACGTTATTGGATTCGAAGCGTGCTACTGGGTGAAGACCGTGGATTCGGTCAGACGTCGTGGACTCGACGTTGGACGCCGTGGATTCGGCGTTGGACGCAGATCGTGGATTCGAGACGCGTTGCGGAGCGAGCGGAGAAGATCAACTAGGAGCGTATGGAAAAGGTTGAGTCGTCTGTGAGTACGGTATATCACCTTGTACGTGTTTAATTCTAGTGGATTTCTCCGTGTTATCGGTCCCGTGGTTTTTTACTCCGGTTTGGAGTTTTCCACGCAAAAATCTTGCGTGTTCATTTATATTTCCGCATTGGGTTTTTATTGCGCAATGATTTTTTGAGTGTTTATTGTTTACACCTATTCACCCCCCTCTAGGTGTTTTTTCCCCTATTTAGATCCATTATTACATATAACCCAACACATCCGACTCGTTGTCCAACTCCACTGTTGAAAAGAATGCAACAGACAATGAATCGGATGATTCGGAAGGTGAAGATTTTGCTCTAGCCTACCATAGACTTTTGAGGGATTCAAAGAAACTGGCTAAGCAAAACAAGGGGTTGAGAGGGAGATTGCAGGATCTCGAAGAAGAACTAAAAAGGGTAACTTCTCTCTCGACCGATCTTGAAGTGGAAAGGGATAATCTGATAAAAGCAAATGTTTCCCTTCAAGAGTCCAATGAGCAATTCGAGAAGAATTATATAGATATGGTTAACAAAGCGAATTACTTCTTGAAGCTCAACGGCGAGGCTCGACAGGAAAAATTGGAAATGACAGAGACCATTATCCAACTCAAGGATGACTTACAGTGATTTTCATCAGGAAGGAGTAAGTTGGATAAGCTTCTTGGTCTTGGTCAATCAAACAAGTTCGGCCTCGGATACAATCGAACTAAAGACGATTTTAGTTCGGTTGGGACAGTTTTCATGCCTCAGTCGGTATCTCTTCCTCCGACACCGGAATTCACGACAAGCAACGACAACAAGCCTACTTCACCCTCCTCGGGATCGTCAAGCACTAAGGTATGTTTTCGTTGTAATTTTGCAGGGCACATAAGGAGAAATTGCAAGATGGGAGCCAAACGCTCAACTCAAGCACTTCTTGCAACGACTACCAAAAGGGTGATTCCTCGGAAATCGAATGCAAATTCTTTGAAGGAAAAGAGCCTCGGTAGTTCATCAAACAAGACGACGACGTCAAGGAAAAGCGATGGATCAAACAAGACGCTTTCACCGAAGGTATCAACCTCACAATCACTTCCGACGTACACCAAAACTCGAAAGGTTTGGGTACGCAAAGGTGAAGTTTTCCCTTGTCTTGTTACAAATATTTCCTTGCATGCATATGATAATTCGTCTTGGTATCTGGATAGCGGCTGCTCTCATCACATGATCGGTGACAAAAACTGCTTTCAAAATTTTGAGAAAATCTCCGGAGGACTTGTGGTTTTCGGAGACGGCCAGTCTTCCAAAATTGTTGGAAAAGGAACAGTAGCTATTCTAGATGGCCCGATTCTGAATAATGTATTATTTGTTGATAGGCTTAAGACTAACCTCATTACTATCAGTCAACTTTGCGACAATGGTTTTTCTGTTAATTTTTCATCTGTTGAATGCACTGTAACTGATAAGGATCATGTTTTCTTTTTAAAAGGGGTTAGATCTGAAAACAATTGTTATGTTGTTCCCAATAAAATTTCTGGAAATTGTAACTTAGCCTCTTTGAATAATGAAACACTTTGGCATCAAAGGCTAGGACACATAAATTTTAAGGAACTTGCTAGAATTTCGAACAAAGACGTGGTCAAGGGGGTTCCTAACTTTCACTTGAACAAAATATAGTGTGTGGTGGTTGTCTTAAGGGAAAACAATCAAGGGCTGCACACAAAAACCTGAACCACGTCGGTACCAAACGGCCCTTGGAATTATTGCATATGGATCTTATGGGGCCAACACGTCAACCATCCTTGGGAGGTAAATGGTATATTTTCTTATTGGTTGATGATTTCTCTCGGTATTCATGGGTAGCATCTTTAAAAGAGAAAGCTGATACTTTTGATTCTTTTCACGAGATTTGCCTTCGTATTATGATTGAAAAGAATGAAAAGATCATTCGTGTTAGAAGTGATAGAGGTGGAGAATTCATAAATTCTAAATTCATTGATTTTTGCACTTCCAACGGCATTAAGCATGAATTCTCAGCACCCTATACACCTCAACAGAATGGTATTGTCGAGCGCAAAAACAGGGTTGTTCAAGAGATGGCACGTGTTATGCTTCATAGCCGGAATTTACCGCTACATTTTTGGGCTGAAGCTGTGAACACTGCAATCTATGTTATTAATCGAGTTTATTTGCGCCCGGGAACGTTAAATACACCATATGAACTATGGTGTTGTAGAAAACCCAACATCAAATATTTTCGTATCTTCGGGAGTCGATGTTACATTTTACGTGACCGCGAAAATCTTGGAAAGTTTGACTCTCGAAGTGACGAAGGGATTTTCTTGGGGTATTCTATGAATAGTAGAGCATATCGGGTATTTAACTTGGAATCTAAGACGATCGTAGAATCTATAAATGTTAAAGTAGATGAAGCTTTCCACTTTGCATCTGATAAATCTACCCCTGATATCTCTATTGATGATGATACTCCTGTAAGTGCATCTTCTCATGATAATACTTCCAATATGAATGATGCATCTAATGGTTCTTCAAGCTTATCTGATGTGCAGGAATCATCTCATGTACCTCCGAGTACTCCATTACAACAAACGTTACGCATCTCCAAGGATCATCCTGAATCAAACATCATTGGAGACCCACAAGAAGGAGTCAAAACTCGGAGACAGTTGGTTTGTGGATTCGCCTGTTACGTTTCCATGATCGAACCAAAGAACATCGATGAAGCTCTTCATGATGACTACTGGATTGAAGCAATGCAGGAAGAGCTCCATCAGTTTGAACGCAACAAAGTCTGGGAATTAACGACGCCTCCGAAGCAACACAATGTGATTGGTACTAAATGGATTTTCAAGAACAAGAAAAATGAGGATGGTACCATCATCAGGAACAAAGCACGTTTAGTTGCTCAAGGCTACTCTCAAATGGAAGGTATAGACTTTGATGAAACGTTCGCCCCTGTAGCTAGACTCGAGTCCATTTGTATCTTATTCGCTATTGCTTGTCACTTTAAAATAAAACTCTTTCAAATGGACGTTAAGAGCGCGTTTTTAAATGGGTTTTTAAATGAGGAAGTTTATGTGGCTCAACCGAAAGGTTTTGTAGACTGTAAACTACCTAACCATGTTTTTCATTTGAAAAAGGCTCTTTACGGTTTAAAACAAGCACCGCGAGCTTGGTACGAAAGGTTGACAAAGCACCTTTTGGAGAAGGGCTATACTCGAGGGGGAGCAGATCGGACTCTCTTTGTGAAGCATTATCAAAATAACTTCATTGTTGCACAAATCTATGTCGATGACATTGTGTTTGGAGCAACAAAGGATAATGATGCTTCTAAATTCGCAGAAACCATGGAAAGCGAATTTGAGATGTCTATGATGGGCGAACTGACATACTTTCTTGGATTGCAAGTGAAACAAAATGGTGAAGGCATCCATCTGTGTCAATCCAAGTACGCAAAGGAGTTGGTAAAGAAATTCGGATTAGAAGATTCTAAAGATTTTCCTACTCCTATGGGAACTAGCAATAAGGGATTAGGAAGTGAATCTCTTAGTGATAATGTAGACGAGAAACTCTATCGCAGCATAATTGGAAGTCTACTTTACCTCACAGCTAGTCGCCCGGATATATCCTTTAGTGTTGGGATTTGCGCGAGATATCAATCAGCACCAAAAGAGGTTCACCTGAAAGCGGTGAAACGGATCATCCGGTACGTCAAAGGAACTGTAAACTTCAGAATTTGGTATCCTATGGGAACAAGTTTAGATATTATTGGATACTCAGATGCCGATTGGGCAGGATCTGTGGATGATCGGAAAAGTACGAGTGGTGCATGTTTTTATCTTGGCCACTGTCTTGTTGCATGGCATAGTAAAAAGCAAAACTGCATTGCACTCTCGACTGCCGAAGCGGAATACATCTCAGCGGGTAGTTGTTCAACTCAACTTATTTGGATGAAAACCGTGTTGAGCGACTTCCGGATTTCAGCAACTTCGGTAACTGTTTTATGTGACAACACAAGTGCTATAAACATTTCAAAAAACCCTGTGTTGCACTCTAGAACAAAACACATTGAACTTAGATATCATTTTCTTAGAGAGCTAGTTGAATCAAATATTCTTCAAATTTCCTACATTTCAACTGAAGATCAATTAGCTGACATTTTAACAAAACCTTTGGATCAAAAACGTTTTATTCATTTGCGTAAAGCAATTGGAATGCTTTCCTTGAAATAAACCCTTTTTGAAACTCTTGTTTAGGTTAGGTTTTGTTTTTGTGTTTTTGTTCATTATCTATGCTTAGACATAGAATATTAATTGAGCATTAGTTTTATTGACTTTAACTGCATCCTTTTATATATTTAGAAATCTATTATGCTTTAGATATCATAATATTTCATTTGATGCAATGATCATTTATGTCAATTAACTCATCTTTGTTTTGATCAAAGTCAATTTCTCTCTCGATGATCTCTTGGTATAGTTTTTATCTTATTTGACTGTTTAGTCGAGTATGAAATCGAGATCAATGTTTGGCTGAATACTTTATATCTTAAATAATTGATAGCCAATTGAGGGGGAGTCAAAGAAAAAGTATTATGCTCAAAAGATGTGGAAAGAGTTACATCCCAATGAGGAGTGTGAAAACTACCACCACATGGAGGAAAGAGCTACCACCTCGGTCGTCCGAGTACTGTGTGCAGCTACCACATGTATACCAAGCAAGGTTTTTCAAGTTTGATTAATTAAAATTCATGTTGAAATACTTGACTCTGTCAAAATTTCAAGGTTGGTATAAGGTGGGATTTTTAATGAAAGATGCTCAAAGAGCCACTCTCTTCAATAAATTGACTAGATATATTATCTAATTTATCGGGGATGTTAGACATCTATTGATCTTTGTATTTCATTTTCTTTACCGAATTGATGATTTGATAAAGGCATTACTCATAAGATCAAGTTAGATGTAATTGAAGTTGTTCAACTTTAAGGGATTTAATTTTTATAAATTTTCGTTTCATTTGTTGGATGTTATTGATAGATTTGGTATAATCTATTTCTTGTTGTATGAAACGATGATTTTCGTTTAAAGTTGATACACAAAAGTGCTTACAATATTTTTCTGGCTTTTCTAGAATTTCTCTGAAATTTTCTAAAGAAAAAGTTGGAGCCGATCCGGATTGGACCTGTCGATCCGGATCCCGAACGCAGATATTCTTTTGCGGGCAGACGATCCGGATTGGATCTGCCGATCCGGATCCCGAACGCAGTTTTTCACTGCGGGTAGCCGATCCGGATCGTAATCACGAACTGATCCGGATCGCGGCTAGGGTTTTATATAGAACAAAAGGGTTTTGATTTCTTTTACTCCAATCTTTTGTTCCAAAGTTTCCAGAGCTTCTCTCTCTAGATTTCATCCATCGTGGAAGCTTTCAAACTCAAGTTCTTCAATTCCAAGTAAGTTTTATTGATCAAAATCTCGATTTTTCACAGTTTTTCTTATTCCTCCTCAAAACGTGATGAATTTCTTGTATCAATTTCTTTTGTGGATGGTTTTTGATCAAATTTCTTTTGAAATAAGAACTCTGGGTAGATTAGTTTTGATTATGTGCTAGGTATTCTCAAGATAAACGGATTTTTGGTCTTCGATTTCAAAAATTTCGGTTTTAGGGCATATAATGGGAATTTTCCAAAATCATGCAATTGATCTATTTTTAAAATTCTTTTTGCGAAACTAATTTAATTCCTAGCCTCTCTACACGATAATGATTGTTTGGGTACAATTTTTCTAATTTTTGAAAATTAACAATTTTTCCGTGTTCTTGAGGTGTTGCTCACAGGATTTCTTTTCACAAGAAACCAATAGCAATGGTGATCACCTGGATCATTCTCCTTCTGGCTGCTATGGTACATACGAGAGACACTGTCAAGCCCAAGAGGGCTAAGAAAGCGAAGAAAGCTAAAGATGGTTCCGATACAGAATCTGAAACGGAATCGATCGATTGGGATGAGCTTCAAGTTGAAGCAACAACTGTTCCCACTGCTTCAAAGGGAAAAGCGCCTGCGGAGACATCGAAGGCTCCGCCTACTGCTGCTGAAAAGGGCAAAGCTCCAATGGAAGAAACTTCTGGGAAAACAAGAAGAAAAAGCATTGCTCGCAAAAGAGGGAGTGCTCGAGGAATCTCCATTGAGCAACCAGTTGATAGCTAAGCACCTCCACAAGACTTTATCAGCTCTGCTAGGATAAAGGACTTTGAAACCAGGGAATGCATTGGAGAAAGGCATGTTAATGTCAAAGCCTTGAAGGAAAGATCTCCGGCATTTGGGAAACTGTATGACCAGACAGGTCTTGCTCCCATTTGCGATTTCCCCGAGACCACTGGGTATTGTCTTCACTCAGTGAGGATGTTCTATCAAAATGCTTGCTATCTCGTTGATCAGGAGAGCGGTCGTCGAGACTTTCAAACATTGGTCAAAAATGTTAAGATTAAAGTAACCCCTCAACTGATTGGAGAGGTATTAGGGATAACGTGTAGAGTACCGGAGCTTCGGGCAGTGTGCCGACTCCACGTGGCAGCCTGGTATTGTGGAAATACCTTTAGCAGTTTCTGTTTGTATTTACAGAGAGGTTCGGGTGGTCCCGGAGCTACGCGGAAGCTTTTTTGTAGAAAAGTGAGTTGGCGTCGGATTGAGAGCTTGCGGGTCGAGCATTGGTTTCATGGATGGGTTTGATGTGAGTTGATCCCTTGGGACATGTGTATTATGATTTTACAGAGGTGTTCGGTTGGTTTCGGGGTGATGCGGAGGTCCCGGGGCGAGGAAGTGAGTTATCGGCGCGATTCGGGAAGGTTCTGGCAGGATTCTAGAGGTTCTGGGTGGCTGGGTTCCGGAACCAAGCAGTTGGTTCCGGAACTGGCCCCTTGGTTCCGGAACCAGCTGCCTGGTATCGGAACCAGAGGTGGTGTTCCGGTACCCAAATGCTGGTACCCGAACACAGACTCTGGAATGCCCGAAAAGAGCTCGGATTGGTGCACAGTACTTGGAGGTATGGGCTTCTTCTGTTCCAACCACTCCCGTCATGTTTTATTCCCAGACTCTTGCTCCCTCTCCACCCTTCATTCCTTATCATCTCCTCCTCCCTTTCTTGCTGCAAGAGAAGAAGAAGAAGAGGAAGTAGTAGAAGGAGAAGCAGGCTCGTGCATTGTGGGAGTTGACCGAGTCAACGTGCGCTCGCGAGGAGCAATTGAGGTAAATTAATTGTTGGAGATTGTGGATTTGGATTCGATAGTTCTCCTCTTGGGTTTTATTGATGGAATTGATTGAGAATTGAGCTTAATTTCCATCCTTTCTCTCCCTCTCTCCCTGTGCTCTCGGGTGTAAGCAGGGAGGTTACTGCGCAAATCCGAGGATTTGCCTGCTTCTTGCGCACGTGTGGAGGGCCCTCTTGAGCTGAGCTGAGGCATGCAGAGACCTTGGGGAGTGTGATAGAGGATTGTTTGGAGCTCCGTGGATTTTTCCGAGACGCGCGACGGCGCGCGCGCGCGCGTGAGAGGCATAGTGCAGTTTTTCTTCAGTTTTGCGCCCGTTTCTTCACCAACTTCGGCGCGGCCTTCGGAAAGCATTTGAGGTGGGTTGGAATTTCTTCAAGATGTATGGAATGCCCTTTAAAGCTATTGAATGCATGTTGATCATGTTTAACTTGATTATTTGCATAGCTGGTAAATCTGATAGTTGCCTAGAAAATTGTAGGAATGCAATTGCGAGCCCCAGATATTTTTAGCATGATCTAGAAGTGATTTGACACTAGACTGCATGGTTAGTTGGCATCATATTGGCATCTGAACCGTTTTAAAAATCGTCGGACCTGTTTTAATGAAAACTGGGTTTTGAAAAGAGTTTTAAAATATTGAGTTCTTCCTGAGGGGATTGAGTAGGTTCAGGATGCATGTGTTCTCGTGCCAGAGGGCCGAGTGGATTATTAGAGCCTTATGAGATGACTTTCTAGTGTCATGAGAGAGTTTTAGCATTTTTCCAGTTCGGGGGCGGAAGCTATGGGCGGCTATGCTTGCAGCCTGTTCTTGTTTGACAGGGTTGTAGGTGGCAGTCGTCCAGAATTTCCAGGCCTCCCGTGTGAGAGATTGAGGATGTATTCCCTGATTGGGTTACTCTAGATCATGGGTTGTGTTCTGATTTAGTGGTGGAGATGGTTCTCCCACTTAGCCTTGAGAGTTTTGGGGGCTCTGGCAGATCGAGTCGTGGAGGTTTCCCGACTCAGCCACGGGTCGTGCATAGATTGAGTCGTTGAGGGTTCTCCGACATAGCTGGGAGAGTGTTGGGCATTTCCTGTTCGAGTTGTGGAGTCTTTCTCCGACTGAGTATGCTTGTTGAGCATTGAGTTCCGATCTGTTTGATTGTGTATTTTAGCCTTGAGTCGTTGAGGGTTCTCCGACATAGCTGTGCGAGTGTTTGGGCTTTTTCTGTTCGAGTCGTGGAGTCTTTCTCCGACTGTGTTATGCTAGTTGAGCATTGAGATCCGATCTGTTTGATCGTGGATTATAGCCTGCTGAGCCTGGCTTTTTATGCCAGTTATGAGATACTTGAGATACTTGAGATACTTGAGTTCGGTGGGGTCGCTCCCCTCGAGCTACGCCCCGGGTGCGATGATGATACCGAGCCTGACGAGGCTGCGATGTGATTACTGAGATGGTCCTAGAGGGACACCGTACGTAAGTCCGTTCCTCCGGGATGTGCGGCAGTGGATGCCTACGTAAGTCCGTTCCTACGGGATGTGCGGCAGTAGATGAGCGCAGGCTTGATTGACTGGTCCAAAGAGGGACAGTCATTGGGATTGGGTGATATGTGTGAGTGAGTTTCATAGCGTGTTCATAGATGAGTTTTCCTTTGAGCATGATACTTGAGGCATGTTAGCAGTAGCGAGTGTATGCACATCTTCATCATTGTAGAGTTTCTTGAGCATGATGATTGAGACATGATAGCTATAGTTTCTTTCAGCTTTTATCTATCTATCTATCTGCATACCTATCTGTTGTGCCTCCAGTAGACTTAGTGGGCATACCGTGGATATTGAGACGGTACCCACTGGGAACTACCTTTGCAGTAGTTCTCACACCCGCTGCGGTGACAGGTTTCCTGAAGCTGCTGTTCCGGCTTAGCTCGCGCGGAGACAGCTGATCGAGGTGAGGACGTGGCCGTTTAGTTCCTTACCAGCACTGAGAGTCAGAGGTAGATGTACCTTGTGTATTTTATGACTCCACTTTTGTACTGGACATTCTGAGAGATCAGTGAGGATTTCTTGTACTTTTGTAGCTGAGAGACATTGTATTGAGATTTATTTATTTATATCAGATGTTCAGGGGATTTCTGTAGCTATTTAGTTCTTTTCAGCTCTGATGCATGTTTAGCTATAGATCTTTTGCAGGGTAGACGCTTCGTCTGTGCGGCGGTTTCCGTACAGATGGCGGATCTGTTGGCGAGCCCGGGTCGCAGTTTCGACCCCGGGGCGTGACAGATTAGGGTGGTATCAGAGCCTAGGAATATAGGTCGTTGAGGACTTAGTGACCCTAGGCTATTGGTTGGACAGTAGGATGACTGTCGTGAGAGACGTGATTTTAGCGAGAGTCCTGATTGAGTTTGTACCTCCCCCGAGGGATTGGGGCGAGTGATTTTACATGTTTATTCTCTAAAGTGATTATGTTGGCTGCAGACAACATAATACTTTAGAATGGTTAACATGTTATAGACTTTCGCTTGATTGGGTCGAGAGTGTTTGAGGTTTGGTTGGTTGTGACTGTTCTCCTTGTTGGCCCTGTGATGCCGTGCAGCGGTGAGAGCATGTTTGACCTTGGATAAGGAGCCCGAACAGCGGGGGACTGAATGGACAGAGCAGAGCAAGGTCTGCGAGTTACGGGCCCAGGTAGATCAGTTGTTTAGGCGACGCGGCGCCAGGAAGAGAACACGGAGCGCGTGATGCGCATGTTGAGCAGAGAGTATCGTTTGAGGTATCGCCAGTAGTACCTCCAGCCGCGACATCGTCGACTTCGGCCCCGTTTGCACTGTGAGTTGTGCAGAAGCAGCGAGAGATTGCTGATTGATAGTTGTGCATCCGCCAGTTCCATCCCCTACAGATTTCAGGGCAGAGTTGGAGCCTCGAGAGGCCGAGAACTGGATTGCCGCTTTGGAAAGTGTTTGAGGACTTGTTATCCAGGACAAGCATCGGGTGCACTTGGTTATGCACTTTGGATAAGGACGCCGAGAGTTGGTGGCGTCGAGTTGTCCTATTGAACCACCGGGAGAGCAGTCGAAGACTTGGAGCGAGTTTCTTCGACGGTTGAGCAGTGTGCCCCATGTTGCCAGGATGAGGCCCAGATAGTTGATTATGTTTGAGAGGGGACTGCTTTGAGATGTTGTCATTTTGGGTATTCTCGGCGAGCGATTTTAGATGCACCGATTGTGCATGCCCGATGGATTGACTGAGGTCTGTGATCATGTCCGAGAGGGACGGAGAGCGAGGGACTAGCTCCAGAGGGAGATGTCCAGTATCGCCTGATGTTGGGATAGTCGAGTGGATCGAGGTTGCCATGATTCCAGTCACAGGATTATGAGTCTCAGATAAGACAGAGACTAGGAGGTTCTCGTTAGTCGAGGCACCAGCAGCAGTGCTAGGATGAGTATGTCTTGCGGGGAGCCGCATTCTTCGCCATAGAGTGACTTTAGGATGAGGGCGATGTTTTTCATGTGTTTAGTCAGGACATCTTCAGGCAGAGGGTCCCAGAGTGGTGTTCTTGGATTGGCCGCCTGCGACGGCACCCCACTACCCCTTCAGGATGCAGCGGTTCATCCGACTTACCGGTAGGCTGATTGAGCCGAGATGCCGAGGCAGATTGAGCGATGGCCACCATCATCTTGTGGATGAATTGTGCAGCCGATTAGAGGACGCCAGGATAATGGATCGCGTCTTATCAGGTGTGGTTGCTTATGGTCATTAGAGTTGGAGCATGTTGATGCCGACACCGCTGATGTGTGCTTTACTAGAGCAGGGGTAGCTTCGCGTGGGCCAGAGATGGGACTGTTGGCTTGTGCATGTGAGGATCAGGTTTCAGATCACGTATAGCACAGGTATGAGTGTTGCCAGTTCCGCCCAGTTTTGTAGGACCTTGGATTTGATCCTAGAGTTGTTAGTCCTACATCAGCTCCGAGATGTTGATATAAGGTTGGATAGGGATTGGTTATCCCAATGTTGTGCTATCTTGGATTGTCGAGAGTGGACAATGACCCTCCGTGGACCTGGCCAGGAGGAGTGTGGTTATAGAGGATGCTAGAGCACGGCAGAGGTTGAGTCGTGGTCATGTCGCTTTGCTAGCAACGGTAGAAGAGGTGCCTACTGCAGCACCGGGACTAAAGGAATATCTTTATCGCCCGTGTGATCCCGGACAGGAGTTTACCTGGTCTGATGTTGATGCCGCCGTTTAGTGAGACTGAGATCGAGATAGTGATCGACGTGGTTTGGAAACCGCGCCGACTTCGGCAGCATCTCTTGGAGTATCACTCGTGAGCCAGTGAGAGAGCTGTTAGCGCAGCTGCGGATCCGAGGGATCGAGAGGTCTGGGTGACCCCATGCCACGTCGTGAGGATACGATAGTGAGGATCCGAGAGATTGGTATTTTGGATGTGATGCCACGCCGTTGATACACGGTGGTGATGCCACGCCGTTAATACACGGTGGTGATGCCATGCCGTTGGTATACGGCAGTGATGCCACGTTGTGAGTGCACAACGGTGAGAGTGCTGTGACGATTCGAGCACAGTTAGATTTGGATCGTGTTGGGTCGATGCCTTGCGGGACATTGAAGGCTTTGTGGAACCCTACAGCTGAGGGCTGTGCCAGATAGAGTCTGAACCCGATAGAGACATTTTGAGCTTACAGTGAGGTCAAGCGGATTGACTAAGGCCCTGCGGCCTTTTGGATTTGAGGACTTGTGTGTTCCGGCGGTACTTGGACCGGGCAGTAGAACCAGTGTGAGTTTGAGCTCTACAGTGAGTTGCCATGCTAGTAGTTGAGTTAAATTTATACAAGGCCAGTTGATTTGATTATATCGGATTTGGTTTCCGAGATGAGTTTAAGCATGAGGAGCACTTAAGGATAGTGCTGCAACTTCTATGAGAAGAAGTTGATGCCGAGTTGTAAGAGAATTTGCTCTTAGACTTCGGAAGATTTTGTGGTTAGGCCATGTTATTACAGCCGCAGGAGTGACAGTGGACCCGGCGAAGAGTGTTGCCGTTTAGGTTCGGCTTGGACCCATGATAGTGACAGAGGTCCAGAGTTGTGGATTAAGCAGTGCCAGCATAACCTTGAGGAGTTCAAGCTGTGGATGGTATTAACATCATTGTGAATAGTTGCTTGAGATAGAGAGAGATTTGAGATATCTATCGATCCTAGAACCTGAGGTACTGGGTTACTCAGAAGGAATTTGATTTGGGGCAATGCCGGTGGATAAAGTTATTAAGGATGTATGATTGAGCTTACAGTAACGTCCCGACAAAGCCAATGTGGTCGCAGCTGCCTTGAATAGGCGAGCGGTGCAGTTTTGGAGTATGATGGTTACTCAGCAAATGCCGCTGAAAGAGTAATTGAGGCGAATTGAGATTAAGGTGGTGTTCCCCGGGAATGTGGCAAAACTTGTGTTTTGGACTCGTAACCCACTCCGTTGGACAGGATTAGAGAGGGAACTTCTCAGTGAATGCAGCGGGAGTACTGAAGTACAAGGACCGCATCTGTGTGCCCGTGGATTCCGAGATCCGAGAGCTGATTTTGAGAGTTAGGGGTTGGGTGTTGTTCCCGATGTTGGACTTCTTACCCTGTGGATGGGTGTAAGAATGCATCGTGAAGCTCTCAGCATTGTGGTTGCTAAGGAGCAACGGAAAAGTTATGCCAATTGGAGGCAGGGAGTTTTGGTGACTTCTGGAAATCACTATCCGCAGAAATGTGTAGATTTGAGTTTTCGCGGGAAGTTGAGTCCGCGAATTTTTGGCAGATTCGAGGAGTTAGAGCGCATTGGATCAGTTGTTCGCCGAGTTGCGCTACCGCCATGATTTGGCAAGTATGGATTGGATCCCTTGCATGATTTGGACTTCGTTTCTTTGGAGTCAGACGAGGACTTGGGCTATCAGGAGCGACCGGTGCGAATTCTTGCTCGAGAGACGAGAGAATTGCGCAACCGGATCATACCTTTTGTAAAGGTCCTATGGAGTCATCATGAGGAGCGAGAGGCCACATGGGAGCCTGAGTTTGAGCTGGGAGTTTCATATCCCCACTTATTTGAGTCACCCTCCTGAGTTTTGGAGTTTTGGGGTTTCGAGGACGAAACCGTTAAAAGGAGGGGAGAGTGTAGAGTACCGGACCTTCGGGCAGTGTGCCGACTCCACGTGGCAGCCTGGTATTGTGGAAATACCTTTAGCAGTTTCTGTTTGTATTTACAGAGAGGTTCGGGTGGTCCCGGAGCTACGCGGAAGCTTTTTTGTAGAAAAGTGAGTTGGCGTCGGATTGAGAGCTTGCGGGTCGAGCATTGGTTTCATGGATGGGTTTGATGTGAGTTGATCCCTTGGGACATGTGTATTATGATTTTACAGAGGTGTTCGGTTGGTTTCGGGGTGATGCGGAGGTCCCGGGGCGAGGAAGTGAGTTATCGGCGCGATTCGGGAAGGTTCTGGCAGGATTCTGGAGGTTCTGGGTGGCTGGGTTCCGGAACCAAGCAGTTGGTTCCGGAACTGGCCCCTTGGTTCCGGAACCAGCTGCCTGGTACCGGAACCAGAGGTGGTGTTCCGGTACCCAAATGCTGGTACCCGAACACAGACTCTGGAATGCCCGAAAAGAGCTCGGATTGGTGCACAGTACTTGGAGGTATGGGCTTCTTCTGTTCCAACCACTCCCATCATGTTTTATACCCAGACTCTTGCTCCCTCTCCACCCTTCATTCCTTATCATCTCCTCCTCCCTTTCTTGCTGCCAGAGAAGAAGAAGAAGAGGAAGTAGTAGAAGGAGAAGCAGGCTCGTGCATTGTGGGAGTTGACCGAGTCAACGTGCGCTCGCGAGGAGCAATTGAGGTAAATTAATTGTTGGAGATTGTGGATTTGGATTCGATAGTTCTCCTCTTGGGTTTTATTGATGGAATTGATTGAGAATTGAGCTTAATTTCCATCCTTTCTCTCCCTCTCTCCCTGTGCTCTCGGGTGTAAGCAGGGAGGTTACTGCGCAAATCCGAGGATTTGCCTGCTTCTTGCGCACGTGTGGAGGGCCCTCTTGAGCTGAGCTGAGGCATGCAGAGACCTTGGGGAGTGTGATAGAGGATTGTTTGGAGCTCCGTGGATTTTTCCGAGACGCGCGACGGCGCGCGCGCGCGTGAGAGGCATAGTGCAGTTTTTCTTCAGTTTTGCGCCCGTTTCTTCACCAACTTCGGCGCGGCCTTCGGAAAGCATTTGAGGTGGGTTGGAATTTCTTCAAGATGTATGGAATGCCCTTTAAAGCTATTGAATGCATGTTGATCATGTTTAACTTGATTATTTGCATAGCTGGTAAATCTGATAGTTGCCTAGAAAATTGTAGGAATGCAATTGCGAGCCCCAGATATTTTTAGCATGATCTAGAAGTGATTTGACACTAGACTGCATGGTTAGTTGGCATCATATTGGCATCTGAACCGTTTTAAAAATCGTCGGACCTGTTTTAATGAAAACTGGGTTTTGAAAAGAGTTTTAAAATATTGAGTTCTTCCCGAGGGGATTGAGTAGGTTCAGGATGCATGTGTTCTCGTGCCAGAGGGCCGAGTGGATTATTAGAGCCTTATGAGATGACTTTCTAGTGTCATGAGAGAGTTTTAGCATTTTTCCAGTTCGGGGGCGGAAGCTATGGGCGGCTATGCTTGCAGCCTGTTCTTGTTTGACAGGGTTGTAGGTGGCAGTCGTCCAGAATTTCCAGGCCTCCCGTGTGAGAGATTGAGGATGTATTCCCTGATTGGGTTACTCTAGATCATGGGTTGTGTTCTGATTTAGTGGTGGAGATGGTTCTCCCACTTAGCCTTGAGAGTTTTGGGGGCTCTGGCAGATCGAGTCGTGGAGGTTTCCCGACTCAGCCACGGGTCGTGCATTATCAGATTGAGTCGTTGAGGGTTCTCCGACATAGCTGGGAGAGTGTTGGGCATTTCCTGTTCGAGTTGTGGAGTCTTTCTCCGACTGAGTATGCTTGTTGAGCATTGAGTTCCGATCTGTTTGATCGTGTATTTTAGCCTTGAGTCGTTGAGGGTTCTCCGACATAGCTGTGCGAGTGTTTGGGCTTTTTCTGTTCGAGTCGTGGAGTCTTTCTCCGACTGTGTTATGCTAGTTGAGCATTGAGATCCGATCTGTTTGATCGTGGATTATAGCCTGCTGAGCCTGGCTTTTTATGCCAGTTATGAGATACTTGAGATACTTGAGATACTTGAGTTCGGTGGGGTCGCTCCCCTCGAGCTACGCCCCGGGTGCGATGATGATACCGAGCCTGACGAGGCTGCGATGTGATTACTGAGATGGTCCTAGAGGGACACCGTACGTAAGTCCGTTCCTCCGGGATGTGCGGCAGTGGATGCCTACGTAAGTCCGTTCCTACGGGATGTGCGGCAGTAGATGAGCGCAGGCTTGATTGACTGGTCCAAAGAGGGACAGTCATTGGGATTGGGTGATATGTGTGAGTGAGTTTCATAGCGTGTTCATAGATGAGTTTTCCTTTGAGCATGATACTTGAGGCATGTTAGCAGTAGCGAGTGTATGCACATCTTCATCATTGTAGAGTTTCTTGAGCATGATGATTGAGACATGATAGCTATAGTTTCTTTCAGCTTTTATCTATCTATCTATCTGCATACCTATCTGTTGTGCCTCCAGTAGACTTAGTGGGCATACCGTGGATATTGAGACGGTACCCACTGGGAACTACCTTTGCAGTAGTTCTCACACCCGCTGCGGTGACAGGTTTCCTGAAGCTGCTGTTCCGGCTTAGCTCGCGCGGAGACAGCTGATCGAGGTGAGGACGTGGCCGTTTAGTTCCTTACCAGCACTGAGAGTCAGAGGTAGATGTACCTTGTGTATTTTATGACTCCACTTTTGTTCTGGACATTCTGAGAGATCAGTGAGGATTTCTTGTACTTTTGTAGCTGAGAGACATTGTATTGAGATTTATTTATTTATATCAGATGTTCAGGGGATTTCTGTAGCTATTTAGTTCTTTTCAGCTCTGATGCATGTTTAGCTATAGATCTTTTGCAGGGTAGACGCTTCGTCTGTGCGGCGGTTTCCGTACAGATGGCGGATCTGTTGGCGAGCCCGGGTCGCAGTTTCGACCCCGGGGCGTGACATGACGTCCCGAGCCGATGGCGCTCATTATCTGAAGAATCAAATTTTCAACACCAACTCCTGGAGAGTGGTAGTTGATGGCATTTGTTTGCCCGATACTCCGTCAGCAGGAAACTCAGTCTTTTCAAAAGAGCTACGACCTGAGTATCGCTACTTAAACTTCATTGTCTGCTATAACGTCCTTCCAAATATGAACACGAAGGTTCTTCGGTGGGATAGGATGTTATTCCTTTATCTTCTTGGAAACCCCACAGCAGCAATGGGAGCAAACTTAAACATTCCTTACATCATCTGGGCGAGGATGGCTCGCTATGTGGAACATGCTCACCCTTCAGAGAGACTACCTTATCCAATGATCATCATGCGCATTCTTCGAAAATTTAAAGCTGACACAAATGCGAGTTCCTACATGCACAGTTTAGAAACAACAATTGTAAAGTCTCTCTCGACAAAGCAAGATGAGCCCATATTACCTCCTCACCGACAACGAGCACAACAACAACAAGCAACAACCTCTGCACCGGCAGCAACCCCTCCAGTCCAACCAGCACCGACAGCACAACAAGCACCTCCATCGACTTCTGATGATGATGCATCAGTTACCTCAATTTATAAAGAACAGCAAAGGCTCTCCAACGAGCAAGAACGTATATCAAATGAACTCATTGAGGTAAAGGAAGAAATAAAGAAGGTAAATAAGAATCAGTCATCAATGAACAAGCGATTAAAGAAAATCTTTCAAATTCTCGGCTGCATCAGTTCAGATGAGTCTGAATAATCCGTATCCTTCTAATTTCTGTTTCTTATGCATTATTTTTTTTTAACTTTTTTGTGCAGGTCTTTAATTTTTAGTTTTAAGTTTTAGTTCTCAAACTTTTGGTACTTGAACTGTTAACTATTCTCTCCATTTTGGTAATTTTTTGGCTAACTTTTGTGACAAAAAGGGGGAGAGAGAAGTATAAACAATGATACTATGATAAAATGGTTGTGAGAAACTTGAAACTATAGAGGTAAGTATAACCTCAACTTGACCTCAACTTGCAAGGTAAGTAGAACTTCAACTTTCGGTTTTCATTTGTGGTTGAGTGCATGCCTCGACTAACTATTCGACTAACTATTTGGGCATGTAATATAACTAACAAGTTGATGTTCACTAACATGACATTTGGATGTTGATTGCATAGAAGATATGTTGGTGTTTCAACTATGATCAGTTTACATATCTGAATGTATAAATGTCATGGTAAGTATAAATGAGTATAAACTTCATCTCTGTATGTGGTTTTTGAATGATATAAAATTCTTGAGGTATCTAACGATTTCTTTTGTCAAGAATGATTTCTTTTGCAGAGAGTACAGATGTCTAAGTCTAGAGTCTGTTTTAGGAGTTTAACTCATGTATTTTATTTTGGATCTCCATTGTAAATTTTTGTTGTATGGTGATAGCAACAAAAATATCTTTTTGAATTTTCTTGAGTGGATCTATGTTTTGTCACGAAACCGCCAAAGGGGGAGATTGTTACGGAATTTGAGTTGGCGTATTTCGTGAATTCGGTTAAGTCTTGAATATTGAAGGTAAAGGAAGTTGGATCATATAACTCAATCTCAAGAAAGAAGAATTCAAAAGGATCACGTATGTTTAACTTAATATCTTTGGTGATCCGAATACTTCTTATAGCGTAGAAACACTTGGATGGTTTTGTTATTGCATAAATATCAAAAACTGGACATGGGACATGTTCAGGATCCGGATCAGACTGTTCGATCCGGATCCCGAAGGTGGTTCGTTCATACACCAGTTCAATCTGGATCGTAGCTTCCCTTGATCCGGATCCCGAACACTGAGTTTACCATTTTATTTGAACGATCCGGATCAGGCTTCGCAATCCGGATCCCGAACGTTGATGTTTGGTGAACTGTATGAACGATCCGGATCAAGCACTTCGATCCGGATCCCGAACCTTCGTTTTTCTGGAAACTGTTTTTCTCGCTACTGCAATCCGGATCGCCGATCTCCGATCCGGATCGTCGTCATGTAAAAACTCCAGAAAAGGTTAGTTTTTGATCCTTATCTTCTTCCAAGGGTTTCTAACCTATAAATAGACCCTATGATTCTCTTTCTAGGGTGAGTCCAAAAAAGAGGCCGTCAATCCAAATAGCCATCATTATAAAATATAATCTTATATACGGCCTAAGATCCACATATAGAGAAGAAAGGAAATACTAGATTTAATCTTATGTTTCTTCGTCTATATTGATTGATTTGATTCTAGGTTTTCATACTCACATTTTGAGTTGAATCAAATCAATGAATACTTAGATGGTATTTCCGATCTATTTCTAATCTAAGTATTCGGCGGATCATCACCACCCAAAAATAATGATTTACCCCAAAATCGGCGCGTGGACTCGCGTGGCCTTGTGGATTCAAGGTGCAACCGCTCCCGTGGATTCGGAGCAAGGTACGTTCGTGGATTCGAAGCGTGCTACTGGGTGAAGACCGTGGATTCGGTCGGACGTCGTGGACTCGACGTTGGACGCCGTGGATTCGGCGTTGGACGCACATCGTGGATTCGAGAAGCGTCGTAGAGCGAGCGGAGAAGATCAACTAGGAGCGTATGGAAAAGGTTGAGTCGTCTGTGAGTACGGTATATCACCTTGTACGTGTTTAATTCTAGTGGATTTCACCGTGTTATCGGTCCCGTGGTTTTTTACTCCGGTTTGGAGTTTTCCACGTAAAAATCTCTGCGTGTTATTTATTTTTCCGCATTGGGTTTTTATATCGCAAAGATTTTCGAATGTTTATGGTTTACACCTATTCACCCCCCTCTAGGTGTTTTTTCCCCTATTTAAATCCTTTTATTCATATAACCCAACAGCTTGTATGGTCACCTAGATAGGCCACCTTTTTCTGCTACACTATCATGCTGGAACTGACTTAGGAGAAACCATGTTTTATTCTCTCCAGTCACTTAGACATAGGGTTAGTATGCCCTGATTAGAGCAGGGACTGGGATAGTGAAGTTGTGAGGACCCGAAATTCCCACGTAAGGATTACTGTTTGTTCAGCAACTTCTGGAAGCCTTTTGTTGAGTGTGGAGGCTTTGCGCGCAAATCGAACTTCAAAACCGGACTCAGCGTGAAAAATGGATCGAGTTGGTGTGTTCATATGCCCCCGTAAATTTTTAGAAATGGATTCTTGCAAAATGGACTTCGTATTTGGATTCAGCGCGGAAAAACGTTGGAAATCGGCTGCTTGGTTGTTTTTTTCGGAGTCCGGACGAGGGAAAACGAGCAACCGGAAGTTTCGGGGATACTTTCGGGTGCGTGGCGGGCTGTGGACCAGGGTGCCACGTGTCGGCACCCCATTGGGCCGGCGCAGGACACCCGGCCCATGGGGCGCGCCAGCGGGACGCGTGGCGGGCCGCAATTGGCCCGCCACCGCGCGCACGTGGGCGCCGCAGTGCGGTCCCCGCGTGGGGACACGCAGCGCGCGCCCACTGGGCGGCGCCGTGGCCACCCGGATCAAGCCGCGTGGCTTGATCCGGGCAGCCCAACCGGGCGACGTAGCGGCCCGGATGGCCGCCACGTGTCCGGGTCCCCCCCTGTTGACTGTCCGATGGAGAGAGAGAGAGGGAGAGAGAGGGGATTTATTCACTTCTCTTCTTCTTCTTCTTCTTCTTCTTCCTCCTTCCTCCTTCTTTGAGCTTGGTTTTCTTTGGAGGACGTCACAGGCAGAGCATCTTCATCACCTCCTTCATCTTCATCAGCAAAGAGATGGACAAAAGGGGCTTCATCACCATCATCTTCTCCATGAGGCAAGTACCACCATTGTTGCTGATTGGTGGACCTTCCCGTCGCATTTCAGTGCGAAAATTTCCCAGGACTCATTCCTCGGAATTTTGTGCTCATTTTTGGTTCTACATTCTCACAAGATCTGATGTTTTGACAGAGTTTTAAGGCCATCTTTGGAACCCTTCATTTCAGTCTGGAATCCTGAACAGTTCTCAGTGTTTTGGCCTTTCTGGTCAGTAGGATGGGAATATTTGGATGATTTTTTTGGGGAAATTTCCAGAACTCGAAGATCTACAATGTTGGTATGTACCATATTCCCCCGATCTGAGTTTTTATTAGGGTTTATGCATGATCTTTGGAGCACCTTGCTGCATTCGTGTACAGATGGAACTTGGTGGATAGTTCAAAGTATTTATGGGTTTTCCCCTTCATCCGAGCATGAAAATTGGAGTTCTTTAACTCAATTTGTATCTACTCTCGACAAGGAATCCAATGGTACCTCTCTTGCAGGATTTGGAGCACGTTTGGTTAGGTAAAATTAATGATCTTTTCAAGTGCTATTTTATGGATTACTGCAGTCCCTGTTTTAATTTGGATTTGAGCAATGCTCCTTGGAATGCTGATAACTTTCTGGATACAAGGTCTTTTTCAGAAATTTAAGTTGGGACTTCTTCTTAACTTCAAGGTGAGAAAATTCTCTTGTGCGATCTGTGGATAAATCCCTTTGGAAAAGCCTCTAATGAAGCTTGGAAATGCTAGCAAGTTTATGTTAACAGTTTTTGGGCAGCATTGTGAATTTTGCTTCGTTTGAATGTTAAGGGAAATTAATGGTGGATTTTTGGGGACTTGAAGACATTTGTATGAAAGAGGAGATCTTTGTTTTACTGTTGGAGACTTCATTTTGAGGTATTTGAGGTTGCACATACCTTTTATTTAATCTTGTTGCACTTGCTGAAATTCTGGATTTTGAGTGCGCAGTGTGCATTGTTTCAGTGATTGCGCCCAATCCGTGAGGCGGATTTGGATGATTTTCACGGCATCGGTCTCCTGGGAGGATAAGGATTACTCACGCCAAATTTCAGCTACAGCGGGCAGCGGATCGTCAAGTTTCAGGTGGGTGGTTGTGCTTTGCCGAAGACAACGATTTACCCACTCGGGCTATTGGTTTTCCCCATGGCATAGTTGATTGTTGTTCTCTTCCCCTTGGTGTGATGTGTTTGAATATCCATGTTTCGATTAAGTTAATTGATCCTCATTGTATACATAAGTGAATGAATAGTTTGATTGATGTGCATCATCTCATATGAAGTTGATTATTAAGTGATCATCCTTAAACCTATGCTATGTGAGGGTAATTGGGAAATTAATCTTCAACCTATACCTTGTGATAAATGGTTAATATAATTATGTGAGAATGATGGTGATGGTTATATGTGAATGGTTGGTTGATTTATGTGAGGACTTGAGGGGATTATGTGACAAGTGCTTGGTTGCTTATGTGAGAAGGACTTGGTTGATTTATTTGAGAATGGTTTATGTGAGAGTAGTTGGTTTGGTGATTCTTAGTCTCCACTTTGTGATTGAATTATAGTTGTCTATCTTTAACCTACAATGTATGATGTTGGGCATAGATGTGATTTGTAACCTATCTATGTGAGAATAATTAATTGATTGATCTTCGATCTAGCTTATGAGAAAATGGGTGTTGATGTTGATTATTGATCTAGTTGATGTGCGAATGACCTATGCTTTTGACTCTTAATTCACTCATAAAAAGATGATTATCATTGTGAGATGAGGCCTATTCCTTAAGAGACTAAGCTTTGTTAATGACTCCTAATTCCTACATATGAGATGGGATGTTGTTGGTAGATCCTATGTGCAACCTAGGTGAGATCAATAAAAGTTGTTGAACCTTAGTCTATTCATTGGTGATAGTGGATTGAATGACCATATTCAAGTAATGTTAAATGATCTTTGGCAAGTCTATATGTGAATGGATGTTTCATTTGAGGGTGGTTAGTGGTTTGTGTGAGAATAACTAACTACATTAATCTTGATCTATCTATGTGAGATTCACTCTTTATGAAAGTAATGATTGTCATTTATCTCCTGATTCATGTTTGGTGAAAACCATGTTGGATACTATTCTCACTTTATTTCCAATGTGAAAGGTGCATACTTGTGTAGACTTGATGTATGCTATGTTAACATCCAATCCTTTATGAGATTGATCATGTAATTTGGATAGCATGCTCTAATAAATGTAAGAACATCGACACCTGTTTACTTTACATCATCTTGGGACATCTTCATGCTTGTATGGTCATCTAGATAGGCCACCTTTTTCTGCTACACTATCATGTTGGACTTGACTTAGGAGAAACCATGCTTTATACTTTTCTCCTTTTCATTTTAGACTCTGGGTATTTGTGGCTCGGGTGCGAGCAGGGAGTTTGGGATAGTGTAGTCAGGTTTCTGGGGATTTGGGACAGGCAGTGTGACACCCCCGGAATTTGGATTAGTCCTCTATATAAATGATATAATAGGACTAAATCTCTAACCCGGCTATAGCATTTTGGATGGTAGCAAGATCCAAGAGGAACATGAGAGTTAAGCGTGCTAGAGCTAGAGTAGTTCTAGGATGGGTGACCCCCTGGGAAGTGGGGCGTCACAGTTGGTATCAGAGCCATTCACCAGCCGGAAATGTGAGATGAGTCTCGGCTGAGCTAGGGTTATATAGCGGGTAGAGCGAGGCTCCCCGGCTAATGACCGTTGTGAGTGGAGTGCAGCTCCTCACAAGGTTGGCTAAGGCTAGCGAGACGAGTCTCACATCGCCTGGTGCTTGTGAATGTGCTTGAGCCTGACGTGGACGTCAGGGCTTAAAGGGGGGAAGAATGTGACACCCCCGGAATTTGGATTAGTCCTCTATATAAATGATATAATAGGACTAAATCTCTAACCCGGCTATAGCATTTTGGATGGTAGCAAGATCCAAGAGGAACATGAGAGTTAAGCGTGCTAGAGCTAGAGTAGTTCTAGGATGGGTGACCCCCTGGGAAGTGGGGTGTCACAGGCAGGGCCTGATGGCAGGGATTGCGGCAACCGCGAACTGTGGGCGGTTGACCGGGTTATTATTATTACATCAGATTGGAGGTGAGGGATCGGGCTTCCTTAGTGGATGGTTTTTCCTACTTACTTAGAGTCTTGATCCAGTCCTGCTGACTTATGATACTTATGTTACTGGATACTGAGATACTTTGTAGTGTTCTGGTTTTTCCCATACAACTTTTCGATGAATCCACTATGTAGAACACCTAGTGTTGGTGTGTCTGGCCCATGGTGCATCAAAGGGGTGCCACGGATGGACCTTGTGAGACTTTGATAGCTGATTAGGCCTTCAGCTGCATTTGCCGAATTTTAGAAAAGGTTTTGGGCCCATCTGAGGTTGGATTTGGATTCAGCGCGGAAAAACGCTTGAAAACGGCTATTTACTGGTTAAATTTGGAGTCCGGATGACCAAAAACGTGCTTCCGGAAGTTTTCGGGGATTTTCGGTGCATGGGGGAGGCTCGTGGACCGGCCTGAGCCACGTGGCGGCCCATTATTGGCCGGCTCACGCAGCTCGGTCCACGGGGGGAGCGCGGCGGGTGCATGGACCGCCGTGCGGGCCACGTGGCGCGTCCGGAGTGGCGGGTGCGCGCGGCGCGGTCCAGGGAAAACTGCGCAGCTGCGGTGGACCGGGGGCACGACGCGTGGCGGCCTGGCATTGGCTGGCCCACGAAGTCCCGGTCCACGGCGCGCACAGTGGAGGCGCCTCGGTACGGAGCGCGCTGGGTTGGCAGACGCGTGGTCGGCCGCACTCGAGTGCCGCCACGCGTCGGCCCGCGGTTGGCGGGCCGTACTTACCCCCGCTGACTGCGGGGGGACACGCGGCGCGCAGTGAAGACCCTCGCTTTGCTGTCCCCTGTTCGTGCACACGTGGCAGCTCCTGAGCGTTTCGGGCGCGTCGGATGGAAGCCGTCCGACCGGGTTTCCGGGCGCAGTGCGCCCGAATTCTGCGCCCGAAAACCCGGCCCAATAGAGTTTGGGCTGAGCCTATAAATAGGCTACCTTGTTTGTTTGGGGGCTTTTTGGACTCCATTTCTCAGTGAACCCTTCAGAGAAAATTTCCCTCCCTCAGTGTACTATCCTTTGGAGGACTTTGGAGATTTTTGGTGGCACGTTTCCCGAGGTTCACGATTTTTCGGCGCGGCACGACGCTTGTTCTCCGGCGATCCCCTTCGCCCCTTCTCAGTGTTTGGACTCCCCCGACTCACCCCGACATCCGATTTCGCCGATTCTTGCGCCGTTGGACTCTCGACAGGTAGGACTTCAACTCCTGTGTTTTGGGGTTCTTCGTTTTCCGTGCTGATCTTGGAGTTTTCGGAGCACCCATTTGACCCATTTTTCTTCGCGGACATTTGGACAGCACCGCGGTGTTCTTGCCGTATCTTTTTGCTCAGACGTCGGATCGAGGCGATTCAAAAGGAATTTTTCATCTACTTTTCGCAAGGAGTCTCCTGGATTTTTCTCAGATTTTTCTGGATTTCTCTCGAAGGTGAAAATCTCCTTTCACTGTGGATCTTTGACACAGATTTTCTGGACAGATTGGTTAGAGGTGTTCCACTTGCAGAAATTGTAACTCAGCGTAGAAAAATCGGATTTGAACGTGCAGGTACTTGTTCCGACGGGCTCGTCGCGAGGATCGCGATAGTATTTTTCTTGGAATTTTCCGGGCATTTTTCGCAGGTGAAAATTTTGGAACTTTGGACTGTGGTATTAGTGGATAGATTTTGTAAACTGTGAATGTTTAATTTATGTATGTTCCTTTGGGGTGTTTGTACAGAGTTGTGGTGACTATTTTGGACTGAGCGTGGGATACGCTTTTGGGTCAGGGATTAGCGCTTGATGTGGGTGATGTTTAAACCTCCTACTTATGATTAGTCACTAGGCCTATTGGAATGCTCTTGATCATGTTGTTAGTAGAACTGTGAAATGGACCTAGCATGCTTGTATGAGATCATGGTTTCTTTGTTAATATTTGCATTGTCAGAAAACTACAAGTTAGTAGGTTGTGTTTCCATGCTTTAGATATGTAGTATAATTACTTGGAAATTATGCTAAATCCATAACATGTTGAATGTTTACTAAAAAGTTGGGACATGCGGTTAGAGTACTTAAAATGGTTTCATCAAGAAAAGGACTTTTGCATGCTTGAATGGTCACCTAGATAGGCCACCTTTTTCTACTACACTATCATGCTGGAATTGACTTAGGTGAAACCATGTTCTATTCTTTCTCCAGTCGCTTAAACTTAGGGGATAGTATGCTCTGATTAGAGCAGGGACTGGGATAGTGTAGTCAGCTTTGGGAGTTGGGGACAGGCAGGTTTGAGGACAGGGTACTCGCGGCAACCGCGGATTTTGGGCGGTTGACCGGACTGTTATTAGTGCATTAGATTTGGGGATAGGGGATCGGGGCTTCTTTAGTGGATGGGTTGTTCCCACTTATGTAGAGTCTTGGTCCAGTCCTACTATATCGGGTTACTTGTGACCGTGCCGGTCAGGAGCCGGTCTGTTGCAGCACTTGAGACCGTGTCGGTCAGGAGCCGGTCTGTTGCAGTACCTATGACCGTGCCGGTCAGGAGCCGGTCTGTTGCCTCTGGGATGGGACCGTGTCGGTCAGGAACCGGTCTGCATCCCGCAGCTGAGATGTGAGTTAGTGGGCATAGTAGGCAGTACCGGTGTTCACCGGTGTCTAGATTGGGTTACCCAGGCAGGCATATGTATACTCGGATGTATGCATTTAGCTACTCTTTTAGCTTATTACTTTAGAGGCATCTTAGTGATAGCTTTGATCAGTTGTTATACGTATAACCCACCACCTAGTTTTATTTCTCCGCCTCTTGTAGTCCTAGTGGGCAGGTCTGAGGTAGAGGTTTACCCACTAGGGGAGGCTACTGTTTTTATAGTAGTACTGACCCCCCACTGTTTTCCTTTTCTTGTCCCCTTTGTTTTGCAGAGTCATCTGCCGGAGTTGCGGGACCCTCTTCCCAGGATCGAGGTAAGAGGATCGCTGACTAGATAGCTGCTACCCCGAGCTCGAGTTTAGTAGTTTTGTTGTATCCCCTGTACACTCAGACGGTTGTATTTTCTCTTTTTTTTTGGGTCTGGCTGCGACCAGCTGGTTGTATTTATTTCGTGAGCTTGGAGAGACACATGTATATTCATGAGAGATTATTGTACTTTTATTTCCAGCATTTGTCTGAGATGTACTTGTTTTAGTTTAGCTCTGTTTTATGCTCCAGTATTATTTCTTTTATATCTGAGCAGGTTACCAGCGCTTCGTGTACACGGGGAATACCGTGTGCACGGCGAATCTGTGGACAAGCCCGGGTTCTGGTTTACACCCGGGGCGTGACAGATTAGTTTGGTATCAGAGCTTAGGGATAGGTCAGTTGGGACTTAGGAAACCCTAGGCTTTTTGGCAGACCCTAGGAAGGCAGGGCGTGAGTGACGCGATATTTTGCGGAAGTCGGCAATTTGTTATTAAACTCTTCCTGTGAGTGGAGAGGGACTGGCATAGCCTATTTCTGGTGGACTGTTATGTTGGCTGCAGACAACATAAGGTTACAGGAATAGGGGGATGTCCATGACTTTCGCTGGATTGGGTCGTGTGTGGTTTTGTTTACTGACCCGTGGTTTCTTGTGTGGCAGGATGCCTCCTAGGCGGCAGATGCCTCCTAGGTGGCAGATCCCTACTCGGGGTACTCCTATACCCCCGGAGGAGCCGGAGCAGTCCGGGCCCTCTGAGATCAGTGAGCTGAGGGCCATGGTGGCCCAGTTGGCGGAGAGTCACCGCCGACAGGAGCAGAGGTTTGAGCAGTTGCTGGCTCAGGTTGCGGCACCTCCCCCTACTACTGTAGAGGCCCCTGTACCACCGGTTGTACCGCCGGCTATTCCACTAGTCCCTACGGCACCGTCGTCTAGTAGTTGGGCTCAGGGGGTGATCAGGCCATTGACCCCAGCGGAGGAGCAGGAGTTTGCTGACAAACTCGCACAGTTCTGTAAGCGAGGACCACCTAGGTTCTCGGGGCGGAGCACTCACCCATCGGAGATAGGATCGTGGTTAGCATCAATGGAGAAGTTGTTCAGAGATTTCTTCATTGATCCGAGATTCAGAGTACACATGGCCGTACATTGTCTAGAGCGGGTTGCAGATGCTTGGTGGCGTCGGGTCGAGCCCTTAGAGTTTCAGATCACCCGACAGCTACCCTGGTCGGAGTTCAGGAGGATGATTCTTGATACCTATTTCTCCACGAGCGTGAAGAAAAAGTTGGAAGACGATCTGAAGAATCTTCAGCAGGGTGATCGGACAGTGTGGGACTACTTTCAGGAGTTCACGGAGTTGCTCAACTGCGTGCCCTATGTTGCCAGGGATGGGCCGCACCAGGTGGAGCTTTTTGAGACGGGTCTACGCCCAGAAATTTATACCTTAGTGCATGCCCAGAGGCTCCAGACTTTGTCAGAGGCCGTGGATCACGCGCAGTGGGTGGAGAGGGGAGATCATGTGGTCGCTAGGCGCGGAGGCTTGGTCGCTCAGAGTTCTGAGAGGAAGCGGCCAGCGCCAGATGAGGGGGGACAGGCCAGTTCATGGAGGCCGCCCCGACCGCCACCGCCTCAGTTTACGGGCCGTGGGCGTTCGGAGCGGCGAGGGCCTGGGGGATCCCAGAGGCCCCCGCAGCATCAGCAGCCCCAGCAACAGCAGCAGCACTCGCAGCAGCAGAGGTCGCAGTCGCGACAGCAGGGGTCACAGCGGCAGAGGCAGCAGCAGCAGCAGCCGACGCAGCCCCGGTCTACAGTTGGGTGTGTTTTTTGTAGGGGTCAGCACCCCTCTGATACTTGTGAGATGAGGCACGGTCGCTGTTTCAGATGTGGGCAGTCAGGCCATCGGCGAGCTACTTGCCCTTTTTCGACATCGTCGGCTCCTTCCTCAGCATCAGTCCCTTCGGTGCCCCAGCAGCGGCCTTATGCTCCAGCGAGCAGGGCTCCTTCTTCCCACCCTGCCGATTACCGACCACCAGCTCAGAGCGGACGGGTTTATGCCGCCCAGGTGGAGGACTCCTCGGCAGCCGACCACGTGGTGGCAGGTATTATTTTACTCCTCGGCATTAGAGCTCGCACTTTATTTGATACCGGTTCATCACATTCTTTTATCAGTAGAGCATTTGCATCATCGCATGGACTAGAGTTAGGTCGGTTGCCGCATGCATTAGAGGTACAGATTCCCGGTCATGTTTTGCATGTAGAGGAGTGTTGTTGGTCTTGCCCTTTGCAGCTTGAGTCTTGGATTTTGCCAGCGGACCTGATGGTCCTTAGTCAGCTGAGAGATTTTGACGTTGTACTGGGGATGGATTGGCTGGCTCGCTATTTCACGACGATTGATTACGCTGCGAGGACTGTTACTTTTAGCGAGCCAGGCCAGGAGGTGTTCGTTTACAGGGGGTGCCAGAGTGCTTTCTTTGCCTCTGTGGTTTCGACTTCTCGAGCGAGGCAGATGATGCGCAGTGGATGCGTGGCCTTTTTGGCGTCTGTGGTTAAGGAGCCTACGGCGGCATCGGGACTCACGGATATTCCTATTGTCCACGAGTTCCCGGATGTGTTTCCTCCCGAGCTGATTCATATGCCGCCGGATAGGGAGGTTGAGTTTTTGATTGACGTAGTTCCAGGAACTGCGCCAATCTCTAAGGCTCCTTACCGAATGGCACCGGCTGAGCTGCGAGAGCTAAAGGCGCAACTCCAGGATTTAATGGACAAAGGTTTTGTCAGACCTAGTGTATCGCCGTGGGGAGCGCCGGTGCTATTTGTGAAGAAGAAGGATGGATCACTTCGACTATGTGTTGATTATCGGGAGTTGAATAAAGTGACCATCAAGAACAAGTACCCTTTGCCGCGCATTGATGACCTATTTGATCAGCTGCAAGGGTCTTGTGTCTTCTCCAAGATCGATTTATAGTCTGGTTACCACCAATTGAAGGTGAAGGCCGAGGACATCCCAAAGACGGCATTCAGGTCGCGGTACGGGCATTATGAGTTCACCGTCATGCCTTTTGGATTGACAAATGCCCCTGCTGCTTTTATGGATTTAATGAACAGGATTTTTCGACCATACCTGGATCGGTTCGTCATTGTTTTCATCGATGACATCCTAGTTTATTCCCGAAGCGATGTGGAGCACGAGGAGCACTTGAGGATTGTGCTACAGCTTCTGAGAGAGAAGAAGTTGTATGCCAAGTTATCTAAGTGTGATTTCTGGCTTCGGGAGGTTGTCTTTTTGGGCCACGTGATTTCAGCCGCTGGAGTGGCAGTAGACCCGGCGAAGATCGAGGCAGTCCGGGATTGGCCCCGACCGACGACGGTATTAGAGGTCCGCAGTTTCATGGGCTTAGCGGGATATTACCGTCGGTTTGTGGAAGGTTTTGCGAAACTTTCCACACCCCTCACTCGTTTGACACGGAAAGGGATTAAGTTTACTTGGAGTGAGGATTGCCAGAGGAGCTTTGAGGAATTAAAGAACAGGTTGATGTCGGCTCCTATCCTTTCCCTCCCTGTTATGGGGAAAGGATATGTGATTTACAGCGATGCATCTCACAGTGGACTTGGTTGCGTGCTGATGCAGGAGGGGAGGGTAATTGCTTATGCCTCTCGCCAATTGAAAGATTATGAAAAGAATTACCCTACCCATGATTTGGAGCTAGCTGCAGTGATTTTTGCACTAAAGTTGTGGTGCCACTACCTGTATGGGGAGCACTGTGAGATTTACACCGACCACAAGAGCTTGAAATACCTGTTCATACAGAAGGAGCTCAATTTGAGGCAGCGCAGATGGTTGGAATTGTTAAAGGACTACGATGTAGACATATTATACCACCCGGGCAAGGCCAACGTGGTTGCTGATGCCCTGAGCAGGAGAGCAGTACAGAGTCTATCTTTGATGATCACCGATCAGGCGCCATTACTTGAGCAGATGAGGCGGTTGGAGCTCGAGGTTGTGTCCCCTGGGGTCTCTGCTCGACTTATGTCTCTAGTCGTGCAGCCCACTCTGTTGGACAGGATTCGGGAGAGACAGAGTGAGGACCCCCACCTGATGAGGATTCGAGAGCAGATGCAGACTGGTTTGATAGGGGACTTTTCAGTTGATGCTTCGGGAGTACTGCGGTACAGGGACCGAGCTTGTGTGCCTATGGATGCAGAGATCAGAGAGCAGATCTTGAGGGAGGCCCACTATACACCTTATACCATCCATCCTGGTGGGACTAAGATGTATAAGGACCTTAAGGCACAGTTTTGGTGGAATGGGATGAAGAGAGACATTGGGAGATTTGTAGCACACTGTCTAACTTGTCAGCAAGTAAAGGCTGAATATCGTGTACCTGCTGGCAAGTTACAGAGTCTCCCAATCCACGAATGGAAATGGGAACATGTTACGATGGATTTTGTTACAGGTTTGCCGAGAGCACAGACGGGGGCGGATGGTAACTGGGTAGTCATGGACAGACTTACCAAATCCGCTCACTTTTTACCGGTTCAGATGACTTGGCCGATGGAGCGACTAGCACAGGTGTACTTGGCAGAGGTAGTTAGATTGCACGGGGTACCCGTTTCCATCGTATCAGATAGAGACCCAAGGTTTGTCTCGCATTTCTGGAGGAGTTTACAGACAGCCTTGGGGACGCAGCTCCGCTTTAGTACAGCATTCCACCCACAGACTGATGGGCAGTCAGAGCGCACTATTCAGACCCTCGAGGATATGTTGAGAGCATGCGTTCTGGACTTTGGAGGAGGATGGTACCGACACTTGGGATTAGTTGAGTTTGCGTACAACAACAGCTATCAAGCGAGCATCCAGATGGCTCCGTTTGAAGCGTTGTATGGACGCAAGTGTCGGTCACCCCTATATTGGAGTGACGTGGGTGAGAAGAAGACTTTGGGTCCTGATCTGCTGCTAGAGGCAGAGGAAAAGGTCAGATTGGTACGACGACATCTCGAGACCGCCCAGAGTCGACAGAGGAGTTATGCTGATGCTCGACGGCGAGACATGGAGTTTCAGGTGGGTGACCATGTTTTTCTGAAAGTCTCGCCTTCGAAGGGGGTTCGGAGAGTTGGTATTCGTGGGAAACTGAGCCCTCATTTTATTGGACCTTTCGAGGTGTTGGAGCGCTTAGGGCCAGTTGCCTACAGGCTTGCGCTTCCTCCCAGGCTTTCACGTGTTCACAATGTTTTTCATGTATCGACTCTGAGGAGGTATGTTCATGACCCGTCCCACATCATCGATTTCACCCCATTGGAGGTTGCTGAGAATCTGAGCTATGTTGAGCGGCCGTTGAGGATCTTGGACCGTGAGGTTAGGGAGTTGCGCAGTCGGGCCATCCCTTATGTGAAGATCCTCTGGAACAGTCATGATGAGCGCGAGGCTACCTAGGAGCTGGAGTCAGCGATGATGGATGCTTACCCCCACTTGTTCGAGGCCCCTGCTTGAGGTATGACTTTTGTTTCGAGGACGAAACTTTTTCTTGTGGGGGAGGATGTAGTGTTTTGGTTTTTCCCATGCAACTTTCCGATGAATCCACTATGTAGAACACCTAGTGTTGGTGTGTCTGGCCCATGGTGCATCAAAGGGGTGCCACGGATGGACCTTGTGAGACTTTGATAGCTGATTTGGCCTTCGGCTGCATTTGCCGAATTTTAGAAAAGGTTTTGGGCCAATCTGAGGTTGGATTTGGATTCAGCGCGGAAAAACGCTTGAAAACGGCTATTTACTGGTTAAATTTAGAGTCCGGATGACCAAAAACGGGCTTCCGAAAGTTTTCGGGAATTTTCGGTGCATGGGGGAGGCTCGTGGACCGGCCTGAGCCACGTGGCGGCCCATTATTGGCCGGCTCACGCAACTCGGTCAACGGGGGGAGCGCGGCGGGTGCATGGACCGCCGTGCGGGCCACATTGCGCATCTGGAGTGGCGGGTGCGCGCGGCGCGGCCCAGGGAAAACTGCGCAGCTGCGGTGGACCGGGGGCACGACGCGTGGCGGCCTGGCATTGGCTGGCCCACGAAGTCCCGGTCCACGGCGCGCGCAGTGGAGGCGCCTCGGTACGGAGCGCGCAGGGTTGGCAGACGCGTGGTCGGCCGCACTCGAGTGCCGCCACGCGTCGGCCCGCGGTTGGCGGGCCGTACCTACCCCCGCTGACTGCGGGGGGACACGCGGCGCGCAGTGAAGACCCTTGCTTTGCTGTCCCCTGTTCGTGCACACGTGGCAGCTCCTGGGCGTTTCGGGCGCGTCGGATGGAAGCCGTCCGACCGGGTTTCCGGGCGCAGTGCGCCCGAATTCTGCGCCCGAAAACCCGGCCCAATAGAGTTTGGGCTGAGCCTATAAATAGGCTACCTTGTTTCGTTTGGGGGCTTTTTGGACTCCATTTCTCAGTGAACCCTTCAGAGAAAATTTCCCTCCCTCAGTGTACTATCCTTTGGAGGACTTTGGAGATTTTTGGTGGCACGTTTCCCGAGGTTCACGATTTTTCGGCGCGGCACGACGCTTGTTCTCCGGCGATCCACTTCGCCCCTTCTCAGTGTTTGGACTCCCCCGACTCACCCCGACATCCGATTTTGCCGATTCTTGCGCCGTTGGACTCTCGACAGGTAGGACTTCAACTTCTGTGTTTTGGGGTTCTTCGTTTTCCGTGCTGATCTTGGAGTTTTCGGAGCAACCATTTGACCCATTTTTCTTCGCGGACTTTTGGACAGCACCGCGGTGTTCTTGCCGTATCTTTTCGCTCAGACGTCGGATCGAGGCGATTCAAAAGGCATTTTTCATCTACTTTTCGCAAGGAGTCTCCTGGATTTTTCTCAGATTTTTCTGGATTCCTCTCGAAGGTGAAAATCTCCTTTCACTGTGGATCTTTGACACAGATTTTCTGGACAGATTGGTTAGAGGTGTTCCACTTGCAGAAATTGTAACTCAGCGTAGAAAAATCGGATTTGAACGTGCAGGTACTCGTTCCGACGGGCTCGTCGTGAGGATCGCGATAGTATTTTTCTTGGAATTTTCCGGGCATTTTTCGCAGGTGAAAATTTTGGAACTTTGGACTGTGGTATTAGTGGATAGATTTTGTAAACTGTGAATGTTTAATTTATGTATGTTCCTTTGGGGTGTTTGTACAGAGTTGTGGTGACTATTTTGGACTGAGCGTGGGATACGCTTTTGGGTCAGGGATTAGCGCTTGATGTGGGTGATGTTTAAACCTCCTACTTATGATTAGTCACTAGGCCTATTGGAATGCTCTTGATCATGTTGTTAGTAGAACTGTGAAATGGACCTAGCATGCTTGTATGAGATCATGGTTTCTTTGTTAATATTTGCATTGTCAGAAAACTACAAGTTAGTAGGTTGTGTTTCCATGCTTTAGATATGTAGTATAATTACTTGGAAATTATGCTAAATCCATAACATGTTGAATGTTTACTAAAAAGTTGGGACATGCGGTTAGAGTACTTAAAATGGTTTCATCAAGAAAAGGACTTTTGCATGCTTGAATGATCACCTAGATAGGCCACCTTTTTCTGCTACACTATCATGCTGGAATTGACTTAGGAGAAACCATGTTCTATTCTTTCTCCAGTCGCTTAAACTTAGGGGATAGTATGCTCTGATTAGAGCAGGGACTGGGATAGTGTAGTCAGCTTTGGGAGTTGGGGACAGGCAGGTTTGAGGACAGGGTACTCGCGGCAACCGCGGATTTTGGGCGGTTGACCGGACTGTTATTAGTGCATTAGATTTGGGGATAGGGGATCGGGACTTCTTTAGTGGATGGGTTGTTCCCACTTATGTAGAGTCTTGGTCCAGTCCTACTATATCGGGTTACTTGTGACCGTGCCGGTCAGGAGCCGGTCTGTTGCAGCACTTGAGACCGTGCCGGTCAGGAGCCGGTCTGTTGCAGTACCTATGACCATGCCGGTCAGGAGCCGGTCTGTTACCTCTGGGATGGGACCGTGTCGGTCAGGAACCGGTCTGCATCCCGCAGCTGAGATGTGAGTTAGTGGGCATAGTAGGCAGTACCGGTGTTCACCGGTGTCTAGATTGGGTTACCCAGGCAGGCATATGTATACTCGGATGTATGCATTTAGCTACTCTTTTAGCTTATTACTTTAGAGGCATCTTAGTGATAGCTTTGATCAGTTGTTATACGTATAACCCACCACCTAGTTTTATTTCTCCGCCTCTTGTAGTCCTAGTGGGCAGGTCTGAGGTAGAGGTTTACCCACTAGGGGAGGCTACTGTTTTTATAGTAGTACTGACCCCCCACTGTTTTCCTTTTCTTGTCCCCTTTGTTTTGCAGAGTCATCTGCCGGAGTTGCGGGACCCTCTTCCCAGGATCGAGGTAAGAGGATCGCTGACTAGATAGCTGCTACCCCGAGCTCGAGTTTAGTAGTTTTGTTGTATCCCCTATACACTCAGACGGTTGTATTTTCTCTTTTTTTTGGGTCTGGCTGCGGCCAGCTGGTTGTATTTATTTCGTGAGCTGGGAGAGACACATGTATATTCATGAGAGATAATTGTACTTTTATTTCAGCATTTGTCTGAGATGTACTAGTTTTAGTTTAGCTCTGTTTTATGCTCCAGTATTATTTCTTTTATATCTGAGCAGGTTACCAGCGCTTCGTGTACACGGGGAATACCGTGTGCACGGCGAATCTGTGGACAAGCCCGGGTTCTGGTTTACACCCGGGGCGTGACATACTTTACTCGTTTGGGTCGCTCCCCTCGAGTGCCACTCCGGAGTAGGCTTTAGACCGTGTTGGGTGCCGGTCACACCGTGTTGGGTTCCGGTCATTTGGACAGTGGAGACCCTTAGTTCGTGAGATTGATGACAGAGCAGGCAGTACCAGTGTTTACTGGTGTATTGATTGGGTTTGGTCAGCCAGGCTTTGACTTTCTCAGGCATACTTTTAGCTATTCTTTTAGCTGGGCATTTTAGAGGCATTTTAGTGGTAGCTCTCTTTTATCAGTAGTTCTGTTTATAGCTTACCACCTCTCTTATTCTTTTTCTTGCCTCTGGTAGACTTGTGGGTACGTCGGGGTTTGAGGCTTTACCCACAGGGGGAGGCTACAGGTTTTACTAGTGGTTCTCACCCCCATTGTTGTTTCCCCTTTCCTCCCTTTGTTTTGCAGTGTCTGCTGCGGGAGTTGCGGATCTTCGGTTGACGGTCCGAGACGAGGGAGTCGCGAGATAGATCCCTACCAGTGTTGATTCCTACAGTGGGATAGATGTACCAACCCGGATTGTGGGTTTCACTGTACTCAGTTGTATTTTATTGTTTTAGTTATCTCCCTTTTTGGATTTATAGATGTTGTATAGGTGGCTTTTACTTGTATTACAGTTTCGGTGGATCGGATTATTGTACTATTATGTTGGGAGATGGATATTGTACTTTTATTTTTCAGTTGTACAGTGATTCAGGTTTTTATTACAGCAGTTTTTCTTCAGCTCTGATATCTGTTTAGTCGTTAGATGGTACTTTGCAGGTTGGACGCTTCGCTTATGCGGGGTTCCGCATAGGTGGGGGATCTGTTGGCGAGCCCGGGTCGCAGTTTCGACCCCCGGGGCGTGACAGATTAGAGTGGTATCAGAGCCTAGGATGTAGGTCATTATGGACTTAGAAACCCTAGGCTTGTGGTTGGACCTTAGGATGACTACGTGAGAGTCATGACTTATAGCAAGAGTTCTGATTGAGTTTTATACCTCTCCCAAGGGATGGGACGAGCGATTGGCATGTTTATTCTCCTAAACTATTATGTTGGCTGCAGACAACATAATGTTATGGAATGGGTGACATGTTTTAGACTTTCACTGGATTGGGTCGAGTGCTTGTTGTGTGTTCTGTTGTGTGGTTTGTCTCAGTGAGCGGTGTCTCCCTGACGCAGAGTTCTGACCCGTGTGCACCCTATTGCAGCTTGTGGGCCAGGATAGGCAGTTTCGGGCCGGATACCCAGATTGAGGTCAGAGAGCTCCAGACCCAGATGACAGGATTGGCAGTGGCATATCGGCGGCAGAGTGAGCAGCGGATAGGATGATACAGTTGTCGGAGCAGCGGGCAGCTCAACAGTGCTTCCTTCTGAGACCACCCGGTTGCAGTATCCTCAGTGGTAGGGATTTCTGTGGCACCGATGGAGCGAGTAGCCCCCTCTGTGCCAATGTTTAGTGTCGAGGCACCGAGGCAGGGTGGATAGTTGACAGTTGGTGAGCTGAGGGGACATGATCGATCTATTCAGCCAGATTTGGCAGATGAACCACCCCGACTCGTAAGATTGAGTCGGAGCCTTTGGGGGACAGATTGGCCGGCAGAGGCATTTCTAATTTCTTTTTCCTCGATAATGAGTTCCCGAGACGCCAGAGATCGGGTAGACCCCGATGGCAGTATCAGCATCTATATCAGAGTAGCGCAGCGGTAGCGTGGATTTGTTATCTGCGGAGGACCGTATCAGTCGCCTCAGTGTGAGCAGAGACAGAGGTCGTGCTCCCTTTGTGATTAGTCGTGATTTTTCTGGCAGACTGAGCGATGACCATTTGTATCGAGCGCATGAATCTGTGCCGCCCGGTTGGAGGGCGCCACGGTAGTGGATTGAGTCGTCGCAGGTGTGATTTCATCACAGCAGTCGGAGTTAGAGCATATTGCATTCCTGCATGGACTAGAGGCAGACGAGAGGAGGCTTGGTTATTGAGATTGTTAGAGCACACAGGTTTTAGCGACAGTGTGAGAGGTGCTTACGGCGGCACCGGGACTCAAGGATATCTCTGTTGCCCATAAAATTCCGGGTGTGATTTCACCTGAGCTGATGATAATGCCGCCGGTTGGGGAGATAGAGATTGCGTTTGACGTGGTTCGGGGAACCGCGCCACCCTTGACAGCACCTCATTGGATATCACCAGTAGAGCTGAGAGAGCTGATGGCGCAGTTGAAGGATCTGATGGATCGAGGGTTCTGTTTGACCTAGTGCCACGCCGTTGGTACGCGGTGGTGATGCCACGTCGTTGATACACGACTGTGAGGATCCTTTTATGGTTCGAGTGTAGACAGGTCCGGGTGGTATCTAGAGCCTTGTGTTGGAGTCATACTCTGACAGTCAATGTATGATGCGAGTACCTACTTGGAATCAGACGGCCAAGGACTTTGCCTAGATGGCATTCAGGATCTGGTAGAGGCATTATGAGCGCATAGTGGGCCAAATGGAATAATTAATGCCCTGTTGTCTTCAAGATCTGAGGAATTGTGTGTTCCAGATGTACTTGGACAGCTTGGGAGTGATGTTCCCCGAGGATATTTGATTTACTCCCAGAGCGACTTGGAGCAGGAGGGGCGCTTGGGGATGTGCTACCGTGCCTGTGTGGATGAAGCTGTATGCCAAGTTATTGAGATTCAAGTTTTAGCTTCTTAAGCTTACCTTCGTGGGTCACATTGTGTTAGCCGTAGGGGTGGCAGTGGAAATCCGGCCAATATGGATACCATTTGGGAATTGGCCGAGGTCGACGATTATGGTCAAGGTGAGGAGCTTCTTGGATTTGGCAGTGCCAGGAGAGCATAACTAATGGATAATAACACTGATATCAGCGTCTCCTTTTGCATTGTTAGTGCGGGGTGATGGACTTGCGAGTTATAGCGATGCCTCCCATGATGGCGGTGGAGTTACCGTTGGTTTACCTTTGAGCATCCTGGATCACCCCGACAGGGCCACTGTGTTGGCGGATACCTGGAGCAGGAAAGCTGTCTGGGGTCGAGTTGGAAGATTCCACAGTTGGTGCTGTGTGGACTGTTGAGGCGAACATGGCTTGTGGTTGTGCCCCTGAGGGTTCCTTTGGATGATAGATCGCGGCTGAGTAGTGCACTCGGATGGTCAAGATTCGGGAGTGACCGAGTGAGGACCCCAGCTTGTTGGATTCTCTCCCTCTTGGTTGATCGTGTGGGTGTGTTTTGGGTCGCCTGGTTGAGTTGACACTCGGGGTGTGGTGTTGGTGCGTGTGGCACTGGTTGTTCTTCCTTTTCCCCAGCCTTTGTGGAGTCCCTGAGGTTTTCCGCATCTCAGCTCAGGAGTGCTTTGCTGTTGGATTCCCCCGCCCGTGATTCACTCGCTCTGTTTGAGATATGTGTGTGTTGGGAGTACGAGGGACGCCCGTTGCGAATTCTGGCTCGTGAGATGAGAGGATTGCGCAATTTGGGCCATGCCGTACTAGTTGTGGTTGTTGTTGTTGTAGTAGAGGAGTAATCACGGGGAGTGAGTGGCGACTTGGGAGCTGGAGACGGTGTCGTTGGGTACCCACCCTTGGTTTTTGAGACTCATTTTGAGTTGGGTTAGTTTCGAGGACGAAACTTTCTTTTAGTGGGGGAGGATGTGAGGACCCGAAATTCCCACGTAAGGATTACTGTTTGTTCAGCAGCTTCTGGAAGCCTTTTGTTGAGTGTGGAGGCTTTACGCGCAAATCGAACTTCAAAATCGGACTCAGCGCGAAAAATAGATCGAGTTGGTGTGTTCGGATGCCCCCGTAAATTTTTAGAAATGGATTCTTGCAAAATGGACTTCGTATTTGGATTCAGCGCGGAAAAACGTTGGAAATCGGCTGCTTGGTTGTTTTTTTCGGAGTCCGGACGAGGGAAAACGGGCAACCGGAAGTTTCGGGGATACTTTCGGGTGAGTGGCGGGCTGTGGACCGGGGTGCCACGTGTCGGCACCCCATTGGGCCGGCGCAGGACACCCGGCCCATGGGGCGCGCCAGCGGGACGCGTGGCGGGCCGCAATTGGCCCGCCACCGCGCGCACGTGGGCGCCGCAGTGCGGTCCCCGCGTGGGGACACGCGGCGCGCGCCCACTGGGCAGCGCCGTGGCCACCCGGATCAAGCCGCGTGGCTTGATCCGGGCGGCCCAACCAGGCGACGTGGCGGCCCGGATGGCCGCCACGTGTCCGGGTCCCCCCCTGTTGACTGTCCGAGGGAGAGAGAGAGAGGGAGAGAGAGGGGATTTATTCACTTCTCTTCTTCTTCTTCTCTTCTTCTTCTTCTTCTTCTTCCTCCTTCCTCCTTCTTTGAGCTTGGTTTTCTTTGGAGGACTTCACAGGCAGAGCATCTTCATCACCTCCTTCATCTTCATCAGCAAAGAGATGGACAAAAGGGGCTTCATCACCATCATCTTCTCCATGAGGCAAGTACAACCATTGTTGCTGATTGGTGGACCTTCCCGTCGCATTTCAGTGCGAAAATTCGCCAGGACTCATTTCTTGGAATTTTGAGCTCATTTTTTGTTCTACATTCTCACAAGAGGTAAGGCTACAATTTTTGTCAACTCTCCCCTCAGATCTCATGTTTTGACAGAGTTTTAAGGCCATCTTTGGAACCCTTCATTTCAGTCTGGAATCCTGAACAGTTCTCAGTGTTTTGCCCTTTCTGGGCAGTAGGATGGGAATATTTGGATGCTTTTTGCGGGAAAATTTCCAGAACTCGAAGATCTACAATGTTGGTATGTACCATTTTCCCCATATATGAGTTTTTATTAGGGTTTATGCATGATCTTTGGAGCACCTTGCTGCATTCGTGTACAGATGGAACTTGGTGGATAGTTCAAAGTATTTAAGGGTTTTCTCCTTCATCCGAGCATGAAAATTGGAGTTCTTTAACTCAATTTGTATCTACTCTTGACAAGGAATCCAATGGTCCCTCTCTTGCAGGATTTGGAGCACGTTTGGTTAGGTAAAATTAATGATCTTTTCAAGTGCTATTTTATGGATTACTGCAGTCCCTGTTTTAATTTGGATTTGAGCAATGCTCCTTGGAATGCAGATAACTTTCTGGATACAAGGTCTTTTTCAGAAATTTCAGTTGGGACTTCTTCCTAACTTCAAGGTGAGCAAATTCTCTTTTGCGATCTGTGGATAAATCCCATTGGAAAAGCCTCTAATGAAGCTTGGAAATGCTAGCAAGTTTATGTTAACAGTTTTTGGGCAGCATTGTGAATTTTGCTTCGTTTGAATGTTAAGGGAAATTAATGGTGGATTTTTGGGGACTTGAAGACATTTGTATGAAAGAGGAGATCTTTGTTTTACTGTTGGAGACTTCATTTTGAGGTATTTGAGGTTGCACATACCTTTTATTTAATCTTGTTGCACTTGCTGAAATTCTGGATTTTGAGTGCGCAGTGTGCATTGTTTTAGTGATTGCGCCCAATCCGTGAGGCGGATTTGGATGATTTTCGCGGCATCGGTCTCCTGGGAGGATAAGGATTACTCACACCAAATTTCAGCTACAGCGGGCAGCGGATCGTCAAGTTTCAGGTGGGTGGTTGTGGTTTGCCGAAGACAACGATTTACCCACTCGGGCTATTGGTTTTCCCCATGGCATAGTTGATTGTTGTTCTCTTCCCCTTGGTGTGATGTGTTTGAATATCCATGTTTCGATTAAGTTAATTGATCCTCATTGTATACATAAGTGAATGAATAGTTTGATTGATGTGCATCATCTCATATGAAGTTGATTATTAAGTGATCATCCTTAAACCTATGCTATGTGAGGGTAATTGGGAAATTAATCTTCAACCTATACCTTGTGATAAATGGTTAATATAATTATGTGAGAATGATGGTGATGGTTATATGTGAATGGTTGGTTGATTTATGTGAGGACTTGAGGGGATTATGTGACAAGTGCTTGGTTGCTTATGTGAGAAGGACTTGGTTGATTTATTTGAGAATGGTTTATGTGAGAGTAGTTGGTTTGGTGATTCTTAGTCTCCACTTTGTGATTGAATTATAGTTGTCGATCTTTAATCTACAATGTATGATGTTGGGCATAGATGTGATTTGTAACCTATCTATGTGAGAATAATTAATTGATTGATCTTCGATCTAGCTTATGAGAAAATGGGTGTTGATGTTGATTATTGATCTAGTTGATGTGCGAATGACCTATGCTTTTGACTCTTAATTCACTCATAAAAAGATGATTATCATTGTGAGATGAGGCCTATTCCTTATGAGACTAAGCTTTGTTAATGACTCCTAATTCCTACATATGAGATGGGATGTTGTTGGTAGATCCTATGTGCAACCTAGGTGAGATCAATAAAAGTTGTTGAACCTTAGTCTATTCAATGGTGATAGTGGATTGAATGACCATATTCAAGTAATGTTAAATGATCTTTGGCAAGTCTATATGTGAATGGATGTTTCATTTGAGGGTGGTTAGTGGTTTGTGTGAGAATAACTGACTACATTAATCTTGATCTATCTATGTGAGATTCACTCTTTATGAAAGTAATGATTGTCATTTATCTCCTGATTCATGTTTGGTGAAAACCATGTTGTATACTATTCTCACTTTATTTCCAATGTGAAAGGTGCATACTTGTGTAGACTTGATGTATGCTATGTTAACATCCAATCCTTTATGAGATTGATCATGTAATTTGGATAGCATGCTCTAATAAATGTAAGAACATCGACACCTGTTTACTTTACATCATCTTGGGACATCTTCATGCTTGTATGGTCATCTAGATAGGCCACCTTTTTCTGCTACACTATCATGTTGGACTTGACTTAGGAGAAACCATGCTTTATACTTTTCTCCTTTTCATTTTAGACTCTGGGTATTTGTGGCTCGGGTGCGAGCAGGGAGTTTGGGATAGTGTAGTCAGGTTTCTGGGGATTTGGGAGAGGCAGGGCCTGATGGCAGGGATTGCGGCAACTGCGAACTGTGGGCGGTTGACCGGGTTATTATTATTACATCAGATTGGAGGTGAGGGATCGAGCTTCCTTAGTGGATGGTTTTTCCCACTTACTTAGAGTCTTGATCCAGTCCTGCTGACTTATGATACTTATGTTACTGGATACTGAGATACTTTACTCGTGTGGGTCGCTCCCCTCGAGTGCCACTCCGGAGTAGGCTTTAGACCGTGTTGGGTGCCGGTCAGACCGTGTTGGGTTCCGGTCATTTGGACAGTGGAGACCCTGAGTTCGTGAGATTGATGACAGAGCAGGCAGTACCAGTGTTTACTGGTGTATTGATTGGGTTTGGTCAGCCAGGCTTTGACTTTCTCAGGCATACTTTTAGCTATTCTTTTAGCTGGGCATTTTAGAGGCATTTTAGTGGTAGCTCTCTTTTATCATTAGTTCTGTTTATAGCTTACCACCTCTCTTATTCTTTTTCTTGCCTCTGGTAGACTTGTGGGTACGTCGGGGTTTGAGGCTTTACCCACAGGGGGAGGCTACTGGTTTTACTAGTGGTTCTCACCCCCATTGTTGTTTCCCCTTTCCTCCCTTTGTTTTGCAGTGTCTGCTGCGGGAGTTGCGGATCTTCGGTTGACGGTCCGAGACGAGGGAGTCGCGAGATAGATCCCTACCAGTGTTGATTCCTACAGTGGGATAGATGTACCAACCCGGATTGTGGGTTTCACTGTACTCAATTGTATTTTATTATTTTAGTTATCTCCCTTTTTGGATTTATAGATGTTGTATAGGTGGCTTTTACTTGTATTACAGTTTCGGTGGATCGGATTATTATACTATTATGTTGGGAGATGGATATTGTACTTTTATTTTTCAGTTGTACAGTGATTCAGGTTTTTATTACAGCAGTTTTTCTTCAGCTCTGATATCTGTTTAGTCGTTAGATGGTACTTTGCAGGTTGGACGCTTCGCTTATGCGGGGTTCCGCATAGGTGGCGGATCTGTTGGCGAGCCCGGGTCGCAGTTTCGACCCCCGGGGCGTGACAGTAGTCAGCTTTGGGATTTGGGGACAGGCAGGTTTGAGGACAGGGTACTCGCGGCAGCCGCGGATTTCGGGCGGTTGACCGGACTGTTATTAGTGCATCAGATTTGGGGATAGGGGATCGGGACTTCTTTAGTGGATGGGTTTTTCCCACTTAATTAGAGTCTTGGTCCAGTCCTACTATATCAGGTTACTTATGACCGTGCCGGTCAGGAGCCGGTCTGTTGCAGTACTTATGACCGTGCCGGTCAGGAGCCGGTCTGTTGCCTCTGGGATGGGACCGTGTCGGTCAGGAACCGGTCTGCATCCCGCAGCTGAGTTGTTTGTTAGTAGGCATAGCAGGCAGTACCGGTATTCACCGGTGTCTAGATTGGGTTACCCAGGCAGGCATATGTATACTCTGATGCATGCATTTAGCTACTCTTTTAGCTTATTACTTTAGAGGCATCTTAGTGGTAGCTTTTATCAGTTGTTATATGTATAGCTCACCACCTTGTTTTATTTTCTGCCTCTAGTAGTCCTTGTGGGCAGGTCTGAGATAGAGGTTTACCCACTAGGGGAGGCAACTGTTTTTATAGTAGTTCTGACCCCCACTGTTTTCCCTTTTCTTGTCCCCTTTGTTTTGCAGAGTCATCTGCTGGAGTTGCGGGACCCTCTTCCCAGGATCGAGGTAAGAGGATCGCTGACTAGATAGCTGCTACCCCGAGCTCGAGTTTAGTAGTTTTGTTGTATCCCCTGTACACTCAGACGGTTGTATTTTCTTTTATTTTGGGTCTGGCTGCGGCCAGCTGGTTGTATTTATTTCGTGAGCTGGGAGAGACACATGTATATATTTGAGAGATTATTGTACTTTTATTTCCAGCATTTGTCTGAGATGTACTAGTTTTAGTTTAGCTCTATTTTTATGCTCCTGTATTACTTCATTTATATCTGAGCAGGTTACCAGCGCTTCGTGTACACGGGAAATACCGTGTACACGGCGGATCTGTGGATGAGCCCGGGTTCTGGTTTACACCCGGGGCGTGACAGATTAGGTTGGTATCAGAGCTTAGGGCTAGATCAGTTGGGACTTAGGAAACCCTGGGCTTTTGGCAGACCCTAGGAAGGCAGGGCGGGAGTGACGCGATATTTTGCGAAAGTCGGCAATTTGTTATTAACTCTTCCTGTGAGTGGAGAGGGATTGGCATAGCCTATTTCTGGTGGACTATTATGTTGGCTGCAGACAACATAAGGTTACAGAAATAGGGGGATGTCCATGACTTTCGCTGGATTGGGTCGAGAGTGGTTTCGTTTACTGACCCGTGGATTCTTGTGTGGCAGGATGCCTCCTAGGCGCCAGATCCCTACCCGGGGTACTACTACACCCCCGGAGGAGCCTGAGCAGTCCGGGCCTTCTGAGATCAGTGAGCTGAGGGCCATGGTGGCCCAGTTGGCGAAGAGTCACCGCCGACAGGAGCAGAGGTTCGAGCAGCTGCTTGCTAAGGTTGGGGCACCTCCCCCTACTACTGTAGAGGCCCCTGTACCACCAGTTGTACCGCCGGCTATTCCACCAGTCCCTACGACACCGTCATCGAGCAGTGGGGCTCAGGGAGTGATCAGGCCTTTGACCCCAGCAGAGGAGCAGGAGTTTGCTGACAAACTCACCCAGTTTTGTCAGCGAGGACCACCTCGGTTCTCTGGGCGGAGCACTCACCCATGGGAGATAGGATCATGGCTAGCATCAATGGAGAAGTTGTTCAGAGACTTCTTCATTGATCCGAGATTCAGAGTACACATGGTCGTACATTGTCTAGAGGGGGATGCAGATGCTTGGTGGCGTCGGGTCGAGCCCTTAGAGTTTCAGATCACCCGACAGCTACCCTGGTCGGAGTTCAGGAGGATGATCCTTGATACTTATTTCTCCACGAGCGTGAAGAAAAAGCTAGAAGATGACTTGAAAAACCTTCGGCAGGGTGATCGGCCAGTGTGGACTATTTTTAGGAGTTTACGCAGTTGCTCAACTGCGTACCCTATGTTGCCAGGGATGGGCTGCACCAGGTGGAGCTTTTTGAGATGAGCCTGCGCCCAGAGATCTATACCTTGGTGCATGCCCAGAGGCTCCAGACCTTGTCAGAGGCAGTGGATCACGCGCAGTGGGTTGAGAGGGGAGATCATGTTGTCGCTAGGCGAGGAGGCTTGGCCGCTCAGAGTTCTGAGAGGAAGTGGCCAGCGCCAGACGATGGGGGACAGGCCAGTTCATGGAGGCCGTCCCGACCGCCACCGCCTCAGTTTACGGGCCGTGGGCGTTCGGTGCGGCAAGGGCCTGGGGGATCCCAGAGGCCCCCACAGCAGCAGCAGCATCAGCAGCCCCAGCGATAGCAGCAGCACTCGCAGCAGCAGAGGTCGCAGTCGCGATAGCAGGGGTCACAGCGGCAGAGGCAGCAGCAGCAGCAGTCGACGCAGCCCCGATCTACAGTTGGGTGTGTTTTCTACAGGGGTCAGCACCCCTCTGATACTTGTGATTTGAGGCACGGTCGCTGTTTCAGATGTGGGCAGTCAGGTCATCGGCGAGGTACTTGCCCTTTTTCGACATCGCCGGCTCCTTCCTCAGCATCAGTCCCTTCGGTGCCCCAGCAGCGGCCTTATGCTCCAGCAAGCAGGGCTCCTTCTTCCCACCCTGCAGATTACCGACCACCAGCTCAGAGCTAACGGGTTTATGCCGCCCAGGTGGAGGACTCCTCGGCAGCCGACCACGTGGTGGCAGGTATCATTTTACTTTTCGGTATTAGAGCTCGCACTTTATTTGATACCGGTGCATCACATTCTTTTATCAGTAGAGCATTTGCATCATCTCATGGACTAGAGTTAGGTAGGTTGCCGCATGCATTAGAGGTACAGATTCCCGATCATATATTGCATGTAGAGGAGTGTTGTTGGTCTTGCCCTGTACAGCTTGAATCTTGGATTTTGCCAGCGGACCTGATGGTCCTTAGTCAGCTGCGAGATTTTGACATTGTACTGGGGATGGATTGGCTGGCTCGCTATTTCGCGACTATTGATTACGCCGCGAGGACTGTTACTTTTAGCGAGCCAGGCCAGGAGGTGTTCGTTTACGGGGGGTGCCAGAGTGCTTTCTTTGCCTCAGTGGTTTCGACTTCTCGAGCGAGGCAGATGATGCGCAGTGGATGCGTGGCCTTTTTGGCGACTGTGGATAAGGAGCCTACGGCGGCACCGGGACTCGCAGATATCCCTATTGTCCACGAGTTCCCGGATGTGTTTCCTCCAGAGCTGATTCATATGCCGCCGGATAGGGAGGTTGAGTTTTTTATTGACGTAGTTCCAAGAACTGCGCCAATCTCTAAGGCTCCTTACCGAATGGCACCCGCTGAGCTGCGAGAGTTAAAGGCGCAACTCCATGATTTAATGGACAAAGGTTTTGTCAGACCAAGTGTATCGCCTTGGGGAGCGACGGTGCTATTTGTGAAGAAGAAAGATGGATCACTTCGACTGTGTGTTGATTATCGAGAGCTGAATAAAGTGACCACCAAGAACAAGTACCCTTTGCCGCGCATTGATGACTTATTTGATCAGCTGCAAGGGTCTTGTGTCTTCTCCAAGATTGACTTACAGTCTGGTTACCACCAATTGAAGGTGAAGGCCGAGGACATCCCAAAGACAGCATTCAGGACGCGGTACGGGCATTATGAGTTTACCGTCATGCCTTTCGGATTGACAAATGCCCCTGCTGCTTTTATGGATTTAATGAACTGGATTTTTCGACCATACCTGGATCGGTTCGTCGTTGTTTTTATCGATGACATCCTAGTTTATTCCCGGAGCGATGTGGAGCACGAGGAGCACTTGAGGATTGTGCTGCAACTTCTGAGAGAGAGGAAGTTGTATGCCAAGCTATCTAAGTGTGATTTCTGGCTTCGGGAGGTTGTCTTTTTGGGCCACGTGATTTCAGCCGCTGGAGTGGCAGTAGACCCGGCGAAGATCGAGGCAGTCCGGGATTGGCCCCGACCGACGACGGTATTAGAGGTCCGCAGTTTTATGGGCTTAGCTGGATATTACCGTCGGTTTGTGGAAGGTTTTGCGAAACTTTCCACACACCTCACTCGTTTGACGCGAAAAGGGATTAAGTTTATTTGGAGTGAGGATTGCCAGAGGAGCTTTGAGGAATTAAAGAAGAGATTCATGACGGCTCCTATCCTTTCCCTCCCCATACACGTGGTTGCGTGCTGATGCAGGAGGGAAGGGTAATTGCTTATGCCTCTCGGAAATTGAAGGATTATGAAAAGAATTACCCTACCCATGACTTGGAGCTAGCTGCAGTGATTTTCGCACTAAAGTTATGGCGCCACTACCTGTATGGGGAGCACTGCGAGATTTACACCGACCACAAGAGCTTGAAATACCTGTTCACACAGAAGGAGTTCAACTTGAGGCAGTGCAGATGGTTGGAATTGTTGAAGGACTATGATGTAGACATATTATACCATCCTGGCAAGGCCAACGTGGTTGCTGATGCCCTGAGCAGGAGAGCAGTACAGAGTTTATCTTTGATGATCACCGATCAGGCGCCATTACTTGAGCAGATGAGGCGGTTAGAGCTCGAGGTTGTGTCCCCTGGGGTCTCTACTAGACTTATGTCTCTAGTCGTGCAGCCCACTCTGATGGACAGGATTCGAGAGAGACAGAGTGAGGACACCCACCTGATGAGGATTTGAGAGCAGATACAGACTGGTTTGATAGGGGACTTTTCAGTTGATGCTTCGGGAGTACTGCGGTACCGGGACCGAGCTTGTGTGCCTATGGATGCAGAGATCCGGGAGCAGATCTTGAGGGAGGCCCACTATACGCCTTATACCATCCATCCTGGTGGGACTAAGATGTATAGGGACCTTAAGGCACAGTTTTGGTGGAATGGGATGAAAAGAGACATTGGGAGATTTGTAGCACACTGTCTAACTTGTCAGCAAGTAAAGGCTGAACATCGTGTACCTGCTGGCAAGTTGCAGAGTCTCCCAATCCCTGAATGGAAATGGGAACATGTTACGATGGATTTTGTCACTGGTTTGCCGAGAGCACAGACGGGGGCGGATGCTATCTGGATAGTCGTGGATAGACTTACCAAGTCCGCACACTTTTTACCGGTTCAAATGACTTGGCCGATGGAGCGTCTAGCACAGGTGTACTTGGCTGAGGTGGTTAGATTGCACGGGGTAACCGTTTCCATCGTATCATATAGAGACCCGAGGTTTGTCTCGCATTTCTGGAGGAGTTTACAGACAGCCTTGGGGACGCAGCTCCGATTTAGTACAGCATTCCACCCACAGACCGATGGGCAGTCAGAGCGCACTATTCAGACCCTCGAGGATATGTTGAGAGCATGCGTTCTGGACTTTGGAGGAGGGTGGTACCGACACTTGCGATTAGTTGAGTTTGCGTACAACAACGGCTATCAAGCGAGCATCCAGATGGCTCCGTTTGAAGCGTTGTATGGACGCAAGTGTCGGTCACCCCTATATTGGAGTGACGTGGGTGAGAAGAAGACTTTGGGTCCTGATCTACTATTAGAGGCAGAGGAAAAGGTCAGATTGGTACGACGGCATCTTGAGACCGCCCAGAGTCGACAGAGGAGTTATGCTGATACTCAACGGCGAGACTTAGAGTTTAAGGTGGGTGACCATGTTTTTCTAAAAGTCTCGCCTTCGAAGGGGATTCGGAGATTTGGTATTCGTGGGAAACTAAGCCCTCGTTATATTGGACCTTTCGAGGTGTTGGAGCGCTTAGGGCCAGTTGCCTACAGGCTTGCACTTCCTCCCAGGCTTTCAGGTGTTCACGATGTTTTTCATGTATCGACTCTGAGGAGGTATGTTCATGACCCGTCCCACATCATCAACTTCACCCCACTGGAGGTTGCTGAGGACATGAGCTATGTTGAACGGCCATTGAGGATCTTGGACCGTGAGGTTAGGGAGTTGCGTAGTCGGGCCATCCCTTATGTGAAGATCCTCTGGAGCAGTCATGATGAGCGCGAGGCTACCTGGGAGCTGGAGTCAGCGATGATGGATGCTTATCCCCACTTGTTCGAGGCCCCTGCTTGAGGTATGACTTTTGTTTCGAGGACAAAACTTTTTCTTGTGGCGGAGGATGTAGTGTTCTGTTTTTTCCCATGCAACTTTCCGATGAATCCACTGTGTAGAACACCTAGTGTTGGTGTGTCTGGCCCATGGTGCATCAAAGGGATGCCACAGATGGACCTTGTGAGACATTGATAGCTGATTTGGCCTTCGGCTGCATTTGTCGAATTTTAGAAAAGGTTTTGGGCCGATCTGAGGTTGGATTTGGATTCAGCGCGGAAAAACGCTTGAAAACGGCTATTTGCTTGTTAAATTTGGAGTCTGGATGACCAAAAGGGCTTCCGGAAATTTTCGGTGCATGAGGGGTGACCGTGGATCGGCCTGAGCCACGTGGCGGCCTATTATTGGCCGGCTCACGCAGCTCGGTCCACGGGGAGGCGCGGCGGTGCATGCACCGCGGGCGGGGGACGCGTGGCGTGCCTGGAATGTCCGGCGCACGCGGCACGGCTCAGCGACTTTGCACGGCTGCGGTGGACCGGGCGCATGACACGTGGCGGCCGGGAATTGGCTGGCTCACGAGAGCGCGGTCCACGGTGTGCGCAGAGGGGCGCCTCGGAACAACGCGCGCGCAGAGGCGCCAGGCGGGCGGTCGGCCGCACTCGAGTGCGGACACGTGTCGGCACGCGAGAGGCGGGCCGTACCTACCGCCGTTGACCGTGGGGGACGCGTGGCGCGCGGCGGGAACCCTTGCACCGCTGTTTCCTGTTGCAGGGACACGTGGCCTCACCGCAAGGATTCGGGCGCGTCGGATGGCCTGTGGTGCGACCGTGTGGCGGATTCGGCGCCCGAAATGTGCGCCCGGAAAGTGCGCCCGAATCCGGCCCTTAGGTGTAGTGGGATGGGCCTATAAATAGGGGACTTTGGGGTCACTTAGCTCTTTTTCTGACCTGTTTTTCACAGGGATTTCTCTTGGGTTTTTCTTCCTCTACTTGATCCGCATTTCACTGTGCATCCTTGGGATTTTTAGGGGCACGCATCCCGAGGTTGGCTATTTTACGGCGCGGCGCGACGCTTGTTCTCTGGCGACCCGCTTCGCCCCTTCTCAGTGTTTGGGCTCCCCCGACTCACCCCAACTTCCGATTTCGCCGATTCTTGCGCCGTTGGACTCACGACAGGTAGGACTTCAACTTCCGTGCTTTAAGGTTCCTCGTTTTCCGTGCTGACCTTGGAGTTTTCTGAGCACCCATTTGACCCACTTTTCTTCACGGATTTTTGGACAGCACTGCGGTGTTCTAGCCTTATCTTTTCGCTCAGACGTCGGATCGAGGCGATTCAATAGGCATTTTTCTTCTACAGTCCGCAAGGAGTCTTCTGGATTTTTCTCAATTTTTTTTCGATTTCTTTCGAAGGTGAAAATCTCCTTTCACTGTGGTTCTTTGACACAGATTTTCTGGACAGTTCAGTTTGGGGTGTTCCACTTGCAGAATTTGTAACTCAGCATAGAAAAATCGAATCTGAACGTGCAGGTACTCGTTTCGACGGGTTCATCGCGAGGATCGCGACAGTATTTATCTTGGATTTTTCCGAGCATTCTTCGCAGGTGAAAATTGAGAAACTCTGGACTGTGGTAATTGTGAGCAGATTTTGGGAACTTTGTATGTTTAAATTGTGTTTGTTCCTTTGGGATATATTGTGCAGTGTGGCTGTGACTTTTTGGACCGAGCGTGGGTTTCTCTTTTGGATAGGGATTTAGCGCTCGAGGTGGGTATCGTTATCACCTCTTACTTTCGATCACCCACTAGGCATACTAAAAGTGTTTCCTATATCTTGTCGAAAGTGGCATCTGTGAATCGAACCTCGCATGCTTGTATGAAAGTGCGGTTTGGCTGTTAGCACTTGCATCTTTAGAAGGACTAGCTATTAGTGGATTAGCATTTCTGGGAAAAAGGATATATCATCTACATCTATTGGAAATAATCTGCTTAAACCATATTATGCTTTTCGTGTCATTGGGGGACTTATGCATGTGAATGAAATAACTAATAGCTTGTTAGTACTTTAGATATTAAAACAAGGCATTTTGTAATTCATTTAAGAATTAGAACACTAAGATCATGTTATCAAATAAAGGACTTGGCATGCTTGTATGGTCACCTAGATAGGCCACCTTTTTCTGCTACACTATCATTCTGGAACTGACTTAGGAGAAACCATGTTTTATTCTTTCTCTAGTCACTTAGACATAGGGGATAGTATGCCCTGATTAGAGCAGGGACTGGGATAGTGTAGTCAGCTTTGGGATTTGGGGACAGGCAGGTTTGAGGACAGGGTAATCGCGGCAGCCGCGGATTTCGGGCGGTTGACCGGACTGTTATTAGTGCATCAGATTTGGGGATAGGGGATCGGGACTTCTTTAGTGGATGGGTTTTTCCCACTTAATTAGAGTCTTGGTCCAGTCCTACTATATCAGGTTACTTGTGACCGTGCCGGTCAGGAGCCGGTCTGTTGCAGTACTTGTGACCGTGCTGGTCAGGAGCCTGTCTGTTGCAGTACTTATGACCGTGCCGGTCAGGAGCTGGTCTGTTGCCTCTGGGATGGGACCGTGTCGGTCAGGAACTGGTCTGCATCCCGCAGCTGAGTTGTGAGTTAGTAGGCATAGCAGGCAGTACCGGTATTCACCGATGTCTAGATTGGGTTACCCAGGCAGGCATATGTATACTCTGATGCATGCATTTAGCTACTCTTTTAGCTTATTACTTTAGAGGCATCTTAGTGGTAGCTTTTATCAGTTGTTATATGTATAGCTCACCACCTTGTTTTATTTTCTGCCTCTAGTAGTCCTAGTGGGCAGGTCTGAGATAGAGGTTACCCACTAGGGGAGGCTACTGTTTTTATAGTAGTTCTGACCCCCACTGTTTCCCTTTTCTTGTCCCCTTTGTTTTGCAGAGTCATCTGCTGGAGTTGCGGGACCCTCTTTCCAGGATCGAGGTAAGACGATCGCTGACTAGATAGCTGCTACCCCGAGCTCGAGTTTAGTAGTTTTGTTGTATCCCCTGTATACTCAGACGGTTGTATTTTCTTTTATTTTGGGTCTGGCTGCGGCCAGCTGGTTGTATTTATTTCGTGAGCTGGGAGAGACACATGTATATATTTGAGAGATTATTGTACTTTTATTTCCAGCATTTGTCTGAGATGTACTAGTTTTAGTTTAGCTCTGTTTTTATGCTCCTGTATTACTTCATTTATATCTGAGCAGGTTACCAGCGCTTCGTGTACACGGGAAATACCGTGTACACGGCGGATCTGTGGACGAGCCCGGGTTCTGGTTTACACCCGGGGCGTGACAAATCCCGAACAGCATCAATCTTCGTCGGGTCCACTGTCATTCCAGCGGCTGAAACCACATGGCCTAAAAATGCAACTTCCCGAAGCCAGAATTCGCACTTCTTCAGTTTGGCATCCAACTTCTTCTCTCTCAGAAGCTGCAGCACTATCCTTAAATACTCCTCATGCTCCTCAATGCTTCGGGAGTAAATCAAAATATTATCAATAAACACCACGACAAACCGCTCCAAGTACGGTTGAAACATCCGGTTCATTAAATCCATGAATGCGGCTGGGGCATTAGTCAATCCACTTGACCTCGCTGTAAGCTCATAATGTCTCTACTCGGTCCTGAACACTATCTGGGCACAATCCTCGGCTGTATGGTTCCATACAGATACCTGCCTCATAAAAGAGCAACTGCCGGAATACAACCCAAACCTGTCTGTGCTCGTACCACAATAAAACTCTCACCATTGTGTATTAACAACGGGGCATCACTACCGTGTATCAACAGCGTGGCATCACCACCGCATATCAACGGCGTGGCATCACCACCGCGTATCAACGGCATGGAAGCATACTCAGGTATCCAACTCTCGGATCTTCACCGTCGTATCTCTACGACGTGGCACTGGGTCAACAGACCTCTCGATCCACCAGATCTCACAATTGCGCTATCAGCTCTCTCAGCTTACCGGTGATACTCCCTAAAACGCTACCAAGGTTGGCACGGTTTCCAAAACCACATCAATCACAATCTCAAACTCAATCTCTCTAACTGGCGGCATCAACACCAACTCAGGTGAACTCACACCCGGGATCTCTCGACGTTAAGATATTCTTTTAATTCCCGGTACTGCCATAGGCACCTCCTCTATAATCGCTAGGATAGCGGTACATCCACGACTCAACATCTGTCGTGCTCTGGCATCCTCTATAAACACACTCCTCATGACCTGGTCCACGGAGGGTCACTGTCCTCTCTCTACAATCAATGTTAGCATAATATCGGGATAACCAATGTATACCCAAAACTAAATCAAAATCTCCGAGCTGGCGTAGGACCAACAAATCAATAGGTAAAATCCAGGGTCCTATCTGTACTGGAAGGACCTACAACACTCATCTTTGTGTGACACGTGATCAGGAATCTAAACCTCACGTGCACAAGCTAACGGTCCTATCTCTAGTCCAAGGAACGATGCAAATTCTCTACGGATGAAGGTGCTGCCGACCCTACTCTCTGCTCCAGTATGCGCATCATGCGTTCCATATTCTCTTCCTGGCGCTTGATCGCGTCCTCCTGGCGTCTCATCGCCTCTGACATCTAAACCACCTGGGCCCGCAACTCCCGGACCTCACTATGCTCTGTCGGCTCAACCTTTCGCTGCTCCTCATCCGAAGCAGGATGTGCCCTCGTCGCTAAACGACGTTTCGAGGTATCGTAGTCTGCAGCATAGTAACAAACATTAGGACACAACAACCACTCGACCCAATCAAGCGAAAGTCTAAAACATGTTACCTATTCTAAAGCATTATGTTGTAAGCAGCCAACATAACTACTTTAGAGAAATAACAAGCAAAATCTCTCACCCCAATCCTCTGGGGAGTCAAGACCCAATCAGGTCTCTCGCCAAAGTCACGTCCCTCTTGACAGTCATCCTAGTGTCCAACCACAAGCCTAGGGTTTCTAAGTCCTCAACGACCTACAACCTAGGCTTTGATACCAATCTAATCTGTCACGCCCCGCGGTCGAAACTGCGACCCGGGCTCGTCAACAGATCCGCCATCTGTACGGAAATCTCCGCACAGACGAAGCGTCTACCCTACAAGTCAGATCTATAGCTAAACATGTATCTGAGCTGAATAAGAATAAGTAGCTACAGAATCAAAAACTGGACATCTGAATATATAAAATCCAAAATACATAGTCATCTCCCACTATGAACCATGATACAATAAATCTCTCAGACTGTCCAGTAAAAAAATAGAATCTCATATACAGGGTACATCTACCTCTGACTCTCAAATAAGCTGGTAAGGAACTATGCGGCCACGCCCTAACCTCGATCTGCTGCCTCCGCCCGAACCGGTGCCAGAACAGCTACCTCAGAAAAACCTGTCCCAAGCGGGTGTGAGAACTACTGCAGAAAGGTAGTTCCCAGTGGGTACCGTCACCTACATCCACGAGTATGCCCACTAAGTCTACTGGAGGCAAGACAATAGGTATACAGATAGATAATATGAAAGCTGAAATGAAACTACAGCTAATATATCTCAAGTATCATGCTCAAAGAAAAAATACTTAACTATGAACATGTAATGCATCCACTCACTCACGAGGTGCTAACATCAACCCAATCTCTCTAACTGCCAAATCTGGTCCAGTCAAGCCTCAGGAATCATGCTCAAAGGAAAAATACTCAACTATGAACATGTAATGCATCCACTCACTCACGAGGTGCTCACATCAACCCCAATCTCTCTGACTGCCAAATCTGGTCCAATCAAGCCTCAGGAATCATGCTCAAAGGAAAAATACTCAACTATGAACATGTAATGCATCCACTCACTCACGAGGTGCTCACATCACCCAATCTCTCTGACTGCCAAATCTGGTCTAGTCAAGCCTGCGCCTCCCTAGTGTATTCAACGTAGGTTCTAACGGTACTCCAACCCGGTCCATAACTCGATCTGGTCGCCCGGTACACCAACCCGGTCCAGTCGGAATATCACGCAAAGCATCCTCATCAGGCGCTTGCAACCTCATCAGGCGCATCATCATCATCGCATCCGGAGCGGTCTCGAGGGGCGTTACCCCACGAGGAATAAGCGTGGCTATCTGGCTCAATAAGTGGCATCTGCAGGCCTAACTATGATCGAAAGATCGCAAAACTCGAAAGGCCAACAACCCATAAACAGGTCGGAGAACTCTCCACGACCTCAATCTATAGTGCATCAAACCCACAAGACCTAGGACACCCATCCACGGAGTCAAAAAAATCCCCTCGGCCCCT
>CM055066.1:21153707-21322847 GCA_029204045.2 Tillandsia leiboldiana
CATGGTAGAATCCCTGGGTCCACACGAAGCTTCCCGAACTCTCTTCCCCGGCCGAAGGTGGCCGGAGCGCCGGTGGCCGCAAATCTTCCATTCTCGGGTTCATCCATGGCCGACCCTCATTCGGGCTGGATGGGAACCATGCAAAAGCATGGTTGGGATCCTCTTGGTCCCAGCAAGTGATCTGGGTAGGTGACCGGCGTCGGGGAAGCCCGCCGGCACCGGAAATGAAAGTTCGGCCAACATGCCATAACTTCAAAAGCTAGGGCATCCAATATCTCTTGAATTACTAAGCCATATTTATTAAAACTTTGCAGAATTATTAGGCATGTCCTACAGTCCCTACATGCCAATTTTTAGCTTGGTTGGTTCATTATGTCCATAGTTATCTCAAGGTGAAGTTTTATTAGGTTTTCGGCCATAGTTGGCCGCCGCCGGCCCATGCGCTTTGCATGGGGAGCTCTGGCTTTGCAGGGAGCACGACAAGGACCTAAGAATTCTACTGCTAGGGGTCCCGGGTCCAAACAACCTTTGGTTTGAGAGAGCTTACCTTGGCCGGAGTCGATGAAGAGAGGATGAAGCCGGTTTCACTCCTCCTCCTTTGCGCGGCCACGGCCACCACCAAGGTGCTCTTCCAGTCACGAGGGAACACCTAGGCACTCAGAAGCTCTTTTGGGTGAAGTTTGGTTCCAACCTTCTTCACTCTCTCTCTTTCTCGGATTATCTCAAGGTGGTGGTGTCCTCGGCTTACCCCAGCAACCCGTGGCTAGGTCTAGGAGAGTTGCAGAGATACACAGGAACTCCTTCAAAACACAAGAGAAAGGGTTGGAGTCCTCTTGCTTCACCTCTCCTCTTCCTCACACTCTCGGGTTGGAACAATGGAGGTGTTCTTTGGCTTCTCTTCACTCCGGGGCTAGGTTTTGAGGATGGCAGGGTACTCAGGAGTTGGTTGAGTCCCAACATGCCTCCTCGTGTTGTCCCCAAGGAGCTCAAGAGACCCAACTTGATTTAATGCTAGATTCTAACCCACTTCCTCTTTTCACACTTACCCTTAGCAGCCGAACCCTTGCTGTAGGTTACAATTACACCTAGGACCCTATAGATTAAGTCCCATACACTAAGGTACATAAAATATTAAGTTTCCTTACAAATTAATCCATTTTTAGGTGTTTTTCACGCATTCCGAGGCAATCCGAACGTTGTTTCGCGAAACGGACTTCGCCACGACGTCCGGCTCGTCGAGACCTGTCAAGTAGCATACTTGTTTGGTTCGTTTGATGCTCGGATAAAAAGCTGTTTCATTAAGTTCGACAGTTTACGGTGCGTTGCACGCACTTCGATGCACCCGGGTCGCCAAACGCGAAAACCGTCAGTGCCATTGCGCTTAGAACGTCGAAATAGTTAGGTTTGACTACTCATGTCGCTATATTGGGATTTTAAACAGTAATTCGGCTAATGATCAATCGAGAGGGGTCAAAATTCGAGAGTTACTATTCACTTTAAGTCGCGGGGCCCGCTTTTTGATTTCTGATTTCTGGAAGATCCGACCGTCGAATCGAAAACATATGAATATGAAACTTTTATGTTTCGACGAGACGATCGCAATGGTGATCTTGGATTTTCCAGATCAGACCCCGATCAAAAGTCGACATTTCTGGGCCACTATTGACCCACTAATTGCCCATTTTTGCTATTTAAATAATTCTGAAAATTATTTTTGTTACGGCATTTTGGTGTTGGCATATTTCGTGAGTCAAGTCAGTGAGTTGAGTCGGAGTCTTAAAGGGATCAAATTGTCAATCAGCATTCAAAGACTTAGAGAAGATTCAACAAGAGCTCAAGTTGACACTCAGTGTCTTGAGTCTTGAAGATTGAAGTTGAAGAATTGTGGATCAGTTACATCAATCTCAAGAAGAAAGTATTCAAGAGGATCAGGTATGTTTAACTAAATAATTGTGGTGATCCGAATACTTTCTTATAGTGTAGAAACACCTGGAAGAAATTTTAATTGCATAAAAATCAAAAACTGGTGTTCGGACATGTTCAGGATCCGGATCAGAGCCAGCGATCCGGATCCCGAAGGTCGTTGTTTCATACATTACTTCAATCCGGATCGCAGCATCTCACGATCCGGATCCCGAACGTTGAGTTTTCTGAATTGTATGAACGATCCGGATCGGGCATTGCGATCCGGATCCCGAACGTTTGTTTTTCTGGAAACGTCTTTCTTGCTACGAATCCGGATCGCCCAAATCCGATCCGGATCGCCGTCCTGAAAATTTCCAGATAAGGTAAGTTTTTGATTCTTATCTCTTTCCAAAGGTTTCTAAACTATAAATAGACATTTAGGGTTTCTCAAAAACGTGGGAGCTACGGCCGATCAATTTATAAAACTCTTGAGAGCAACCCTAGAGGCTAGGTTTTTATCGATCTTCTTTATAGCCTCTTTTAGGTCAATTCGATGGTTCTTTCAAGAACATATCTTTTGTCGAATTGATCTAATCTTTGCTTAGAGATTTCTTCTACGGTTCCTCAATGAGAATCTAAGCAAAGGATCACCATCGAAGTCAATATTCTTATCGACTGAGTTTGCGTCGTGGATTCGACGTGGCATCGTGGATTCGGTGTGCTAAAGGCGTTTCGTGGATTCGAAACGTGTGCTCGTGGATTCGAGTGGCGTTCGTGGATTCGAACGTGTGCAGTGGACGTGCAAACGGTGGAGCGCGAGGTCCGAAGAAATTGAAGGAGGGGTTAAATCCGTGGAGACGGTAATCACCTTGTTATTCTTCTTTTCTTAGTGATTGTTATTGCGTGGACATCCAACCAGTCAGCGCAAGGTCCGAAGAAGCTGAAGGAGGGGTTGAGTCCGTGGAGTCGGTAATCACCTTGTTATTCTTCTATTCTTAGTGGATTGTTATTGCGTGTTGGTCCCGTGGTTTTTCTCCTGGATTGGAGTTTCCACGTATATCTCGGTGTGCTGTTTTTATTTTCCGCATTGGTTTTTATTTTGCACTGAGATTGGTTTTATAAGTATTACACCTATTCACCCCCCCCCTCTAGTTGTTTGATAGTACCTATTTAGATCCTTGTGGATCCTTAATATATAAAAACCTACAATTTAAACTTAAATTTGGATTTAAAAATTATGGTTACTACATCACCCACCACTTATAAGAAGTTTCGTCCCCGAAACTTATCTAAACCACTATTAAGCCTTTAACGGGTTTGCAATTGACAATCAGTCACAAAGCGTCGTTAATTCTTAGGCTTCTCATTTAGACCCAATCTGAATATTCCCATTACAGGCAGAGTATTTCTCAGTTCTTTTGAAAGTACGTTGTCGGCCGCCCAACGTGCTCACCAAAAGAAAGGCGAAATACCATAGATCTGTCGCCAACAACTAGTTGGGGACACAACTCACATCTGAAGGTACATCACATACCTCCCTACACAGTCTCTATACCGATGATATAACCCTTACCAAAGGTTACTACCATCACGAGGTCATGAATGCCATCCCGACAACAAGAATTCAGCATTATATTCCAACGTTTTCCAAAACTTTAAATCCAATAATTACTTCAAGAACCGGGGCCACTCTTTTCCCCACATATACTATAATTGATCTGAGCCCTCTGGCTCCACTGAAACTTCAAGCCCACGGTCGAAACCACGACTGTGGTTAACCTTGCACTAACAATAATTCCCAAAACATGAACACGAACCAGACCTAAAGTCCAAATTACTATGCCACAACCCAGCGCTCTCTCGTAGACATAAGTCATCCTAGAGTTCGTTCCTAACCAAACCTAGGCATCGTATTCCTATTGCTCTGATACCATCTAATCTGTCACGCCCCGAGTTCAAAAACCAGTGTATAAATTTTTTTTTTTTTTTTTTTTTTAAATCAGAGTTGCAAATCAACCAGGGCAATGACAGACCGCCACATATATAGAAGAGTCCCATCCCCTATGGAATTTAGCCTTTTCTATATATGCACGGCTAGCTTGGCAACAATCATCAGAGTACTAACTACGTACTAAAAATAACAATAACAACAACAACAACAATGTTACAGATTTCTTTACAATTATATTACATCTGAATACCACTTTAATTAACTATTTCTAAATACACGGCTGTCCATGGTCAATCTCTATCTCGGAATCTCACCAACACGTCCCGACATCCCAACACCCGCATGACCTGAAAAACAGTCACCCGAGGGTGTGAGATACACCGGAGTGTATCCCAGTGGGCACGACGAGCCGAGAAATAGCAGATCGTACCTACTGGTATACAATACTAGAGGATAGTAATAATCAGGGGTTAGAATAATCAGATAGGCAATCACCGATATATACTCACAGTTAGGATATGCAATGATCATAGTTAAGATAACAGATAGGCAACATAGAGATCAACAGATATATCATCACGGAGGTTACAATTAGGATAAGCAGATACATAATCATGGAGATCACAGTTAGGATATGCAGATATATAATCATGGAACTTTATCTAATTAGAGGACAGCAAAAATCATGAGTTATGACAAAAGCAGGCTGAACAGGCAACATATGCATCAACAACTGAAATAACAAGTTACCCAATCAGAAGCCACCATATTGGTCATCAAGACCTCAGGGAAATTGCCCAACCTAGCACCAACCTAGCTGACATTCTCCCCTTGGGAGTCACGGACCTTTCAACATACCACTTTACCGGTAAAGAACAAAGCGCACGAGGAGCGACCTCGGATATGTTCGTGAAGTACAGCGGTGCGGGCGATCAATGCGAATGCTCAAGCTCACGGTCCACAGACCGGTTATCGGCAAAAGGCAGAACAATCCCCTCTGGATGCAACAATAATATGATAACAACATCTCAACTCAATGCAAGATCAACAACAAATCTCAACTCAAATGCAGGATCAATCACAGCAACAATGAATCATGGATCAAAATAATCAGAAGTGCTGACATTCAGGTATACCAATATCCAGGAATCGAATCGTAAGATCTGGAAGCAACTGAATACCAATCATGCAGACTAACCAATCATGCAGACTAAACACATGTTTTTGAGAAAATTAATTTACAAACATATTTTAGATTCAAACCTCGCAGAGCGTTGCCTTTGTCCTATCAACAAGAACAGACTCCGGCGACCCTACGAAGTTCGGTAAAAATATTTATTTAATAAATCATGTATCTAGCAGCATAATTGGTGAACACAACCAATCACGAATGCAATGCGGAATATGATCAATAATCTCATAGATCAGGATATAACACCAGCCATCACGAAGGCAATGCGGAATATAATCAACAGCCATTATGAAATAGAACCAGGTTTAGCAACTATAGACCAATCATACCGTCCAAACACATACAGTTTTAAGCAAAATTATTAAAACAGTTTTTGGGTTCAAACCTCGCAGAGCAGTGCCTTTGTCCTATCAAACAAGAAACAGACGCAGGCGACCCTGCGAAGCTTGGGTAAAAATTATTGTTTGAGTAAAGTACATGTGTTTAGCAGTACAGGCTTTGCAATCAAGATCATCAGAATGTCCAATCAGGCATGGCAACTAATAGTAATATATCTCAATCAAGGCAGACAGGGCTCAATATAACCTAGATTAACCAAAACAGGAGTCCAACAATACCGTACACAGAGGGCCGAAATGATAAAGCCCGGACCGAAGATAAACCCACCTGACAAATCGCAGGCGACTAAACCGTATCCACTGTATGCTTAGGACCAAGGCACCGAATAAACCTGAATCAATCATATGGATCAAGGATCAACTCTGACTCTAACTTATTCCAATGTCAACTTAAAATCCAGATCACTTTTAAAACCTCTACATAGCAATTTATGCATTTTTGTTTCTTCGGGACTTCAAAATCAGTTTTTTTAACCGAGCATCGCATCCAATGACCCCAAATTAGCCAGGATACACTGTCGCGGCTTCGCAAACATCCTAGAACAGTGTTTGGGTCTAATTATATTTGGAGGTTGGTTTAACTACAACTTTTAATCTAATCATCATTTAATAAAACTTTGTATCTCAAAGTGGCTCTGGACAGTGCCAGGATACCAGGGCTCTACCTTTGGGCAGCCCAGAAACTGCTGGATCAAAGAGATCCAAAGCCTTGCTCTCTAACACTGTGTACAATGCTCTAAACTTAGTTCCACACAAATCTGATTGATCTGAAGTGAGCATCAAGCTCAGGGGGAAATTTAGAGCAACTTTATATTTACAGTGAGGTCTAAACCCAACTTAATCTTCTTGAGGCATTTACACAAACACTTGGCATGCATACATATACACAACATACAGCATTTCCCCGAGTTCTATTCTCAGCGGTGTCTTGCACCTGGGCCACCCTAACCTGGATCAAACTATTCTATAAGGCTTTTGAAGCATTCCATCAACTTGGGTGCAAGTTTGCACCACGGTTTGGCCGAGCCCGGGAAGAAGATGGTGCTCGAAATCTTGAAAATCGTGACCATTAAATAAAGATTCTGGGTCCAAACCATTAGCACAAACCTTCCAAAAAAAACTCACCATGAAACTTTCTGGACCCATGCCCGGCGACAGGGCACGGGCGGCGGCGGCTAGGGAGTGAGCTCGGTTTCGAGCTCCTCCACCTCTAATGGCGGATTTCTACTGAGGTCACATGAAGCCCTCAAACTTGCATGGTAGAATCCCTGGTGATGGGTTATATGTAATAATGGATCTAAATAGGGGGAAAAAACACCTAGAGGGGGGTGAATAGGTGTAAACAATAAACACTCAAAAAATCATTGCGCAATAAAAACCCAATGCGGAAATATAAATGAACACGCAAGATTTTTACGTGGAAAACTCCAAACCGGAGTAAAAAACCACGGGACCGATAACACGGTGAAATCCACTAGAATTAAACACGTACAAGGTGATATACCAGTACTCACAGACGACTCAACCTTTTCCATACGCTCCTAGTTGATCTTCTCCGCTCGCTCCGCAACGCGTCTTCGAATCCACGATCTGCGTCCAATGCCGAATCCACGGCGTCCAACGTCGAGTCCACGACGTCTGACCGAATCCACGGTCCTTCACCCAGTAGCACGCTTCGAATCCACGAACGTACCTCACTCCGAATCCACGAGAGCGGTTGCACCTTGAATCCACAAGGCCACGCGAGTCCACGCGCCGATTTTGGGGTAAATCGTTGTTTTTTGGGTGGTGATGATCCGCCGAATACTTAGATCAAAGATAGAATAGGAAATACCATCTAAGTATTCATTAGTTTGATTCAACTCAAGATGTGAGTATGAAAACCTAGAATCAAACTAATCAATATAGATGAAGAACATAGAGTAATATCTAATGATTTCCTTTCTTCTCTATATGTGGATCTAGGCCGTATAAAAGATTATATTTTATAATGACGGCTATTTCGCTTAACCCTAGAAAAAGAATCATACGGTCTATTTATAGGTTAGAACCCTAGGAAGAAGATAAGGATTCAAAAACTGTCGTTTCTGGAAATTTTCACGACGGCGATCCGGATCGGATTAGCTGTGATCCGGATCGTCGTAACGAGTCAGGCAATTCCAGAGAAACAGGGTTCGGGATCCGGATTGTAATGCACGATCCGGATCGTTCATGTATTTCAGCAAATTCCCATGTTCGGGATCCGGATCGAAATGACTATGATCCGGATCGGATTTGCCAATGAACAAACACCCTTCGGGATCCGGATTGGATTGTCTGATCCGGATCCTGAACATGTCCCATGTCCAGTTCTTGATTTTTTATGCAATAAAAATTCTTCCAAGTGTTTCTACACTACAAGAAGTATTCGGATCACCAAAAATATTTAGTTAAACTTACCTGATCCTTTTGAATTCTTCTTTCTTGAGATTGAGGTATATGATCCAAACTTCATTCATCTTCAATCTTCAAGACTTTAACACTGTTCACGAAATGCGCCAAAACAAAATCCGTAACAATCTCCCCCGTTGGCGGTTTCGTGACAAAACACAGATCCACTAAAGAAAATTCAAAAAAGATATTTTGTTGCTATCACCATACAACAAAAATTTACAATGGAGATCCAATACAAGAGATAAACTCCTAAAACAGACTCTAGACTTAGACATCTGTACTCTCTGCAAAAAGAAATCATTCTTGACAAAAAGAGATCGTTAGATACCTCAAGAATATTTAGCATTCAAAACCTAACAGAGATAGAGTTTATGCTCACCATGACATTGAGTAATTCAGATATGTAATAAGATCACAATCAAACATTGACATATCTTCTAAGCAATAAATTCCAAATGTCATAACTTTGCTTTGTTAGTAATCAAACAACTTGTTAGTAATAATACATGTCCAAATAGTTAGTCGAATAGTTAGTAGGGACATGCAACCAACTCACAAGATAAAACCAGAAGTTGTGATACTTACCTTTCACCAAAGTCAAAGTTTGTAATAAGTTCTCACCAAAGTTCAAAGTTTCTCACAGAGTTCACTCTAAACTCTCTCCCCCTTTTTGTCACAAACTAAGCCAAAAATTCAAAATACAAGGAGAGTTAAAAAGTTCAACATAAAAGAAACTTGAGAGCTGAATAAAATAACATAAATGCAAAAACTAAAAACCTGCAAAAGAAGGATTAGAAACAAAAACCTTTATGCAGAGTCGTCGGAGCTGATACACCCAAGCTTCTGAAACATTTTCTTGATCCGTTTGTTCATAGAAGCTTGCTCCTTCTTAACTTCTCTAAGATCTTGGACCATCAAAGCTGTTCTTTCCTAACTTCTTTGAGATCCTCTTTCATTTCAGCGAACTCAATAGACATGCGTTCTTGCTCGTTTGAGAGTCGCTGTTGTTCCTTAAAGATTGAGCTAACCGACGCATCATCATCAGACGTTGATGGTGGTGCTGGTTGTGCTGCCGGTGCAGAGGTTGTTGCTTGTTGTTGTGCTCTTTGTCGGTGAGGAGGTATTATGGGTTCATCTGGCTTCGTCGAGAGAGACTTCACAATTGTCGTCTCATTGATTGTGCCCAAACTGTACATATATGAGCTTGTACTGGTGTCGACTTTAAACTTTCTAAGGATGCGCATAATTATCATTGGATAGGGGAGTCTCTCTGTGGGATGAGAATGTTCCACATAACGCGCCATCCTCGACCAAATGAGGTAAGGAATGTTTAAGTTCGCTCCCATTGATGCTGCGGGGTGTCCAAGAAGATAAAGAAATAACATCCTGTCCCATCGAAGAACCTTCGTATTCATGTTTGGAAGGATATTGTAGCAGACAATGAAGTTTATATAGCGATACTCTGTTCGAAGTTCTTTTAGAAAACAGAGTTTCCTGTCGACCGAGTATCTGGAAGACATATTCCATCAACCACTACTCTCCAAGAGTTGTCGTTGAAGACTTGAGTTTTCAGATAATGAGCTCCATCAACTCTGGCCTTCATCCCTAACACCTCCCCAATCAATTGAGGGGTGACTTTGATCTTGATATTCTTGACCAATGTGTGAAATTCTCGACGTCCTTGGTCCTGATTGACTAGACTAGAAGCGTTCTGATAGAACATCCGTACTGAGTGAGGACAATACCCAGTATTCTCAGTGAAGTTGCATATGGGACCAAGACCGGCCTGGTCAAACAAAGTCCCAAAGAGTGTAGACCGTTCCTTCATTGCATTGACATCGACATGTCTTTCACCAATGCATTCCCTCTTCTCAAAATCTTTGATTCTTGCGGAGCTGATGAAGTCCTGTGGAGGAGGCTGGCTGGCAACTGGTCGCTCAATGGAAATTCCCTGAGCACTGCCTCTTTTTCTTGCACCGGTTTTTCTTTTTGTTCCAATTGGACTTGGTTCCATTGGCGCTTTCCCTTTTTCAGCTGCAGTGGCCGGAGCCTTTGAGGTTTCAGCAGGGGCTTTCCCTTTGGAGACAATTGGAATAGTTCCCTCGATTTCGATGTTATCACAGTCAATCGAGTCCGTCTCTGATTCAGTGTCAGAATCATCCTTGGTTTTCTGCGCTTTCTTGGCCCTCTTGGGCTTGACAGTGTATCTCGTATGTACCATAGCAGCTAGAAGAAAAATGATCCACATGATCACCATTGCTATTGGTTTCTTGAGAAAAGAAATTCTGTGAGCAACAACTCAAGAACACATGAAAACTTGTTAATTTTGAAAAATTTGAAAAATTGTCCCCAAACAATCATTATCGTGTAGAGAGACTAGGAATCAAATTAGTTTGCAAAAGAAAATTTAAAAATAGATCAATTGCGTGATTTGGAAAATTCCCATTATATGCCCTAAAACCGAATTTTCAGAAATCGAAGCCCAAAATTCGTTAATCAAGAGAATACCTAGCATATAATCAAAACTAATCTACCCAGAGTTCTTATTTCAAAGAGATTTGACCAAAAACCATTCACAAATGAAAAAGTTGCATGATTTCTACTCACGTTTGAGTAAACAAGGAAAAACAGTGAAAAAACCGAGATTTTGATCAATAAAACTTACTTGGAATCGAAGAACTCGAGTTTGAAAGGTTCCAAGATGGATGAAATCTAGTGAGAGAAGCTCTGGAAACTTAAGAACAAAAGATTGGAATAAAAGAAATCAAAATCCCTCTTGTTCTAATAAAACCCTAGCCGTGATCCGGATCGGATCGAGATTTCGATCCGGATCGGCTACCCGCAGGAAACACCTGCGTTCGGGATCCGGATCATTCATGTCCGATCCGGATCGGCTCCAACTTTTTCTTCAGAATAATTTAGAAAAATTCAATAAAATCCGGAAAAAGTATGTAAGCATTTTAGCACATCAACTTTAAACAAAAATCATCGTTTCATGTCAAGAGAAATAAATTATGTTAAATCTATCAATAACATTCAAATAATGACATAAAAATTTACAGAAATTAAAACCTTTAAAGTTGATCAAGTTCAAACACATCCATCATGATCTTATGAGTACGGCGTTTATCAAATCATTAAAATGATAAAGAAAATGAATTACCAAGATCAATAGATGTTTGAAATCCCAAATAAATTATATAATGTATCTAGTCAATCTGTTGAAGATAGTGGCTCTTTGAGCATCTTTCATTTAAAAATCTCACCTTATACCAACCTTGAAATTTGACGGAGTTAAGTATTTCAATCATGCATTTTAGTTAATCAAAAAAAAAATTACAAACCCATGCTTGGTATACATGTGGTAGCTGCACACAGTACTCGGACGACCGAGGTGGTAGCTCTTTCCTCCATGTGGTGGTAGTTTTCACACTCCTCATTGGGATGTAACTCTTTCCACATCTTTTGAGCATTTTACATTCCTTTGACTCCCCCTCAATTGGCTATCAATTAATTTAAGATATAAAGTATTCAACCAAGGATTGAACTCGAATTCATACTCAACCAAATAGTCAAATAAGATAAAAACAATACCAATAGATCATTGAGAGAGAAATTGACTTTGATCAATTAAAAAATGTTTTAATTTAAATAAATGATCAATGCATCAACTGAATTATTATGATATCCAAAGCATAATAAATTTCTAATTATATGAAAGGATGCAAGTAAAGTCAATAATACACATGCTCAATTAATGTACTATGTATAACATAGATAAAGAACAAAAATACAAAAACAAAACCTAACCTAAGCAAAAGTTTCAAAAAGAAGTTTATTTCAAGGAAAGCATTCCAATTGCTTTACGCAAATGAATAAAACGTTTTTGATCCAAAGGTTTTGTTAAAATGTCAGCTAATTGATCTTCAGTTGAAATATATGACAGTTGAAGAGTATTTGATTCAACTATCTCTCTAAGAAAATGATATCTAAGTTCAATGTGTTTTGTTCTAGAGTGCAACACAGGGTTTTTGGAAATGTTTATAGCACTAGTGTTGTCACAAAGAATTGTTACCGAAGTTGCTGAAATCCGGAAGTCGCTCAACACACTTTTCATCCAAATGAGTTGGGTTGAACAACTACCCGCTGAGATATATTCCGCTTCGGCAGTCGAGAGTGCAATGCAGTTTTGCTTTTTACTGTGCCATGCAACCAGGCAGTGGCCTAAATAAAAACATGCACCACTCGTACTTTTCCGATCATCCACAGATCCTGCCCAATCGGCATCTGAGTATCCAATAATATCTAGACTTGTTCCCATAGGATACCAAATTCTGAAATTTATGGTTCCTTTAATGTATCGGATGATCCGTTTCACCGCTTTCAGGTGAACCTCCTTTGGTGCAGATTGATATCTCGCGCAGATCCCAACACCAAAAGATATATCCGGGCGACTAGCCGTGAGGTAAAGTAGACTTCCAATCATACTCCGATAAAGTTTCTCGTCTACATTCTCACTAAAAGATTCACTTCCTAATCCTTTATTGCTAGTTCCCATTGGAGTTGGAAAATCTTTACAATTTTCTAGATCAAACTTTTTGACCAACTCCAAAGCATACTTGGATTGACACAAATGGATGCCTTCGTCACACTGTTTCACTTGCAATCCAAGGAAATAAGTCAATTCACCCATCATTGACATCTCAAATTCGCTTTCCATAGTTTCAGCGAATTTAGAAGCATCATTATCCTTTGTTGCTCCAAAAACAATGTCATCGACATAGATTTGTGCAACAATGAAGTTATTTTGATAATGCTTCACAAAGAGAGTCCTGTCAGCTCCCCCTCGAGTATAGCCCTTATCCAATAGGTGCTTTGTCAACGTTTCGTACCATGCTCGCGGTGCTTGTTTTAAACCGTAAAAAGCCTTTTTCAAACGAAAAACATGGTTAGGTAGTTTACAGTGTGACGCCCCACTTCCCAGGGGGTCACCCATCCTAGAACTACTCTAGCTCTAGCACGCTTAACTCTCATGTTCCTCTTGGATCTTGCTACCATCCAAAATGCTATAGCCGGGTTAGAGATTTAGTCCTATTATATCATTTATATAGAGGACTAATCCAAATTCCGGGGGTGTTACATTCTTCCCCCCTTTAAGCCCTGACGTCCACGTCAGGCTCAAGCACACTCACAAGCACCAGGCGATGTGAGACTCGTCTCGCTAGCCTTAGCCGACCTTGTGAGGAGCTGCACTCCACTCACAACGGTCATTAGCCGGGGAGCCTCGCTCTACCCGCTATATAACCCTGGCTCAGCCGAGACTCATCTCACATTTCCGGCTGGTGAATGGCTCTGATACCAACTGTGACGCCCCACTTCCCAGGGGGTCACCCATCCTAGAACTACTCTAGCTCTAGCACGCTTAACTCTCATGTTCCTCTTGGATCTTGCTACCATCCAAAATGCTATAGCCGGGTTAGAGATTTAGTCCTATTATATCATTTATATAGAGGACTAATCCAAATTCCGGGGGTGTTACATACAGTCTACAAAACCTTTCGGTTGAGCCACATAAACTTCCTCATTTAAAAACCCATTTAAAAACGCGCTCTTAACGTCCATTTGAAATAATTTTATTTTAAAATGACAAGCTATCGCGAATAATATACGAATGGACTCGAGTCTAGCTACAGGGGCGAAAGTTTCATCAAAGTCTATACCTTCTACTTGAGAGTAGCCTTGAGCAACTAAACGTGCTTTGTTCCTGATGATGGTACCATCTTCATTTTTCTTATTCTTGAAAATCCATTTGGTACCTATCACATTGTGTTGCTTTGGAGGCTTTGTTAATTCCCAGACTTTGTTTCGCTCAAACTGATGGAGCTCTTCCTGCATTGCTTTAATCCAGTAGTCATCCTGAAGAGCTTCATCGATGTTCTTTGGTTCGATCAAGGAAACGTAGCAAGCGAATCCACAAACCAACTGTCTCCGAGTTTTGACTCCTTCTTGTGGGTCTCCAATGATGTTTGATTCAGGATGATCCTTGGAGATGCGTAACGTTTGTTGTAACGGAGTACTCGGAGGCGTTGGGTTATATGTAATATAGATCTAAATAGGGGAAGAAACACCTAGAGGGGGGTGAATAGGTGTAAACGTATAAACACTCAAAAATCGTTGCGATAAAAAACCCAATGCGGAAATAAAAATAACACGCAAGATTTTTACGTGGAAAACTCCAAACCGGAGTAAAACACCACGGGACCGATAACACGGCGAAATCCACTAAAATTAAAACACGTACAAGGTGATTTACCGTACACACTTACGACTCAACCTTTTCCATACGCTCCTAGAGGATCTTCTCCGCTCGCTCCACGACGCTTCTCGAATCCACGATCTGCGCCCAACGCCGAATCCACGGCGTCCAACGTCGAATCCACGACGTCCGACCGAATCCACGGTCTTCACCCAGTAGCACCCTTCGAATCCACGAACGTGCCTCGCTCCGAATCCACGAGAGTGGTTGAACCTTGAATCCACAAGGACACGCGAATCCACGCGCCGATTTTGGGGTAAATCGTTGTTTTTGGGTGGTGATGATCCGCCGAATACTTAGATCAAAGATAGATCGGAAATACCATCTAAGTATTCATTAGTTTGATTCAACTCAAGATGTGAGTATGAAAACCTAGAATCAAACTAATCAATATAGATGAAGAAACATAGAGTATTATCTAATGATTTCCTTTCTTCTCTATATGTGGATCTAGGGCCGTATAAGATGATATTTGATTATGACGGCTCTATATCAATTATGTGGATTATTTTTCTTATTCTTCTTTTTTTCTCCACCCTAGAAAAAGAGTCATAGGGTCTATTTATAGGTTAGAAACATTTGGAAGGAGATAAGAATCAAAAACCTAACATTTCTGGAATTTTTACGGACGGCGATCCGGATCGGATTTGGCGATCCGGATTGCAGTAGCAAGAAAGACGGTTTCCAGAAAAACAAACATTCGGGATCCGGATCGGAATGCCTGATCCGGATCGTTCATACAATTCAGAAAACTCAACGTTCGGGATCCGGATCGTGAGATGCTGCGATCCGGATTGAAGTAATGTATGAAACAACAACCTTCGGGATCCGGACTGTTGGCTCTGATCCGGATCCTGAACATGTCCGAACACCAGTTTTTGATTTTTATGCAATTAAAAATTCTTCCAGGTGTTTCTACACTACAAGAAGTATTCGGATCACCAATAATCTTTAGTTAAACATACCTGATCCTTTTGAATTCTTCTTTCTTGAGATTGAGTTAAATGATCCAACCTTCTTCACCTTCAATCTTCAAGACTTGAACCTTTCACGAAACTACGCCAACTCAAATTCCGTAACAATCTCCCCCTTTGGTGGTTTCGTGACAAAACACAGATCCACTAAAGAAAATTCAAAAAGATATTTTTGTTGCTATCACCATACAACAAAAATTTACAATGGAGATCCAAAAATTTAAAAACATGAGATATAAACTCTTAAAACAGACTCTAGACTTAGACATCTGTACTCTCTGCACAAAGAAATCATTCTTGACAAAAAAAAAAGATCGTTAGATACCTCAAGAATATTTAGCATTCAAAACCTAACAGAGATAGAGTTTATGCTCACCATGACATTGAATAATTCAGATATGTAATAAGATCACAATCAAACATTGACATATCTTCTAAGCAATAAAATTCCAAATGTCATAACTTTGCTTTGTTAGTAATCAAACAACTTGTTAGTAATAATACATGTCCAAATAGTTAGTCGAATAGTTAGTAGGAACATGCAACAAATCACAAGATAAAAACCAAAGTTGTGATACTTACCCTTCACCAAAGTCAAAGTTGAAGTGATACTTACCTTGATGTTCACACATTCACATCATTATTGTTCAAGTTCTCTCTAAACTCTCTCCCCCTTTTTGTCACAAACAAAGCCAAAATTACCAAAAATTTAAGGAGAGTTAAATAGATCAAAAATTGTTCCGAAATGTAAGAACTAGAACTAAGAGTAAGTCCTAAAAACTGAACTAAAATCTAAAAGGATAAAAGCCTGCACAAATCTGCACAAAAATTGTTAAAGCACAACTTAGTTATCCGAGTCTGAGTCCTCAGACGCACTATATCCCATCTTAGTGAACATGTTCTTGATCAATTTCCTCATTGAATTTACTTTCTTGGTCAATGTAATTTGGGATGCCGTTATGATCTCGAGTTCTTCAGACATTCGCCTTTGTTCTGATGCTTGTTGAGACGGTGAGGCCGAGGTGCCGACACAAGGTTTCTTTCCAGTGGAATGTGTCGGAGTAACATGTGGTAATTTGTGAAGTGACTTCACAATCGTTGACTCATCTATCATCCCCCAACAGTGTTGATAAGATGTCGAGCTTATATCAATGTCAAACTTTTGTAAGATCCTCATGATGATTAACGGAAACGGAAGTCGCTCAGAAGGATGAGGATGCACAATATATCTTGACATTCTATTCCAAATTATGTAGGGGATATTCATGTTCAATCCTACAGCCTCAGAGGGATGACCTAAGAGATATAGGAACAGCAGTCTCTCCCATCTCACGACCTTAGTCTGCATGTTAGGTAGAATGTTGTAACACGTGATGAAATTTAGAAATCGGTACTCCAGTCGAAGATGTTTGGATTTTACACTTTTACCATTAGCTGATTTCGTTCCTTCCAAACAAATTTTATCTATCACTGTTCGCCACAAGGCATTCGTCAAACTTCTTCCTTTCAAAAAGTTGAGTCCCGATGTGTTAGATTCCATTCCAAGGACTTCGCCAATTAGCTGCGGAGTGATTTTAAGTTTCATCCCTTGGATATTTGTATAGAAATGCATTGATCCATTTTCATCTTCTCGAAGATGTCTTGCATTCGTGTAAAAGGTTCTTACACGATACAAACAATACCCAAGTAGTTCGGGGAATCGGCAGACTTGGATGAGATTAGCTTGCTCAATCAAGGTTCCAAACTCAGGTGAGTGACTTCGGAGAGCTTCAATGTTGACATGACGTTCACCGATGCATTCACGACGTTCAAACGCTCGAAGGCGATCCATGCTGACGAACACTCCTTCCACGCGAGGCGGGGAGTCAGGAACTATCGGCGTGTTAATATCAGCGTCTCGTCGTAGTCCAAAGCGTCTAGTTACTCACTTTCTTTTCACAGAGATGGTTGGTTTTGCCATAGGCGCTTTTCCTTTGTCCATGGGTGCCTTTCCTTTTGATCCATCGGAAGCTTTTCCTTTTGAACCATCAGACGCCTTTTGTTCAGTCAATGAGTCATCATCATCTGTCAATTCAGTCCAATCTACCTCTTGACAGTCTGCTTCCACTTCTGTGTCACTGATCAGAAGAAACTCACCTTTTTGTTGTGTTTTCTTAGCTCTCTTTAATTTGTTTGTGGCCCGAGTGTGCACTATTGTGACCAACAAAAGAATGATCCATGAGAATTCCATTGATCCAAATGCCTTAAGAAGATTGAAGTCCTGTGAAGACCAACTCAAGAACACATGAGAAATTGTTAATTTTTAAAGATTTGAAAAATTGTACCCAAACAATCATAATCATGTAGAGAGACTAAGAATCAAATTAGTTTTGCAAAAGGACTTTTAAAAATAGATCAATTGCATGATTTTCGAAAATTCTTATTATATGCCCTAAAACCGAAAATTTTAGAAATCGAAGCCTAAAAATCCGTTAATCAGGAGAATACCTAGCATATAATCAAAACTAATCTACCCAGAGTTCTTATTTCAAAAGAAATTTGACCAAAAACCATTCAAAAACGAAAAGATAGAAAAATCTCATCACGTTTCGAAGAAAATAGAGAAAAACTGTGAAAAAACGGATTTTGATCAATAAAACTTACTTGTATTCGAAGAACTTGAGTTTGGAAAGCTCCAAGGTGCAATAGTTCTAGAGAGAGAGGCTCTAGAGACTTGAGAACAAAAGATTAAGGTAAAAGAAATCAAAACCCTCTTGTTCTTATTAAAACCCTAGCCGTGATCCGGATCGGATCGAGATTTCGATCCGGATCGGCCAGCCGCAGGAAGAGGCCTGCGTTCGGGATCCGGATCAGCTTGCCCGATCCGGATCGGCTCCAACTTTTTCTTCAGAAAAATTTAGAAAAATTTCATAAGATCCAGAAAAAGTATGTAAGCACAATCGTGTATCAACTTTAAACAAAAATCATCGTTTCATACAACAAGAATTAGATTATGCCAAATCTATCAATAATATCCAAAAATAAACAAGAATTTACAAAAATTAAATCCCTTAAAGTTGAACACCTTCAATTACATCTAACTTGATCTTATGAGTAATGCCATTATCAAATCATCAATTCGGTAAAGAAAATGAAATACAAAGATCAATAGATGTTTGAAATCCCAAATATGGTAGATAATTTATCTAGACAATCTGTTGAAAAGAGTGGCTCTTTGAGCATCTTTCTTTAAAATCCCACCTTGTACCAACCTTGAAATTTGACGGAGTCAAGTATTTCAACATGCATTTTACTTAATCAAAAAATGAACAACCATGCTTGGTATACATGTGGTAGCTGCACACAATACTCGGACGACCGAGGTGGTAGCTCTTTCCTCCATGTGGTGGTAGTTTTCACACTCCTCATTGGGATGTAACTCTTTCCACATCTTTTGAGCATTTACATTTCTTTGACTCCCCCTCAATTGGCTATCAATTATTTAAGATATAAAGTATTCAACCAAAAATTGATCTCGATTTCATACTCGACTAAGCAGTCAAATAAGATAATGACTATACCAAGAGATCATTGAGAGAGAAATTGACTTTGATCACTTAGAAGATGATTTAATTAACATAAATGATCATTGCAACAGAGAAATATTATGATGACAAAAGCATAATAAATTTCTAAATGTGCGAAAAGATGCAATTAAAGTCAATTATGATCTATGCTCAATTAATGTCCTATGTACAAACATAGATAATGAACAAAACAAAACAAAAACAAAACCTATCCTAAGCAAAGGTTTCAAAAAGAAGTTTATTTCAAGGAAAGCATTCCAATTGCTTTTCGCAAATGAATAAAACGTTTTTTATCCAAAGGTTTTGTTAAAATGTCAGCTAATTGATCCTCAGTTGAAATATATGAAAGTTGAAGAGTATTTGATTCAACTAGCTCTCTAAGAAAATGATATCTAAGTTCAATATGTTTTGTTCTAGAGTGCAACACAGGGTTTTTAGAAATGTTAATTGCACTTGTGTTGTCACAAAGAATTGTTACCGAAGATGCTGAAATCCGGAAGTCGCTCAACACACTTTTCATCCAAATGAGTTGGGTTGAACAACTACCCGCTGAAATGTATTCCGCTTCGGCAGTCAAGAGTGCTATGCAATTCTGCTTTTTACTGTGCCATGCACAAGGCAATGGCCAAGATAGAAGCATGCACCACTCGTGCTTTTCCGATCATCCACTGATCCTGCCCAATCGGCATCTGAGTATCCAACAATATCCAAACTAGTTCCCATAGGATACCAAATTCCGAAATTAATTGATCCTTTGATGTACCGGATGATCCTTTTCACCGCTTTCAGGTGAACCTCCTTTGGTGCTGATTGATATCTCGCGCAAATCCCAACACTAAAAGATATATCCGGGCGACTAGCCGTGAGGTAAAGTAGACTTCCAATCATACTTCGATACAGTTTCTCGTCTACATTCTCACTTTGTGAATCACTTCCAAGTCCCTTGTGGCTAGTTCCCATTGGAGTCGAAAAACCTTCGAATTTTCTAAGTCAAACTTTTTAACCAACTCCATTGCATACTTGGTTGACACAAGTGAATACCTTCATCATTTTGTTTAATTTACAATCCAAGAAAAATACGTCAATTCGCCCATCATGGACATCTCAAATTCGCTTTCCATGGTCTCCGCGAATTCAGAAGCAATCATCATTATCTCTTGTTGCGCCAAATACAATTGTTGGGTTATATGTAATAAGGATCTAAATAGGGGAAAAACACCTAGAGGGGGGTGAATAGGTGTAAACGTATAAACACTCAAAAATCGTTGCGATAAAAACCAATGCGGAAATAAAAATAACTCGCAAGATTTTTACGTGGAAAACTCCATCACCGGAGTAAAAAACCACGGGACCGATAACACGGCAGAAATCCACTAGAATTAAAACACGTACAAGGTGATTTACCGTACACACTTACGACTCAACCTTTTCCATACGCTCCTAGAGGATCTTCTCCGCTCGCTCCGCGACGCTTCTCGAATCCACGATCTGCGCCCAACGCCGAATCCACGGCGTCCAACGTCGAATCCACGACGTCCGACCGAATCCACGGTCTTCACCCAATAGCACCCTTCGAATCCACGAACGTGCCTCGCTCCGAATCCACGAGAGCGGTTGAACCTTGAATCCACAAGGACACGCGAATCCACGCGCCGATTTTTGGGGTAAATCGTTGTTTTGGTGGTGATGATCCGCCGAATACTTAGATCAAAGATAGATCGGAAATACCATCTAAGTATTCATTAGTTTGATTCAACTCAAGATGTGAGTATGAAAACCTAGAATCAAACTAATCAATATAGATGAAGAAACATAGAGTATTCTCTAATGATTTCCTTTCTTCTCTATATGTGGATCTAGAGCCGTATAAGATGATATATGAAAATGACGGCTATATGGATTAACCCTAGAAAAAGAGTCATAGGGTCTATTTATAGGTTAGAAACCCTAGGAAGGAGATAAGAATCAAAAACCTACCATTTCTGGAAATTTTACGGACGGCGATCCGGATCGGATTAGCTGTGATCCGGATCGTCGTAACGAGTCAGGTATTCCAGAAAAACGAAGGTTCGGGATCCGGATCGAAGTGCTTGATCCGGATCGTTCATACAGTTCACCAAACATCAACGTTCGGGATCCGGATTGCGAAGCCTGATCCGGATCGTTCAAGGAAAATGGTAAACTCAGTGTTCGGGATCCGGATCAAGAGAGGCTACGATCCGGATTGAACTGGTGTATGAACGAACCACCTTCGGGATGTTACGGAATTTGAGTTGGCGTAGTTTCGTGAAAGTTCAAGTCTTGAAGATTGAAGGTGAAGAAAGTTGGATCATTTAACTCAATCTCAAGAAAGAAGAATTCAAAAGGATCAGGTATGTTTAACTAAAGAATTTGTGTGATCCGAATACTTCTTGTAGTGTAGAAACACTTGGAAGAATCTTTCATTGCATAAAAATCAAAAACTGGACTTGGGACATGTTCAGGATCCGGATCAGGCTGTTCGATCCGGATCCCGAAGGTGGTTCGTTCATACATCGTCGCAATCCGGATCGTAGTCTCTTGATCCGGATCCCGAACGTTGAGTTTACCATCTACCTTGAACGATCCGGATCTTGCTTCGCAATCCGGATCCCGAACGTTGATGTTTGGTGAACTGTATGAACGATCCGGATCGTAGTCACATGATCCGGATCCCGAACCTTCGTTTTTCTGGAATTGGCTGTTTCGTTATGACGATCCGGATCTCAGTTATCACGATCCGGATCGCCGTCCGTAAAATTCCAGAAATGGCAGGTTTTTGATTCTTATCTCCTTCCTAGGGTTTCTAACCTATAAATAGACCCTATGTCTTTCTTTCTAGGGTCAATCCACATAGCCGTCATTTTCATATATCATCTTATACGGCTATAGATCCACATATAGAGAAGAAAGGAAATCATTAGAGAATACTCTATGTTTCTTCATCTATATTGATTAGTTTGATTCTAGGTTTTCATACTCACATCTTGAGTTGAATCAAACTAATGAATACTTAGATGGTATTTCCGATCTATCTTTGATCTAAGTATTCGGCGGATCATCACCACCCAAAAAACAACGATTACCCCAAAATCGGCGCGTGGATTCGCGTGTCCTTGTGGATTCAAGGTTCAATCGCTCTCGTGGATTCGGAGCGAGGCACGTTCGTGGATTCGAAGGGTGCTATTGGGTGAAGACCGTGGATTCGGTCGGACGTCGTGGATTCGACGTTGGACGCCGTGGATTCGGCGTTGGGCGCAGATCGTGGATTCGAGAAGCGTCTGGAGCGAGCGGAGAAGATCCTCTAGGAGCGTATGGAAAAGGTTGAGTCGTAAGTGTGTACGGTAAATCACCTTGTACGTGTTTTAATTCTAGTGGATTTCTGCCGTGTTATCGGTCCCGTGGTTTTTTACTCCGGTGATGGAGTTTTCCACGTAAAAATCTTGCGAGTTATTTTATTTCCGCATTGGGTTTTTTATCGCAACGATTTTTGAGTGTTTATACGTTTACACCTATTCACCCCCCTCTAGGTGTTTCTTCCCCTATTTAGATCCGTATTATATACGACCCAACAAGTGGTATCAAGAGGGAATAGGGTTGTGAACAATGGTTGAAGGTGGAAACATCAATCGCCCCCTTTCTTTGATGGAACAAATTATGCGTACTGGAAAGTACGGATGAAAGCCTTTTTATCTTCCATCGACGAAAGGGTGTGGCATTCAATTGAATCAGGAATGGACTAATCCAACTGAACTTATCTCTGATGTTTCACACCTTAAAACCTAGGTCGAAATGGACCAAGGAAGAGTTTGAGTTATCTTCTTACAATGGCAAGGGAATTAATGCTATTTTTAATGCCTTATCTCAAACTGAATTCTCTCGCGTCTCGGCATGTGAGACTGCGAAAGAAATCTGGGATGTTCTCCAGGTTACACATGAGGGAACTAACCTCGTGAAGATTCAGAAACTGCAAGATGCTTACGAGCAAGTTTGACTCTATTTTGATGGCAGAAAATGAATCTTTCACGGACTACTATACACGATTGCAAGACATCGTAAACTCATGTGCTAATCGGGAGAGAAGATTCCAGAATTTAAGATGTAAGAAAAATCTTAAGAACTCTTCCTGAACGATTTCGCCCAAAGGTTACTGCCATTGAAACTATTAAACACCCGGACGAAATACGTGTAGAAGAATTAGTTGGTTCATTACAACTTATGAAATGACTTTTAATACTAACAATTCTTCTGGAAAAGCATCCACTTCTAAGTCTTCAGGTTATGCGTTGAAAACAACTAAGGAAGAAGACGCGGATACATCCTCCTCGGACGATGACGAGAACCTTTCTATGGAGGAATTTGAGAAGCAGCTCGCTCTCTTGACAAGGAATTTTCGCCGCAACTTTCGAAGGGGTAATTCAAGCAAATCTCCATCCTTCAGAAAGTGGAACAAAGGCAAGGGTACTCCAAGTCACAAGTCAAGAAGCAGGAGAACTTCTCAAAGGATAAGAAAAGTTCAGAAGGACAACTGCAATGCTTCAAATGTCGAGGCTACGGCCACATTGCAACGGAGTGTCCTAACAAGTATCCGGCAAAGAAGAAGGCGATGCAAGTCGTCACTTGGGATGACAACTCAACGTCAAATGAGTCGTCTTCAAGTGATGAAGAAAAGAGCTCCACGGCATTCCACGCGTCCACATCTTCACCATTCATGTGCTTTATGGCAAGTACGTCTGAATCATTGTCCAACTCCACTGTTGAAAAAGAATGCAATGGACATGAATCGGATGATTCGGAAGGTGAAGAGTTTGCTCTAGCCTATCACAGATCTTTACAGGATTTAAAGAAACCGGCTAAGCAAAACAAGGGGTTGAGAGGGAGATTGCAGGATCTCGAAGAAGAAGTAAAAAGGGTAACTTCTCTCTCGACCGATCTTGAAGTGGAAAGGGATAGTTTGATAAAAGCAAATGTTTCCCTTCAAGAGTCCAATGAGCAGCTCGAGAAGAACTATATAGATATGGTGAACAAAGCAAACTACTTCTTGAAGCTCTATGGCGAGGGCCGACAGGAAAGACGGGAAATGACAGAGACCATTCTCCAACTCAAGGATGACTTACAGCAATTCTCTTTAGGAAGGAGTAAGTTGGATAAACTCCTTGGTCTTGGTCAAACAAATCGGTTCGGCCTCGGGTACACTCAAACTGGAAACAGTCCAAGTTCGAGTGGGACAGTCTTTGTGCCTCAGTCGGTATCTCCTCCTCCGACATCGGAATTCAAGACAAACAACGACAACAAACCTACCTCATCCTCTTCGGAATCGTCAAGCTCAAAGGTATGTTTTCGTTGTAATTTTGCAGGGCACATCGAAAGAAATTGCGAGATTGGAGCTCAAAGAACAAATCAACCACATCTTGCAATTGCTACCAATAAGCTCACTTCCCGGAATTCAAGGAAGGATTTTTCAAAAGAAAAGACATTGGTAGCACCTCAAACAAGACGATGACAAAAGAAAAAGATCAATCATACAAGACGTCGTCTTCAAGAAGAATCTCTCAACCTTTACCAACATACTCCAAAACTCAAAGGTTTGGGTATGCAAAGGTGAAACCCCTCCTTGTCCTTAATCGTTCTACGATTAAATCTTGTATAGTTTGTGTAGACTATTTTCTTTTCTTCTTTTTCTTTTGGCCAACTCGTCAACCATCCTTGCAAGGTAAATTGTATATTTTTTCTTATTGGTTGATGTTTTCTCTCGGTTTTCTTGGGTAGCATTTCTGAGAGAGAAAGCTGATACGTTTGACTCTTTTCATGAGATTTGCCATCGTATTATGATTGAAAAGAATGAAAAGATCATTCGTGTTAGAAGTGATAGGGGTGGAGAATTCATAAATTCAAAATTCATTGACTTTTGTACTTCAAATGGCATTAAACATGAATTCTCGGCACCCTATACACCTCAGCAGAATGGTGTTGTTGAGCGCAAAAACAGGGTTGTTCAAGAGATGGCGCGTGTGATGCTTCATAGCCGGAAATTACCGCTACATTTTTGGGCTGAAGCTGTGAACACCGCTGTCTATGTCATTAACAGAGTGTATTTGCGCCCAGGAACCTTGAATACACCATATGAGCTGTGGTTTAGTAGAAAACCGGATATCAAGTACTTTCGTATCTTCGGGAGTCGATGTTACATCTTACGTGACCGTGAAAATCTTGGAAAGTTCGACTCTCGAAGTGATGAAGGGATCTTTTTGGGTTATTCTACGAATAGCAGAGCATATCGAGTATTTAACATTGAATCTAAGACGATCGTAGAATCTATAAATGTTAAAGTAGATGAAGCTTCTCATTTTGAATCTGAAAAATCTACCCTCGATATCTCTCTAGATGATGATTCTCCTGCTAGTGCATCTTCTCATAATAATACTTCCAATATTAATGATGCATCTAATGGTTCTTCTAGTTTATCTGATGTGCAGGAATCATCTCGTGTACCTCCGAGTACTCCGTTTCAACAAACGCTACGAATCTCCAAGGATCATCCGGAATCGAACATCATTGGAGATCCACAAGAAAGAGTTAGAACTCGAAGGCAGTTGGTTTGCGGATTTGCTTGCTACGTATCTTTAATCGAACCAAAGACAATAGATGAAGCTCTTCAGGATGACTACTGGATTAAAGCAATGCAGGAAGAGCTCCATCAATTTGAGCGAAACAAAGTCTGGGAATTAACGAAGCCTCCAAAGCAACATAATGTGATAGGTACCAAATGGATCTTCAAGAACAAGAAAGATGAAGATGGTACTATCATCAGGAACAAGGCACGACTAGTTGCTCAAGGCTACTCTCAAGTAGAAGGTATAGACTTTGACGAAACTTTCGCCCCTGTAGCTAGACTCGAGTCCATTCGTATATTGTTTGCTATTGCTTGTCATTTTAAAATCAAATTATTTCAAATGGACGTCAAGAGCGCATTTCTAAATGGGTTTTTAAATGAGGAAGTTTATGTAGCTCAACCGAAAGGTTTTGTAGATCATAAACAACCTAACCATGTTTTTCGTTTGAAAAAGGCTCTTTACGGTCTGAAACAAGCACCGCGAGCATGGTACGAAAGGTTAACAAAGCACCTTTTGGAGAAGGGCTATACTCGAGGGGGAGCTGACAGGACTCTCTTTGTGAAGCATTATCAAAATAATTTCATTGTAGCACAAATCTATGTCGATGACATTGTATTTGGTGCAACAAAAGATAATGATGCTTCTAAATTCGCGGAGACCATGGAAAGCGAATTTGAGATGTCCATGATGGGCGAACTGTCTTATTTTCTTGGATTGCAAATTAAACAAAATGATGAAGGTATTCACTTGAGTCAATCCAAGTATGCACTGGAGTTGGTCAAAAAGTTTGATCTAGAAAATTGTAAAGATTTTCCAACTCCAATGGGAACTAGCCACAAGGGACTTGGAAGTGAATCACATAGTGAGAATGTAGACGAGAAACTGTATAGAAGTATGATTGGAAGTCTACTTTACCTCACGGCTAGTCGCCCGGATATATCCTTTAGTGTTGGGATTTGCGCGAGATATCAATCAGCACCAAAGGAGGTTCACCTGGAAAGCGGTGAAACGGATCATCCGGTACATCAAAGGATCAATTAATTTCGGAATTTGGTATCCTATGGGAACAAGTCTGGACATTGTTGGATACTCAGATGCCGATTGGGCAGGATCAGTGGATGATCGGAAAAGCACGAGTGGTGCATGCTTCTATCTTGGCCATTGCCTTGTTGCATGGCACAGTAAAAAGCAGAATTGCATAGCACTCTCGACTGCCGAAGCGGAATACATTTCAGCTGGAAGTTGCTCAACTCAACTCATTTGGATGAAAAGCGTATTGAGTGACTTCCGCATTTCAGCATCTTCGGTAACAATTCTTTGTGACAACACAAGTGCAATTAACATTTCTAAAAACCCTGTGTTGCACTCTAGAACAAAACATATTGAACTTAGATATCATTTTCTTAGAGAGCTAGTTGAATCAAATACTCTTCAACTTTCATATGTTTCAACTGAAGATCAATTAGCTGACTTTTTAACAAAACCTTTGGATCAAAAACGTTTTATTCATTTGCGAAAAGCAATTGGTATGCTTTCTTTGAAATAAACTTCTTTTTGAAACCTTTGCTTAAAATAGGTTTTGTATTTGTTTTGTTCTATTCAATATCTATGTTTATACATAGGATAGTAATTGAGCATAGATCTTAATTGACTTTAATTGCATCTGTTCACACATTTAGAAATTCATTATGCTTTTGCCATCATAATATTTCATTGTTGCAATGATCGTTTATGTTAATTAAATCATCTTCTAAAGTGATCAAAGTCAATTTCTCTCTCAATGATCTCTTGGTATAGTCATTATCTTATTTGACTGTTTAGTCGAGTATGAAATCGAGATCAATTTTTGGTTGAATACTTTATATCTTAAATAATTGATAGCCAATTGAGGGGGAGTCAAAGATAATGTAAAATGCTCAAAAGATGTGGAAAGAGTTACATCCCAATGAGGAGTGTGAAAACTACCACCACATGGAGGAAAGAGCTACCACCTCGGTCGTCCGAGTATTGTGTGCAGCTACCACATGTATACCAAGCATGGTTGTTCAAATTTTTGATTAAGTAAAATGCATGTTGAAATACTTGACTCTGTCAAATTTCAAGGTTGGTATAAGGTGGGATTTTAAAGAAAGATGCTCAAAGAGCCACTCTCTTCAACAGATTGTCTAGAAATATTATCTACCATATTTGGGATTTCAAACATCTATTGATCTTTGTATTTCATTTTCTTTACCGAATTGATTATTTGATAAAGGCATTACTCATAAGATCAAGTTAGATGTAATTGAAGGTGTTCAACTTTAAGGGATTTAATTCTTGTAAATTTTCGTTTCATTTTTGGATATTACTGATAGATTTGGCATAATCTAATTCTTGTTGTGTGAAACGATGCTTTTTGTTTAAAGTTGATACACCTTTGTGCTTACAATCTTTTTCTGGTTTTTCTTGAATTTCTCTGAAATTTTTCTAAAGAAAAAGTTGGGGCCGATCCGGATCGGGCAAGGTGATCCGGATCCCGAACGCAGGTTTTCTCCTGCGGGCTGACGATCCGGATTGGACCTGCCGATCCGGATCCCGAACGCAGTTTTTTCACTGCGGGTAGCCGATCCGGATAGCAAGCTCGGGAGGATCCGGATCGCGGCTAGGTTTTTATAAAGAACAAAAGGGTTTTGATTTCTTTTACTCCAATCTTTTGTTCAAAAGTTTCCAGAGCACTTCTCTCTAGATTTCATCCTCCTTGGAAGCTTTCTAACTCAAGTTCTTCAGTTCCAAGTAAGTTTTATTGATCAAAATCTCGGTTTTTCACCGTTTTTCTCTTTTCCTCCTCAAACGTACGAAATTCTTGGATCGATTTTGTTTGTGGATGGTTTTTGATCAAATTTCTTTTGAAATAAGAACTCTGGGTTGTTTAGTTTTGATTATATGCTAGGTTTTCTCCTGATTAACGGATTTTTAGGCTTCGATTTCTAAAATTTCGGTTTTAGGGCATATAATAAGGATTTTCGAAATTCATGCAATTGATCTATTTTTAAAAGTCCTTTTGCAAAACTAATTTGATTCTTAGTCTCTCTACATGATTATGATTGTTTGGGTACAATTTTTTCAATTTTTGAAAACTAAGAATTTTTGTGTTCTTGAGTTGGTTTTCACAGGACACCTTCTTAACTCAAGCACTTTGATCATTGTCACTCTCTTGGTTAATCCTGTTACTAGTCACAATGGTGCACAAGAGTACATCTGAAAAAGAGGAACCAGATATTTCAACAGGAGATAAGACAACCGAAGGCAGGGAGGACAGCTCAGAGTACGATACTGAAGAATGGGATGAATTCTTCAAAGATGTTCAACAGAAGATTGATGAGCAAAACAGGAAATTTGTCAAAGGCAAAAGGCTTATGAAATCTGCATCAACAACTAAGCAATATAGAAGACGAAAGAATGTCCTAAGAAGTGAAAGTTTTCATAGTAGGCCTCTTACTAGAGCTCGCTCACTCTCTGGGGTTCTACAAACTGAATCTCCATGGGTTACGGGATTGGATGCACCATCTGCTTCTAGACAGCATCCATCACACTCGAAAAGACAGGATACAGACACTGCTGTATTGGAATCGCTTCGCCAGGAACAACAAAGACTCTCGGCTGCACAAGAGAGGACATCGAAAGAACTTCAGCAGATTTCCTCTGATCACAAGAAGATCAAGAAGAAGTGTTCAACTATTTCGACATTGCTTAAAGGGATTTTGAGCAAGCTGAGTTGTACCAGCTCAGACTCCTCCGACTGAACTGCACCTTCCTTTCCTTTTGTGCAGGATTACGATTTTAGGATTTAGTTTTATACTTACGTTAGCTTAGTTCTCAGGTTTTACATTTTATTAGAACTTTTTACTCTCCTCACATTTCGTAGTCTTAACTACATTTTGGCTTTGTTTTGTGACAAAAAGGGGGAGAGAGTTAGAGAGAACTTTGAACAATGTTGACTGCATGAAACATCAAGGTAAGTGAACAATGTTTGATATGAAAACTGGATGAATATCAAGGTAAGTATTACTCCAACTTCCATTCTCAACTTGAGGTTTTTCAGCTGTATGAATGCATGCCTCGACTAACTATTTGCTAACTATTTGGGCATGTAATATAACTAACAAGTTGATGTTCACTAACAAGTTTGTGACACTTGGTTTTTGATTGCATAGAAGATATGTTGGTTCTTAACTCTGATCAATTACATATCTATATATATATTAGTTTGTCACAAACATGTTCATGACATTTGGTTTTTACGTGCAAAGAAGATATGTTGGTGTTTTTTTTTAACTATGATCAGTTTACATATCTGAATATAAATGTCATGGTAAGTATAAATGAGTTTAAACTTCATCTCTGTTTGTGGTTTTTGAATAATACAAAATTCTTGAGGTATCTAACGATTTCTTTTGTCAAGAATGATTTCTTTTTGCAGAGAGTACAGATGTCTAAGTCTAGAGTCTGTTTTAGGAGTTTAACTCATGTATTGTATTTTGGATCTCCATTGTAAATTTTTGTTGTATGGTGATAGCAACAAAAATATCTTTTTGAATTTTCTTTAGTGGATCTGTGTTTTGTCACGAAACCGCCAAAGGGGGAGATTGTTACGGAATTTGAGTTGGCGTAGTTTCGTGAAAGTTTCAAGTCCTGAAGATTGAAGGTGAAGAAAGTTGAATCATTTAACTCAATCTCAAGAAAGAAGAATTCAAAAGGATCAGGTATGTTTAACTAAAGAATTTGTGTGATCCGAATACTTCTTGTAGTGTAGAAACACTTGGAAGAATCTTTCATTGCATAAAAATCAAAAACTGGACTTGGGACATGTTCAGGATCCGGATCAGGCTGTTCGATCCGGATCCCGAAGGTGGTTCGTTCATACATCGTCGCAATCCGGATCGTAGTCTCTTGATCCGGATCCCGAACGTTGAGTTTACCATCTACCTTGAACGATCCGGATCTTGCTTCGCAATCCGGATCCCGAACGTTGATGTTTGGTGAACTGTATGAACGATCCGGATCGTAGTTACATGATCCGGATCCCGAACCTTCGTTTTTCTGGAATTGGCTGTTTCGTTATGACGATCCGGATCTCAGTTATCACGATCCGGATCGCCGTCCGTAAAATTCCAGAAATGGCAGGTTTTTGATTCTTATCTCCTTCCTAGGGTTTCTAACCTATAAATAGACCCTATGTCTTTCTTTCTAGGGTCAATCCACATAGCCGTCATTTTCATATATCATCTTTTACGGCTATAGATCCACATATAGAGAAGAAAGGAAATCATTAGAGAATACTCTATGTTTCTTCATCTATATTGATTAGTTTGATTCTAGGTTTTCATACTCACATCTTGAGTTGAATCAAACGAATGAATACTTAGATGGTATTTCCGATCTATCTTTGATCTAAGTATTCGGCGGATCATCACCACCCAAAAAAACAACGATTACCCCAAAATCGGCGCGTGGATTCGCGTGTCCTTGTGGATTCAAGGTTCATTCGCTCTCGTGGATTCGGAGCGAGGCACGTTCGTGGATTCGAAGGGTGCTATTGGGTGAAGACCGTGGATTCGGTCGGACGTCGTGGATTCGACGTTGGACGCCGTGGATTCGGCGTTGGGCGCAGATCGTGGATTCGAGAAGCGTCTGGAGCGAGCGGAGAAGATCCTCTAGGAGCGTATGGAAAAGGTTGAGTCGTAAGTGTGTACGGTAAATCACCTTGTACGTGTTTTAATTCTAGTGGATTTCTGCCGTGTTATCGGTCCCGTGGTTTTTTACTCCGGTGATGGAGTTTTCCACGTAAAAATCTTGCGAGTTATTTTCATTTCCGCATTGGGTTTTTTATCGCAACGATTTTTGAGTGTTTATACGTTTACACCTATTCACCCCCCTCTAGGTGTTTCTTCCCCTATTTAGATCCGTATTATATACGACCCAACAAGAGGAACTTCAAGTGTGGTTCCAGTACGTAATGTAAAAACTGATTTTTCCAAGATAAGCTTTATCCAAATCAAACCAAGTACCGGAAACCAAACTTAAATTAGATTGTAAGTTAAATCCAAGTTCCTAAAACCAAGTCTAAACCGGTTTTCACAAAGTTCCTGATTCCAATGATTATAAATGAACTTAAATCACCATGGTTTAATTAACCATACCTGAGTGTTATCTTGAGCTCATGTTGAATCTTCAATGAGTCTTCGAAAGCCGATTTGACAATTTGTTCCCTTTAAGACTCCGACTCAAACCACGAAATGTGCCAATACAAAATGCCGTAACAATCTCCCCCTTTGGCAACTTCGTGACAAAACCCAAAAATACATAAAGTCGCTCAAGTCACTCATCTTAAACCAAAAAGACGAAACTCAATGTTATCACCAAAACATTGATTTTCTTTGCGTGAAAGATCCAATAAATACAAAATACATTTGAACCAAACAGTCCTAGAACATACTCTATGACTTAGGACTTGGAGTCTTAAAGTGATGTAATTCCTGCAAAACAAAACTCCAAACAAAATCAAACGTTAGTCGTTAGAAGTTAAAATCCTACATTTGATTCGTCTTCCATTTGGTTCTTTTGTTTTTCCAGCTTTTGTTTTGTGGCTCTTTCAATCTGTTCTTTATCTCCCCCTATCTTAAGCATCCATGTTCTCCCCCTGTCTTGAGCATCTATATCCTCCCCCTTTGTGATGCAATCATTATTTTCTGTCTCCCCCTTTTTTTGATATGTCCATGTCCATCATTTCCGTTATTTCCGTTCTCCCCCTTTTTGTCACAAATTGTCAAACGGTTAATATAAACAAAAAGTAAAAATACTAGGAGGATAAGTTCTTAGTTACAAGACGATTAGAGTTCTTGTTCATCACAACGTGAAAGGAAACTGAAAACCAAAAAACAAGAAGGAAAAGAGATCACTCATCCTCATTTGAATCATCATCATGTGATGTTGGTCCATGCGATGTACTCGGTGCAGTTGCTCCAGTGACCACATCATCATGTTTGCACCCAAGGATATCGAAGATTTTCTTTAAACCATCCTCAAGTTTCTTGAAGCCTTGCTCCATCCTTTGCTCCATCCTTTGCTTTAATGAACGAACATCCCGATGCAAGGTTTGAAGAGTTATGACCTCATCTGGTTCAGGAGATTCTTGACGAGGTGGTGCACTCACTGTCGCTTCACTTGCATAGGCTTTTGTATGCCCAAAAGTCTTCAAAGTGCTGATTGACTTGGCTAAAGTGATTCCATCAATTGCCCCCAAGCCATAATCATATTTGGCACAAGAAATGTCAACTCCGTGATCCTCCAGAATACTAGTAATCAAGATTGGATACGGTAGAAGGTCACGTTGCCTTGATCCTTCAATGACATGTACCATTTGCTGCCAAATGAGAAATGGAATGTTTGTGTTAATTCCATTTGCACTTTCCGGGTGACCGAGGAAAAAGAGAAGTAACAATCGATCCCATCGAATCCTTTTGGTCCCCAGTGTGGGCAATAGGTTGTAGCATACAATTAAGGACAAAATATGATACTCTGGTTTTAGGTCCTTTGATTCAACATATGATCTGTTCGTGTGCGTCCCTGTCTTGCAAATAGAGTCCACAACCATATCCCAATGGGTATCATGTTGGAAATTACCCTCAGTGTAATAAAGACCAGAAGTGTCAACAGCTAATCCAAGGTTTGCACCAATTACTGCTGGAGTAATGTCAAACTTGACGTCTCTAACTGTTGTTTCAAAGACGAAAGCTCCGGTTTCATGGTCTTTTTGAAGTATGTTCCCTCGCATGTAAAACTCCCTGATGATCTCCACACAAAAGCCCATCTTAGGTTGAACTCTGCCAAGTGGCCGAATATGGCTTCGTTCCAAAAGCCTTGCAAAGTCTGGCACCTCACGACATAGCTCGTTAAAGTTCACGTGTCGCTCTCCAATGCATGTGCGGTTCGCAAATCTGGCACGGCGTTTTGCACTCACATGCGGTTCACTTTCATCAACATTTGATCTCCGTTGAGAGCGCTCGCGTATTACCGGTCCACCGGTACTTCTACGCGGAGGAGAATCCGCACCCTTCTTTTTCCTTGAAGCCAAAGGTGCTTTCCCCTTTCCTTGAACTGATTCCTCTTCATATTCTGAGGAATGTTCAGAATCTGAGCTAGTTGAATCCTCGTTGCGTGATCGCTTGGTAGCCTTTTTCTTTCCTGAACCGCGACCACGTCCACTTCCAGTGGCCATCAAAACCACTAGTGCAAGAAGCCATGAAAATGCCATTTCCTACAAAGAACACAATGCACTATGATTTGATCGTATAGGAAGGCTTAAACATGTCCAAGAAACATTCTAAACAAGTCACAATTGATGTTTCATCATTTAAAAATCATTTACATTAAAAGCCCTAATTCTCAATTTCTTTTATGCTAAGAACATATGAAAAAGTTAGATTCAAACAAATAAGCATGGAAACATGAATCTAATTAGATAGAAACCAACCATATATGTTCTAAACATGAATTAAGAGTGATTTAAGCAAGAGATTTCATTTAGAGTAAGGATCAACTCAAAAATCCCAAAATAAAACATCAAAACCTAAAAACTAGGGTTTTGAAACAAAAGTAAACAAGATTAATGAAGAAACTTACAAATCAAAGCAACAAATCACTTGATCTTGATGAGAAACCCCTTAGAGATGTTTTAGAGAGAGAGAGGGAGGGTTTTGAAGTGGGAGAGATGAAATAAAACAATGTAGTCTCGGAATATAAGGAATCCCAGATCGCGTACCGGTACCAGAAGCCGCGTACCGGTACGCAGTGTAAAAGCCGAAAAGCCATCGTTCGGGATCCGGATTGACAGGCAGGGGGATCCGGATCCGCAATGTAGTTCCGGTACTAAAAGTGTAGTACCGGTACGCAAGTGAAAAACCAGAAAACATCACATTCGGGATCCGGATTGGATTTTCTAATCCGGATTGGATTTTCAGGTACTAACAAGCAGGTACCGGAACAACAGAGCCAAAAAGCAAAAATTTCTTGAAACAAATCCAAATTTTAGGAACTTTTCAAATACCGATTTGTATTCCATCAAGAAATCAATTTAAGTGCTTTAAACAGTGAATTCACATAGATGTCATTCAATCCAATTAATTTCACAAAATTAAAAAGATTTACTCCAAAATCATGAAAAATAAAGGTAAAACATTATAAACCGTTTTTCATGTTATATTCATCAAACACAAGTCATCAAAAATAATCTTGAGATCCAAAGTCTATCAAGATGTAACGGATTTACCAAGATGACATACGGAGATTTCCAAACGACATCAATCTTGAATTCTACCCTTTCAAATTGAGATAATCACTAAAATACCTAAGGGTGGCTCTTTGAGCATCTTTCAACTATCCCACCTTATACCAACCAGGAGATTGTTCAAAATATAAGAGTTTTGCATATAAATCTCCAAATGCTTCAACTAAAGATTTTCTCATAAAATACTAACAAGCATCCATAACATGTGGTAGCTTCACACACAAACCGGACGACCGGGGTGGCAGCTCTTTCCAGCATGTGGTGGTAGTTTTCACACTCCTTTCGGATGTAACTCTTTCCACATCTTTTGCAAATCATTTCAATATCCTTGTAAGAATGCAATCTCTTACGTGAAAGAATTAAATCCCAAATTTTAGTCTATTGGTTGTCTCACGTTTATCACAATGAACTCACACAACCGAGATAGATTAAGCATCTAAAGATCACACATGATTTCTAAAATTTGATGCTTATAAGATCAAAAACTCCTATAATGAAGTATCTTCAAGATTATGATTATGGAGTAAAGTTGATAATCCAAATAAAATTAAATTGGAGTGATTGAAAGTGAAAACCCTTTTCATTCAATGCACTTGTTCGATAAAAAACCTTTTGTCTTAAAAGAAACAAAACATAAAAACGAAGAGCATTGAAAACATGTAATGCAGAGATTCAGAAAAATATTAAGGGAAAACCAATCAAAGCATTACATACAGTCATAAGCTAATTAGAACTTAAGACAAGGAAAGATATCACCTTTCCGAATCCAAAATCGCTGGATTTTGGGTTGTCTTGATTCGTTGTGGCCGGGGGTTGTCCGCTTTGACTGTTGATCCACCTTAGGTCTTTGCCTCGCAGTGATCCACTTGAATGATTGATGTTGTGGCTCGGACCTTTGGTGAGTTGAGTGAACTCCTTTGACTTGATGTGTCTTTTGATTCCGTTGAGTTCGCTCCGTAGATGAAGTTGCCGAAGAACTCTTCTTTCTCTTTTTCGGGCAATTCTTCACCAAGTGACCTTCAAGTCCACATAAGTGACACGTTCTTCCTTTCAATTTGAATGTGGAACTTGAAGCATGCACAGTTTGATCCTTTTTAAATCTCAAACCAACCTTGCTTGCTTGACCTAATCCGGATATACAATCAAATTTCTTGGAAACAGTTGAAAGCCTTTGTATGTCGGATTTGAGTTCATGGACTTGCTTGGTCAAAGCTTGGTTGGTAACATGAATCTCCTCAAACTGTTTTTCTAGAAAACCAATCTTGTCCATATATGATTTAGCGTTTGTCTCCGATTGGTTTAGCTTTTCTTGGAGGATTTTATTGTTATCCAATAAACGTCCTTGTTCCTCCTCGAGATCATGAAGTTTTATCTTTAAAGCATGATTCTCGTCTTGGTTCTCAAGTCGTTGCTTCCTCAACTTCTTGATATGCTTGGCCATCTTCTTAGATTCCGCAAGAAGTTGTTGATATGCCTCAACGAGTTCTTCTTCGTCCGACTCCCCCTCACTTGATGACTCTCCGTTGGATGTTGATGTTTCATGCAAAATCAAAGGAATAGAGTCAGTGATTAAAGATGATAAACAAACATTAGAAGAGGGAATTTGAGAAGCACGTAAGGCAACGACTTTTTCCTCTTTACTTGAGGTCGATTCATTAGAGGTAGAATCGTCCCAAGTTTTCGCTTGCAAAGCCTTCTTTTTATATAATTTCGGAGTAGGACAATCCGTTGAAATATGGCCGTAGCCTTTGCATCTATAACATCGGATTTCCCCTTCGAATTCATCTTTTTCCTTAGAAGGTTTTGCAAGGAATTTGAGGTTAGAGGATTTAGAACCCGATGATCCTTTAGATGGTTTCGTGGATGAAGATCCATCGGTTCGATTCTTCCAAAATTTCCGACGAAATTTCTTTGTGATCCGCGCCAATTGTTCTTCAAAATCGGCAAAAGAGATTTCATCGTCGGAACTCGATTCGCTATCTTCTTTCTTTGTGGATTTGAATGCAATACCTGTAAGCTTAGAAGAAGACTTGGAAGAAACTTGATTAGTAGGAAAAGTCAATTCATAAGTTTGCAAAGCACCTACTAATTCCTCAACACTCATCTCATCCGGATGACTAACGGTTTCAATGGCGGTAACCTTTGCCCTAAACCGTTCCGGAAGAGTCCGAAGTATCTTTCTTACAATTTTCGACTCCGGGATCTTTTCTCCTAGATTAGCACATGTATTAATTACATCTTGAAGTCTAGTGTAATAATCTGTAAACAATTCATGCTCTTCCATATGAATAGAGTCAAATTGACTTGTAAGCATCTGGAGCTTTTGAATTTTTACAAGATTAGTACCCTCATGTGTAATTTTGAGAATATCCCAAATTTCCTTCGCGGTTTCACACGCGGAAATTCTTGTAAATTCAGTCGAGGAAAGAGAGTTAAATAAAGCGTTCATACCTTTCCCATTGTAAGAAGATCTTTCAAATTCCTCTTTGGACCATCTAGAGCGAGGTTTTGGGGTAGTAGAATTTCCTACTTCCTCAACAGGATGCACCCAACCGCATTCCACGGATTGCCATACTCGCTCATCAATTGCGATGAGAAAAGCTCTCATCCGCACTTTCCAATAAGCATAATTAGTCCCATCAAAAAGAGGAGGTCTATAAATATTACCACTTTCACCCATCATGATAGATAAACCTAAAACCCTCTCTGATACCACTTGTAGGTTTTTATAGGATCCACAAGGATCTAAATAGGTACTATCAAACAACTAGAGGGGGGGGGGTGAATAGGTGTAATACTTAAAAACTCAATCTCAGTGCAAAATAAAAACCAATGCGGAAAATAAAAATAGCACACCGAGATTTACGTGGAAACTCCAATCCAGGAGAAAAACCACGGGACCAACACGCAATGACAATCCACTAAGAATAGAAGAATAACAAGGTGATTACCGACTCCACGGACTCAAACCCCTCCTTCAGCTTCTTCGGACCTTGCGCTCACCGATCGGACGTCCACGCAATAACAATCCACTAAGAAAAGAAGAATAACAAGGTGATTACCGTCTCCACGGATTCAACCCCTCCTTCAACTTCTTCGGACCTTGCGATCCACCGATTGCACGTCCACTGCACACGTTCGAATCCACGAACGCCACTCGAATCCACGAGCACACGTTTCGAATCCACGAAACGCCTTCAACACATCGAATCCACGATGCCACGTCGAATCCACGACGCAAATAGCCGATATAGAATATAGGCTTCGATGGTGATCCTTTGCTTAGATTATCATTGAGGAACCGTAGAAGAAATCTCTATGCAAAGACTAGATCAATTCGACAAAAGATAGATCATGGAAGAACCGTCGAATTGACCTAAAAGAGGCGAAAGAGAAGAACGGTAAAAACCAGCCTCTAGGGTTGCTCCACGAGTGTTTCTGAATTGATTCGTATTGGTCACCCTCGTTGAGAAACCCTAAGTATCTATTTATAACCCTTGGAAAAAGATAAAAGTCGGTTTAGTAATTTTATCCCGATGGGGCATTGTGTACCGGTACCAAATATCGCGTTCCGGTACGCAATGGTGCAAACCACAGATTTTTCTATTGTGTTCCGGTACGCGAGTCCGTGTTCCGGTACGCAGTGCAATTTACAGAAAATTCTGTGTCGGGTTAGAGGAACTTCAAGTGTGGTTCCGGTACGTAATGTAAAAACTGATTTTTCCAAGATAAGCTTTATCCAAATCAAACCAAGTACCGGAAACCAAACTTAAATTAGATTGTAAGTTAAATCCAAGTTCCTAAAACCAAGTCTAAACCGGTTTTCACAAAGTTCCTGATTCCAATGATTATAAATGAACTTAAATCACCATGGTTTAATTAACCATACCTGAGTGTTATCTTGAGCTCATGTTGAATCTTCAATGAGTCTTCGAAAGCCGATTTGACAATTTGTTCCCTTTAAGACTCCGACTCAAACCACGAAATGTGCCAATACAAAATGCCGTAACATCTTCTTATTGAGCATAGTAGATAGAGGCATGATAGCTGTAGAGTCTTTTCCCAGCTTATTTATCTTATCATCAGTCTTTTCTCTATCTTATGCCTCTGGTAGACTTAGTGGGCAGACCGTGGTTCTTGGAGACGGTACCCACTGAGAACTACTGTAGGATGTAGTTCTCACACCCTCTGTCGGTGACAGGTTGCTGAGGCTTTCTTCCGTTCCTGCTGTGCTTGACTGGACGGACCGAGGACAGGGAGTCGCGTGATAGTTCCCCACCAGCATTGTTACTCTAGAGTGAGGTAGATGTACCATCCCGGATTGTGGGAGTGGGTTATGTTTCTTGTTAGCTATCTCCCATTTGGATTCATAGATGTTGTATAGGTGGACTTCTATTTGTATCTTTTGATTTTGGGAGATAGGCTATGGGTTGTTGCAGCTTTGTAGTTGAGAAAATTTTATAGTACAGCTTTTTATTCGCTCTGATATCTGTGTAGCTGTAGTTTTGTCTTTTGCAGGCTAGACGCTTCGTCTGTACGGCAGTTTCCGTACAGATGGCGGATCTGTTAGCGAGCCCGGGTCGCAGTTTCGACCCCGGGGCGTGACAGATTAGAGTGGTATCAGAGCCTAGGATATAGGTCATTGAGGACTTAGAAACCCTTGTTGGGTCGTATATAATACGGATCTAAATAGGGGAAGAAACACCTAGAGGGGGGTGAATAGGTGTAAACGTATAAACACTCCAAAAATCGTTGCGATAAAACCCAATGCGGAAAATAAAATAACACGCAAGATTTTTACGTGGAAAACTCCATCACCGGAGTAAAAAACCACGGGACCGATAACACGGCAGAAATCCACTAGAATTGAAACACGTACAAGGTGATTTACCGTACACACTTACGACTCAACCTTTTCCATACGCTCCTAGAGGATCTTCTCCGCTCGCTCCGACGCTTCTCGAATCCACGATCTGCGCCCAACGCCGAATCCACGGCGTCCAACGTCGAATCCACGACGTCCGACCGAATCCACGGTCTTCACCCAATAGCACCGTTCGAATCCACGAACGTGCCTCGCTCCGAATCCACGAGAGCGATTGAACCTTGAATCCACAAGGACACGCGAATCCACGCGCCGATTTTTGGGGTAAATCGTTGTTTTTGGGTGGTGATGATCCGCCGAATACTTAGATCAAAGATAGATCGGAAATACCATCTAAGTATTCATTAGTTTGATTCAACTCAAGATGTGAGTATGAAAACCTAGAATCAAACTAATCAATATAGATGAAGAAACATAGAGTATTCTCTAATGATTTCCTTTCTTCTCTATATGTGGATCTATAGCCGTATAAGATGATATATGAAAATGACGGCTATGTGGATTCACCCTAGAAAAGGAGTCATAGGGTGTATTTATAGGTTAGAAACCCTAGGAAGGAGATAAGAATCAAAAAACCTGCCATTTCTGGATTTTTACGGACGGCGATCCGGATCGTGATAACTAGGATCCGGATCGTCATAACAAAACAGCCAATTCCAGAAAAACGAAGGTTCGGGATCCGGATCATGTGACTACGATCCGGATCGTTCATACAGTTCACCAAACATCAACGTTCGGGATCCGGATCAAGAGACTACGATCCGGATTGCGTCGATGTATGAACGAACCACCTTCGGGATCCGGATCGAACAACCTGATCCGGATCCTGAACAAGTCCCAAGTCCAGTTTTTGATTTTTATGCAATGAAAGATTCTTCCAAGTGTTTCTACACTACAAGAAGTATTCGGATCACACAAATTCTTTAGTTAAACATACCTGATCCTTTTGAATTCTTCTTTCTTGAGATTGAGTTAAATGATCCAACTTTCTTCACCTTCAATCTTCAAGACTTGAGACTTTCACGAAACTACGCCAACTCAAATTCCGTAACAATCTCCCCCTTTGGCGGTTTCGTGACAAAACATAGATCCACTAAAGAAAATTCAAAAAGATATTTTTGTTGCTATCACCATACAACAAAAATTTACAATGAAGATCCAAAATACAATACATGAGTTAAACTCCTAAAACAGACTCTAGACTTAGATATCTGTACTCTCTGCAAAAAGAAATCATTCTTGACAAAAGAAATCGTTAGATACCTCAAGAATTTTGTATTATTCAAAAACCACAAACAGAGATGAAGTTTAAACTCATTTATACTTACCATGACATTTATATTCAGATATGTAAACTGATCATAGTTAAAGAAACACCAACATATCTTCTTTGCACGTAAAAACCAAATGTCATGAACATGTTTGTGACAAACTTATATATATATAGATATGTAATTGATCAGAGTTAAGAACCAACATATCTTCTATGCAATCAAAAACCAAGTGTCACAAACTTGTTAGTGAACATCAACTTGTTAGTTATATTACATGCCCAAATAGTTAGCAAATAGTTAGTCGAGGCATGCATTCAAACAAATGGAAAAACCAAAAGTTGAAGTTCTACTTACCTTTGTGTTTCAACTTACCTTTGATGTTCCAACACATCATCATGTTCAATCAATCATTGTTCAAGTTCTCTATAAACTCTCTCCCCCTTTTTGTCACAAAATTAGCCAAAAACACAAAAATTTAAGGAGAGTTAAAGATTTCAAAAATTGTTCCGAAAAATAAGAACTAGAACTAAAAGTAAGTCCTAAAAGCTGAACTAAAGTCTAAAAAGATAAAATCCTGCACAAATCTGCACAAAAATTGTTAAAGCACAAATTAGTCATCCGAGTCTGAGTCCTCAGACGCACTATATTCCATCTTAGTGAACATGTTCTTGATCAATTTCCTCATTGAATTTACTTTCTTGGTCAATGTAATTTGGGATGCCGTTATGATCTCGAGTTCTTCAGACATTCGCCTTTGTTCTGATGCTTGTTGAGACGGTGAGGCCGAGGTGCCGACACAAGGTTTCTTTCCAGTGGAATGTGTCGGAGTAACATGTGGTAATTTGTGAAGTGACTTCACAATCGTTGACTCATCTATCATCCCCCAACAGTGTTGATAAGATGTCGAGCTTATATCAATGTCAAACTTTTGTAGGATCCTCATGATGATTAACGGAAACGGAAGTCGCTCAGAAGGATGAGGATGTACAATATATCTTGACATTCTATTCCAAATTATGTAGGGGATATTCATGTTCAATCCTACAGCCTCAGAGGGATGACCTAAGAGATATAGGAACAGCAGTCTTTCCCATCTCACGACCTTAGTCTGCATGTTAGGTAGAATGTTGTAACACGTGATGAAATTTAGAAATCGGTACTCCAGTCGAAGATGTTTGGATTTTACACTTTTACCATTAGCTGAATTCGTTCCTTCCAAACAAATTTTATCTATCACTGTTCGCCACAAGGCATTCGTCAAACTTTTTCCTTTCAAAAAGTTGACCCCCGATGTGTTAGATTCCATTCCAAGAACTTCGCCAATTAGCTGCGGAGTGATTTTAAGTTTCATCCCTTGGATAATTGTATAGAAATGCATTGATCCATGTTCTCCTTCTTGAAGATGTGTTGCATTCGTGTAAAAGGTCCTTACACGATACAAACAATACCCAAGTAGTTCGGGGAATCGGCAGACTTGGATGAGATTAGCTTGCTCAATCAAGGTTCCAAACTCAGGTGAGTGATTTCGGAGAGCTTCAATGTTGACATGACGTTCACCGATGCATTCACGACGTTCAAACGCTCGAACGCGATCCATGCTGACGAACACTCCTTCCACGCGAGGCGGGGAGTCAGGAACTATCGGTGTGTTAAAATCAGCGTCTTGTCGTAGTCCAAAACGTCTAGTTACTCGTTTCCTTTTCACAGAGATGGTTGGTTTAGTCATAGGCGCTTTTCCTTTGTCCATGGGTGCTTTTCCTTTCGAAGCATCGGACGCCTTTTGTTCAGGCAATGATTCATCATCATCTGTCAATGCAGTCCAATCTATCTCGTGACAATCCACCTCTGTATCACTGACCTCGACAAATTCACCTTTTTGTTGTGTTTTCTTAGCTCTCTTTAATTTGTTTGTGGCCCGAGTGTGCACTATTGTGACCAACAAAAGAATGATCCATGAGAATTCCATTGATCCAAATGCCTTAAGAAGATTGAAGTCCTGTGAAAAACCAACTCAAGAACACAAAAATTCTTAGTTTTCAAAAATTGAAAAATTATATCCAAAGAATCATGATCATGTAGAGAGACCAAGAATCAAATTAGTTTTGCAAAAGGACTTTTAAAAATAGATCAATTGCATGAATTTCGAAAATCCTTATTATATGCCCTAAAACCGAAATTTTAGAAATCGAAGCCTAAAAATCCGTTAATCAGGAGAAAACCTAGCATATAATCAAAACTAAACAACCCAGAGTTCTTATTTCAAAAGAAATTTGATCAAAAACCATCCACAAACAAAGTTGATCCAAGAAATTCGTGCGTTTGAGGAGGAAAAAAGAAAAACGGTGAAAAACCGAGATTTTGATCAATAAAAACTTACTTGGAATTGAAGAACTTGAGTTTGAAAGCTTCCAAGGAGGATGAAATCTAGAGAGAAGCGCTCTGGAAACTTTTGAACAAAAGATTGGAGTAAAAGAAATCAAAACCCTTTTGTTCTTTATAAAAACCTAGCCGCGATCCGGATCTTCCCGAGCTTGCGATCCGGATCGGCTACCCGCAGTAAAAACTGCGTTCGGGATCCGGATCGGCAGGTCCAATCCGGATCGTCAGCCCGCAGGAGAAAACCTGCGTTCGGGATCCGGATCACCTTGCCCGATCCGGATCGGCCCCAACTTTTTCTTTAGAAAAATTTCAGAGAAATTCAAGAAAAACCAGAAAAAGATTGTAAGCACAAAGGTGTATTAACTTTAAACAAAAAGCATCGTTTCACACAACAAGAATTAGATTATGCTAAATCTATCAGTAATATCCAAAAATGAAACGAAAATTTACAAGAATTAAATCCCTTAAAGTTGAACACCTTCAATTACATCTAACTTGATCTTATGAGTAATGCCTTTATCAAATAATCAATTCGGTAAAGAAAATGAAATACAAAGATCAATAGATGTTTGAAATCCCAAATATGGTAGATAATATTTCTAGACAATCTGTTGAAGAGAGTGGCTCTTTGAGCATCTTTCATTAAAATCCCACCTTATACCAACCTTGAAATTTGACAGAGTCAAGTATTTCAACATGCATTTTACTTAATCAAAAATTTGAACAACCATGCTTGGTATACACGTGGTAGCTGCACACAATACTCGGACGACCGAGGTGGTAGCTCTTTCCTCCATGTGGTGGTAGTTTTCACACTCCTCATTGGGATGTAACTCTTTCCACATCTTTTGAGCATTTTACATTATCTTTGACTCCCCCTCAATTGGCTATCAATTATTTAAGATATAAAGTATTCAACCAAAAATTGATCTCGATTTCATACTCGACTAAACAGTCAAATAAGATAATGACTATACCAAGAGATCATTGAGAGAGAAATTGACTTTGATCACTTTAGAAGATGATTTAATTAACATAAACGATCATTGCAACAATGAAATATTATGATGGCAAAAGCATAATAAATTTCTAAATGTGTGAACAGATGCAATTAAAGTCAATTAAGATCTATGCTCAATTAATATCCTATGTATAAACATAGATAATGAACAAAACAAAAACAAATACAAAACCTATCCTAAGCAAAGATTTCAAAAAGAAGATTATTTCAAGGAAAGCATCCCAATTGCTTTTCGTAAATGAATAAAACGTTTTTGATCCAAAGGTTTTGTTAAAAAGTCAGCTAATTGATCTTCAGTTGAAATATATGAAAGTTGAAGAGTATTTGATTCAACTAGCTCTCTAAGAAAATGATATCTAAGTTCAATATGTTTTGTTCTAGAGTGCAACACAGGGTTTTTAGAAATGTTAATTGCACTTGTGTTGTCACAAAGAATTGTTACCGAAGATGCTGAAATGCGGAAGTCGCTCAGTACGCTTTTCATCCAAATGAGTTGAGTTGAGCAACTTCCAGCTGAAATGTATTCCGCTTCGGCAGTCGAGAGTGCTATGCAATTCTGCTTTTTACTGTGCCATGCAACAAGGCAATGGCCAAGATAGAAGCATGCACCACTCGTGCTTTTCCGATCATCCACTGATCCTGCCCAATCGGCATCTGAGTATCCAACAATGTCCAGACTTGTTCCCATAGGATACCAAATTCCGAAATTAATTGATCCTTTGATATACCGGATGATCCGTTTCACCGCTTTCAGGTGAACCTCCTTTGGTGCTGATTGATATCTCGCGCAAATCCCAACACTAAAGGATATATCCGGGCGACTAGCCGTGAGGTAAAGTAGACTTCCAATCATACTTCTATACAGTTTCTCGTCTACATTCTCACTATGTGATTCACTTCCAAGTCCCTTGTGGCTAGTTCCCATTGGAGTTGGAAAATCTTTACAATTTTCTAGATCAAACTTTTTGACCAACTCCAGTGCATACTTGGATTGACTCAAGTGAATACCTTCATCATTTTGTTTAATTTGCAATCCAAGAAAATAAGACAGTTCGCCCATCATGGACATCTCAAATTCGCTTTCCATGGTCTCCGCGAATTTAGAAGCATCATTATCTTTTGTTGCACCAAATACAATGTCATCGACATAGATTTGTGCTACAATGAAATTATTTTGATAATGCTTCACAAAGAGAGTCCTGTCAGCTCCCCCTCGAGTATAGCCCTTCTCCAAAAGGTGCTTTGTTAACCTTTCGTACCATGCTCGCGGTGCTTGTTTCAGACCGTAAAGAGCCTTTTTCAAACGAAAAACATGGTTAGGTTGTTTATGATCTACAAAACCTTTCGGTTGAGCTACATAAACTTCCTCATTTAAAAACCCATTTAGAAATGCGCTCTTGACGTCCATTTGAAATAATTTGATTTTAAAATGACAAGCAATAGCAAACAATATACGAATGGACTCGAGTTTAGCTACAGGGGCGAAAGTTTCGTCAAAGTCTATACCTTCTACTTGAGAGTAGCCTTGAGCAACTAGTCGTGCCTTGTTCCTGATGATAGTACCATCTTCATCTTTCTTGTTTTTAAAGATCCATTTGGTACCTATCACATTATGTTGCTTTGGAGGCTTCGTTAATTCCCAGACTTTGTTTCGCTCAAATTGATGGAGCTCTTCCTGCATTGCTTTAATCCAGTAGTCATCCTGAAGAGCTTCATCTATTGTCTTTGGTTCGATTAAAGATACGTAGCAAGCAAATCCGCAAACCAACTGCCTTCGAGTTCTAACTCCTTCTTGTGGATCTCCAATGATGTTCGATTTCGGATGATCCTTGGAGATTCGTAGCGTTTGTTGAAACGGAGTACTCGGAGGTACACGAGATGATTCCTGCAGATCAGATAAACTAGAAGAACCATTAGATGCATCATTAATATTGGAAGTATTATTATGAGAAGATGCACTAGCAGGAGAATCATCATCTAGAGAGATATCGAGGGTAGATTTTTCAGATTCAAAATGAGAAGCTTCATCTACTTTAACATTTATAGATTCTACGATCGTCTTAGATTCAATGTTAAATACTCGATATGCTCTGCTATTCGTAGAATAACCCAAAAAGATCCCTTCATCACTTCGAGAGTCGAACTTTCCAAGATTTTCACGGTCACGTAAGATGTAACATCGACTCCCGAAGATACGAAAGTACTTGATATCCGGTTTTCTACTAAACCACAGCTCATATGGTGTATTCAAGGTTCCTGGGCGCAAATACACTCTGTTAATGACATAGACAGCGGTGTTCACAGCTTCAGCCCAAAAATGTAGCGGTAATTTCCGGCTATGAAGCATCACACGCGCCATCTCTTGGACAACCCTGTTTTTGCGCTCAACAACACCATTCTGCTGAGGTGTATAGGGTGCCGAGAATTCATGTTTAATGCCATTTGAAGTACAAAAGTTAATGAATTTTGAATTTATGAATTCTCCACCCCTATCACTTCTAACACGAATGATCTTTTCATTCTTTTCAATCATAATACGATGGCAAATCTCATGAAAAGAGTCAAACGTATCAGCTTTCTCTCTTAAAAATGCTACCCATGAAAACCGAGAGAAATCATCAACCAATAAAAAGATGTACCATTTACCTCCCAAAGATGGTTGACGGGTCGGCCCCATTAAGTCCATGTGCAAAAGTTCCAAGGGCCGTTTTGTACCAACGTGGTTCAAGTTCTTGTGTGCAGTCCTAGACTGTTTTCCCTTTTGGCAACCACCACACACAACGTTTTGTTTAAATAAAAGCTTTGGAATCCCCTTGACCACGTCCTTGTTTGAAATTCTAGTAAGTTCCTTAAAATTTAAGTGACCTAGCCTTTCATGCCAAAGAGTTTCATTATTCAAAGCGGCTAAGTTACAATTTTCAGAAAATTTATTAGGAACAACATAACAATTGTTTTCAGATCTAACCCCTTTTAGAAAGAAAGCATGGTCCTTATCAGTTACAACGCATTCAACCGATGAAAAGTTAACTGAAAAATCATTGTCGCAAAGTTGACTTATGCTTATGAGGTTAGTCTTAAGGCCATCAACAAATAAGACGTTTTTCAAAATCGGGCCATCTGGAATAGCTACCGTCCCTTTTCCAACAATTTTGGAAGATCGACCGTCTCCGAAAACAACGTGTCCTCCGGAGATTTTCTCAAGATTTTGAAAACTATTTTTGTCACCGGTCATGTGACGGGAACACCCGCTATCCAGATACCAAGACGAGCTATCATATGCATGCAAGGAAATATTGGAAACAAGACAAGGGAAAATTTCACCTTTGCGCACCCAAACCTTTTTGGAATGCGTCTGTAATGGTCGTGAAGTTTTGTGCCTAGGTGAAAGCGTCTTGTTAAAACGATTGTTGCTCCTTGATGAAGTCGTCTTGCTCGGTGAACTACCAAGTCTCTTTTCATTTGAAAAGTTTTGCTTTGATTTCCGGAAAGGAGCCTTTTTGGTAGTTGATGCAAGAGGTGCTTGAGATGAGCGTTCGACTCCCGTCTTGCAAAATCTTCTTATGTGCCCTGAAACACCACAACGAAAACATACCTTAGATCTTGACGATCCCAAAGAGGATGAAGTAGGTTTGTTGTCGTTGTTTGTCTTGAATTCCGGTGTCGGAGGAGGAGATACCGACTGAGGCACAAAAACTGTCCCACTCAAACTTGGACTGTTTCCAGTTTGAGTGTATCCGAGGCCGAACCTATTTGATTGACCAAGACCAAGAAGTCTATCCAACTTACTCCTTCCTGAAGAGAATCGCTGTAAGTCATTCTTGAGTTGGAAAATGGTCTTTGTCATTTCCAGGTTATCCTGTCGAGCCTCGTTGTAGAGCTTTGAAAAGTGATTCGCGTTATCCACCAGATTTGTATGTTCCTTTTCAAGTTGCTCATTGGACTCTTGAAGGGAAGCATTTTCTTTTATCAGGTTTTCCCTTTCCACTTCAAGAGCGTTTGAGAGAGAAGTCGCTCTTTTTGCTTCTTCTTCGAGATCATGCAATCTCCCTCTCAAACTCTTGTTTTGCTTAGCCACTTTCTTTGAGTCCCTCAAAAGTCTGTGGTAGGCTAGAGCAAAATCTTCACCTTCCGAATCATCCGATTCGTTGTCCGTTGCGTTCTTTTCAACAGTGGAGTTGGACAACGACTCAGATGTATTTGCCATAAAGCACATGAAGGGTGAAGATACGGACGCGTGGAATGCGGTGGAGCTCTTTTCTTCATCACTTGAAGACGACTCATTTGACGTTGAGTTGTCATCCCAAGTGACGACTTGCATCGCCTTCTTCTTTGCCGGATACTTGTTAGGACACTCCGTTGCAATGTGGCCGTAGCCTCGACATTTGAAGCATTGCAGTTGTCCTTCTGAACTTTTCTTATCCTTTGAGAAGTTCTCCTGCTTTCTTGACTTGTGACTTGGAGTACCCTTGCCTTTGTTCCACTTTCTGAAGGATGGAGATTTGCTTGAATTACCCCTTCGAAAGTTGCGGCGAAAATTCCTTGTCAAGAGAGCGAGCTGCTTCTCAAATTCCTCCATAGAAAGGTTCTCGTCATCGTCCGAGGAGGATGTATCCGCGTCTTCTTCCTTAGTTGTTTTCAACGCATAACCTGAAGACTTAGAAGTGGATGCTTTTCCAGAAGAATTGTTAGTATTAAAAGTCATTTCATAAGTTTGTAATGAACCAACTAATTCTTCTACACGTATTTCGTCCGGGTGTTTAATAGTTTCAATGGCAGTAACCTTTGGGCGAAATCGTTCAGGAAGAGTTCTTAAGATTTTTCTTACAATCTTAAATTCTGGAATCTTCTCTCCCAGATTAGCACATGAGTTTACGATGTCTTGCAATCGTGTATAGTAGTCCGTGAAAGATTCATTTTCTGCCATCAAAATAGAGTCAAACTTGCTCGTAAGCATCTGCAGTTTCTGAATCTTCACGAGGTTAGTTCCCTCATGTGTAACCTGGAGAACATCCCAGATTTCTTTCGCAGTCTCACATGCCGAGACGCGAGAGAATTCAGTTTGAGATAAGGCATTAAAAATAGCATTAATTCCCTTGCCATTGTAAGAGGATAACTCAAACTCTTCCTTGGTCCATTTCGACCTAGGTTTTAAGGTGTGAACATCAGAGATAAGTTCAGTTGGATTAGTCCATCCTGATTCAATTGAATGCCACACCCTTTCGTCGATGGAAGATAAAAAGGCTTTCATCCGTACTTTCCAGTACGCATAATTTGTTCCATCAAAGAAAGGGGGTCGATTGATGTTTCCACCTTCAACCATTGTTCACAACCCTATTCCCGCTCTGATACCACTTGTTGGGTCGTATATAATACGGATCTAAATAGGGGAAGAAACACCTAGAGGGGGGTGAATAGGTGTAAACGTATAAACACTCCAAAAATCGTTGCGATAAAACCCAATGCGGAAAATAAAATAACACGCAAGATTTTTACGTGGAAAACTCCATCACCGGAGTAAAAAACCACGGGACCGATAACACGGCAGAAATCCACTAGAATTGAAACACGTACAAGGTGATTTACCGTACACACTTACGACTCAACCTTTTCCATACGCTCCTAGAGGATCTTCTCCGCTCGCTCCGACGCTTCTCGAATCCACGATCTGCGCCCAACGCCGAATCCACGGCGTCCAACGTCGAATCCACGACGTCCGACCGAATCCACGGTCTTCACCCAATAGCACCGTTCGAATCCACGAACGTGCCTCGCTCCGAATCCACGAGAGCGATTGAACCTTGAATCCACAAGGACACGCGAATCCACGCGCCGATTTTTGGGGTAAATCGTTGTTTTTGGGTGGTGATGATCCGCCGAATACTTAGATCAAAGATAGATCGGAAATACCATCTAAGTATTCATTAGTTTGATTCAACTCAAGATGTGAGTATGAAAACCTAGAATCAAACTAATCAATATAGATGAAGAAACATAGAGTATTCTCTAATGATTTCCTTTCTTCTCTATATGTGGATCTATAGCCGTATAAGATGATATATGAAAATGACGGCTATGTGGATTCACCCTAGAAAAGGAGTCATAGGGTGTATTTATAGGTTAGAAACCCTAGGAAGGAGATAAGAATCAAAAAACCTGCCATTTCTGGATTTTTACGGACGGCGATCCGGATCGTGATAACTAGGATCCGGATCGTCATAACAAAACAGCCAATTCCAGAAAAACGAAGGTTCGGGATCCGGATCATGTGACTACGATCCGGATCGTTCATACAGTTCACCAAACATCAACGTTCGGGATCCGGATCAAGAGACTACGATCCGGATTGCGTCGATGTATGAACGAACCACCTTCGGGATCCGGATCGAACAACCTGATCCGGATCCTGAACAAGTCCCAAGTCCAGTTTTTGATTTTTATGCAATGAAAGATTCTTCCAAGTGTTTCTACACTACAAGAAGTATTCGGATCACACAAATTCTTTAGTTAAACATACCTGATCCTTTTGAATTCTTCTTTCTTGAGATTGAGTTAAATGATCCAACTTTCTTCACCTTCAATCTTCAAGACTTGAGACTTTCACGAAACTACGCCAACTCAAATTCCGTAACAACCCTAGGCTTGTGGTTGGACATTAGGATGACTACGTGAGAGTCGTGACTGTTAGCGAGAGTCCAGATTGAGTTTTTACCTCTCCCTTGGGTTGGGATGAGTGATTTGATGTGTTATTCTCTCAAAGTGATTATGTTGGCTGCAGACAACATAATACTTTAGGAAGGATAACAAATTTTAGACTCTCGCTGGATTGGGTCGTATGGTTGTTGTGTCCTGATGTTTGTTTTTGTTTCAGTTACTTGCGATGCCGCCGAGACGTCGTGCAGCGACCAGCGGGCGTTTGACCTCAGCTGAGGAGCCCGGACGGCGGGCTGCCGAGCAGGCTAGGCAGGGTGAGGTACAGGATCTGCGGGCTCAGGGGGCCCAGATGTCGGAGGCGTTGCGGCGCCAGGAGAAGAACATGGAGCGTGTGTTGCGCATGTTTGAGCTGAGAGCATCTCCCGGGGTATCGCCAGTAGTACTCCAGCCGCGACATTGTCGATTTCGACCCTGGTCACACCACTGATGGTGCAGGAGTAGCGAGAGGTTGCCAACCGGTTATTCTACTTCATCCAGTCCCATCCCCTGCAGATTTTGAGATTTAAGTTGGGGGCCTTGGGAGGCCGAGAACTGGATCGCTGCTAGGGAAAAGCTGTTCAAGGATTGTTCATCCAGGAGAAGCATCAGGGTGCTTGATCTTGCGCCTTTTGTTTGGACGCCGAGAGTTGGTGGCGTCGGGTTCGTCCTGTTGGACCACCGAGAGCGAGTTTCCGCGATGGTTGAGCTGTGGGCCCCTTGTCACCCAGGTTGAGGTTTAGAGGTTGATTTTGTCGAGAGGGGACTGCACCTGGATATCTATCTCATTGTGTATTCTCGGCGAGTGCCGACCGTTGATGCAGCGATTGGGCATGTGCGATGGATTGACCGGGGATCACTGATCACGTCCAGGAGGGACGGAGATCGAGGGACCAGCTCCAGAGAGAGAGTCTTCCAGTATTGCCTGATTTCGGGATAGTGGAGTGGATCGAGGTTGCCATGGTGCCAGCCTCAGAATCATGTGTCTCAGAGGAGACAGAGACCTGGAGGTTCTCGGCAGTCGAGGCGCCAGGATACTGGGTGGAGACCGGGTTAGTGGTCGGCATGGTTATGGAACCTTGCAGCCGGGGCTGTGCCCGGTTAGTGTTCAGAACCCGGTAGGGGCTTTTTGAGCTTGCCTTGCGGTCAAGTGGATTGACTGAGGCCTGCGATTGTTAGTATTTGAAGAATCGAGTTCTCCAGCTGTGTTTGAACGGGTTAGCAGCCGGACCCGTCGTGGACATTTGGATTTGTTTCCGAAGTGGCTTAGAGCTTCAAGATCACTGGAGGATTGTGCAGCAACTCCCAAGAGGGGAGATGTTGGTTGCCTAATCGAGGGATGTACCTGCGAGACTTGATTGTTTTGGTTGCTAAGGAGCAACGGAGGAGTTTTGCCTTTTGGAAACTTCGATTTTTGGAAGCCACCAGCCGCAGAGATTATGTTTATAGACTTGAGTTTACGCGGAGAGTTTGGACCGTGATTTTCGTCTGATAGGAGGAAGTGTAATTGAATCCTCGCACTTTATCGGCTTTTCTGCGTTGGAGTCGAACAAGGATTTGAGCTATCAGATGCAACCGAAGAAATTCTTGCTTTTGGAGTTATGGAATTTACGGTTGGTTTTACCCAGTGAAGGTTCGGTGGTGCCAGTATGTGGAGTTAGAGCGACCACCTGAGGGCCGAGAGGATGAGTTTGGGTCGCCGATTGGTGGGCGCCAGGTTAGCGGATCGCTTGGTACTTGGTATGACTTCCTTTCCTGGTGATTGAGATCAGAGTTTTGCACCCCTACATGGTTGAGTTGGTGGATTGTGGTTTTGGGTGGCGGCCACAGCAGGGGCAGCTTCAACATCTCTCTCTCCTTGTTTTCCCGTTTTAACGCCGAAAATAGCAGCGGAATGGAAAAAATTTCGAAGGACTACTCCAGAAATGGAGGCGATGCGGGAACCGGTTCTTGTTTGATCGGGGTGAAGGCATCGGTCCTTTGGAAATTTCGGACTTTTCGCTATTTTCGGTTGCTTTTCTTTTGAGAGAGAGTTGGAGTTGATAATATTCCTGATGTGGGTTTCTTGTGGTAGGGTGTGTGTTTTGGTTTCGGGGACGAAACCTTTTGAAGGAGGGGAGGATGTAAAGTACCGGGGCTTTGAATAGCGCGCCAACCACACAGATGGCTTGGAGCAGAGAGATGCCTTGAGCATGTTGCATTTGAGTTTACAGTTGATGCCGGGTTGATTCGGATCAACGCGGAAGCTCCAGCTCGAATCGAGGTTTTTCCGGGCTTTGTAGGCCGATTGAGGATGAGATTGGGAATTTCTGACTTCACCGTGGAGCGCCTGAAATTCGGGAACACTTGGAACAGGTGTACTTTTGATTTACAGCGAGGTTCGGGAGGTTCCGGACTGACGCGGAGGACCCGGAGGCAAAAAGTGAGTCGGAACTGGCAATTTTGGAGCCGGTAATTGATTTGAGCACCCCGACTCAACGGATAAGCTTTTTGAGGAGGAAAAGCTGTGGACACGTGTACTTTTGATTTACAGCGAGGTTCGGGAGGTTCCGGACTGACGCGGAGGACCCGGAGGCAAAAAGTGAGTTGGAACTGGCAATTTTGGAGCCGGTAATTGATTTGAGCACCCCGCCTCAACGGATGAGCTTTTTGGAGAGAAAAAGCTGTGAGCGCGTGTATTTTCGATTTACAGCGGAGTTCGGGAAGTTCCGGGCAGCGGCGGAGAGCCCGAAGGCAAAAAGTGAGTTGGAGTTGGAATTATTGGAATTAATTAATTAGTTAATTAATTATAAAGCTTTTTGCTTTATAAAAGCTGCCTCCACCCCTCCTCTGCAGCAGAGAGAAGAAAGAAAGAAAAAGAGAAAGAAAGAAAGGAAAAGAAAAGAGAGGAAAAGGAAAAAGAAAAGAAAGAAAAGGGATTGGAGCTTCTTGGATTTTTGGACTCGCCGTTGGAGGCCGCGTGGAGCTCGTGGGTTGGTTTTCTCTCCAAGTCTACGGACTTTCTTCTAATTCTATTGTGATAGGATTGCATGCTAGTTTAAGTGTTTTCTTGGAACTTAACTAGCACCCCCGTCATATGTGCATGAGTTTGACCAGACCATTTGTGAACCTTAATTTGGGCTAGGTTCCTTTATGCTTTAGACATCCCGCACTTTTCATATCCTTCGGGACTTAGAGTTTCCTCGCCCGGGTAGTGGGCGGAGTGGTCAGAGTGTGTGGGACGGGTGTTGCACTCGGGCCCGGGGGGCCGAGTGGGGTCTGGTGGCTGGGTTAGGCCAGTGTTAGTGTTTTGGGGAACCGTTTCAGATAAACGGTGGTCCCGGGGGTTTTCCTTTCCGCTGTTCTTCTCGTCACCACCAGGTTGGGATCGTGGTGCACGTGTGTTAGCAGGACCTTGAACCCAGAACCTTTTTGGATAAATACATGATTTTAGTCAGCCAATGTTTCTTCCAAGCCTCGCAAGGTTGTCTGAGTCTGTTCTCGTCCGTTGGGACGAAGGCATCAGCTCTTCGAGGCTTGGGCATAAAACTTGATTTCAAAGGGTTTTCCTAAAAAGACTAAAAATCATTATAAAGATAGCTTTCTCTCAGATCGAATGATTTTCTGAAATAAATGACATGGTTTCTTATAAACTTATCCACCCGAGCGGATTCGAGTGATCTGGGTTCTAAGGGCTGCTTTCTCTCTTGGGGACGTAGATGTTAGTCTCCCTGGGTTTCGGACCCTTCGTAGATCTGGCCGTGGAGTAGCTCCGGCCGTGAGTTGAGTGTTGAGTTCAGTGGAGTTGTGTTGTGGGAGCCGTGGGAGAGACGGTGGTCCCAGCTGTGTAGTACCTTCGTTGAGTGGGTCTGTGTTGTGAGATTGAGTCGTGGAGGGTTCTCCGACTGAGTTTGTGCTTTGAGCATCGAGATACCGATCTGTTTGATCGAGGACCACAGCCTGCAGGAGCCACTTGTGAGACAGTGATACTGATGAGATACTTGAGTTCGGTGGGGTCGCACCCCTCGAACCACGCCCCGGGTGCGTTGATGATTCCGAGCCTGATGAGGCTGCGATGATGATACCGAGCCTGACGAGGCTGCGATGATGCGCCTAGTTCATATACTAGTGGTCGCTTGATACCCCTGGCCGTGCTACCATGGGGTCACTGTGTGAGATATCGAGTTTGTCCGTTGGGACACCCTGGTTGATACACCAGGGGGCGCAGGCTTGACTCGACTGGACCCTGTGGGGCAGTCGCTGAGATTTGAGATACTCTGAGAGAGTGATGGCGTAGCATGTGTCATAGTAGAGCGTCATGGGCTTAGTACTTGTGACATATTGTCAGCAGTGAGTGACTGCATACCATTATCCATAGTCTCTTCTTATTGAGCATAGTAGATAGAGGCATGATAGCTGTAGATTCTTTTCCCAGCTTATTTATCTTATCATCAGTCTTTTCTCTATCTTATGCCTCTGGTAGACTTAGTGGGCAGACCGTGGTTCTTGGAGACGGTACCCACTGAGAACTACTGTAGGATGTAGTTCTCACACCCTCTGTCGGTGACAGGTTGCTGAGGCTTTCTTCCGTTCCTGCTGTGCTTGACTGGACGGACCGAGGACAGGGAGTCGCGTGATAGTTCCCCACCAGCATTGTTACTCTAGAGTGAGGTAGATGTACCATCCCGGATTGTGGGAGTGGGTTATGTTTCTTGTTAGCTATCTCCCATTTGGATTCGTAGATGTTGTATAGGTGGACTTCTATTTGTATCTTTTGATTTTGGGAGATAGGCTATGGGTTGTTGCAGCTTTGTAGTTGAGAAAATTTTATAGTACAGCTTTTTATTCGCTCTGATATCTGTGTAGCTGTAGTTTTGTCTTTTGCAGGCTAGACGCTTCGTCTGTACGGCAGTTTCCGTACAGATGGCGGATCTGTTAGCGAGCCCGGGTCGCAGTTTCGACCCCGGGGCGTGACAAATGCCCTCCTGGTAACTCAGCCAGGGAAAATGCTCTCCTGGTAACTCAGCCCGGGAAAACGCTCTCCTGGTAACTCAGCCAGGGAAAATGCCCTCCTGGTGACTCAGCCAGGGAAAATGCCCTCCTGGTAACTCAGCCAGGGAAAACGCTCTCCTGGTAACTCAGCCAGGAAAAACGCCCTCCTGGTGACTCAGCCAGGGAAAACGCTCTCCTGGTAACTCAGCCAGGGAAAATGCCCTCCTGGTGACTCAGCCAGGGAAAATGCCCTCCTGGTAACTCAGCCAGGGAAGACGCTCTCCTGGTAACTCAGCCAGGAAAAACGCCCTCCTGGTGACTCAGCCAGGGAAAATACCCTCCTGGTAACTCAGCCAGGGAAAATGCCCTCCTGGTAACTCATCCAGGGAAAACGCTCTCCTGGTAACTCAGCCAGGGAAAATGCCCTCCTGGTGACTCAGCCAGGGAAAATGCCCTCCTGGTAACTCAGCCAGGGAAAACGCTCTCCTGGTAACTCAGCCAGGAAAAACGCCCTCCTGGTAACTCAGCCAGGGAAAATGCCCTCCTGGTAACTCAGCCAGGGAAAATGCCCTCCTGGTAACTCAGCCAGGGAAAACGCCCTCCTGGTGACTCAGCCAGGGAAAATGCCCTCCTGGTAACTCAGCCAGGGAAAACGCTCTCCTGGTAACTCAGCCAGGGAAAATGCCCTCCTGGTAACTCAGCCAGGGAAAACGTGTGACACCCCCGAAATTTGGATTAGTCCTATATATAAATGATATAATAGGACTAAAATCTCTAACCCGGCTATAGCATTTTGGATGGTAGCAAGATCCAAGAGGAACATGAGAGTTAAGCGTGCTAGAGCTAGAGTAGTTCTAGGATGGGTGACCCCCTGGGAAGTGGGGCGTCACAGTTGGTATCAGAGCCATTCACCAGCCGGAAATGTGAGATGAGTCTCGGCTGAGCCAGGGTTATTTAGCGGGTAGAGCGAGGCTCCCCGGCTAATGACCGTTGTGAGTGGAGTGCAGCTCCTCACAAGGTCGGCTAAGGCTAGCGAGACGAGTCTCACATCGCCTGGTGCTTGTGAGTGTGCTTGAGCCTGACGTGGACGTCAGGGCTTAAAGGGGGGAAGAATGTGACACCCCCGAAATTTGGATTAGTCCTATATATAAATGATATAATAGGACTAAAATCTCTAACCCGGCTATAGCATTTTGTATGGTAGCAAGATCCAAGAGGAACATGAGAGTTAAGCGTGCTAGAGCTAGAGTAGTTCTAGGATGGGTGACCCCCTGGGAAGTGGGGCGTCACAAAACGCCCTCCTGGTGACTCAGCCAGGGAAAATGCCCTCCTGGTAACTCAGCCAGGGAAAACGCTCTCCTGGTAACTCAGCCAGGGAAAATGCCCTCCTGGTGACTCAGCCAGGGAAAATGCCCTCCTGGTAACTCAGCCAGGGAAAACGCTCTCCTGGTAACTCAGCCAGGAAAAATGCCCTCCTGGTGACTCAGCCAGGGAAAATGTCCTCCTGGTAACTCAGCCAGGGAAAATGCCCTCCTGGTAACTCAGCCAGGGAAAATGCCCTCCTGGTAACTCAGCCAGGAAAAATGTCCTCCTGGTGACTCAGCCAGGGAAAATGCCCTCCTGGTAACTCAGCCAGGGAAAATGCCCTCCTGGTAACTCAGCCAGGGAAAACGCCCTCCTGGTGACTCAGCCAGGGAAAATGCCCTCCTGGTAACTCAGCCAGGGAAAACGCTCTCCTGGTAACTCAGCCAGGGAAAATGCCCTCCTGGTGACTCAGCCAGGGAAAACGCTCTCCTGGTAACTCAGCCAGGAAAAACGCCCTCCTGGTGACTCAGCCAGGAAAAATGTCCTCCTGGTAACTCAGCCAGGGAAAATGCTCTCCTGGTAACTCAGCCAGGGAAAATGCCCTCCTGGTAACTCAGCCAGGAAAAACGCCCTCCTGGTAACTCAGCCTGGGAAAATGCCCTCCTGGTAACTCAGCCAGGGAAAATGCCCTCCTGGCAACTCAGCCAGGGAAAATGCCCTCCTGGTAACTCAGCCAGGGAAAACGCCCTCCTGGTAACTCAGCCAGGGAAAATGCCCTCCTGGTAACTCAGCCAGGGAAAATGCCCTCCTGGTAACTCAGCCAGGGAGGGGTGTGTCCTTTTCACAACACGACGTCTCAGGGGTATCGCAACCCACTGCACAACTACAAACGTCAGGACACAACAACCATACGACCCAATCCAGCGAAAGTCTAAGACATGTCATCCATTCCATAGCATTATGTTGTCTGCAACCAACATAATCGATTTAGGAGAATAAACATGCCAAACTCTCATCCCGTCTCTTGGGAGAGGTAAAAACTCAATCAGGACTCTCGCTAAAAGTCACGACTCTCACGTAGTCATCCTAATATCCAACCGCAAGCCTAGGGTTTCTAAGTCCATCACGACCTACAACCTAGGCTCTGATACCACTCTAATCTGTCACGCCCCGGGATGGAAACTGCCACCCGGGCTCGCCAACAGATCCGCCATCTGTACGGAAACTGCCGTACAGACGAAGCGTCTAACCTGCAGGAAGAATCAACTACAGTATACAGATATCAGAGAGCTGAAAGTAGACTACTAAAACTGAAGTCCAAACACTGTACAACTGAAAATAATACAATAACCATCTCCCCAAATACTATCATATACAAAGTCCTCTGATACAAAACTCAAAAGGGAGGTATCTCCAATGAATACATCAGTGTACAGACTCTTGATACAAGAATATCCTCACTACAACAGTCTCTCAAACTGTAAAATAAAGTACAACTCTATACCTCACAACAAAGGTCTCTCAACAGAGGAAAAAGAAGAAAACTAATCTACTGAAGCTCTCCTCTGAAGGGGTACCGCTACACTCCAATGACGGGTGGGGAACTAGCTCGCGACTCCCTCGCCTCGGTCAGAAGGATCAGCAACTGGAGCAACAGGAACAGGAGGAGAAGTTCCTGGGGAAAAAGACACCACGATGGGTGTGAGAACTACTTCCCACAGTAGTTCTCAGTGGGTACCGTCAACAAGCCCAACGGTCTGCCCACTAAGTCTACTAGAGGCAAAAGATAACAGGCAAAGAAATCTGAAAGAAAAGCTGGAAACTACTCTACAGCTACCATGCCTCTACCTAGACACTCAAAAGTGGAACAGATGAAAGTAAAAGAGACCACTCGCACCCAAGGTGCTCAATCGACCCAAACGAACTGACTACCTCAAAGGTCCAGTCAAGCCTGCGCCCGTCGACTAGGAACACTCCTGCCCACTACCACACATCCACATGAGGACGGGATTTATGTGGGGCGTCCTGTCCTACTAACTCATCCCTCGCGCAAAACCGCCTCAACAGGCCCATCGTTGCCTCAACTGCGGAAAACTGCCTCAACAGGCCAACCATCGTATCCACAGCGGCATCTCAGGACGCGACTCCAACTGAGTAGAACGGCGCGGCATAGAGTATCAAACATTGGCATATGTAGGCTGGTCAAAATCCACGCTCACTCTCAGAACGGTAGGGCTCAAGATCCCCAAATACCTCGCACAACAGTCGGAGCACTCTCGACGACTCAGCTGCTCGGCTAACTCGAAACACGAGACACTAGCCTCTCCAACGGCTCGCAGCACAAGGCTCATTGGCTGGAGATACTCCACAGCCAGGAACGACCCAAAACTCAGGGTAACAAAACAGGTCGGACAACACTCAACGACCTGGTGTTACAGAATTTGAGTTGGCGTAGTTTCGTGAAAGTCTCAAGTCTTGAAGATTGAAGGTGAAGAAAGTTGGATCATTTAACTCAATCTCAAGAAAGAAGAATTCAAAAGGATCAGGTATGTTTAACCTAAGATTTTGTGTGATCCGAATACTTCTTGTAGTGTAGAAACACTTGGAAGAATCTTTCATTGCATAAAAATCAAAAACTGGACTTGGGACATGTTCAGGATCCGGATCAGGTTGTTCGATCCGGATCCCGAAGGTGGTTTGTTCATACACCAGTTCAATCCGGATCGTAGCCTCTCTTGATCCGGATCCCGAACACTGAGTTTACCATCTTCCTTGAACGATCCGGATCAGGCTTCGCAATCCGGATCCCGAACGTTGATGTTTGGTGAACTGTATGAACGATCCGGATCAAGCACTTCGATCCGGATCCCGAACCTTCGTTTTTCTGGAATTACCTGACTCGTTACGACGATCCGGATCACAGCTAATCCGATCCGGATCGCCGTCCGTAAAATTTCCAGAAATGTTAGGTTTTTGATTCTTATCTCCTTCCTAGGGTTTCTAACCTATAAATAGACCCTATGATTCATTTCCTAGGGTAAGCCGATAAAAAGGAAAATAGCCGTCATTTTCATATATCATCTTTTACGGCTCTAGATCCACATATAGAGAAGAAAGGAAATCATTAGAGAACACTCTATGTTGGGTCGTATATAATACGGATCTAAATAGGGGAAGAAACACCTAGAGGGGGGTGAATAGGTGTAAACGTATAAACACTCCAAAAATCGTTGCGATAAAACCCAATGCGGAAAATAAAATAACACGCAAGATTTTTACGTGGAAAACTCCATCACCGGAGTAAAAAACCACGGGACCGATAACACGGCAGAAATCCACTAGAATTAAAACACGTACAAGGTGATTTACCGTACACACTTACGACTCAACCTTTTCCATACGCTCCTAGAGGATCTTCTCCGCTCGCTCCGACGCTTCTCGAATCCACGATCTGCGCCCAACGCCGAATCCACGGCGTCCAACGTCGAATCCACGACGTCCGACCGAATCCACGGTCTTCACCCAATAGCACCGTTCGAATCCACGAATGTGCCTCGCTCCGAATCCACGAGAGCGATTGAACCTTGAATCCACAAGGACACGCGAATCCACGCGCCGATTTTTGGGGAAAATCGTTGTTTTTGGGTGGTGATGATCCGCCGAATACTTAGATCAAAGATAGATCGGAAATACCATCTAAGTATTCATTAGTTTGATTCAACTCAAGATGTGAGTATGAAAACCTAGAATCAAACTAATCAATATAGATGAAGAAACATAGAGTATTCTCTAATGATTTCCTTTCTTCTCTATATGTGGATCTATAGCCGTATATGATGATACAAGAAAATGACGGCTATGTGGATTCACACTAGAAAGAAAGACATAGGGTGTATTTATAGGTTAGAAACCCTAGGAAGGAGATAAGAATCAAAAACCAACCATTTCTGGATTTTTACGGACGGCGATCCGGATCGTGATAACTAGGATCCGGATCGTCATAACGAAACAGCCAATTCCAGAAAAACGAAGGTTCGGGATCCGGATCATGTGACTACGATCCGGATCGTTCATACAGTTTACCAAACATCAACGTTCGGGATCCGGATTGCGAAGCAAGATCCGGATCGTTCAAGGTAGATGGTAAACTCAACGTTCGGGATCCGGATCAAGAGACTACGATCCGGATTGTGACGATGTATGAACGAACCACCTTCGGGATCCGGATCGAACAACCTGATCCGGATCCTGAACATGTCCCAAGTCCAGTTTTTGATTTTTATGCAATGAAAGATTCTTCCAAGTGTTTCTACACTACAAGAAGTATTCGGATCACACAAATTCTTTAGTTAAACATACCTGATCCTTTTGAATTCTTCTTACTTGAGATTGAGTTAAATGATCCAACTTTCTTCACCTTCAATCTTCAAGACTTGAGACTTTCACGAAACTACGCCAACTCAAATTCCGTAACAATCTCCCCCTTTGGCGGTTTCGTGACAAAACACAGATCCACTAAAGAAAATTCAAAAAGATATTTTTGTTGCTATCACCATACAACAAAAATTTACAATGGAGATCCAAAATACAATACATGAGTTAAAACCCTAAAACAGACTCTAGACTTAGACATCTGTACTCTCTGCAAAAAGAAATCATTCTTGACAAAAAAAATCGTTAGATACCTCAAGAATTTTGTATTATTCAAAACCACAAGCAGAGATGAAGTTTAAACTCATTTATACTTACCATGACATTTATATTCAGATATGTAAACTGATCATAGTTAAAGAAACACCAACATATCTTCTTTGCACGTAAAAACCAAATGTCATGAACATGTTTGTGACAAACTTATATATATATAGATATGTAATTGATCAGAGTTAAGAACCAACATATCTTCTATGCAATCAAAAACCAAGTGTCACAAACTTGTTAGTGAACATCAACTTGTTAGTTATATTACATGCCCAAATAGTTAGCAAATAGTTAGACGAGGCATGCATTCAAACAAACGAAAAACCTCAAGTTGAGGTTGAGATCATACTTACCTTGATGTACACAAAATCTTCATCATCAAGATTTTCACAATCAAGATTTTCAAGTTCCCTTACCTTGATGTCCATGCACATCATCATCATTGTTCAAAGTTCTCAACAACTCTCTCCCCCTTTTTGTCACAAAACAAAGCCAAAATCACAAAGATTAAGGAGAGTTAAATAGAACAAAATAAAGAAATTCCTGAGAACTAAACAAAAACTTAAAAACCTGCAAAAGAAGGATTAGAGAAAAGAAGAAAAACTTTATGCAGAGTCGTCGGAGCTGATACACCCAAGCTTCTGAAACATTTTCTTGATCCGTTTGTTTATAGAAGCTTGTTCCTTCTTAACTTCTTTGATAACCTCTTTCATTTCAGCGACATCAGTAGCCATGCGCTCTTGCTCGTTTGAGAGTCGCTGTTGTTCCTTATAGATTGAACTCACTGACGCATCATCATCAGAAGTAGATGGAGGTGCTTGCTGTGATGGTGGAATAGGAGGAGTTTCTGCCGGTGCAGAGGTTGTCGCTCGTTGTTGTTGTGCTCGTTGCCGGTGAGGAGGTATTATGGGTTCATCTGGCTTCGTCGAGAGAGACTTCACAATTGTCGTCTCATTAATGGTGCCCAAACTATACATGTATGAGCTCGTGCTTGTATCGACTTTAAACTTTCTAAGGATGCGCATGATAATCATTGGATAGGGTAGTCTCTCTGAGGGGTGAGAGTGTTCCACATATCGCGCCATCCTTGACCAAATGAGATAAGGAATATTCAAGTTTGCTCCCATCAATGCGGCCGGGTTTCCAAGAAGATAAAGGTATAACATTCTGTCCCATCGAAGAACCTTCGTATTCATGTTGGGAAGAATGTTGTAGCAGACAATGAAGTTTATGTACCTATACTCTGGTCGAAGCTCTTTAGAGAAGACAGAATTTCCGGTCGACCGAGTATTTGGAAGACAAATTCCATTAACTACAACTCTCCAGGAGTTGTCGTTGAAGCTTTGAGTTTTTAGGTAATGGAGTCCATCAGCTCTGGCTGCCATACCTAGCACAACTCCAATCAGCTGGGGTGTGACTTTGATTTTGATATTTTTAACCAAAGTGTAAAATTCTCGACGTCCATCCTCGTGATCAATCAGACTTGCAGCGTTCTGATAAAAAATTCGAACTGAATGTGGACAGTACCCAGTAGTCTCAGGGAAGTTGCAAATTTGAGCAAGACCAACTTGGTCAAACAAAGTCCCAAAAGCTGCAGATCGTTCCTTCATTGGTTTGACATTGACATGTCTCTCGCCAATGCATTCCCTCTTCTCAAAATCCTTGATTCTGTCGGAGCTGATGAAGTCTTGTGGAGGAGGCTGCCTAGCAACTGGTTCCTCAATGGTAATGCCCTGAGCACTGCCTCTTTTTCTTGCACCAGTTTTTCTTTTTGTTCCAACTGGACTTGGTTCCATTGGTGCTTTCCCTTTTTCAGCAGCAGTAGGTTTTGAAGCTTCAGCAGTTGCTTTCCCTTTGGAGACAATGGGAGCAGCTTGCTCAATTTCGATGTTATCCCAGTCAATCGACTCTGTCTCTGATTCAGTGTCGGAATCAACCTTAGTCTTCTTTGCTTTCTTAGCCTTCTTAGGCTTGGCAGTATCCTTGACATGTACCATGGCAGCAAGTAGGAAAATAATCCAAGTGATCACCATTTTGAGTGCTAGTGAAAAATGTATCCTGTGAAGACGAACTCAAGAACACAAAAATTGTTAATTTTCAAAAATTTGAAAAATTGTACCCAAACAATCATAATCATGTAGAGAAGCCAAGAATCAAATTAGTTTTGCAAAAGGACTTTTAAAAGTAGATCAATTGCATGAATTTCGAAAATCCTTATTATATGCCCTAAAACCGAAATTTTAGAAATCGAAGCCTAAAAATCCGTTAATCAGGAGAAAACCTAGCATATAATCAAAACTAAACTACCCAGAGTTCTTATTTCAAAAGAAATTTGATCAAAAACCATCCACAAACAAAGTTGATCCAAGAAATTCGTGCGTTTGAGGAGGAAAAGAGAAAAACGGTGAAAAACCGAGATTTTGATCAATAAAACTTACTTGGAATTGAAGAACTTTGAGTTTGAAAGCTTCCAAGGAGGATGAAATCTAGAGAGAAGCGCTCTGGAAACTTTTGAACAAAAGATTGGAGTAAAAGAAATCAAAACCCTTTTGTTCTTTATAAAAACCTAGCCGCGATCCGGATCCTCCCGAGCTTGCGATCCGGATCGGCTACCCGCAGTGAGAAAACTGCGTTCGGGATCCGGATCGGAAGGTCCAATCCGGATCGTCAGCCCGCAGGAGAAAACCTGCGTTCGGGATCCGGATCACCTTGCCCGATCCGGATCGGCCCCAACTTTTTCTTAAGAAAATTTCAGAGAAATTCAGGAAAATCCAGAAAAAGATTGTAAGCACAAATGTGTATCAACTTTAAACAAAAATCATCATTTCATACAACAAGAATTAGATTATGCCAAATCTATCAATAATATCCAAAAATGAAACAAAAATTTACAAAAATTAAATCCCTTAAAGTTGAACACCTTCAATCACATCTAACTTGATCTTATGAGTAATGCCTTTATCAAATCATCAATTCAGTAAAGAAAATGAAATACAAAGATCAATAGATGTTTGAAATCCCAAATATAGTAGATAATATTTCTAGACAATCTGTTGAAGAGAGTGGCTCTTTGAGCATCTTTCTTTAAGAAATCCCACCTTATACCAACCTTGAAATTTGACAGAGTCAAGTATTTCAATATGCATTTTACTTAATCAAAAAAATTTGAACAACCATGCTTGGTATACATGTGGTAGCTGCACACAATACTCGGACGACCGAGGTGGTAGCTCTTTCCTCCATGTGGTGGTAGTTTTCACACTCCTCATTGGGATGTAACTCTTTCCACATCTTTTGAGCATATTACATTATCTTTGACTCCCCCTCAATTGGCTATCAATTATTTAAGATATAAAGTATTCAACCAAAAATTGATCTCGATTTCATACTCGACTAAACAGTCAAATAAGATAATGACTATACCAAGAGATCATTGAGAGAGAAATTGACTTTGATCACTTTAGAAGATGATTTAATTAACATAAACGATCATTGCAACAATAAAATATTATGATGGCAAAAGCATAATAAATTTCTAAATGTGTGAACAGATGCAATTAAAGTCAATTAAGATCTATGCTCAATTAATGTCCTATGTACAAACATAGATATTGAATAGAACAAAACAAATACAAATACAAAACCTATCCTAAGCAAAGATTTCAAAAAGAAGATTATTTCAAGGAAAGCATCCCAATTGCTTTTCGTAAATGAATAAAACGTTTTTGATCCAAAGGTTTTGTTAGAAAGTCAGCTAATTGATCTTCAGTTGAAATATATGAAAGTTGAAGAGTATTTGATTCAACTAGCTCTCTAAGAAAATGATATCTAAGTTCAATATGTTTTGTTCTAGAGTGCAACACAGGGTTTTTAGAAATGTTAATTGCACTTGTGTTGTCACAAAGAATTGTTACCGAAGATGCTGAAATGCGGAAGTCACTCAATACGCTTTTCATCCAAATGAGTTGAGTTGAGCAACTTCCAGCTGAAATGTATTCCGCTTCGGCAGTCGAGAGTGCTATGCAATTCTGTTTTTTACTGTGCCATGCAACAAGGCAATGGCCAAGATAGAAGCATGCACCACTCGTGCTTTTCCGATCATCCACTGATCCTGCCCAATCGGCATCTGAGTATCCAACAATGTCCAGACTTGTTCCCATAGGATACCAAATTCCGAAATTAATTGATCCTTTGATGTACCGGATGATCCGTTTCACCGCTTTCAGGTGAACCTCCTTTGGTGCTGATTGATATCTCGCGCAAATCCCAACACTAAAGGATATATCCGGGCGACTAGCCGTGAGGTAAAGTAGACTTCCAATCATACTTCTATACAGTTTCTCGTCTACATCCTCACTATGTGATTCACTTCCAAGTCCCTTGTGGCTAGTTCCCATTGGAGTTGGAAAATCTTTACAATTTTCTAGATCAAACTTTTTGACCAACTCCAGTGCATACTTGGATTGACTCAAGTGAATACCTTCATCATTTTGTTTAATTTGCAATCCAAGAAAATAAGACAATTCGCCCATCATGGACATCTCAAATTCGCTTTCCATGGTCTCCGCGAATTTAGAAGCATCATTATCTTTTGTTGCACCAAATACAATGTCATCGACATAGATTTGTGCTACAATGAAATTATTTTGATAATGCTTCACAAAGAGAGTCCTGTCAGCTCCCCCTCGAGTATAGCCCTTCTCCAAAAGGTGCTTTGTTAACCTTTCGTACCATGCTCGCGGTGCTTGTTTCAGACCGTAAGAGCCTTTTTCAAACGAAAAACATGGTTAGGTTGTTTATGATCTACAAAACCTTTCGGTTGAGCTACATAAACTTCCTCATTTAAAAACCCATTTAGAAATGCGCTCTTGACGTCCATTTGAAATAATTTGATTTTAAAATGACAAGCAATAGCAAACAATATACGAATGGACTCGAGTCTAGCTACAGGGGCGAAAGTTTCGTCAAAGTCTATACCTTCTACTTGAGAGTAGCCTTGAGCAACTAGTCGTGCCTTGTTCCTGATGATAGTACCATCTTCATCTTTCTTGTTCTTGAAGATCCATTTGGTACCTATCACATTATGTTGCTTTGGAGGCTTCGTTAATTCCCAGACTTTGTTTCGCTCAAATTGATGGAGCTCTTCCTGCATTGCTTTAATCCAGTAGTCATCCTGAAGAGCTTCATCTATTGTCTTTGGTTCGATTAAAGATACATAGCAAGCAAATCCGCAAACCAACTGCCTTCGAGTTCTAACTCCTTCTTGTGGATCTCCAATGATGTTCGATTCCGGATGATCCTTGGAGATTCGTAGCGTTTGTTGAAACGGAGTACTCGGAGGTACACGAGATGATTCCTGCATATCAGATAAACTAGAAGAACCATTAGAAGCATCATTAATATTGGAAGTATTATTATGAGAAGATGCACTAGCAGGAGAATCATCATCTAGAGAGATATCGAGGGTAGATTTTTCAGATTCAAAATGAGAAGCTTCATCTACTTTAACATTTATAGATTCTACAATCGTCTTAGATTCAATGTTAAATACTCGATATGCTCTGCTATTCGTAGAATAACCCAAAAAGATCCCTTCATCACTTCGAGAGTCGAACTTTCCAAGATTTTCACGGTCACGTAAGATGTAATATCGACTCCCGAAGATACGAAAGTACTTGATATCCGGTTTTCTACTAAACCACAGCTCATATGGTGTATTCAAGGTTCCTGGGCGCAAATACACTCTGTTAATGACATAGACAGCGGTGTTCACAGCTTCAGCCCAAAAATGTAGCGGTAATTTCCGGCTATGAAGCATCACACGCGCCATCTCTTGAACAACCCTGTTTTTGCGCTCAACAACACCATTCTGCTGAGGTGTATAGGGTGCCGAGAATTCATGTTTAATGCCATTTGAAGTACAAAAATCAATGAATTTTGAATTTATGAATTCTCCACCCCTATCACTTCTAACACGAATGATCTTTTCATTCTTTTCAATCATAATACGATGGCAAATCTCATGAAAAGAGTCAAACGTATCAGCTTTCTCTCTCAAAAATGCTACCCAAGAAAACCGAGAGAAATCATCAACCAATAAAAAGATGTACCATTTACCTCCCAAGGATGGTTGACGGGTCGGCCAAAAGAAAAAGAAGAAAAGAAAAATAGTCTACACAAACTATACAAGATTTAATCGTAGAGCGATTAAGGACAAGGAGGGGTTTCACCTTTGCATACCCAAACCTTTTGAGTTTTGGAGTATGTCGGTAAAGGTTGAGAGATTCTCCTTGAAGACGACGTCTTGTATGATTGATCTTTTTCTTTTGTTATCGTCTTGTTTGAGGTGCTACCAATGTTCTTTCCTTTTGAAAAGTTTTGCTTTGATTTCCGGAAAGGAGCCTTTTTGGTAGTTGATGCAAGAGGTGCTTGAGATGAGCGTTCGAATCCCGTCTTGCAATATCTTCTTATGTGCCCTGAAACACCACAACGAAAACATACCTTATATCTTGACGATCCCAAAGAGGATGAAGTAGGTTTGTTGTCGTTGTTTGTCTTGAATTCCGGTGTCGGAGGAGGAGATACCGACTGAGGCACAAAAACTGTCCCACTCAAACTTGGACTGTTTCCAGTTTGAGTGTATCCGAGGCCGAACCTATTTGATTGACCAAGACCAAGAAGTCTATCCAACTTACTCCTTCCTGAAGAGAATCGCTGTAAGTCATTCTTGAGTTGGAAAATGGTCTTTGTCATTTCCAGGTTATCCTGTCGAGCCTCGTTGTAGAGCTTTGAGAAGTGATTCGCGTTATCCACCAGATTTGTATGTTCCTTCTCAAGTTGCTCATTGGACTCTTGAAGGGAAGCATTTTCTTTTATCAGGTTTTCCCTTTCCACTTCAAGAGCGTTTGAGAGAGAAGTCGCTCTTTTTGCTTCTTCTTCGAGATCATGCAATCTCCCTCTCAAACTCTTGTTTTGCTTAGCCACTTTCCTTGAGTCCCTCAAAAGTCTGTGGTAGGCTAGAGCAAAATCTTCACCTTCCGAATCATCCGATTCGTTGTCCGTTGCAATCTTTTCAACAGTGGAGTTGGACAACGACTCGGATGTACTTGCCATTAAGCACATGAATGGTGAAGATGTGGACGCGTGGAATGCGGTGGAGCTCTTTTCTTCATCACTTGAAGACGACTCATTTGACGTTGAGTTGTCATCCCAAGTGACGACTTGCATCGCCTTCTTCTTTGCCGGATACTTGTTAGGACATTCCGTTGCAATGTGGCCGTAGCCTCGACATTTGAAGCATTGCAGTTGTCCTTCTGAACTTTTCTTATCCTTTGAGAAGTTTTCCTGCTTTCTTGACTTGTGACTTGGAGTACCCTTGCCTTTGTTCCACTTTCCGAAGGATGGAGATTTGCTTGAATTACCCCTTCGAAAGTTGCGGCGAAACTTCCTTGTCAAGAGAGCGAGCTGCTTCTCAAATTCCTCCATAGAAAGGTTCTCGTCATCGTCCGAGGAGGATGTATCCGCGTCTTCTTCCTTAGTTGTTTTCAACGCATAACCTGAAGACTTAGAAGTGGATGCTTTTCCAGAAGAATTGTTAGTATTAAAAGTCATTTCATAAGTTTGTAATGAACCAACTAATTCTTCTACACGTATTTCGTCCGGGTGTTTAATAGTTTCAATGGCAGTAACCTTTGGGCGAAATCGTTCAGGAAGAGTTCTTAAGATTTTTCTTACAATCTTAAATTCTGGAATCTTCTCTCCCAGATTAGCACATGAGTTTACGATGTCTTGCAATCGTGTATAGTAGTCCGTGAAAGATTCATTTTCTGCCATCAAGATGGAGTCAAACTTGCTCGTAAGCATCTGCAGTTTCTGAATCTTCACGAGGTTAGTTCCCTCATGTGTAACCTGGAGAACATCCCAGATTTCTTTCGCAGTCTCACATGCCGAGACGCGAGAGAATTCAGTTTGAGATAAGGCATTAAAAATAGCATTAATTCCCTTGCCATTGTAAGAAGATAACTCAAACTCTTCCTTGGTCCATTTCGACCTAGGTTTTAAGGTGTGAACATCAGAGATAAGTTCAGTTGGATTAGACCATCCTGATTCAATTGAATGCCACACCCTTTCGTCGATGGAAGATAAAAAGGCTTTCATCCGTACTTTCCAGTACGCAGAATTTGTTCCATCAAAGAAAGGGGGTCGATTGATGTTTCCACCTTCAACCATTGTTCACAACCCTATTCCCTCTCTGATACCACTTGTTGGGTCGTATATAATACGGATCTAAATAGGGGAAGAAACACCTAGAGGGGGGTGAATAGGTGTAAACGTATAAACACTCCAAAAATCGTTGCGATAAAACCCAATGCGGAAAATAAAATAACACGCAAGATTTTTACGTGGAAAACTCCATCACCGGAGTAAAAAACCACGGGACCGATAACACGGCAGAAATCCACTAGAATTAAAACACGTACAAGGTGATTTACCGTACACACTTACGACTCAACCTTTTCCATACGCTCCTAGAGGATCTTCTCCGCTCGCTCCGACGCTTCTCGAATCCACGATCTGCGCCCAACGCCGAATCCACGGCGTCCAACGTCGAATCCACGACGTCCGACCGAATCCACGGTCTTCACCCAATAGCACCGTTCGAATCCACGAACGTGCCTCGCTCCGAATCCACGAGAGCGATTGAACCTTGAATCCACAAGGACACGCGAATCCACGCGCCGATTTTTGGGGAAAATCGTTGTTTTTGGGTGGTGATGATCCGCCGAATACTTAGATCAAAGATAGATCGGAAATACCATCTAAGTATTCATTAGTTTGATTCAACTCAAGATGTGAGTATGAAAACCTAGAATCAAACTAATCAATATAGATGAAGAAACATAGAGTATTCTCTAATGATTTCCTTTCTTCTCTATATGTGGATCTATAGCCGTATATGATGATACAAGAAAATGACGGCTATGTGGATTCACACTAGAAAGAAAGACATAGGGTGTATTTATAGGTTAGAAACCCTAGGAAGGAGATAAGAATCAAAAACCAACCATTTCTGGATTTTTACGGACGGCGATCCGGATCGTGATAACTAGGATCCGGATCGTCATAACGAAACAACCAATTCCAGAAAAACGAAGGTTCGGGATCCGGATCATGTGACTACGATCCGGATCGTTCATACAGTTTACCAAACATCAACGTTCGGGATCCGGATTGCGAAGCAAGATCCGGATCGTTCAAGGTAGATGGTAAACTCAACGTTCGGGATCCGGATCAAGAGACTACGATCCGGATTGTGACGATGTATGAACGAACCACCTTCGGGATCCGGATCGAACAACCTGATCCGGATCCTGAACATGTCCCAAGTCCAGTTTTTGATTTTTATGCAATGAAAGATTCTTCCAAGTGTTTCTACACTACAAGAAGTATTCGGATCACACAAATTCTTTAGTTAAACATACCTGATCCTTTTGAATTCTTCTTACTTGAGATTGAGTTAAATGATCCAACTTTCTTCACCTTCAATCTTCAAGACTTGAGCTTTTCACGAAACTACGCCAACTCAAATTCCGTAACACTCTATGTTTCTTCATCTATATTGATTAGTTTGATTCTAGGTTTTCATACTCACATCTTGAGTTGAATCAAACTAATGAATACTTAGATGGTATTTCCGATCTATCTTTGATCTAAGTATTCGGCGGATCATCACCATCCAAAAACAACGATTTACCCAAAAAATCGGCGCGTGGATTCGCGTGTCCTTGTGGATTCAAGGTTCAACCGCTCTCGTGGATTCGGAGCGAGGCACGTTCGTGGATTCGAAGGGTGCTATTGGGTGAAGACCGTGGATTCGGTCGGACGTCGTGGATTCGACGTTGGACGCCGTGGATTCGGCGTTGGGCGCAGATCGTGGATTCGAGAAGCGTCGCAGAGCGAGCGGAGAAGATCCTCTAGGAGCGTATGGAAAAGGTTGAGTCGTAAGTGTGTACGGTAAATCACCTTGTACGTGTTTTAATTCTAGTGGATTTCTGCCGTGTTATCGGTCCCGTGGTTTTTTACTCCAGTGATGGAGTTTTCCACGTAAGAATCTTGCGTATTATTTTTATTTCCGCATTGGGTTTTTATCGCAACGATTTTTTGAGTGTTTATACGTTTACACCTATTCACCCCCCCTCTAGGTGTTTTTTCCCCTATTTAGATCCTTATTACATATAACCCAACAAGTGGTATCAGAGCGGGAATAGGGTTGTAAACAATGGTTGAAGGTGGAAACATCAACCGACCCCCGTTCTTCGATGGAACAAATTATGCGTACTGGAAAGTACGGATGAAAGCCTTTTTAATTTCCATCGACGAACGGGTGTGGCAATCAATTGAATTAGGATGGTCTAATCCAACTGAATTTATTGGTGATGTTCGCACCTTAAAACCTAGGTCGAAATGGACCAAGGAAGAGTTAGACTCATCTTCTTACAATGGCAAGGGAATTAATGCTATTTTTAATGCCTTATCTCAAACTGAATTCTCTCGCGTCTCGGCATGTGAGACTGCGAAAGAAATCTGGGATGTTTTTCAGGTTACACATGAGGGAACTAACCTCGTGAAGATTCAGAAACTGCAAATGCTTACGAGCAAGTTTGACTCTATCTTAATGGCAGAAAATGAATCTTTCACGGACTACTATACACGATTGCAAGACATCGTAAACTCATGTGCTAATCTGGGAGAGAAGATTCCAGAATTTAAGATTGTAAGAAAGATCTTAAGAACTCTCCCTGAACGATTTCGCCCAAAGGTTACTGCCATTGAAACTTTTAAACACCCGGACGAAATACGTGTAGAAGAATTAGTTGGTTCATTACAAACTTATGAAATGACATTTACTACTAACAATTCTTCTGGAAAGGCATCCACTTCTAAGTCTTCAGGTTATGCGTTGAAAACAACTAAGGAAGAAGACGCGGATACATCCTCCTCAGACGATGACGAGAACCTTTCTATGGAGGAATTTGAGAAGCAGCTCGCTCTCTTGACAAGGAAGTTTCGCCGCAACTTTCGAAGGGGTAATTCAAGTAAATCTCCATTCTTCGGAAAGTCGAATAAAGGCAAGGGTACTGCAAGTTACAAGTCAAGAAAGCAAGAGAACTTCTCAAAGGATAAGAAAAGTTCAGAGGGACAACTACAATGCTTCAAATGTCGAGGCTACGGCCACATTGCAACGGAGTGTCCTAACAAGTATCCGGCAAAGAAGAAGGCGATGCAAGTCGTCACTTGGGATGACAACTCAACGTCAAATGAGTCGTCTTTGAGTGATGAAGAAAAGAGCTCCACCGCATTCCACGCGTCCGTATCTTCACCCTTCATGTGCTTTATGGCAAGTACATCCGAGTCGTTGTCCAACTCCACTGTTGAAAAGAATGCAACGGACAACGAATCGGATGATTCGGAAGGTGAAGATTTTGCTCTAGCCTACCACAGACTTTTGAGGGATTCAAAGAAAGTGGCTAAGCAAAACAAGAGTTTGAGAGGGAGAGTGCATGATCTCGAAGAAGAAGCAAAAAGAGCGACTTCTCACTCAAACGCTCTTGAAGTGGAAAGGGAAAATCTGATAAAAGTAAATGTTTCCCTTCAAGAGTCCAATGAGCGTTTTGAGAAGGAACATACAAATCTGGTGGATAAAGCGAATCACTTCTCAAAGCTCTACAACGAGGCTCGACAGGATAACCTGGAAATGACAAAGACCATTTTCCAACTCAAGGATGACTTACAGCGATTCTCTTCAGGAAGGAGTAAGTTGGATAGACTTCTTGGTCTTGGCCAATCAAATCGGTTCGGCCTCGGATACACTCAAACTGGAAACAGTCCAAGTTCGAGTGGGACAGTTTTTGTGCCTCAGTCGGTATCTCCTCCTCCGACACCGGAACTCAAGACAAACAACGACAACAAACCTACTTCATCCTCTTTGGGATCGTCAAGATCTAAGGTATGTTTTCGTTGTGGTGTTTCAGGGCACATAAGAAGATATTGCAAGACGGGAGTCGAACGCTCATCTCAAGGACCTCTTGCAACAACTACCAAAAAGGCTCCTCCCCGAAAATCAAAGCAAAACTTTTCAAATGAAAAGAGACTTGGTAGTTCATCGTGCAAGACGATTTCATCAAGGAACAACAATCGCTATAACAAGACGCCTTCACCTAGGCATATAACTTCACGACCATTACCGACGCACTCCAAAAGGGTTTGGGTGCGCAAAGGTGAAATTTTCCCTTGTCTTGTTTCCAATGTTTCCTTGCATGCATATGATAGTTCGTCTTGGTATCTGGATAGCGGGTGTTCCCGTCACATGACCGGTGACAAAAATAGTTTTCAAAATCTTGAGAAAATCTCCGGAGGACACGTTGTTTTCGGAGACGGTCGATCTTCCAAAATTGTTGGAAAAGGGACGGTAGCTATTCCAGATGGCTCGATTTTGAAAAACGTCTTATTTGTTGATGGCCTTAAGACTAACCTCATAAGCATAAGTCAACTTTGCGACAATGGTTTTTCAGTTAACTTTTCATCTGTTGAATGCGTTGTAACTGATAAGGACCATGTCTTCTTTTTAAAAGGGGTTAGATCTGAAAACAATTGTTATGTTGTTCCTAATAAATTTTCTGAAAATTGTAACTTAGCCACTTTGAATAATGAAACTCTTTGGCATGAAAGACTAGGTCACTTAAATTTTAAGGAACTTACTAGAATTTCAAACAAGGACGTGGTCAAGGGGGTTCCCAAACTTTTATTTAAACAAAACGTTGTGTGTGGTGGTTGCCAAAAGGGAAAACAGTCTAGGACTTCACACAAGAACTTGAACCACGTTGGTACAAAACGGCCCTTGGAACTTTTGCACATGGACTTAATGGGGCCGACCCGTCAACCATCTTTGGGAGGTAAATGGTATATTTTTTTATTGGTTGATGATTTCTCTCGGTATTCTTGGGTAGCATTTTTAAAAGAGAAAGCTGATACTTTTGATTCTTTTCACGAGATTTGCCTTCGTATTATGATTGAAAAGAATGAAAAGATCATTCGTGTTAGAAGTGATAGAGGTGGAGAATTCATTAATTCAAAATTCATTGACTTTTGTACTTCAAACGGTATTAAGCATGAATTCTCTGCACCCTATACACCTCAACAGAATGGTGTTGTCGAGCGCAAGAACAGGGTTGTTCAAGAGATGGCGCGTGTGATGCTTCATAGCCGGAATTTACCGCTACATTTTTGGGCTGAAGCCGTGAACACCGCTGTCTATGTCATTAATAGAGTTTACTTGCGCCCAGGAACTTTAAATACACCATATGAGCTGTGGTTTAGTAGAAAACCGGATATCAAATACTTTCGTATCTTCGGGAGTCGATGTTACATTTTACGTGACCGTGAAAATCTTGGAAAGTTCGACTCTCGAAGTGATGAAGGGATCTTTTTGGGTTATTCTACGAATAGCAGAGCATATCGAGTATTTAACATTGAATCTAAGACGATCGTAGAATCCATAAATGTTAAAGTAGATGAAGCTTTTCACTTTGCATCTGAAAAATCTACCCTCGATATTTCTCTAGATGATGATACTCCTGCTGTTGCATCTTCTCATAATAATACTTCCAATATTAATGATGCATCTAATGGTTCTTCAAGTTTATCTAATGTGCAGGAATCATCTCATATATCTCCGAGTACTCCGTTTCAACAAACGCTACGAATCTCCAAGGATCATCCGGAATCGAATATTATTGGAGATCCACAAGAAGGAGTTAGAACTCGGAGGCAGTTGGTTTGTGGATTCGCTTGCTACGTATCTTTAATCGAACCAAAGAACATAGATGAAGCTCTTCAGGATGACTACTGGATTAAAGCAATGCAGGAAGAGCTCCATCAATTTGAGCGAAACAAAGTCTGGGAATTAACGAAGCCTCCAAAGCAACATAATGTGATAGGTACCAAATGGATCTTCAAGAACAAGAAAAATGAGGATGGTACTATCATCAGGAACAAGGCACGATTAGTTGCTCAAGGCTACTCTCAAGTAGAAGGTATAGACTTTGATGAAACATTCGCCCCTGTAGCTAGACTCGAGTCCATTCGTATACTATTTGCTATTGCTTGTCATTTTAAAATCAAATTATTTTAAATGGACGTTAAGAGCGCATTTCTAAATGGGTTTTTAAATGAGGAAGTTTATGTGGCTCAACCGAAAGGTTTTGTAGATCATAAACAACCTAACCATGTTTTTCGTTTGAAAAAGGCTCTTTACGGTCTGAAACAAGCACCGCGAGCATGGTACGAAAGGTTAACAAAGCACCTTTTGGAGAAGGGCTATACTCGAGGGGGAGCTGATAGGACTCTCTTTGTGAAGCATTATCAAAGCAATTTCATTGTAGCACAAATCTATGTCGATGACATTGTATTTGGCGCAACAAGAGATAATGATGCTTCTAAATTCGCGGAGACCATGGAAAGCGAATTTGAGATGTCCATGATGGGCGAATTGACTTATTTCCTTGGATTGCAAATTAAACAAAATGATGAAGGTATTCACTTGAGTCAATCCAAGTATGCAATGGAGTTGGTCAAAAAGTTTGATCTAGAAAATTGTAAAGATTTTCCGACTCCAATGGGAACTAGCCACAAGGGACTTGGAAGTGAAACACATAGTGAGAATGTAGACGAGAAACTGTATAGAAGTATGATTGGAAGTCTACTTTACCTCACGGCTAGTCGCCCAGATATATCCTTTAGTGTTGGGATCTGCGCGAGATATCAATCTGCACCAAAGGAGGTTCACCTGAAAGCGGTGAAAAGGATCATCCGGTATATCAAAGGATCAATTAATTTCGGAATTTGGTATCCTATGGGAACAAGTTTGGATATTGTTGGATACTCAGATGCCGATTGGGCAGGATCAGTGGATGATCGGAAAAGCACGAGTGGTGCATGCTTCTATCTTGGCCATTGCCTTGTTGCATGGCACAGTAAAAAGCAGAACTGCATAGCACTCTCGACTGCCGAAGCGGAATACATTTCAGCTGGAAGTTGCTCAACTCAACTCATTTGGATGAAAAGCGTATTGAGCGACTTCCGCATTTCAGCATCTTCGGTAACAATTCTTTGTGACAACACAAGTGCAATTAACATTTCTAAAAACCCTGTGTTGCACTCTAGAACAAAACATATTGAACTTAGATATCATTTTCTTAGAGAGCTAGTTGAATCAAATACTCTTCAACTTTCATATATTTCAACTGAGGATCAATTGGCTGACTTTTTAACAAAACCTTTGGATCAAAAATGTTTTATTCATTTACGAAAAGCAATTGGAATGCTTTCCTTGAAATAAACTTCTTTTTGAAACCTTTGCTTAGGATAGGTTTTGTATTTGTTTTGTTTTGTTCATTATCTATGTTTGTACATAGGACATTAATTGAGCATAGATCATAATTGACTTTAGTTGCATCTTTTCGCACATTTAGAAATTTATTATGCTTTTGCCATCATAATATTTCACTGTTGCAATGATCATTTATGTTAATTAAATCATCTTCTAAGTGATCAAAGTCAATTTCTCTCTCTCTATGATCTCTTGGTATAGTCATTATCTTATTTGACTGCTTAGTCGAGTATGAAATCGAGATCAATATTTGGTTGAATACTTTATATCTTAAATAATTGATAGCCAATTGAGGGGGAGTCATAGAAAAAGTAAAATGCTCAAAAGATGTGGAAAGAGTTACATCCCAATGAGGAGTGTGAAAACTACCACCACATGGAGGAAAGAGCTACCACCTCGGTCGTCCGAGTATTGTGTGCAGCTACCACATGTATACCAAGCATGGTTGTTCAAATTTTTGATTAAGTAAAATGCATGTTGAAATACCTGACTCCGTCAAATTTCAAGGTTGGTATAAGGTGGGTTTTTAAAGAAAGATGCTCAAAGAGCCACTCTCTTCAACAGATTGTCTAGATACATTATCTACTATATTTGGGATTTCAAACATCTATTGATCTTTGTATTTCATTTTCTTTACTGAATTGATGATTTGATAAAGGCATTACTCATAAGATCATGTTAGATGTAATTAAAGGTGTTCAACTTTAAGGGATTTAATTCTTGTAAATTCTCGTTTCATTTTTGGATATTATTGATAGATTTGGCATAATCTAATTCTTGTTGTATGAAACGATGATTTTTGTTTAAAGTTGATACACATTTGTGCTTACAATCTTTTTCTGGTTTTTCTTGAATTTCTCTGAAATTTTCTAAAGAAAAAGTTGGAGCCGATCCGGATCGGGCAAGATGATCCGGATCCCGAACGCAGGAATTCTTCTGCGGGCTGACGATCCGGATTGTATCTGCCGATCCGGATCCCGAGCGCAGTTTCTCACTGCGGGTAGCCGATCCGGATCGCAAGCATGGGATGATCCGGATCGCGGCTAGGGTTTTATAAAGAACAAAAGGGTTTTGATTTCTTTTACTCCAATCTTTTGTTCCAAAGTTTCCAGAGCCTTTCTCTCTAGATTTCATCCTTCTTGGAAGCTTTCAAACTCAAGTTCTTCAACTCCAAGTAAGTTTTATTGATCAAAATCTCGGTTTTTCACCTTTTTTCTCTATTCCTCCTCAAATGTGTGAATTTCTTGGATCGACTTTGTTTGTGGATGGTTTTTGATCAAATTTCTTTTGAAATAAGAACTCTGGGTAGATTAGTTTTGATTATATGCTAGGTATTCTCCTGATTAACGGATTTTTAGGCTTCGATTTCTAAAATTTCGGTTTTAGGGCATATAATAAGGATTTTCGAAAATCATGCAATTGATCTATTTTTAAAAGTCCTTTTGCAAAACTAATTTGATTCTTAGTCTCTCTACATGATTATGATTGTTTGGGTACAATTTTTCAAATTTTTGAAAATTAACAATTTTTCATGTGTTCTTGAGTTGGTCTTCACAGGATACATTTTTCACTCGCAATCAAAATGGTGATCACTTGGATTATTTTCCTACTTGCTGCCATGGTACATGTCAAGGATACTGCCAAGCCTAAGAAGGCTAAGAAAGCAAAGAAGACTAAGGTTGATTCCGACACTGAATCAGAGACAGAGTCGATCGACTGGGATAACATCGAAATCGAGCAAGCTGCTCCCATTGTCTCCAAAGGGAAAGCAACTGCTGAAGCTTTAAAACCTACTGCAGCTGAAAAAGGGAAAGCACCAATGGAACCAAGTCCAGTTGGAACAAAAAGAAAAACCGGTGCAAGAAAAAGAGGCAGTGCTCAGGGAATTACCATTGAGGAACCAGTTGCTAGGCAGCCTCCTCCACAAGACTTCATCAGCTCCGACAGAATCAAGGATTTTGAGAAGAGGGAATGCATTGGCGAGAGACATGTCAATGTCAAACCAATGAAGGAACGATCTGTAGCTTTTGGGACTTTGTTTGTAGAACACCGGGTTTTGGATGACGCACCGACCTTGCAGGATGGAGTGGTGCGGAGGAGTTTGCCTGGGATGTGTCCCATTTGTGTTTACAGAGGAGTTCGGGTTGATTTGGATCCCCGCGGAAGCCTCTGCTTGTTTCGGGCTTTGTACGCGATAGGTGACTGGTACGGGAAGCGCCGACACCGCTATGGGTTGCAGAAAATTGGGAAACACTTGGAGCAGGTGTATTTTCTGTTTACAGCGAGGTTCGGGAGGTTCCGGACTGACGCGGAGGACCCGGAGGCAAAAAGTGAGTCGGAACTGGCATTTTTGGAGCCGGTATTTGATTTGAGCACCCCGACTCAATGGTTGAGCTTTTTGAAGAGAAAAAGCTGTGAGCGCGTGTACTTTGGAATTACAGCGGAGCTCGGGAGGTTCCGGGCAGCGGCGGAGAGCCCGAAGACCAAAAGTGAGTTGGAGTTGGGTTTTGGAATTAAATTAATTTAGTTAATTAATTTATATAAAGCTGTTGCTTTATAAACCCCCCCCCCCCCCCCCCTCCACCTCTGTAGCAAAGAAAAAAAAGGAAAAGAGAAAGAAAGAAAGGAAAGGAAAAGAGAAGAAGGAAGAAGAAGATGGAGGAAATGGAGAGGGTTCTTGAGCTTTTCTTCCCCGAGCGAGGGCGTGGAGCCGAGCGAGGTCGGCGAGCCTCGTGGAGGTCGGTTTTATTTTATGGTTTTTAAATTGATTGTGGTTTTTGCTTCTCCCCTCTCCTCTCTTTTAATTTCTTTCCTTCTTTACTGCTTGGGTGTGTTGCGTGCGGGTTGGCGGCGCGAGGCTGTGGGGCCATCGCAGCGCGCAGCCGCGTTGGAGCGACGCGCGCAGCTTGCGCCCTGCTGCCAAAAATCTGAGCAGCAGGGCGCCGGTCCACCCTGCCTGTGCAGCAGGCCGCGAGGCATGCGGCCTGCTGCCGTGGTGCTCTGCAGGCCGCGCGCTGGGCGCGCGGCACTGCAGGCGGGCCGCGCGGGTGCCCTCGGGGCCGCGCGGCACTGCTGGCCGCGCGCTGGGCGCGCGGCACTGCAGGCGGGCCGCGCGGGTGCCCTCGGGGCCGCGCGGCACTGCTGGCCGCGCGCTGGGCGCGCGGCACTGCAGGCCCCGCGCGGGCGGCCTTCGGGCCCCGCGCGGTGCGCAGGCCGCGCGCTGGGCGCGCGGCACTGCGGGTCCCGCGCGGGCGGCCTTCGGGGCCCCGCGCGGTGCGCAGGCCGCGCGCTGGGCGCGCGGCACTGGGGTCCCGCGCGGGCGGCCTTCGGGGCCCCGCGCGGTGCGCAGGCCGCGCGCTGGGCGCGCGGCACTGCGGGCCCCGCGCGGGCGGCCTTCGGGGCCCCGCGCGGTGCGCAGGCCGCCCGCTGGGCGCGCGGCACTGCGGGCCCCGCGCGGGCGGCCTTCGGGGCCCCCGCGCGGTGCGCAGGCCGCGCGCTGGGCGCGCGGCACTACGGGCCCCGCGCGGGCGGCCTTCGGGGCCCCCGCGCGGTGCGCAGGCCGCGCGCTGGGCGCGCGGCACTGCGGGCCCCGCGCGGGCGGTGCGAAGGCCGCGCGCTGGGCGCGCGGCACTGCAGACCCCCGCGCGGGTGGGCCCGGGGCTGTTGGGCTCCGCGCGGGCTGCAGGCCGCGCCCTTGGGCGCGCGGCGCTGCAGGGGCCCTGTGCGGGCGGCCTTGTGCCGCGCGGACTTGCTGGGCGCCGCGCGGGCGGCTGGGTTTTGGGGCCGTGCAGCTGCGCCGCATTGGCCGCGCAGGCTGCGACTCGGCGACGCGCCGCGGCGTGTGTGCGCGATGGGTTTTCCGCGCAACGCGCGGCGTTTCTCGTCGCCGGATGGGTTTCTTTCGCCTATGTGAGCGCGGTCTTAGCCGCATGTTTTCTGACCCCGGTTCCTCTTCTTATCTCGCAGTTGTGGCATAGTGTTAGCTTCTCACGTGGCCGGTGGCGCGTGCTTTGCCGCGTGGAGCTGCGGGATCGCTTCGGGACCTCCGTTTGGCGCACGGTTTCGCAGATTGATCGCAGGTGGGTTGGTTTCTCCCAAGGAACTTCGGAATGCCCTTTATGCTTCCGAATGCAAAGGTATCGTATCCTTATTAGCAGGTAATTGCGGAACAGTCGTGTAAGTCGAGGGTTGTCGTTTCCGACTTGGACACGAGTGTTAGTGGCATCGTTAGAGTATACGAGTTGTCCCTGGCTGAGTTACCAGATGAGTAGATACCACTGGCAGAGTTACCAGATGGATATAAATCACTGGCTGAGTTACCAGATGAGTAGATACCACTGGCAGAGTTACCAGATGGATATAGATCACTGGCTGAGTTACCAGATGAGTAGATACCACTGGCAGAGTTACCAGATGGGTATAGATCACTGGCTGAGTTACCAGATGAGTAGATACCACTGGCAGAGTTACCAGATGGATATAGATCACTGGCTGAGTTACCAGATGAGTAGATACCACTGGCAGAGTTACCAGATGGGTATAGATCACTGGCTGAGTTACCAGATGAGTAGATACCACTGGCAGAGTTACCAGATGGGTATAAATCACTGGCTGAATTACCAGATGAGTAGTTACCACAGGCAGAGTTACCAGATGGGTTTTAATCACTGGCTGAGTTACCAAATAGGTAAGTATCACTGGCCGAGTTACCAGAGAGATAGTTATGCCTGGCCGAGTCACCAGGTGGTTACTAGAAGGGATTGAGGAGGCCTTCTAGTGTCTTGTAGAGTTCTAGCAGTCCCAGTGTGGGGGCGGAAACTATGGGCGCCTAAGCCTACAGCCCGTTCTTGTTTGATAAGGGCTGTAGGGGGCGCAGACGTTCGTAGTTTCCAAGCCTCCCGTGAGAGAGACTGAGAACTTACTTCCAGCATCGCATTGAGACATGTAGCGATAGATTCATTTCCAGTTATCTATCTATCTATCTATCTATCTATCTATCTGTGTGTTTTTGTCTCCAGCAGACTGAGTGGGTGTACCGTGGGTTTTAGCTTTGGTGCCCACTGAGATCTGGCTGTTGCAGTAGATCTCACACCCGCTGTGATGACAGGTGTTCCTGAGGCGACCGTTCCAGGTTTGGCTCTTTCGGAGCTTTCTGACCGAGGTATGTGCGTGGCTGGCTAGCTCCTACCCGAGTCGGTGGTGTCGGTGTAGTGTCACTTGTACTTTTTAGTTTCCACTTTTGTACCTTTTAGTGCTTTTGTACTTACGTTGTGGGTGCTAGTGGACTGGTGTGCTTGGCCTTTTTCACCGCTTAGTGTTTCAGCTTCCTTTTAGCTCTGATACTTGTTAGCTATAGATCTCTTCTGCAGGTTAGACGCTTCGTCTGTACGGCAGTTTCCGTACAGACGGCGGATCTGTTGGCGAGCCCGGGTCGCAGTTCGACCCCGGGGCGTGACAGATTAGGTGGTATCAGAGCCTAGGAATATAGGTCGTTGGGGACTTAGAGACCCTAGGCTTTTGGCTGGACAGTGGGAAGACTGTCGTGTGAGTTGTGACCTTAGCGAGAGTCTTGTCTGAGGGTGTACCTCCCCCTGAGGATTGGGGTGAGTGACCTCGCATGTTATTTCTCTAAAGGTGATCGTGTTGGCTGCAGACAGCATGATGCTTTAGAAAGGTTAACATGGTTAGACTTTCGTTTGTTTGGGACGAGAGAGTCTTGGTCCTAATGTTTTTCTGTTGCAGTGGTTTTTGGATGCTTCAGAGACGCCGTGCAACGGCGAGGGCGTGTTTGACCTGGGATGAGGGGCTCGTATAGCGGAAAGCTAAATGGATAGAGCCGAGAGAGGCTTGAGAGATCCAGGCCCAAGCAGTTCTGGTATTTGAGGCGTTACGGCGCCAGGAAGAGAGAGCATGGAGCGAGTGATGCACATGCTTGGACCGAGAGCATCTCCCGGAGTATCGTCAGTAGTACCTCCGGCCGCGACTTTGTCGATTTCTGTTCCTGATCGCACCATTGATGGTGCGGAAGCAGTGAGAGGTTACTGATAGGTTGTGTACCGCATCCAGTTCTATCCCTTGAAGATTTCGGGACCGAGTTGGAGCCGTGAGAGGCCGAGAACTGGAACGCTGTTATGGAAGATTTGTTCGAGGATTTGTTCATCCAGGATAAGCATCAGGGCGCTTGGTTATGTACTTTCCTTTGGGACGCCAAGAGAGCTGGTGGCGTCGGATTCGTCTTGTTGGACCATCGGAAGCGCAGTTGATGTTCTGGGGTGAGTTTCTGTGACAGTTGAGCGGTGTATCCCTGGTCGTCCAGGATGAGGCTTAGAGGTTGGTTGTGTTCGAGTGGGAACCGCCTCAAGATGACTATCTCTTTGTGCATTTTCGGCGATTGCCGACCTTGGATGCAGTGAGCGTGCATGCTCGATGGTTTGACTGTGGATCAGTGACCCCGTCCGAGGGAGACGGTGAGCGGGGGACCCGCTTCGGAGTGAGAGCTCCGACATTGCCGATTTTGCGATAGTCGCGGGATTCGAGGTTGTCGTGATTCCACCCTCTGGATCAGGGGTCTCAGAGGAGACAGAGACCAGGAGGTTCTCGACAGTGCTCGCTTCAGCAGCAGTGCCAGGATGTGAGTTTCCCTTCTGCATGGGCCGCATTCTTCGTCAGGGTTGAGGATCGCGTCTCACCTGGTGTGGCCGTCGGGTTAGAGCTTGCTTAATGCCAACGCCGTGTGTGCGTTTCGGTAAAGCGGGGGTACCTTCGTGTGGGCCAGTGTCAGGACTGATGGTTTTGCACGTTTGGATCGATTTTCAGATCACGTGAAGCACGTGGATGAGTGCTGCCTGTCCTGCCAGTGCAACTAGGACCTTGGATTGATCATCGAGATGTTAGTCCTACTTCAGAGCTGGGGTGTTGATACGAGGTTGGATAGGAATCGGTCGTCCCAATTTATGCTATCATGGATTGTCGAAAGAGAAGACATTGACCCTCCGTAGACCTGGTCAGGAGGAGTGTATTTTTATAGCATGCGATGAGATATTTGATGCCCTGGCTGAGTTACCAGGAGGTTACCTGCCCCTGGCTGAGTTACCAGGAGGTTACTTGCCCCTGGCCGAGTTACCAGGTGGTTGATGCCCCTGGCCGAGTTACCAGGTAGTTACTTGATTGGGACTGAGATCGAGACAGTCATTGACGTGGTTTGGTAACCGCGCCAACTTCGACAGCACCCCGTGGAGTATCAACCGTGAGACAGGGAGAGCTGTGAGCGCAGCTGCGAGATTTGACGGATCGAGAGGTCTCTGAGACCTAGTGCCTCGTCGTGGGAATACGACAGTGAGGATCCAGGCGGTTGTTACACCGTGGTGATGTCACGTTGTGGGTACACAACCGTGTGAGTTCTTGTAAGGTTCGAACTTGATTAGTCTCACCTTGTGCTTGGGCAGATGCCTTCGAGTGAATGATATCTTTATGGAACCTTACAGCCAAGGGCTGTGCCTGGATACTGATCCGGAACCAGTAGGGCAGTTTGAGCGGTTTGCGTGGTCAAGTGGATTGACTAATGCCCTACTGATTTGAGAGCTGTGTTTTTCCCTGTTTCACTGGACGGGTTGGTGGTGTTACCGTCGTGGGTTTTTGCTTATCTCCGAGGTGACTTGGAACTTGAGGGGCTCTTGAGGTTAGTGCTACAACTTCTATGGAGGAAGAAGTTGGTTGCCAAGCTTTGAGAGTTGCACTTCGACATCGAGGATTTTGTGTTTGGGCCTTGTGTTTTAGCCGCTTGAGTAACAGAGGATATGAGGTGTATTGAGGCAAAGCTGAGGAGGATACCAGCTTTGATCCAGATATTGCCGTGATAGAGAGGTCATGGGATTGTTCAGAACCCTCGAACCTAAAGTGCATGGACACTCAGGAGGTCAGGTTGAGGTAACGCCGGTGATGGATTGTGCAAGGATGTATGATTGCTTTATCCCGGCGAGGACATTTTGTTCAGTATGCCCTGTTTAGGCGAGCTGTGTAACCCTGGGAATTGAGTGCCAGAATCGAGAGAAGGTTCTCGAGGTTGAGAGTTTTTCCCCTGTCAAGGGAGGTGATCCATGTTTTGTAGAACTGGAGCTTTGGTGGCTATGAAGCATCTGAGGGGTTTTGCCTTAAGGAGGCTTGAACTTCGGTTTTTGAGATCTCGAATCGAGGGAGACTACCGGCCTGAGAGTTTTTATGGAAACGAGTTATGCGAGATGTGGATCCTCGAGCTGTGATCAGGCTGGTTGAGGTCTATTTGAACCCCGCAAGTTTTGTTTTGCTTTCCCTTCCTTGGTGATGGATGAGGACTGCGTTACCCTCATCGACCGATGCGATTCTTGTTGGTGAAACCGAAGAATTTTGCAGTCAAATCACACCTTTGGGAAAGGTTCAGTGTTGTCAGCATGAGGAATGTGAGTGACCACTTGAGAGCCTTAGGCAATCTGAGGATCTTCTACCCCCTTTTGTTGTTGATTTACCCTCCTAAGTATGGATTTAGTTGAATTTCGAGGACGAAACCCTTTTAAGGGGGGGAGAGTGTAGAACACCGGGTTTTGGATGACGCACCGACCTTGCAGGATGGAGTGGTGCGGAGGAGTTTGCCTGGGATGTGTCCCATTTGTGTTTACAGAGGAGTTCGGGTTGATTTGGATCCCCGCGGAAGCCTCTGCTTGTTTCGGGCTTTGTACGCGTTAGGTGACTGGTACGGGAAGCGCCGACACCGCTATGGGTTGCAGAAAATTGGGAAACACTTGGAGCAGGTGTATTTTCTGTTTACAGCGAGGTTCGGGAGGTTCCGGACTGACGCGGAGGACCCGGAGGCAAAAAGTGAGTCGGAACTGGCATTTTTGGAGCCGGTATTTGATTTGAGCACCCCGACTCAACGGTTGAGCTTTTTGAAGAGAAAAAGCTGTGAGCGCGTGTACTTTGGAATTACAGCGGAGCTCGGGAGGTTCCGGGCAGCGGCGGAGAGCCCGAAGACCAAAAGTGAGTTGGAGTTGGGTTTTGGAATTAAATTAATTTAGTTAATTAATTTATATAAAGCTGTTGCTTTATAAACCCCCCCCCCCCTCCACCTCTGTAGCAAAGAAAAAAAAGGAAAAGAGAAAGAAAGAAAGGAAAGGAAAAGAGAAGAAGGAAGAAGAAGATGGAGGAAATGGAGAGGGTTCTTGAGCTTTTCTTCCCCGAGCGAGGGCGTGGAGCCGAGCGAGGTCGGCGAGCCTTGTGGAGGTCGGTTTTATTTTATGGTTTTTAAATTGATTGTGGTTTTTGCTTCTCCCCTCTCCTCTCTTTTAATTTCTTTCCTTCTTTACTGCTTGGGTGTGTTGCGTGCGGGTTGGCGGCGCGAGGCTGTGGGGCCATCGCAGCGCGCAGCCGCGTTGGAGCGACGCGCGCAGCTTGCGCCCTGCTGCCAAAAATCTGAGCAGCAGGGCGCCGGTCCACCCTGCCTGTGCAGCAGGCCGCGAGGCATGCGGCCTGCTGCCGTGTTGCTCTGCAGGCCGCGCGCTGGGCGCGCGGCACTGCAGGCGGGCCGCGCGGGTGCCCTCGGGGCCGCGCGGCACTGCTGGCCGCGCGCTGGGCACGCGGCACTGCAGGCGGGCCGCGCGGGTGCCCTCGGGGCCGCGCGGCACTGCTGGCCGCGCGCTGGGCGCGCGGCACTGCAGGCCCCGCGCGGGCGGCCTTCGGGCCCCGCGCGGTGCGCAGGCCGCGCGCTGGGCGCGCGGCACTGCGGGCCCCGCGCGGGCGGCCTTCGGGGCCCCGCGCGGTGCGCAGGCCGCGCGCTGGGCGCGCGGCACTGCGGGCCCCGCGCGGGCGGCCTTCGGGGCCCCGCGCGGTGCGCAGGCCGCGCGCTGGGCGCGCGGCACTGCGGGCCCCGCGCGGGCGGCCTTCGGGGCCCCGCGCGGTGCGCAGGCCGCGCGCTGGGCGCGCGGCACTGCGGGCCCCGCGCGGGCGGCCTTCGGGGCCCCCGCGCGGTGCGCAGGCCGCGCGCTGGGCGCGCGGCACTGCGGGCCCCGCGCGGCGGTGCGAAGGCCGCGCGCTGGGCGCGCGGCACTGCAGACCCCCGCGCGGGTAGGCCCGGGGCTGTTGGGCTCCGCGCGGGCTGCAGGCCGCGCCCTTGGGCGCGCGGCGCTGCAGGGGCCCTGTGCGGGCGGCCTTGTGCCGCGCGGACTTGCTGGGCGCCGCGCGGGCGGCTGGGTTTTGGGGCCGTGCAGCTGCGCCGCATTGGCCGCGCAGGCTGCGACTCGGCGACGCGCCGCGGCGTGTGTGCGCGATGGGTTTTCCGCGCAACGCGCGGCGTTTCTCGTCGCCGGATGGGTTTCTTTCGCCTATGTGAGCGCGGTCTTAGCCGCATGTTTTCTGACCCCGGTTCCTCTTCTTATCTCGCAGTTGTGGCATAGTGTTAGCTTCTCACGTGGCCGGTGGCGCGTGCTTTGCCGCGTGGAGCTGCGGGATCGCTTCGGGACCTCCGTTTGGCGCACGGTTTCGCAGATTGATCGCAGGTGGGTTGGTTTCTCCCAAGGAACTTCGGAATGCCCTTTATGCTTCCGAATGCAAAGGTATCGTATCCTTATTAGCAGGTAATTGCGGAACAGTCGTGTAAGTCGAGGGTTGTCGTTTCCGACTTGGACACGAGTGTTAGTGGCATCGTTAGAGTATACGAGTTGTCCCTGGCTGAGTTACCAGATGAGTAGATACCACTGGCAGAGTTACCAGATGGATATAAATCACTGGCTGAGTTACCAGATGAGTAGATACCACTGGCAGAGTTACCAGATGGATATAGATCACTGGCTGAGTTACCAGATGAGTAGATACCACTGGCAGAGTTACCAGATGGGTATAGATCACTGGCTGAGTTACCAGATGAGTAGATACCACTGGCAGAGTTACCAGATGGATATAGATCACTGGCTGAGTTACCAGATGAGTAGATACCACTGGCAGAGTTACCAGATGGGTATAGATCACTGGCTGAGTTACCAGATGAGTAGATACCACTGGCAGAGTTACCAGATGGGTATAAATCACTGGCTGAATTACCAGATGAGTAGTTACCACAGGCAGAGTTACCAGATGGGTATTAATCACTGGCTGAGTTACCAAATAGGTAAGTATCACTGGCCGAGTTACCAGAGAGATAGTTATGCCTGGCCGAGTCACCAGGTGGTTACTAGAAGGGATTGAGGAGGCCTTCTAGTGTCTTGTAGAGTTCTAGCAGTCCCAGTGTGGGGGCGGAAACTATGGGCGCCTAAGCCTACAGCCCGTTCTTGTTTGATAAGGGCTGTAGGGGGCGCAGACGTTCGTAGTTTCCAAGCCTCCCGTGAGAGAGACTGAGAACTTACTTCCAGCATCGCATTGAGACATGTAGCGATAGATTCATTTCTAGTTATCTATCTATCTATCTATCTATCTATCTATCTGTGTGTTTTTGTCTCCAGCAGACTGAGTGGGTGTACCGTGGGTTTTAGCTTTGGTGCCCACTGAGATCTGGCTGTTGCAGTAGATCTCACACCCGCTGTGATGACAGGTGTTCCTGAGGCGACCGTTCCAGGTTTGGCTCTTTCGGAGCTTTCTGACCGAGGTATGTGCGTGGCTGGCTAGCTCCTACCCGAGTCGGTGGTGTCGGTGTAGTGTCACTTGTACTTTTTAGTTTCCACTTTTGTACCTTTTAGTGCTTTTGTACTTACGTTGTGGGTGCTAGTGGACTGGTGTGCTTGGCCTTTTTCACCGCTTAGTGTTTCAGCTTCCTTTTAGCTCTGATACTTGTTAGCTATAGATCTCTTCTGCAGGTTAGACGCTTCGTCTGTACGGCAGTTTCCGTACAGACGGCGGATCTGTTGGCGAGCCCGGGTCGCAGTTCGACCCCGGGGCGTGACACTGGTTGGACTGGAGGAGTTGCTGCCGGTGCAGAGGTTGTCGCTTGTTGTTGTTGTGCTCGTTGCCGGTGAGGAGGTATTATGGGTTCATCTGGCTTCGTCGAGAGAGACTTTACAATTATTGTTTCATTGATCGTTCCTAGACTGTGCATATAGGAACTTGCATTTGTGTCAGCTTTAAATTTGCGAAGAATGCGCATGATGATCATTGGATAAGGTAGTCTCTCTGAAGGATGAGCATGCTCCACATATCGCGCCATCTTTGTCCAGATGACGTAAGGAATGTTTAAGTTAGCTCCCATTACTGCTGTGGGGTTTCCAAGTAGATAAAGGAATATCATTCTATCCCACCGAAGAACCTTTGTGTTCATGTTTGGAATGACATTATAACAAACAATTAAGTTTAAGAAGCGGTACTCTGGTCGTAGTTCTTTGAGAAAACGGAGTTTCCTGTCGACCGAGTATCTGGAAGACAGATTCCATCAACTACCACTCACCAGGAGTAGGTGTTGAAGACTTGATTCTTCAGGTAATGAGTGCCATCGGCTCGGGCGTCCATCCCTAATACCTCTCCAATCAGTTGGGGCGTCACTTTGATCTTAACATTCTTGACCAATGTTTGAAAGTCTCGGCGGCCGCTCTCCTGATCAACTAGATAGCAAGCATTCTGATAAAACATTCTCACTGAGTGAAGACAATACCCAGTGGTCTCCGGGAAGTCGCAAAGGGGAGCAAGACCTATCTGGTCAAACAGAGTCCCAAATGTCCGAGAACGCTCCTTTAAGGCTTTTACATCAACATGCCTTTCTCCAATGCATTCCCTGTTTTCAAAATCCTTTATTCTAGCCGAGCTGATAAAGTCTTGTGGAGGTGCTTGGCTATCAACTGGTTTCTCAATGGAGATTCCTTGAGCACTCCCTCTTTTGCGAGCAACACTTTTTCTTCTTGTCTTCCCAGAAGTTTCTTCCATTGGAGCTTTGCCTTTCTCAGGAGCAGTAGGCGGAGCCTTCGATGTGTCTGCAGGTGCTTTTCCCTTTGAAGCAGTGGGAACAGTCGTTGCTTCAACTTGCAGTTCATCCCAATCAATTGATTCCGTTTCAGATTCTGTATCGGAATCATCTTTAGCTTTCTTCGCTTTCTTCGCTTTCTTAGCCTTCTTAGCCCTCTTGGGCTTGACAGTGTCCTTGACATGAACCATGGCAGCAAGTAAGAAAATAATCCATGTGATCACCATAGCTATTGGTTTCTTGTGAGATGAAAATCCTGTGAGCAACAACTCAGGAACACGAAAAATTGTTAATTTTCAAAAGTTTGAAAAATTGTACCCAAACAATCATAATCATGTAGAGAGACTAAAAATCAAATGAGTTTTGCAAAAGGAATTTTAAAAATAGATCAATTGCATGATTTTCAAAAATTCCTATTATATGCCCTAAAACCGAATTCTTTGAAATCGAAGACCAAAAATCCGTTTATCTTGAGAATACCTAACATATAATCAAAACTAATCTACCCAAAGTTCTTATTTCAAAAGAAATTTGATCAAAAACCATCCACAAATGAAATCGATACAAGGAATTCATCACGTTTTGAGGAGGAATAAGTACTGAGGGAGTGAGTAGCCCCTCCGTGCCAATGGTTAGTGCCGAGGCGCCGAGGCAGGGTGGATTGTTGACAGCGGATGAGCTATGGGACACCATTGACCAGTTGAGCCAGTTTCGACAGTTAAACCACCCCGATTCATAGGATTAAGTTTGGAGCCTCTTGGGGTAGAATCGTGGTTGGTGGTGATGCAAAGACTGCTTGAGAGCCTCCTGGTGTCAAAAAGGGTTTATGCAGTTAACGAACTGCGCGCTCTATGACGTGGGGGACATGGCGCATAGGATATGCTTGACTGTGAGTGGATTGCATCAGGATACCTTTCAGGTTATTTGATTCCCCGTTTGGATTTTGGATGCCTCGATGGAGTAGGCATTGTGTATGGGGCGTAGCGTTGCAGCTCCTTTGTATAGGGGTCTGCCGCCAGAGGCGAGTCTTGGATAGAGGCGCTTGGCGCTAGGTGTTGGAGGACAGATCGGCCGGCAGAGACATTTTCGTTTTCCCTTCCAGGACGGTGGATATCCTTGTGGATGGATTATGTAAAGCTTACCCAAGGGGGATGTTACCCTGTGTGATTGATAACAGGCATGTATGGGGTACATTATATGTTATTGAGGGGTGAGCTTAGTAAGGATAATTATATAAGGAATTGCACGAGTTGATTGTGCGTTGTCGTATGACAATGATATCCAGGTGGATTTCTGAGACGTCAGAGGTTGGGTGGACCCCGATGGCAGCATCAGTTTTCTCTTATCAGAGTGGCGCAGCGGTAGCGTGGATTGGCTGCCTGCGAGAGACCACATTCGTCACCTCAGTGTGAGCAGGGACGGAGGTCGAGCTCCCTTTGTGATTGGTCTAGATATGTTTGGCAGGCTGAGCGACGACCACTTGCATCGAGAGGATGAATTTGTGCCCCCCGGTTGGAGGGCGCCACGGTAGTGGATTGAGTTGCCGCAGGTGTGAATTCATCACAACAGTCGGAGTAAGAGCATGTTGCATTCCTGCATGGACTAGAGGCAGAGTTGTTGCCCCGCGCACTAGAGGTACAGGTTACTGTTGGTATTATGCAGGTGGGGAAGGCTTGTGGATCATATCCAGTGCAGTAGAGGCCATAAGTTATGCCGGCAGACTTATTGGTATTTGTGGCCGTTCGGTGTTTAGACCCAGTGCTTGGGACTGGTTTGCATAGTGCCACAGGATGTTTGACTGCTGAGAGAAAGGACCTTGTTTTCTGCGAGGCAGACAATGGAAGGCTCGTTTGTTATGACTGCTTGGGTACTCAGGTTACAGCGACAGTGTGAGAGGTGCCTACGGCGGCACTGGGACGTAAAAGGATATTCCTGTTGCTCGTGAGGTCCCGGTTGTGATTCCACCTGAGCTGATGATGATGCCGCCGGTTAGGGGAAATTGTGATTTCGATTGACGTGGTTCTGGGAACCACGCCTACCTCGATAGCACCTCGTTAAATATCATTTGTAGAGCTGTGAGAGTTGTGGGCATAGGTGCGTGGACCTGATGGATAGAGGGTTTGTTTGACCTAGTGCCGCGTCGATGATACACGACTGTGAGAGTTCTTTGTGATTGGAGCCTAGGCAAGTCCAGGTGTTATTTAGGACCTTTTTGGATGGAGTTATACCCCGGCAGATGTTCGGTTATGATGCCTGCACCAATTTGGAATTACAGCTGAGTATCTCGCCAAGATGGCGTTCGGGACACGCTAGGGGCATTATGAGTACAGTGAGGCCAATGGAATGACTAATGCCTTGTTGCCTTTAAGATTGAGGAATTCTGTGTTCTAGTTGGGCTTGAACGGATTGATAGCGGCATTTTTCAAGGATATCTTGGCTTTTACCCCCTCCCTGAGTGATCTTGAGTTTGTGGAGCAATTGTAGATGCTGTGGCAAGGTCTGTGAGGATGAAGTTTTATGCCAAATGGTTTTGGTACAAGTTTTAGCTTTGAGAGCACATCTTCCGGGATTACGTATTTTAGCCGCAGGGGCGGCGGTGGAAGTCCGGTCAAAATAGATGCTATTTGAGATGGGCCGAGATCGGCAGTTACTATTGAGGTGGGGGGCTTTTGGACCGGATGGTGCCAGCAGAGTTTGACGAGCGGATGGTAAGATTGGTACCAGCGCCGATTTTAGTTTGGTCAGCGGAGAAAGATGGACTTGCGAGTGATAGTGATACCTCCCATAGTGGCTATGGAGCTACCATTGGATTTTGATGAGCATCTTGGATCACCCCGACCGGGCCACTGTGGTGGCGGGTACCTGGAGCAGAAGAGCAATTTGGGAGCTGAGTTGACGGTTCCATAGCTGGCGCTGTGTGGGACCATGGTGGTGTACAGGGCTTGAGATTGTGTCCCAGGGGATCCCTTTTGAGGATAGACTGCGGCTGAGCAATCTACTCGTGTGGTCTGGTCTTGACAGTGACCGAGTGAGAACCCCTGCTTGTTAGGGCCCCTTTCCTGTGCGGGTGCTTGTGTGGATGTGTTTCGGGTTGCCCTGGTTGAGTTGGCTCTACAGGGTGATTTTAGTGCGTGTTGCACTGGCTGTTTGTTCTTTTCCCCCAGACTTTTGATGGAGTCCCTGATGTTTCGGCGTCTCAGCTTAGGAGTGTTATGTTTTGGACCCCTCGCCCGTGATTGACTCACTTCTTTTTAGCCCTGCGTGAGTTTGGAGTACGAGGGACGCTCGTTGCGAATTCTGGCTCGTAAGGTGAGGGAATTGCGCAATCGGGCTATGCCGTACTGGTTGTTGCTGTTGTTGTTGCTGAGGAGTAATCACGGGGAGTGATAGGCGACTTGAGAGTGGGAGACTGCGGTGTTGAGTACTTACCCCTGGTTTCTGAGACTCCTTGAGAGTTGTTTTAGTTTCGAGGACGAAACTTTCTTTTAGTGGGGGAGGATGTGATGATCCGGAATTCTACAGGGCTGTTACAGTGTGATCGGCAGCTTCCGGAAGCCTACGGGGCATGTCGGCGGTGTTCGTGCGCCAATTTGGACTCAAGTGCTGAACTTCGGGCTTAAAATGGATCACGTGGGTGATCGGGGGACCCCGTCGGATGTTTAGAAGTGCTTTCGCGCAAATCGAATATCAAATTTGGACTCGGCATGAAATTCGGATTGAAAATACCTTTCCGGGAGCCTCCGGCGAATTATCGGGTTGGAATTTGGCGAAATGGACGTCGTATTTGGAATCAGCGCGCGAAAATGGTCAAAACGGACTACCCACTTGATATTTTTGAGCACAGGTACTGTTCACCGCCGGAACAGTAACTCTGGCGATCGCCGGCGGCGGCGGCGGCGGCGGGCAGCGTCGGCGGGAAGCGGCGCGGCCTCGGGCAGGCGGAACGGCGGCGGCACAGGGCGCGGGCAGCGCGCGGGCGGGCGGGCAGGCGCGCGGTCCACACGGCCGTCGTGCACCAAGGCGGGGACACGTGGCATCACCCCATAGGCTGGCTCACAGCTCCCGGGCTACGGAGCATGATGGTTGGGTATTGGTTCACGGTGCACCGGGGTGGACACGTGGCAGGGTACCATTGGTTCGGCTTTCGGCGGCTCGTGCACAGGGTGCAGCGGTCAGTGGCAGGGACACGTGGCGCTTCCCTATTGGCTGGTCAACTGTGCGGGCAGGAGGGGCAGCTGTCGCGGGCAGGCGCGCAGGCGCGACGGTACTGTTGACCGGGGACACGTGTCGACTCCCGGGGTTGGCCACGCGGCGCAGCAGGAGTGGAGGTTTTGGCTATCGCCTGTTCGGGCGACACGTGGCGGGCTCTGAGGCGGGTCGGACGGACCGCGGATCCCGTCCGACGGCGCGCCATGGGCCGGGCCGCACTGTGCGCGCCCGAAAGTCTTGGGCCGGGCCACACTGTGCGCGCCTGGAAACTTCCGGGCGCCCGAAAGTTGGGACCCGGATGGTATTTTTCTAATTGTTTGGGAGGCCTATTTAAACAGCCCGAGCTCCTTTCTTCTCACTTTTTCCACCACTTCCGAGCCTCCTCTCACCAAGGTGTCTTCAGCAATGTTGTTCCCCTTCGAGTTCTCCATCTCCTGGTGAAGTTTGAGGATTTGTGGTGGCACGCACTCCTAGGTTTTGGATTTTACGGCGCGGCGCGACGCTCGTTCATTTGGGTTTCCCTTCGTCACATTTCAGTGCACGGACTCCCCCGAGCTACCCCGGCTGTATTTTTCAGCGATTCTTGTGCCATCGTCTTCACGACAGGTAGGGGTATGTTTCCCGTGTTTGCTGGTTTTTCCGATTCCGAGGTTTTCATGGGTTTTTCGGATCATCTTGTGACCTCATTTTCTGGGGTGGAATTTGGACAGCGCTGTGTTGTTTTGGTGATATCTTCACGCACAGACCTTAGATTGGGGCGATTCAAAAGGCGTTCTGCATCTACACATCACGAGGAATCTCCCCAAATTTTCTTGGAATTTTCTGAATTTTCCCCGAAGGTGAGAAGCCTCTGTTTACAGTACTTTCAGATTCAGTTTTGCGATCGACTTACTTCGGGATGGCTCTCTTGTCGAATTTGGTTCTCAGCATAGAAAACTCGTGGGTGAACGTGCAGGTACTCGTTTCGACCGGTTCGTCGCGAGGATCGCGACGGTATACTTTTGGGAATTTTTTGTGCACAACTCGCAGGTGAAAAAGGCTCAACTCTGGACTGATTACTGGAATAGCATGTTTTGAGGATAATTGTATGTTTAATTGCATGTTTTGGGGTAATTGTGAACAGTGATCGTGGCGGCTTATCTGTTTGGACTTGAGGTGTGAAAAAGAGATATTGGACAGCCTTGGGTTGCGCAATTCCAGGTGGGTGGTTGCTTTACTCCTCTTTTCTGATGTACCCACTAGGAATATTAGAGTGATCCCCTCTATTGAACATGTTGAATGGTTACCTAATGGACATGCATGCTTAACTAGATAATTGTGAGCCTATCATATGGAAAACATTATATTGGAAACTTGACATGTTGGAACTTATACATGCTTCATGGACATCGTTTTAGCATTTAACCTTGCATGAGGGAGGGGGATGTACTTTCATATTGTGATATTGTGAGGCGTCTTGTGGGAGGGTACCACTTGAGGATTTTTGGACAGGCATAGGTGGATGATTCATGTGAGGGTGATTAGCAGGTTATGGACATGTGTGGTTGGATTATGGTTTAGCATGATGATTACACCCAGGTGGAGTTATTACTTGGTACACATGGTGAACCACTATTTGTCACTCCCCTTCTTTCTTCCATGAGGAGATAGGCTTGATTTCAGGGATATCTAGTTAGACCATTTCTGATCGCTACACTATATGTTGGGACTGACTTAGGAGGAACCCTATTGTCTCTTCTTCCCCTATTCCTTAGGCAGGCGGCTATTTGTTGCTCGGGTTTGAGCAGGGATCGGCATAGTGTAGCCGGGGCTTGGATTTTAGCTTTTGGGGTATTGCGGCTATTGCGGATAGTAGGCGGTTGACCGAATGTCGGATCTGGGTCTGGATTGTCCTTATGGGTGTGGTTGTTAACCCTTCTTCTTTTGATTACCCGCTAGGCATTTGAGTAGCTTCTTTGATTAAAAGGATAAATGCACTTTATGTGTGGCAATGGCAGGCTTATGGTGATTAAATAGATATTGTTAGAACTTGCTTGATTGGGGATTATGATTGTAGAATAGCAGCGTCATGTTAAAGGATAAGGCTAATCAATGATTTGTGGGCTCTGGGTATGTGGCATAGGCAGGCACAGGCTATCTCATATTTACTATTCTCATACTGTTCTCTACATGCTCTGACATTATGAAGGTTATCGACATCTGTTTATCTTTATATCATCTTGGGACATTTGCATGCTTGTATGGTCACCTAGATAGGCCACCTTTTTCTGCTACACTATCATGCTGGAATTGACATAGGAGAAACCTTTTTATTATTCTTTTCTCCTTTCATTTGAGGCTCAGGGTATTTGTAGCTCGTGCGCGAGCAGGGGGTTTGGGGATAGTGTAGTCAGGATCTTGGGTTTTGGGACAGGCAGGCTTGATGGCAGGGTATTGCGGCAACCGCGGACCTTGGGCGGTTGACCGGAGGTTGCTTATGCATCAGATTGGGTATCAGGTCTCTAGTGGATGGAGTTTCCCACTATTTGTTATATTGCATCAGGTTGAGATCGGGTCTCCCTTTAGTAGATGGGTTTTCCCACTTTGGTCATAGTCATGATCCAGTCCTGCTGACTTTGATACTTGTTACTGAGGCACTTGACTCGTGTGGGTCGCTCCCCTCGAGTGCCACTCCGGAGTGTGCGGTTTTCAGACCTCGAGTCTTCGAGACTCTCATCCCTTATCGGTGTTATGCGTAGGCTGGCATACCCGATTTGGCAGGCAGAGCAGGCAGTACCAGTGTTTACTGGTGGTCAGATTGGGTTTATTCAGGCAGGCATTTGTATTCTGATGCGTACATTCAGCTATTCTTTTAGCTCAGTTTTTAGAGGCATACTAGTGGTAGCTTTTCGTCAGTAGTCATATCTATAGCATACCACTTTCATTTCCTTTGCCTCTGGTAGACCTAGTGGGCGTGTCAGAGTTGAGGTTTTACCCACTAGGGGAGGCTATTTGTTTACTAGTAGTTCTCACCCCCATTCTTCTTTCCTCTTTCTCTTCTCCCTTGTTTTGCAGTGTCTTCTGCGGGTGCTACTGGTCTTTCAGTGGCGGGTCGAGGAGAGAGGACGGCTGAGTAGGTAGATCTCGAGGCAGGATGAGCGTGTTAGCTGGACTGTTGGTGTACCCATGTTTCCTCAGACGGTTGTACTTTTACTTTTGGGACTGGCTTTCGCCAGCAGGTTGTATTTATTTTGTGAGCTGGGAGAGACTGCTGTATCATTTATATACAGATGTATTGTATTTTATTTCCAGCTTCAGTCTGAGATGCATTAGTTTTAGTTCAGCTCTGTTTTTATTGCTCTTTTATTATATCTCTTATATCTGAGCAGGTTGCTGGCGCTTCGTGTACGCGGAAAATACCGTGTGCACGGCGGATCTGTGGACGGGCCGGGGTTCTGGTTTACACCCGGGGCGTGACAGATTAAGTTGGTATCAGAGCTTAGGGATAGGTCGGTTGGGACTTAGGAAACCCTAGGCTTTTAGCAGACCCTAGGATGATAGGGCGCGAGGGACGCGACACTTTGCGAAAGTCGGCGATTATTTGTTTGACTCTTCCAGTGAGTGAAGAGGGATCGACATACTCTATTTCTGTGGGACAGTATGTTGGCTGCAGACAACATAAGGTTACAGAAATAGAAGGATGTCTTTGACTTTCGCTAGATTGGGTCGAGTGTTTGGGGTGTGCTGATTTGCGGTTTGTCGTGGCGAGCGGTGTCTCCCCGACGTTGGGCCTTGACCCGGGCGCACCTTGGTGCAGCAGTTGGGTCTGAGCTAGTTGTTTCAGGCCGGATACCGGATTAGAGTCAGAGGACTCTGGACCCAGATGACAGGATTGTCAGAGGGCTATCAGTGGCAGAGTGAGCGAGCATCTGGTTTTAGCGACATAGTTGTCGGAGCAGCGGGCAGCTCGACAGTGCTTCTTTCTGAGACCACCCGGTTGCAGTATCCTCAGGGGCGAGGATTTCTGCAGTACTGAGGGAGTGAGTAGCCCCTCCGTGCCAATGGTTAGTGCCGAGGCGCCGAGGCAGGGTGGATTGTTGACAGCGGATGAGCTATGGGACACCATTGACCAGTTGAGCCAGTTTCGGCAGTTAAACCACCCCGATTCATAGGATTAAGTTTGGAGCCTCTTGGGGTAGAATCGTGGTTGGTGGTGATGGAAAGACTGCTTGAGAGCCTCCTGGTGTCAAAAAGGGTTTATGCAGTTAACGAACTGCGCGCTCTATGACGTGGGGGACATGGCGCATAGGATATGCTTGACTGTGAGTGGATTGCATCAGGATACCTTTCAGGTTATTTGATTCCCCGTTTGGATTTTGGATACCTCGATGGAGTAGGCATTGTGTATGGGGCGTAGCGTTGCAGCTCCTTTGTATAGGGGTCTGCCGCCAGAGGCGAGTCTTGGATAGAGGCGCTTGGCGCTAGGTGTTGGAGAACAGATCGGCCGGCAGAGACATTTTTGTTTTCCCTTCCAGGACGGTGGATATCCTTGTGGATGGATTATGTAAAGCTTACCCAAGGGGGATGTTACCCTGTGTGATTGATAACAGGCATGTATGGGGTACATTATATGTTATTGAGGGGTGAGCTTAGTAAGGATAATTATATAAGGAATTGCACGAGTTGATTGTGCGTTGTCGTATGACGATGATATCCAGGTGGATTTCTGAGACGTCAGAGGTTGGGTGGACCCCGATGGCAGCATCAGTTTTCTCTTATCAGAGTGGCGCAGCGGTAGCGTGGATTGGCTGCCTGCGAGAGACCACATTCGTCACCTCAGTGTGAGCAGGGACGGAGGTCGAGCTCCCTTTGTGATTGGTCTAGATATGTTTGGCAGGCTGAGCGACGACCACTTGCATCGAGAGGATGAATTTGTGCCCCCCGGTTGGAGGGTGCCACGGTAGTGGATTGAGTTGCCGCAGATGTGAATTCATCACAACAGTCGGAGTAAGAGCATGTTGCATTCCTGCATGGACTAGAGGCAGAGTTGTTGCCCCGCGCACTAGAGGTACAGGTTACTGTTGGTATTATGCAGGTGGGGAAGGCTTGTGGATCATATCCAGTGCAGTAGAGGCCATAAGTTATGCCGGCAGACTTATTGGTATTTGTGGCCGTTCGGTGTTTAGACCCAGTGCTTGGGACTGGTTGGCATAGTGCCACAGGATGTTTGACTGCTGAGAGAAAGGACCTTGTTTCTGCGAGGCAGACAATGGAAGGCTCGTTTGTTATGACTGCTTGGGTACTCAGGTTACAGCGACAGTGTGAGAGGTGCCTACGGCGGCACCGGGACGTAAAAGGATATTCCTGTTGCTCGTGAGGTCCCGGTTGTGATTCCACCTGAGCTGATGATGATGCCGCCGGTTAGGGGAAATTGTGATTTCGATTGACGTGGTTCTGGGAACCACGCCTACCTCGATAGCACCTCGTTAAATATCATTTGTAGAGCTGTGAGAGTTGTGGGCATAGGTGCGTGGACCTGATGGATAGAGGGTTTGTTTGACCTAGTGCCGCGTCGATGATACACGACTGTGAGAGTTCTTTGTGATTGGAGCCTAGGCAAGTCCAGGTGTTATTTAGGACCTTTTTGGATGGAGTTATACCCCGGCAGATGTTCGGTTATGATGCCTGCACCAATTTGGAATTACAGCTGAGTATCTCGCCAAGATGGCGTTCGGGACACGCTAGGGGCATTATGAGTACAGTGAGGCCAATGGAATGACTAATGCCTTGTTGCCTTTAAGATTGAGGAATTCTGTGTTCCAGTTGGGCTTGAACGGATTGATAGCGGCATTTTTCAAGGATATCTTGGCTTTTACCCCCTCCCTGAGTGATCTTGAGTTTGTGGAGCAATTGTAGATGCTGTGGCAAGGTCTGTGAGGATGAAGTTTTATGCCAAATGGTTTTGGTACAAGTTTTAGCTTTGAGAGCACATCTTCCGGGATTACGTATTTTAGCCGCAGGGGCGGCGGTGGAAGTCCGGTCAAAATAGATGCTATTTGAGATGGGCCGAGATCGGCAGTTACTATTGAGGTGGGGGGCTTTTGGACCGGATGGTGCCAGCAGAGTTTGACGAGCGGATGGTAAGATTGGTACCAGCGCCGATTTTAGTTTGGTCAGCGGAGAAAGATGGACTTGCGAGTGATAGTGATACCTCCCATAGTGGCTATGGAGCTACCATTGGATTTTGATGAGCATCTAGGATCACCCCGACCGGGCCACTGTGGTGGCGGGTACCTGGAGCAGAAGAGCTATTTGGGAGCTGAGTTGACGGTTCCATAGCTGGCGTTGTGTGGGACCATGGTGGTGTGCAGGGCTTGAGATTGTGTCCCAGGGGATCCCTTTTGAGGATAGACTGCGGCTGAGCAATCTACTCGTCTGGTCTGGTCTTGACAGTGACCGAGTGAGAACCCCTGCTTGTTAGGGCCCCTTTCCTGTGCGGGTGCTTGTGTGGATGTGTTTCGGGTTGCCCTGGTTGAGTTGGCTCTAGAGGGTGATTTTAGTGCGTGTTGCACTGGCTGTTTGTTCTTTTCCCCCAGACTTTTGATGGAGTCCCTGATGTTTCGGCGTCTCAGCTTAGGAGTGTTATGTTTTGGACCCCTCGCCCGTGATTGACTCACTTCTTTTTAGCTCTGCGTGAGTTTGGAGTACGAGGGACGCTCGTTGCGAATTCTGGCTCGTAAGGTGAGGGAATTGCGCAATCGGGCTATGCCGTACTGGTTGTTGCTGTTGTTGTTGCTGAGGAGTAATCACGGGGAGTGATAGGCGACTTGAGAGCGGGAGACTGCGGTGTTGAGTACTTACCCCTGGTTTCTGAGACTCCTTGAGAGTTGTTTTAGTTTCGAGGACGAAACTTTCTTTTAGTGGGGGAGGATGTGATGATCCGAAATTCTACAGGGCTGTTACAGTGTGATCGGCAGCTTCCGGAAGCCTACGGGGCATGTCGGCGGTGTTCGTGCACCAATTTGGACTCAAGTGCTGAACTTCGGGCTTAAAATGGATCACGTGGGTGATCGGGGGACCCCGTCGGATGTTTAGAAGTGCTTTCGCGCAAATCGAATATCAAATTTGGACTCGGCGTGAAATTCGGATTGAAAATACCTTTCCGGGAGCCTCCGGCGAATTATCGGGTTGGAATTTGGCGAAATGGACGTCGTATTTGGAATCAGCGCGCGAAAACGGTCAAAACGGACTACCCACTTGATATTTTTGAGCACAGGTACTGTTCACCGCCGGAACAGTAACTCTGGCGATCGCCGGCGGCGGCGGCGGCGGCGGGCAGCGTCGGCGGGAAGCGGCGCGGCCTCGGGCAGGCGGAACGGCGGCGGCACAGGGCGCGGGCAGCGCGCGGGCGGGCGGGCAGGCGCGCGGTACACGCGGCCGTCGTGCACCAAGGCGGGGACACGTGGCATCACCCCATAGGCCGGCTCACAGCTCCCGGGCTACGGAGTATGATGGTTGGGTATTGGTTCACGGTGCACCGGGGTGGACACGTGGCAGGGTACCATTGGTTCGGCTTTCGGCGGCTCGTGCACCGGGTGCAGCGGTCAGTGGCAGGGACACGTGGCGCTTCCCTATTGGCTGGTCAACTGTGCGGGCAGGAGGGGCAGCTGTCGCGGGCAGGCGCGCAGGCGCGACGGTACTGTTGACCGGGGACACGTGTCGACTCCCGGGGTTGGCCACGCGGCGCAGCAGGAGTGGAGGTTTTGGCTATCGCCTGTTCGGGCGACACGTGGCGGGCTCTGAGGCGGGTCGGACGGACCGCGGATCCCGTCCGACGGCGCGCCATGGGCCGGGCCGCACTGTGTTTTTGGATGTTAGTACACGCTTTTAACTATAGTTATCCTTGCGGACTTTCTTTAGGTCCAGACGCGCAGCGGGGGTGCGCGAAAGATTCGAGTGTTCCGATCTCTCTCCAAATAGGTGGGTACGGTTGCTGTAAATACAGCCAGTGCAGTAAGTGCATCTATCGTCATTAAAGTGCTCTCAATTTATCTAACAAAGTAGATGGACAGTTTAACCTTTCGCATAATCGTGTTTTTATCTAACAATTGAAGCGGCTGCGGTCGCAATGCTCATGACACGTCGATCTCGGCAAATCCGTTTTGGGATGCTCCACGTACACAGGCGGATTGGCCTCCGCATGGGTGTACTTTTCCGGAAGAGTGGTCTCTTATGACCCGTGATCCTCACAAAAGTGTGGGTGCCGTGAGGACCCCTTCGCGCCCGCTGGGAATAGCACACCAGCACCGCGAAAGGGGTAAATGCATCAAAGTAGGTGTTTGCGCACGAGGGGAGACTTTAGTCTCTCCGACAAATGTTTTGGGGTTGGTGCCCAAATTAATATGTGCAGGGTTTTAGCGAAATGGTTCTGGTGTTATCGGTTTGCTCCTTATTCCTTATTGCTTTTAGACATCTACTTTGTTTGTCACTGACATTACCCACTCCGTGACAGGCGCTACGAGGGGCGTTAGCCGGGAGATTGTTGAGACTGCGTCGCGAGGCCCGTAGTCAGAACACTTGGTTATTGTTATTATCTCAGTTCTCTTACGCTTATTTTAGTTAATTTGCTTGCGGGTAGTAATACTCGTGGACATGTAGTATTTAGCACTGTGGATGAGTTGTACTTTTATAGTTTGGTTCTTTGGATGATGTTTCTTATGCGGCATGTTTTCATGATAAACCAAATGATTTCGAAAAGGGTTTTCCCAAAACGAAGCGTGTGGGCACGGGTTTTGCAATTGCTGGCTTTATCCTTTCTAAACATTGATGCCGCTTTAATATCCCGCTTGATGTTGAATGTCTATTGTATGGTTGATGGTTGATGATTGTTGTATGTGGTTGTAAATGAGACGCCGTGCATATACAAAGGAGACTCTGTCCGCGGACAGGGAGAATTTGTGTATGTGGCGGTCTAGCACGCACCGGGGATGAGGTTTAAATTACCTTGTTAAGAAGAAAAAAAAAGATACACACGATTTTCCGCTTTGATAGACTCAAAAACCCTCGGGGGCGTGACAGATTAAATGGTATCAGAGAAAAACAACCATAACCATAGTAGACGTGATCCACATCCACAGTGTAGGGTACCACAAGTAAATTAGACATGAGATAACCAAGGTATAAGTGCGTAGTACGTGAGAGTACGGGGAAAAAGGGGAACGTAATGTAGGTGTAATCGTAAGATAGGGTATTAGGGTTATAACCTTAGGGTTAACGTGGTTTCTTTGTAAATAGCGGACGATGGCCCGGACTAGATCGTCCACCGAGAATGCGGACGCGGACAGAGTGACCCCGACCACCGCAGTGAACCAGCTCCTCCGACAACAACTGCGGGAAATGGCCGGGCAATTAGTGACGCTGACGGAGCAGGTTCGTCACCTGACGCAGCGACAGGCAACCGCGCCAGCCAAACGCGATCCGACCCCTCCGCCCGAAGCCACCGCACCCACTGCGGGACCGCAAGGGACGTGTAGTACGACGACGGAACAGCCCCCATCCCCAAGGGACGTACCTACTCCGACGACCACGGGGCCCGAGATGGGAGCGACAACAGGGGAGGCAGGAACGACCCCTACTCTCGGGGGGTCCGCCGCTGTAGGAGGGATCACGGAGCAACGAACGACGCGAGAAAGGGTCAGGACGAATTTGGCTAGGTTCAAGAAGCATGACCCTCCCACTTTTGAGGGAGAGACGACCGACCCGTGGGTCGTCGAGAAATGGGTGGATACCATGGAAAAACTCTTTGAGGACCTACTGATGGAGGAACACGAGCGGGTTCCACTAGCCGTCCACTTCCTCGAAGGGAATGCACGCATCTGGTGGAAGACGGTACGCCCGGATCCAACTACAAACGACCCGCTACCGACATGGACGGCCTTTAGAGAGGAACTTTTTGACGCTTTCTTCTCCGATAGCGTCAAGCGGCAATTGGAAGACGACCTGAAGAACATTAGACAAGGGAACCGCTCGGTCATGGAATATCAAAGGGAGTTTGTAAGATTGGTTAACTGCGTCCCGTTTGTTATACGAGATGAACCCCACAAGGCCCGTCTCGTTGTGGACGGGCTCCCCGGGATACTGCAGTGGAGGACGCGACGTCCCAGACCTAGTAACGGCAGGTAAAATTTTGGTTTCACTTTTCCCTCTTAGATTAGGAGCACCGGTCACACCTTAACCTGCTACCCCTGTTAGACTCTCTCTCTGGCTCCCTCTCTCTAGAATCCTTAAGTACTAGGCGAAGCCTCCCCCGGCCGATGTGCGCGGGCGAGCTTCGAAGCATAGGAGAACCTTGTGTACTCGGGGCCCGTTAAGGGCCATGCAAGGAATAAATAGGCTCCACCCTATGCCTTGCAGCCGAGAACCCAATGGGCCGATAGGTAGTTCAGGGCCGCTCCCCGGATAAGGATCAGCGGTCCCGTGGTAAGGGAATTTCCGGACGTATTTCCGGCAGAGCTCCCCGGAGCGCCGCCGGAACGAGAAGTCAGCTTTCCCATTGAACTACTTCCCGGCACCAAACCCATCACCAAGGCACCGTACAGGATGGCCTTCGCAGAGTTGAAGGAACTCAAGGCACAGTTGGAGGACCTTTTGGATAAAGGCTTCATCAGACCTAGCGCGTCACCCTGGGGTGTAGGTTTTTATAGGATCCACAAGGATCTAAATAGGTACTATCAAACAACTAGAGGGGGGGTGAATAGGTGTAATACTTAAAAACTCAATCTCAGTGCAAAATAAAAACCAATGCGGAAAATAAAAACAGCACACCGAGATTTACGTGGAAACTCCAATCCAGGAGAAAAACCACGGGACCAACACGCAATAACAATCCACTAAGAATAGAAGAATAACAAGGTGATTACCGACTCCACGGACTCAACCCCTCCTTCAGCTTCTTCGGACCTTGCGCTGACCGGTTGGATGTCCACGCAATAACAATCCCTAAGAAAAGAAGAATAACAAGGTGATTACCGTCTCCACGGATTTAACCCCTCCTTCAATTTCTTGGACCTCGCGCTCCACCGTTTGCACGTCCACTGCACACGTTCGAATCCACGAACGCCACTCGAATCCACGAGCACACGTTTCGAATCCACGAAACGCCTTTAGCACACCGAATCCACGATGCCACGTCGAATCCACGACGCAAACTCAGTCGATAAGAATATTGACTTCGATGGTGATCCTTTGCTTAGATTATCAATGAAGAACCGTAGAAGAAATCTCTAAGCAAAGATTAGATCAATTCGACAAAAGATATGTTCTTGAAAGAACCATCGAATTGACCTAAAAGAGGCTATAAAGAAGAACGATGAAAACCTAGCCTCTAGGGTTGCTCTCAAGAGTTTTATAAAAAGATCGGCCGTAGCTCCCACGTTTTTGAGAAACCCTAAGTGTCTATTTATAGTTTAGAAACCTTTGGAAAGAGATAAGAATCAAAAACATACATTATCTGGAAATTTTCAGGACGGCGATCCGGATCAGATTTATTGCGATCCGGATCGTCGTAACGAGATTGACGATTCCAGAAAACCAAGGGTTCGGGATCCGGATTGCAAGGCCCGATCCGGATCGTTCATACAAATCAGAAAACTTAACATTCGGGATCCGGATCGGAAATTGCATGGATCCGGATCGAAGTCTTGTATGAAGCAACAACCTTCGGGATCCGGATCGTTGGCTCTGATCCGGATCCTGAACATGTCCGAACACCAGTTTTTGATTATTATGACAATAAAAGTTCATCCAAGTGTTTCTACACTATAAGAAAGTATTCGGATCAGCAAAATTATTTAGTTAAACATACCTGATCCTTTTGAATACTTTCTTCTTGAGATTGATGTGACTGATCCACAATTCTTCATCTTCAATCTTCAAGACTCAAGACATTGAGTGTCAACTTGAGCTCTTGTTGAATCTTCTCAAAGTCTTTGATTGCTGATTGACAATTTGATCCCTTTAAGACTCCGACTCAACTCACTGACTTGACTCACGAAATATGCCAAGACCAAAATGCCGTAACAATCTCCCCCTTTGGCAATTTCGTGACAAAACCCAAAAATACATAAAAGCGCTCAAGTCACTCATCTTAAACCAAAAAATCGAAACTCAATGTCATCACCAAAACATTGATTTTCTTTGCGTGAAAGATCCAATAAAGACCAAATTACATTTGAACCAAACAGTCCTAGAACATACTCTATGACTTAGGACTTGGAGTCTTAAAGTGATGTAATTCCTGCAAAACAAAACTCCAAACGAAATCAAACGTTAGTCGTTAGAAATTGGAATCCTACATTTGATCCATCTTCCTTTTGGTTCTTTTGTTTTTCGGCTCTTTCAATTTTTCTTTGTCTCCCCCTATCTTGAGCATCTCTAACATGTTCTCCATGTTCTTTAGCATCTATGTTCTCCCCCTTTGTGGTACGATCATCATTTTCCGTTCTCCCCAATTTTTCCATTTTCGTTTCGTTTGTCCTCTCTTGATGATCTCATCTCCGTCATTTCTCTTCTCCCCCTTTTTGTCACAAATTGTCAAACAGTGAACATACTAGACAAAAGGAAATCACTAACAACATCAGTTCAAAGAGAAGGAGAGATAAAAGCTCAGTTCCGGTATATAACAAAAATGCAGATTGCGTACCGGTACCAGAAGCCAAAAAAAACAAATAATTTCTTGAAACAAATCCAGATTTTAGAATCTTTTCAAATACCGATTTGTATTCCATCAAGAAAACAGTTTAAGTGCTTGAAATTAATATGAGATCACATAAATGTCATTCAATCCAATTAATTTTACAAAAATTAAAAAGATTTACTCCGAAATCATGAAAAATAAAGGTAAAACATTATAAACCGTTTTTCATGTTATATTCATCAAACACAAGTCATCAAAAATAATCTTGAGATCCAAAGTCTATCAAGATGTAACGGATGTACAAAGATGACTTACAGAGATTTCCAAATGACATCAATTTGATTTCTTACCCTTTCAAATTTGAGATAAGCACTAAAATACCTAAGGGAGGCTCTTTGAGCATCTTTCAACTAACCCACCTTATACCAACCAGGAGATTGTTCAAAATATAAGAGTTTTGCATATAAATCTCCAAATGCTTCAACTAAAGATTTTCTCATAAAATACTATCAAGCATCCATAACATGTGGTAGCTTCACACACAAAACGGACGACCGGGGTGGCAGCTCTTTCCAACATGTGGTGGTAGTTTTCACACTCCTTTCGGATGTAACTCTTTCCACATCTTTTGCAAATCATTTCAATACCCTTGTAAGAATGCAATCTCTTACGTGAAAGAATTAAATCCCAAATTTTAGCCTATTGGTTGTCTCACGTTTATCACAATGAATTCACACAACCGAGATAGATTAAGCATCTAAAGATCACACATGATTTCTAAAATTTGATGCTTATAATATCAAAAACTCCTATAATGAAGTATCTTCAAGATTATGATTATGGAGTAAAGTTGATAATCCAAATAAAATTAATTTGGAGTGAATAAAAGTGAAACCCTTTTTATTCAATGCACTTGTTCAGTAAAAACCCTTTTGTTCAAAAACAAAGTATAAAAACGAAGAGCATTGAAAAACATGTAATGCAAAGATTAAGAAAGATATGAAGGGGAAAACCAATCAAAGCATTACATACAGTCATAAGCTATTTAGAACTTAAGACAAGGAAAGATATCACCTTTCCGAATCCAAAATCGCTGGATTTTGGGTTGTCTTGATTCGTTGTGGCCGGGGGTTGTTCGCTTTGACTGTTGATTCACCTTAGGTCTTTGCCTCGCAATGATCCACTTGTATGATTGATGTTGTGGCTCGGACCTTTGGTGGGTTGAGTGAACTCCTTTGACTTGATGTGTCTTTTGATTCCGTTGAGTTCGCTCCGTAGATGAAGTTGCCGAAGAATTCTTCTTTCTCTTTTTCGGGCAATCCTTCACCAAATGTCCTTCAAGTCCACATAGGTGACAAGTTCTTCCTTTCAATTTAGTTGTGGAACTTGAAGCCTTCACAGTTTGGTTCTTTTTAAATCCCAAACCAACCTTGCTTGTTTGACCTAAACGAGACATACACTCATGTTTCTTCGAACCGGTTGAAATCCTTGGTATGTCGGATTTAAGTTCATGAACTTGCTTGGTCAAAGCTTGGTTGGTGACATGAATCTCCTCAAACTGTTTTTCTAGAAAACCAATCTTGTCCGTATATGATTTAGCGTTTGTCTCCGATTGGTTTAGCTTTTCTTGGAGGATTTTATTGTTATTCAATAAACGTCCTTGTTCCTCCTCGAGATCATGAAGTTTTATCTTTAAAGCATGATTCTCGTCTTGATTCTCAAGTCGTTGCTTCCTCAACTTCTTGATATGTTTGGCCATCTTCTTAGATTCCGCAAGAAGTTGTTGATATGCCTCAACGAGTTCTTCCTCGTCCGACTCCCCCTCACTTGATGACTCTCCGCCGGTTGTTGATGTTTCATACAAAATCAAAGGAGTAGAGTCAGTGACTAATGATGAAAAACAATTATTAGAAGAGGGAAAATGAGAGGCATGAGAAGCAACAATTTTTTCCTCTTTACTTGAGGTCGATTCATTAGAAGTAGAATCGTCCCAAGTTTTCGCTTGCAAAGCCTTCTTTTTATATGATTTCTTAGAAGGACAATCCATTGAAAAATGGTCGTAGCCTTTGCATCGATAGCATTGGATTTTCCCTTCGAAATCATCTTTTTCTTTTTCTTTAGAAGGTTTTGCAAAGCTTTTGAGTTTAGAGGATTTAGAACCCGATGATCCTTTAGAAGATTTCGTGGATGAAGATCCATCGGTTCGATTCTTCCAAAACTTCCGACGAAATTTCTTTGTGATCCGCGCCAATTGTTCTTCAAAATCGGCAAAAGAGATTTCATCGTCGGAACTCGATTCGCTATCTTCTTCCTTTGTTGATTTGAATGCAATACCTGTAAGCTTAGAAGAAGACTTGGAAGAAACTTGATTAGTAGGAAAAGTCATTTCATAAGTTTGCAAAGCACCTACTAATTCCTCTATACTCATCTCATCCGGATGACTAACGATTTCAATGGCGGTAACCTTTGCCCTAAACCGTTCCGGAAGAGTCTGAAGTATCTTTCTTACAATTTTCGACTCCGGGATCTTTTCTCCTAAATTAGCACATGTATTTATTACATCTTGAAGTCTAGTGTAATAATCTGTAAACAATTCATGCTCTTCCATATGAATAGAGTCAAATTGACTTGTAAGCATCTGGAGCTTTTGAATTTTTACAAGATTAGTACCCTCATGTGTAATTTTGAGAATATCCCAAATTTCCTTCGCGGTTTCACACGCGGAAATTCTTGTGAACTCAGTCGAGGAAAGAGAATTAAATAAAGCGTTCATACCTTTCCCATTGTAAGAAGATCTTTCAAATTCCTCTTTGGACCATCTAGAGCGAGGTTTTGGGGTAGTAGAATTTCCTACTTCCTCAACAGGATGCACCCAACCGTATTCCACGGATTGCCATACTCGCTCATCAATTGCGATGAGAAAAGCTCTCATCCGCACTTTCCAATAAGCATAATTAGTCCCATCAAAAAGAGGAGGTCTATAAATATTACCACTTTCACCCATCATGATAGATACACCTAAAACCCGCTCTGATACCAATTGTAGGTTTTTATAGGATCCACAAGGATCTAAATAGGTACTATCAAACAACTAGAGGGGGGGTGAATAGGTGTAATACTTAAAAACTCAATCTCAGTGCAAAATAAAAACCAATGCGGAAAATAAAAACAGCACACCGAGATTTACGTGGAAACTCCAATCCAGGAGAAAAACCACGGGACCAACACGCAATAACAATCCACTAAGAATAGAAGAATAACAAGGTGATTACCGACTCCACGGACTCAACCCCTCCTTCAGCTTCTTCGGACCTTGCGCTGACCGGTTGGATGTCCACGCAATAACAATCCCTAAGAAAAGAAGAATAACAAGGTGATTACCGTCTCCACGGATTTAACCCCTCCTTCAATTTCTTGGACCTCGCGCTCCACCGTTTGCACGTCCACTGCACACGTTCGAATCCACGAACGCCACTCGAATCCACGAGCACACGTTTCGAATCCACGAAACGCCTTTAGCACACCGAATCCACGATGCCACGTCGAATCCACGACGCAAACTCAGTCGCTAAGAATATTGACTTCGATGGTGATCCTTTGCTTAGATTATCAATGAAGAACCGTAGAAGAAATCTCTAAGCAAAGATTAGATCAATTCGACAAAAGATATGTTCTTGAAAGAACCATCGAATTGACCTAAAAGAGGCTATAAAGAAGAACGATGAAAACCTAGCCTCTAGGGTTGCTCTCAAGAGTTTTATAAAAAGATCGGCCGTAGCTCCCACGTTTTTGAGAAACCCTAAGTGTCTATTTATAGTTTAGAAACCTTTGGAAAGAGATAAGAATCAAAAACATACATTATCTGGAAATTTTCAGGACGGCGATCCGGATCAGATTTATTGCGATCCGGATCGTCGTAACGAGATTGACGATTCCAGAAAACCAAGGGTTCGGGATCCGGATTGCAAGGCCCGATCCGGATCGTTCATACAAATCAGAAAACTTAACATTCGGGATCCGGATCGAAAATTGCATGGATCCGGATCGAAGTCTTGTATGAAGCAACAACCTTCGGGATCCGGATCGTTGGCTCTGATCCGGATCCTGAACATGTCCGAACACCAGTTTTTGATTATTATGACAATAAAAGTTCATCCAAGTGTTTCTACACTATAAGAAAGTATTCGGATCACCAAAATTATTTAGTTAAACATACCTGATCCTTTTGAATACCTTCTTCTTGAGATTGATGTGACTGATCCACAATTCTTCATCTTCAATCTTCAAGACTCAAGACATTGAGTGTCAACTTGAGCTCTTGTTGAATCTTCTCAAAGTCTTTGATTGCTGATTGACAATTTGATCCCTTTAAGACTCCGACTCAACTCACTGACTTGACTCACGAAATATGCCAAGACCAAAATGCCGTAACATGGGGCGCGCCCGTCCTGTTTGTGAGAAAGAAGGACGGAAGTCTCCGGTTGTGCATCGACTACCGGGAGATAAATAAGGTCACCGTTAAGAACAAGTACCCCCTGCCAAGGATCGACGACCTCTTCGACCAACTACAGGGGGCGATGGTGTTTTCAAAGATTGACCTGCAGTCGGGCTATCATCAGGTCCAAGTAAAGGGGGAGGACATCCCCAAACCGGCTTTTCGGACTCGCTACGGTCATCACGAATCTACTGTAATGCCGTTCGGGCTCACGAATGCCCCGGCAGTGTTCATGGACATGATGAACAGGGTATTCAAACCCTTCCTGGATTTATTCGTGGTGGTCTTCATCGACGATATCCTCATCTATTCCCGTACAGATGAGGAACATGAAGAACATCTGCGCACAGTCCTCCAGACCCTACGGGAACAGAAACTCTACGCCAAACTCAAAAAGTGTGAGTTCTGGCTCCGAGAGGTTGGCTTCTTGGGACATGTAATCTCGGCGGCTGGGGTCGCAGTCGATCCGAAGAAGATAGATTCGGTGACGGACTGGACCCAACCGACGACGGTAACGGAGATTCGAAGCTTCCTGGGATTAGCCGGGTACTACCGGCACTTCGTGGAGGGTTTCTCCAAGATAGCCACCCCCTTAAGCCGCTTGACTAAAAAGGGGAAAAAGTTTATCTGGACGGACAAATGTCAGAGGAGCTTCGAGGAGCTCAAGGATAGATTGACGCGAGCTCCGATTCTCGCCCTGCCGGGACCAGGGGAGGATTATGACGTGTATTGCGATGCGTCGCGAAACGGACTGGGTGGAGTGCTCATGCAACGGGGGAAGGTTATAGCCTATGCGTCAAGGCAGCTCAAAGAATACGAGCGAAACTACCCCGTGCACGATTTGGAACTCGCAGCGGTTGTGTTCGTCCTCAAGTTTTGGAGACACTACCTGTATGGGGCACACTGCAATGTGTACTCAGATCATAAAAGTCTTAAGTACCTTTTCACCCAAAAGGAGTTAAATTTGCGATAAAGACGGTGGCTCGAGCTATTGAAGGATTACGATTTAACGATCCACTACCACCCGGGAAAGGCAAACGTGGTGGCCGACGCCCTAAGCCGTAAGGGTCAGGCCGAGAAGGCAGGGGTAAGTGCCATCACCCAGCAAGATAGTCTGATTGCGGAATTTTCGCGATTAAGACTAGAAGTAGTACCAGCGGGTACAGTCGAACAACTTCTGACACTGGTGGTCAGACCTACCCTGCTTGACAGAATTCTCGAGGGGCAGTCGACTGATGACCAACTCCAGCTGGTGCGAAATAGAGTGACTGCCGACCAAGAGGGTGATTTCACAGTAAACTCCGACGGCACGATACGATTTCGGGGACGAATCTGCGTGCCGAATCTACCGGAACTCAAAGAGGAAATCCTGCGGGAGGCGCATACAGCTCCATATACAGCGCATCCCTGGGGAACGAAGATGTACAAGGACGTCAAACAGACCTTCTGGTGGCCCAAAATGAAGGGAGACGTGACTCTGTCACGCCCCGGGGTCGAAACTGCGACCCGGGCTCGCCAACAGATCCGCCATCTGTACGGAAACTGCCGTACAGACGAAGCGTCTACCCTGCAAGTCAGATCTATAGCTATAATGTATCAGAGCTGAAAGAAAACCAAATAGCTACAGAAATACACTGAACATCTGATATAATAAAAATCTCAATACAAAGTCTCTCAGCTACAAAAGTACAAGAATCCTCACTGATCTCTCAGAATGTCCAGTACAAAAGTGGAGTCATAAAATACCCAAGGTACATCTACCTCTGACTCTCAGTGCTGGTAAGGAACTAAATGGCCACGTCCTCACCTCGATCAGCTGTCTCCGCGCGAGCTAAGCCGGAACAGCAGCCTCAGGAAACCTGTCACCGCAGCGGGTGTGAGAACTACTGCAAAGGTAGTTCCCAGTGGGTACCGTCTCAATATCCACGGTATGCCCACTAAGTCTACTGGAGGCACAACAGATAGGTATGCAGATAGATAGATAGATAAAAGCTGAAAGCAGGAAAGGAACTACAACTAGCATATACCACATCATGCTCAAGAAAACTCAACTCTGATCCTGCTATGCATACACCCTCACTACTAACATGCCTCAAGTATCATGCTCAAAGGAAAAACTCATCTAGGAACATGCTATGAAACTCACTCAAACATATCACCCAATCCCAATGACTGTCCCTCTTTGGACCAGTCAAACAAGCCTGCGCTCATCTACTGCCGCGCATCCCGTAGGAACGGACTTACGTAGGCATCCACTGCCGCACATCCCGGAGGAACGGACTTACGTAGGGTGTCCCTCTAGGACCATCTCAGTAATCACATCGCAGCCTCGTCAGGCTCGGTATCATCATCGCACCCGGGGCGTAGCTCGAGGGGAGCGACCCCACCGAACTCAAGTATCTCAAGTATCTCAAGTATCTCATAACTGGCATAAAAAGCCAGGCTCAGCAGGCTATAATCCACGATCAAACAGATCGGATCTCAATGCTCAACTAGCATAACTCAGTCGGAGGAAGACTCCACGACTCGAACAGAATAGCCCAAACACTCTCACAGCTATGTCGGAGAACCCTCAACGACTCAAGGCTAAAATACACGATCAAACAGATCGGATCTCAATGCTCAACAAGCATACTCAGTCGTAGAAAGACTCCACGACTCGAACAGGAAAGCCCAACACTCTCACAGCTATGTCGGAGAACCCTCAACGACTCAATCTGATAATGCACGCCCCGTGGCTGAGTCGGGAAACCTCCACGACTCGATCTGCCAGAGCCCCCAAAACTCTCAAGGCTAAGTGGGAGAACCATCTCCACCACTAAATCAGAACACGACCCATGATCTAGAGTAACCCAATCAGGGAATACATCCTCAATACCCCGCGAACTCAAGTATCTCAAAACTCTCTCATGACACTAGAAAGTCATCTCATAATGCTCTAAAAATCCACTCGGCCCTCTGGCACGAGAACACATGCATCCTGAACCTACTCAACCCCTCGGGAAGATCTCAATATTTTAAAACTCTTTTCAAAACCCAGTTTTCATTAAAACAGGTCCGACGATTTTTAAAACGGTTCAGATGCCAATATAAAGCCAACTAAACATGCAGTCTAGTGTCAAATCACTTCTAGATCATGCTAAAAATATCTGGGGCTTGCAATTGTATTCCTACAATTTTCTAGGCAACTATCAGATTTACCAGCTATGCAAATAATTAAGCTAAACATGATCAACATGCATTCAATAGCTTTAAAGGGCATTCCATACATCTTGAAGAAATTCCAACCCACCTCAAATGCTTTCCGAAGGCCGCGCCGAAATCGGTGAAGAAACGGGCGAAAAACTGATGAAACTGCACTGTGCCTCCCACGCGCGCGCGCGCCGTCGCGCGTCGGAAAAATCCACGGAGCTCCGATCAATCCTCTATCACACTCCCAAAGGTCCCAGCATGCCTCTGCTCAGCTCAAAAGGGTCCCTCACACGCGCGCATGAAGCAGACAAAACCTCGGATTTGCGCAGTAACCTCCCTGCTTGCACCCGAGAGCACAGGGAGAGAGGGAGAGAAAGGATGGAAATTAAGCTCAATTCTCAATCAATTCCATCAATAAAACCCAAGAGGAGAAATAACGAATCCAAATCCACAATCTCCAACAATTAATTTACCTCAATTTGCCCTCGCGCGCGCACGTTGACCCGGTCAACTCTCACAAGCAGCTCCGATGGACACCCTGCTTCATCTCCTTCTACTTCCCCTTCTTCTTCTTCTCTGGCAGCAAGAAAGGAAGAGGATGGATGAGAGATGGGAGATGGGTGAGGGAGCTGGTGTTCAGGGGTATATAACATGACGGGAGTGGTTGGAAGCCCATACCTCAACACTGTGCACCAATCCGAGCTAATTCTGGGCATTCCCCGAGTCTGTGTACCGGTACCAGCATGTGGGTACCGGTACACCCACCTTGGTTCCGGAACTAGGTAGCTTGTTCCGGAACCAAGCCACCCAAAAACCAAAACAGCAGCCTGAAGCTTCCAACCTCGCGCCGACAACTCACTTTCTCGCCTCGGGTCTCCCGCATCACCCCGAAACCAACCGAACACCTCTGTAAAATCATAATACACATGTCCCAAGGGATCAACTCACATCAAACCCATCCATGAAACCAATGCTCGACCCGCAAGCTCTCAATCCGACGCCAACTCACTTTTCTACAAAAAAGCTTCCGCGTAGCTCCGGGACCACCCGAACCTCTCTGTAAATACAAACAGAAACTGCTAAAGGTATTTTCACAATACCAGGCTGCCACGTGGAGTCGGCACACTGCCCGAAGCTCCGGTACTCTACACTCTCCCCTCCTTTTAACGGTTTCGTCCTCGAAACCCCAAAACTCCAAAACTCAGGAGGGTGACTCAAATAAGTGGGGATATGAAACTCTCAGCTCAAACTCAGGCTCCCATGTGGCCTCTCGCTCCTCATGATGACTCCATAGGACCTTTACAAAAGGTATGATCCGGTTGCGCAATTCTCTCGTCTCTCGAGCAAGAATCCGCACCGGTCGCTCCTGATAGTCCAAGTCCTCATCTGACTCCAAAGAAACGAAGTCCAAATCATGAAAGGAATCCAAATCCATACTTCCCTCAGAACGGATACACCAACGTCCTCGTGGGTACTTGCCAAATCATGGCGGTAGCGCAACTCGGTGAACAGCTAATCCAATGCGCTCTAACTCCTCGAATATGCCAATAATTTGCGGATTCAACTTCCCGCGAAATCTCAAATCTACACATTTCTGCGGATAGTGATTCTCAGAAGTCACCAAAACTCCCTGCTTCCAGTTGGCATAACTTTTTCGTTGCTCCTTAGCAACCACAATGCTGAGAGCTTCACAAAAGCATTCTTACATCCATCTACAGGGTAAGAAGTCCAACATCGGGAACAACACTCAACCCCTAACTCTCAAAATCAGCTCTCGGATCTCGGAATCCACGGGCACACAGATGCGGTCCTTGTACTTCAGTACTCCCGCTGCATTCACTGAGAAGTTCCCTCTCAATCCCGTCCAACGGAGTGGGCTACGAGTCCAAAACACAAGTTTTTGTCACATTCCCGGGGAACACCACCTTAATCTCAACTCGCCTCAATTACTCTTTCAGCGGCATTGCCCCAAATCAAATTCCTTCTGAGTAACCCAGTACCTCAGGTTCTAGGATCGATAGATATCTCAAATCTCTCTCTATCTCAAGCAACTATTCACAATGATGTTAATACCATCCACAGCTTGAACTCCTCAAGGTTATGCTGGCACTGCTTAATCCACAACTCTGGACCTCTGTCACTATCATGGGTCCAAGCCGAACCTAAACGGCAACACTCTTCGCCGGGTCCACTGTCACTCCTGCGGCTGTAATAACATGGCCTAACCACAAAATCTTCCGAAGTCTAAGAGCAAATTCTCTTACAACTCGGCATCAACTTCTTCTCATAGAAGTTGCAGCACTATCCTTAAGTGCTCCTCGTGCTTAAACTCATCTCGGAAACCAAATCCGATATAATCAAATCAACTGGCCTTGTATAAATTTAACTCAACTACTAGCACGGCAACTCACTGTAGAGCTCAAACTCACACTGGTTCTACTGCCCGGTCCAAGTACCGCCGGAACACACAAGTCCTCAAATCCAAAAGGCCGCAGGGCCTTAGTCAATCCGCTTGACCTCACTGTTTGCTCAAAATGTCTCTATCGGGTTCAGACTCTATCTGGCGCAGCCCTCAGCTGTAGGGTTCCACAAAGCCTTCAATGTCCCGCAAGGCATCGACCCAACACGATCCAAATCTAACTGTGCTCGAATCGTCACAGCACTCTCACCGTTGTGCACTCACAACGTGGCATCACTGCCGTATACCAACGGCATGGCATCACCACCGTGTATCAACGGCGTGGCATCACCACCGTGTATCAACGGCGTGGCATCACCACCGTGTATCAACGGCGTGGCATCACCACCGTGTATCAACGGTGTGGCAACACATCCAAAATACCAATCTCTCGGATCTCGGTCTCACTAAACGGCGGCATCAACATCAGACCAGGTAAACTCCTGTCCGGGATCACACAGGCGATAAAGATATTCCTTTAGTCCCGGTGCTGCAGTAGGCACCTCTTCTACCGTCGCTAGCAAAGCGACACGACCACGACTCAACCTCTGCCGTGCTCTAGCATCCTCTATAACCACACTCCTCCTGGCCAGGTCCACGGAGGGTCATTGTCCACTCTCGACAATCCAAGATAACACAACATTGGGAGAACCAATCCCTATCCAACCTTATATCAACATCTCGGAGCTGATGTAGGACTAACAACTCTAGGATCAAATCCAAGGTATTATCTGCACTGGCAGGACTGGCAACACTCATCCATGTGCTATACGTGATCTGGAACCTGATCCTCACGTGCACAAGCCAACAGTCCCACCTCCGGCCCACACGCAGCTATCTTTGCTCTAGTAAAGCACACACCAGCGGTGTTGGCATCAACATGCTCTAACTCCGATGACCATAAGCAACCAAACTTGATAAGACGCGATCCACTATCCGGCGTCCTCTAATCGGCTGCACAATTCATCCACAAGATGATGGTGGCCATCGCTCAATCTGCCTCGGCATCTCGGCTCAATCAGCCTACCGGTAAGTCGGATGAACCGCTGCATCCTGAAGGGGTAGTGGGGTGCCGTCGCAGGCGGCAAATCCAAGAACACCACTCTGGGACCCTCTGCCTGAAGATGTCCTAACTAAGCACATGAAAAACATCGCCCTCATCCTGAAGTCACTCTATGGCGAAGAATGCGGCTCCCCGTAAAGACATACTCATCCTAGCACTGCTGCCGGTGCCTCGGCTGTCGAGAACCTCCTAGTCTCTGTCTCCTCTGAGACTCATGATCCTGTGACTGGAATCATGGCAACCTCGATCCACTCGACTATCCCAAAATCAGGCGATACTGGACATCTCTCTCTGGAGCTAGTCCCTCGCTCTCCGTCCCACTCGGACATGATCACTGACCTCAGTCAATCCATCGGGCATGCACAACCGCTGCATCTGAAGTCGCTCGTCGAGAATATCCAAAATGATAACGTCTCGAAGCAGTCCCCTCTCAAACATAATCAACTATCTGGGCCTCATCCTGGCAACATGGGGCACACTGCTCAACCGTCGAAGAAACTCGCTCCAAGTCCTCGACCGCTCTCCCGGTGGTTCAATAGGACAACTCGAAGCCACCAACTCTCGGCGTCCCTATCCAAAGTGCATAACCAAGTGCACCCGATGCTTGTCCTGGATAACAAGTCCTCAAACACTTCCAAAGCGGCAATCCAGTTCTCGGCCTCTCGAGGCTCCAACTCTGCCCTAAAATCTTTAGGGGATGGAACTGGCGGATGCACAACTATCAATCAGCAATCTCTCGCTGCTCCCGCACTACTCAAGTGCAACCTGGGTTGAAATCGCCAATGTCGCGGCCGGAAGTACTACGGCGATACCTCAAACGATACTCTCTGCTCAAACATGCGCATCACGCGCTCCGTGTTCTCTTCCTGGCGCCGCGTCGCCTACACAACTGAACTACCTGGGCCCGTAACTCGCAGACCTCGCTCTGCTCTGTCGATTCAGCCCCCCGCTGTTTGGGCTCCTCATCCAAGGTCAAACACGCCCTCGCCGCTGCACGGCATCAAAGGGCCAACAAGAGGAACAGTCACGGCCAACCAAACCACAAACACTCTCGACCCAATCAAGCGAAAGTCTATAACATGTTAACCGTTCTAAAGTATTATGTTGTCTGCAGCCAACATAATCACTTTAGAGAATAAACATGCAAAATCACTCGCCCCAATCCCTCGGGGGAGGTACAAACTCAATCAGGACTCTCGCTAAAATCACGTCTCTCACGACAGTCATCCTACTGTCCAACCAATAGCCTAGGGTCACTAAGTCCTCAACGACCTATATTCCTAGGCTCTGATACCACCCTAATCTGTCACGCCCCGGGGTCGAAACTGCGACCCGGGCTCGCCAACAGATCCGCCATCTGTACGGAAACTGCCGTACAGACGAAGCGTCTACCCTGCAAGTCAGATCTATAGCTATAATGTATCAGAGCTGAAAGAAAACCAAATAGCTACAGAAATACACTGAACATCTGATATAATAAAAATCTCAATACAAAGTCTCTCAGCTACAAAAGTACAAGAATCCTCACTGATCTCTCAGAATGTCCAGTACAAAAGTGGAGTCATAAAATACCCAAGGTACATCTACCTCTGACTCTCAGTGCTGGTAAGGAACTAAATGGCCACGTCCTCACCTCGATCAGCTGTCTCCGCGCGAGCTAAGCCGGAACAGCAGCCTCAGGAAACCTGTCACCGCAGCGGGTGTGAGAACTACTGCAAAGGTAGTTCCCAGTGGGTACCGTCTCAATATCCACGGTATGCCCACTAAGTCTACTGGAGGCACAACAGATAGGTATGCAGATAGATAGATAGATAAAAGCTGAAAGCAGGAAAGGAACTACAACTAGCATATACCACATCATGCTCAAGAAAACTCAACTCTGATCCTGCTATGCATACACCCTCACTACTAACATGCCTCAAGTATCATGCTCAAAGGAAAAACTCATCTAGGAACATGCTATGAAACTCACTCAAACATATCACCCAATCCCAATGACTGTCCCTCTTTGGACCAGTCAAACAAGCCTGCGCTCATCTACTGCCGCGCATCCCGTAGGAACGGACTTACGTAGGCATCCACTGCCGCACATCCCGGAGGAACGGACTTACGTAGGGTGTCCCTCTAGGACCATCTCAGTAATCACATCGCAGCCTCGTCAGGCTCGGTATCATCATCGCACCCGGGGCGTAGCTCGAGGGGAGCGACCCCACCGAACTCAAGTATCTCAAGTATCTCAAGTATCTCATAACTGGCATAAAAAGCCAGGCTCAGCAGGCTATAATCCACGATCAAACAGATCGGATCTCAATGCTCAACTAGCATAACTCAGTCGGAGGAAGACTCCACGACTCGAACAGAATAGCCCAAACACTCTCACAGCTATGTCGGAGAACCCTCAACGACTCAAGGCTAAAATACACGATCAAACAGATCGGATCTCAATGCTCAACAAGCATACTCAGTCGTAGAAAGACTCCACGACTCGAACAGGAAAGCCCAACACTCTCACAGCTATGTCGGAGAACCCTCAACGGCTCAATCTGATAATGCACGCCCCGTGGCTGAGTCGGGAAACCTCCACGACTCGATCTGCCAGAGCCCCCAAAACTCTCAAGGCTAAGTGGGAGAACCATCTCCACCACTAAATCAGAACACGACCCATGATCTAGAGTAACCCAATCAGGGAATACATCCTCAATACCCCGCGAACTCAAGTATCTCAAAACTCTCTCATGACACTAGAAAGTCATCTCATAATGCTCTAAAAATCCACTCGGCCCTCTGGCACGAGAACACATGCATCCTGAACCTACTCAACCCCTCGGGAAGATCTCAATATTTTAAAACTCTTTTCAAAACCCAGTTTTCATTAAAACAGGTCCGACGATTTTTAAAACGGTTCAGATGCCAATATAAAGCCAACTAAACATGCAGTCTAGTGTCAAATCACTTCTAGATCATGCTAAAAATATCTGGGGCTTGCAATTGTATTCCTACAATTTTCTAGGCAACTATCAGATTTACCAGCTATGCAAATAATTAAGCTAAACATGATCAACATGCATTCAATAGCTTTAAAGGGCATTCCATACATCTTGAAGAAATTCCAACCCACCTCAAATGCTTTCCGAAGGCCGCGCCGAAATCGGTGAAGAAACGGGCGAAAAACTGATGAAACTGCACTGTGCCTCCCACGCGCGCGCGCGCCGTCGCGCGTCGGAAAAATCCACGGAGCTCCGATCAATCCTCTATCACACTCCCAAAGGTCCCAGCATGCCTCTGCTCAGCTCAAAAGGGTCCCTCACACGCGCGCATGAAGCAGACAAAACCTCGGATTTGCGCAGTAACCTCCCTGCTTGCACCCGAGAGCACAGGGAGAGAGGGAGAGAAAGGATGGAAATTAAGCTCAATTCTCAATCAATTCCATCAATAAAACCCAAGAGGAGAAATAACGAATCCAAATCCACAATCTCCAACAATTAATTTACCTCAATTTGCCCTCGCGCGCGCACGTTGACCCGGTCAACTCTCACAAGCAGCTCCGATGGACACCCTGCTTCATCTCCTTCTACTTCCCCTTCTTCTTCTTCTCTGGCAGCAAGAAAGGAAGAGGATGGATGAGAGATGGGAGATGGGTGAGGGAGCTGGTGTTCAGGGGTATATAACATGACGGGAGTGGTTGGAAGCCCATACCTCAACACTGTGCACCAATCCGAGCTAATTCTGGGCATTCCCCGAGTCTGTGTACCGGTACCAGCATGTGGGTACCGGTACACCCACCTTGGTTCCGGAACTAGGTAGCTTGTTCCGGAACCAAGCCACCCAAAAACCAAAACAGCAGCCTGAAGCTTCCAACCTCGCGCCGACAACTCACTTTCTCGCCTCGGGTCTCCCGCATCACCCCGAAACCAACCGAACACCTCTGTAAAATCATAATACACATGTCCTAAGGGATCAACTCACATCAAACCCATCCATGAAACCAATGCTCGACCCGCAAGCTCTCAATCCGACGCCAACTCACTTTTCTACAAAAAAGCTTCCGCGTAGCTCCGGGACCACCCGAACCTCTCTGTAAATACAAACAGAAACTGCTAAAGGTATTTTCACAATACCAGGCTGCCACGTGTAGTCGGCACACTGCCCGAAGCTCCGGTACTCTACAGACTCGGTTTGTGGCACACTGCCTGGTGTGCCAACGAGTGAAGGCCGAGCACCAGCGTCCAGCAGGAAAATTGCAACCCTTACCGGTGCCCGTGTGGAAGTGGGACATGATTACCATGGATTTTGTGACCGGGTTCCCGAGATCGTCACAGGGACACGATGCAATATGGGTAATTGTGGACCGTGTGACGAAATCGGCCCACTTTCTGCCCATACACACGACGTGGACGCGGGAACGACTGGCACAAACCTACATCAGCGAGATAGTAAGGTTGCATGGGGTGCCGACATCCATCACGTCGGACAGGGACACGCGATTTGTGTCAAACTTTTAGCAGAGCCTGCAGCGAGCAATGGGAACCAAGTTGCACTTCAGTACGGCTTTTCACCCGCAGACCGATGGACAATCAGAGCGGGTGATACAAATTGTGGAGGACATGCTTCGGGCATGCGTTTTAGACCTGGGCGAAGGGTGGGCACGGTGTTTGCCCCTAGTGGAATTTGCCTACAATAACAGTTACCAGTCCAGCATTCAGATGGCACCATACGAGGCCCTGTACGGGTGCCGCTGTCGGTCTCCAATATGCTGGGACGACTTGGGTGAGCGTAAGTTTCCGAGCCCAGATTTGGTGGAGGAGGCCGAAGCAAAGGTGCGATTGATTAGACAAAGGCTGCTGACCGCCCAGAGCAGACAGAAAAGCTACGCGGACAACAGACGCCGAGACTTAGAGTTCATGGTGGGTGAGCATGCGTTACTCCGAGTTTCGCCCTCCAAGGGGAACAGACGCTTCGGCTTACGAGGGAGGTAGTAGCAAGGAAGACCTCTTACAAAGAGTAATTTTGGCCGCGACCCCAGAGGAACCCTTAGAAGTAATGCTTCGTACCTTCCTGCCCAGTAAGGAGATGAAGACTTAGTTGTTTTATTTGTTGGCTATTTAGTTAAGGGTTAAATAGGTCCAACTTCCGGCCTTGCGACAATAGACCCGAGGCGTTGTAACAGTATGCCTTGGACGTCCAGGTGAGGTGAGTCGGGCCAAGACCCGAGGCGTTGTAACAGTACGCCTTAGACGTCCAGGTGGGTTGAGTCAGGTCAAGACCGGTGGCATACCGGTTGTCGTTACTGCCAAACCTCGATACGGAGGCTGGCATGGGAGGGAAAGAAACTCCGCAACTGGACAATCCCTTACGTAAGGGTGTAATGGAGTAACCATGAGGAGCGCGAAGCGACTTGGGGACCCAAGATGAAAATGAAGGAAGTTTTCCCAGAATTGTTAACGAGGGTTGAGTTTAAGTTTCGGGACGAAACTTTTTATAAAGTGTGAGTGGTGTAGTGATCCGGCCTCTCGGAATATTTTTTGACTTACGTGTAGTCATTTAAGCCTTTAAGTGAAATAAAATTATTCAATTCTTGAAGTTGGCCATTGTGAGATGCTAGTATTTTTCTGCGATAGAGCGCGGAAAAAGAAAGCCGACGGCGCGATCGGATCTGAAATCCGATATCGGGAACCCCCTGAACGGGATTCAAAGTGATACGGTGATTAGTCGTGCATCGGAATCCGTGCAAAATATCTTGCACCCGTTAGAGATAAGGTGGGTTATCTCGTGGGGGATAATTAATTAGTTAATTAATTATCCCAGACGGAAAATTAATTAATTCTCTTACGTACGAATTAAAGAGGAATTAATTAAAGGTAAAGTACGACTATATAAGGGATCCCGATTATCGGAAAGGAAAAGAAAAGAAAATAAAAACCCTAATCGGAGAGAAGGGAAAAAGGAAAAGACGGAACCCTAGCCGGAAGAAAGGGAAAGGAGAAAGAGAAGGAGCCCGATCTTCCCGGACACCGAACCGAAGGCAAGAACGCGACCGGACAACCTTCCCGTCGATCTTCGGTTAGTAAAATAATTGATTTAAATTATTTGGGAGTTTTCCGTCATCTCTTTCGTTGAGTTCTTGGTGGTTTTTAATCAAGTTCTTGTTATCGGACCTCCGATCGACGTTTTGGTTGTTCGTCGATCGTTGGTTTAGTCGTTAGAATTATCGTGTATTTATTCGGAAATTTTTTGGGGATGTTTCGTTGGAACATAGTGGGTTAACGGGAGGCCGCCGCCGCCGTTGTTAAACGGGAGGCCGCCGCCGTCGTTACCATGGTCGCGGGGTCTTCGCCGGAGTCGCACGGGAGCGAAAACGGCGAAGAAAACCGCGAAATTAGGGTTTACTGTGCTTGTCCGTACAGCACGGTCCACGGGTCCAGGCGTGCACCCGGTGCATGCGCGCAGCGTCGGAAGCACCAGACCCGGTGCACGGTTTCGTGCACCGGCCCGGCCCAAGGCGCGCGGTGCACGCCTCATGCGTGCACCCGGCGCACGCGCTTGCGGCCGAAGGGCAAGGACCCGGTGCACGCTCGGGTCGTGCACCGGCCCGGCCCGAGATGCGCGGTGCACGCCTCCTGCGTGCACCCGGCGCATGCCGCCGCCGCCTGACGCCGTGAACCCGGTGCACGGTTGCCCCTGTGCACCACCCGACAGCCCAAAGTTCATTTGCTCCGTTTTTGTCCGTTTTTCCACCGTTTTGAACGCCGTCTTCGCCGTTGGGATCGCAATCTCCGCGGTTTTCTTGGCATTGCCACTTGGGACCTTCTTGGTCATTATTTTATTATGTTGGGTGCCGATTCCGCCGACACTCCGCGCCTCGACAAAATCGTCGGGGGCGCGCCGTCGGGTCCCTTTTTCTCATCGTCTGCGTCGTCGGGGCTTCTCGGCTGGACCGTTGACGTCCCGAGTGGGCTACCGGTTGAGGATTGAGTTGTGTTGGACTTTTCCGTCGAAAAGAGTAAAGTGGGTCTTGTGTTTTCGGATGTTAGTACACGCTTTTAACTATAGTTATCCTTGCGGACTTTCTTTAGGTCCAGACGCGCAGCGGGGGTGCGCGAAAGATTCGAGTGTTCCGATCTCTCTCCAAATAGGTGGGTACGGTTGCTGTAAATACAGCCAGTGCAGTAAGTGCATCTATCGTCATTAAAGTGCTCTCAATTTATCTAACAAAGTAGATGGACAGTTTAACCTTTCGCATAATCGTGTTTTTATCTAACAATTGAAGCGGTTGCGGTCGCAATGCTCATGACACGCCGATCTCGGCAAATCCGTTTTGGGATGCTCCACGTACACAGGCGGATTGGCCTCCGCATGGGTGTACTTTTTCGGAAGAGTGGTCTCTTATGACCCGTGATCCTCACAAAAGTGTGGGTGCCGTGAGGACCCCTTCGCGCCCGCTGGGAATAGCACACCAGCACCGCGAAAGGGGTAAATGCATCAAAGTAGGTGTTTGCGCACGAGGGGAGACTTTAGTCTCTCCGACAAATGTTTTGGGGTTGGTGCCCAAATTAATATGTGCAGGGTTTTAGCGAAATGGTTCTGGTGTTATCGGTTTGCTCCTTATTCCTTATTGCTTTTAGACATCTACTTTGTTTGTCACTGACATTACCCACTCCGTGACAGGCGCTACGAGGGGCGTTAGCCGGGAGATTGTTGAGACTGCGTCGCGAGGCCCGTAGTCAAAACACTTGGTTATTGTTATTATCTCAGTTCTCTTATGCTTATTTTAGTTAATTTGCTTGCGGGTAGTAATACTCGTGGACATGTAGTATTTAGCACTGTGGATGAGTTGTACTTTTATAGTTTGGTTCTTTGGATGATGTTTCTTATGCGGCATGTTTTCATAATAAACCAAATGATTTCGAAAAGGGTTTTCCCAAAACGAAGTGCCGTGTGGGCACGGGTTTTGCAATTGCTGGCTTTATCCTTTCTAAACATTGATGCCGCTTTAATATCCCGCTTGATGTTGAATGTATATTGTATGGTTGATGGTTGATGATTGTTGTATGTGGTTGTAAATGAGACGCCGTGCATATACAAAGGAGACTCTGTCCGCGGACAGGGAGAATTTGTGTATGTGGCGGTCTGGCACGCACCGGGGATGTGGTTGAATAATGATTTTAGCATGTTGATGGTTATATCCATGCGGAGCTATTAATTGATACACATGTGGAACCACTATTTTGTCATACTTTCTTTTATCGCTCCTGAGGACAATTGCATGCTTGTATGGTCATCTAGATAGGCCACTTTTTATTGCTGCACTATCATTTTGGGACTTGACTTAGGAGAAACCATGTTTGTTTCCTTTTCTCCTTCTTCTTTAGACCTTTGAGTCTGGTTGCTCGGGTTCGAGCAGGGGTTTGGGATAGTGTAGCGGGGACCTGAGGGTCGGTGACAGGTTGTGTTTGATTATGGATTGGGGGATTATTGCGGCTACCGCGGATAGTAGGCGGTTGACCGGATACATGTTATTTTATCCGATTTTGGATTGGGGGATTATTGCGGCTACCGCGGACAGTAGGCGGTTGACCGGATGTCGGATGTTGGACATGATTGTGATTGTGGGAATTGCGGCGATCGCGGATTTTGGGCGATCGACCGGATGTTCATTTGTGCATCAGATTGGGGGATCTGTGTTTCTTTTAGGGGAGGGTGTGTTCCACTGGGGCTTTACAGTTGTGATCTACTCCTGCTTTTGGTACTTATCTTACCGGCGCGGTTATTGCCCGGTAGTATTTTGATATGGATTTTACCGGCGCGGTTATTGCCCGGTAGTGCTTTCCTCGAGTGGGTCGCTCCCCTCGAGTTCCCCTCCGGAGGCCGGGGCCAGACAGTTATTGACGTTTTTGCTATCACATCGGCGCGGCTTACTTGCCCGATGATGAGGGCGGTACAGATTGGGTTCATCTGGGACGGTGGGTTAGTGTTGCATATGGTTATTCCAGTCTAGGATTGTATTGTAGAGGCATAGTAGTGGTAGTTTCCTTTCTTCAGTAGTCTTTATTTGTTACCACACGTCTTTTCTTTTTGCCTCTGGTAGACCTAGTGGGTGTGTCAGTGTTTGAGGTTTTACCCACTAGGGGAGGCTACTGGTTTACTGGTACTCTCACCTCCATTCTTCTTTCCTCCTTTTTCTTCTCTCTTGTTTTGCAGTGTCTTCTGCGGGTGCTGCTGGGCTTTCAGCGGCGGGTCGAGGAGAGAGGACGGCGGAGTAGATAGATCTCGAGGCAGGATGAGCGAGCTAGTTGGACCGTTGGTGTACCCATGTTTCCTCAGACGGTTGTACTTTTACATTTGGGACTGGCTTTTGCCAGCAGGTTGTATTTATTTTGGTGAGCTGGGAGAGACAGATGTATCATTTTTACAGATGTATTGTATTTTATTTTCAGCTTCAGTCTGAGATGTATTAGTTTTAGTTCAGCTCTGTTTTTTACTGCTCTTTTATTATTATCTCTTTTTGTCTGAGCAGGTTTGGCGCTTCGTGTACGCGGGAAATACCGCGTGCACGGCGGATCTGTAGACGGGCCCGGGTTCTGGTTTTCACCCGGGGCGTGACACTAGCACTGCATGGTCAAACGGTCTCAAGTATCTGCTGACAGATCGGCACTCACTGACCAGAACTCACTGTCCGGTACTCACTGACCGATGTGTCAAGCGTCTATTCAAACTGTCTCAAGTATTTGCTAACAGATCGGCACTCACTGACCGGAACTCACTGTCCGGTACTGTCACGCCCCGGAGGTCTAAGGATAAGCGGAAAGCATATATATTTTTTTCTGTAAAGACCTCGCCTACCGGTGTGCGCCAGACCCGCCACATATGCAAATTCTCTCTGAAAACGGCCAGAGTTTCCTTTGTATATGCACGGCGTCACATTTACTACATCTTCTTTAACCACACAGTTACAGTGAATACAACGAGAGAGAGTAACACTACCTATTTGCATCGAAACATTCATTCACAACATCCAGGGATAAAACTATGGGTTGCAAACGGTGTCCACACGACACCTAAATTTTTCAAAGTGTTTACACAAGTCACAATAGGGTGGCTACATCATTTGAAAGGATAAATCCAGGGGTTTACAAAGTAGTGCCCACACGACACTTGGTTTTGGAAAGTGTTTTCGAAATCCTTTTATTTAGTGTAAAACATGCCGCAATTAAATCGAGTAAAAGCATCCCAAAGTTCACGTTATTAAAATAACTCTCAAACCAACATCCATAACATTCCACATCCAAACAATTGAAACTTAAAAACTAAAAGGAAAAGAGATGAGATAACCCAAGAGCAAGAACGACGGAATAAAGCCTCCGTGGGCTAATGTCCTTTATACGCTGCCTCACCATCGTCCCGGCTACTACACCTAGTCAAACCTGTCACGGTGTGGGGAAAAGTCAGTGACAAATAAAGTAGATGATCAAAACAATTAAAAGTATTTTTAAAGCAGACCGAATACACCGGAACCTTTCATTTTTTCCCTCATGAGTCCACATCCCGTGATTTAATTTCATGATACCTGTCGGGAGGTCTAATGATGTCACGCCCCGGGTGTAAACCAGAACCCGGGCCCGTCTACAGATCCGCCGTATACACAGAATTTCCCGTGTATACGAAGCGCTGGTAACCTGCTCAAATATAGATGATATAATAAAAGAGCATAAACAGAGCTAAACAGTAACTAATACATCTCAGATAAAGCAGAAAAGTAAGGTGCAGAAAGTAACTCTCAATAATACATATGTCTCTCCCAGCTCACTAATCAAATACAACCAGCTGGCCGAAGCCAGACACAAAAAGAAATGAAAAGTAGAGTATCTGAGAGTATCGGGGTACATCTAATAATAGAACTGGTGCCTGGGTGGACCGCTATCTAGTCCGCGATCCTCTTACCTCGGTCCGCAGTGGAGGGTCCTGCAACAGCCGCAGACGACTCTGCAAAACAAAGGGGAAGAGAAGAAGAAAAGCAGTGGGGAGTGAGAACTACTATAAAACAGTAGCCTCCTCCTAGTGGGTAGACCTCAACACAAATGTGCCCACTAGGACTATAAGAGGCAGAAAAGATGAACAAAGGTGGTAAGCTGTAATTAAAACTGCTGATGATGAATAGAGCTACCACTACATGCCCCTCTAATGAGCTAACTGATAGATTAGCTATATGTATGCATCAGAATGTCAACGCCTGCCTGTCTAGACCCAATCGATACACCAGTAAGCACTGGTACTGCCTGCTCTGCCTGCCAAATCGGGTATGTCAGCCTACGCATAACACCGATAGGAAAAGGGAGTCTCGAAGACTCGAAGCCTGTAAAAACGCACACTCCGGAGTGGCACTCGAGGGGAGCGACCCACACGAGTATAATGCCTGGGTAACAAGTACCAAATCAGCAGGACTGGATCATGACTCTGATCACGGTGGAAAACCCATCCACTAAAAGAAATCCAAATCCTCTATCTCAATCTGATGCAATAACCACTGTCCGGTCAACCGCCAAAGATCCGCGGTTGCCGCAATGCCCGGCCCTCCCAGCCTGCCTGTCCCAAAGCCCACAACTGTCTGACTACACTATCCCAGTCCCTGCTCGAACCCGAGCGCACTATCCCCCGAATATAAATAAAAGAAGAGAAAAGCATGGTTTCTCCTAAGTCAATTCCAGCATGATAGTGTAGCAGAAAAAGGTGGCCTAACTAGATGTCCATTTAAGCATGCAAAGTCCTTTATTTAAAAACAGGGTTTAAATATTATTATCTTTCCCAATAGAGAGGTATGCCACTAGTTAAACTTTCATTTGCTAAGTTATCTCATATCCATTTATCACATAAGCATAAGAGGTCCCAAAGTGTACGAGTAAGATAGTCCTTTATAGCAAAACTCCCCCCCCCCCCCCCCCGTGAGGTTTAAACGACATATTAATATAAGAATCATCCATTCATTAATACTTAGTCCATTCTAAGATGTAGCCCAAGCAATAAGTCCAATTCTCAACCAAAATGCCATTTTAACTTATTCCGGTTCATTTAGCAACATAATAGTGAAGCACTCCAATAGGCCTAGTGGGGACATCATAAGTAGGAGGTAAACAACGGTACCCACCTCGAGCGCTAAATCCGGTTCTCAAAGGCTAAGTCCGCGCTCGCTCCGGAAAAACCCCGCAACACTGTGCCAAAGATCCCAAAGAACACACACAAATTACAATTCAAGTTTAACCCAAAATCTGTCTCCCAAATTCAGATTTACTGTTCAGCCATTTTTACCTGCGACACGTGCCCACAAAATTCCCAGAAAAATATACACTGCGATCTACGCGACGATCCGGTCGAAACAAGTACCTGCACGTTTTCCCACGATTTTTCTGTGCTGAGAACGAAAATCGACAAGAGGACCACCTCAAACAATACATTCATCCCAAAACAGCGATATAAAATTCTGTAAAAAGGGATTCCTCACCTTCAGGGAAATTCCACAAAAATCCACGAAAATTCCAGGAGATTCCTCGCGACGCGTAGATGCAAATCCCCTTTTGAGTCGCCCTGTTTCGATGCTCAAGCGCGAAGTTATCGCCAAAACGAGATGGTGCTGTCCCAAAACTCCGCGACGGAAAAAGGGTCAGAAAGAAGCCAAAGAACCACCATCAAAACCTCTGAATCAAGAGAAACTCATAAAAGAGGAAGTGAAGCCCTACCTGTCTAGAATCCGACGGCGCAAAAATCGTAAAAACAGGACGTCGGGGTGAGCCGGGGGAGCTAGAACACCGAAATGCGACGAATCTGGTAGCCGTAGAACGATCGTCCCGCCGCGCCGGATAAATGCAACCTTGGGATCCGAGCCTTTAAAATTCTTGAGAATACTACAGTGGATGAAGGATTGGGAGAGGAAGAAATGTCTAAGAGGGAGCTCGGAGTGATTCCAAACAGAAAGGGAGAAATCGGGCTTCCAATGCCCTTAAAAGAATTAAAAAGGAGAAAAACCCAAGTTATTGGATTCGGGCCAAGTTTGGGCCCGGATCCGCCAGGGCGGGTCGGACGCGTCCCGTCCGACCGGGCGGAACCAATCAGAACGCGACGCGCGTCCCCACAGGAGATCGGCGCGCATCCCGCACAGCGAACAGCCGTGCGGGGCGCGCCAGCGGCCGACGCGCGTCCCGACCGCGCGGTCAACCCCGCAGGCGGTCGCCAATGGCGAGGCGACGCGCGTCCCACGCACTGTGCGGCCAGGCGCGCGGGCAGGCGCCGCCTGACCGGCCGCAGACGTTGTCCCCTGCCCCGAGTCCCGAGAGCCCGCCAGTAGCCATGCGCCACGTGTCTGTGCGCCGGGTCCGTGCACCCCGCCGCGCCGTTCCATGCACCGGGCGCTGCGGGCCGGCCAATGAGGGCCCGCCACGTGGCATCCGGCGGTCCACGACCTTCCCCCATGCACCAGGAGACATTAGAAACTTCCGGGAGTCCGTTTTTGGGCATCCGGACTCCAAATCCGGCAAATAAATAGCCGTTTTCAAGCGTTTTTCCGCGCTGGATCCAAATACGCCATCCGTTTGGCCTAGAAACCTTTCTAAAATTCGGCAAACCCCGCCGAAGGCCAAACTAACAATAAATACTGCCACGGACCACCTGTGCTGTCCCTTTGACACACTGTGGATCAAACACCATCATTAGGTGTTTCACACTTGGATTCACGGGAAAACAGTGCATGGAAACCTGGATCATCACATCCTCCCCCACTAAAAGAAAGTTTCATCCTCGAAACTAAAATCATACCTCAAGTCGGGGCCTCAAACAATTGGGGGTGGGCATCCAACATCGCTGACTCCAGCTCCCAAGTAGCCTCGCGCTCGCCCTGGTTGCTCCACAGAACCTTCACATAAGGGATGGCCCGGCTGCGCAGCTCTCTAACCTCGCGGTCCAAAATCCGCAGTGGCCGCTCGACATAGCTCAAGTCCTCCGCAACCTCCAGTGGGACGAAATCAATGATGTGCGACGGGTCATGAACATATCTCCTCAGGGTGGATACATGAAACACGTCGTGAACACTAGCCAATCTGGGAGGAAGTGCAAGCCGGTAGGCAACTGGCCCGATGCGCTCCAATACCTCAAAAGGTCCGATATAACGAGGGCTCAGTTTTCCACGAATCCCAAATCTCCGAATCCCTTTCGACGGCGAGACTTTCAAAAAGACATGATCGCCCACCTGAAACTCCAAGTCTCGTCGTCGGGTGTCAGCATAACTCTTCTGCCGGCTCTGAGCTGTCTCCAGATGTCGTCGAATCAGTCTGACCTTCTCCTCTGCCTCCAATAGTAGATCAGGACCCAAGGTCTTCTTCTCGCCCACATCACTCCAATATAGGGGTGACCGGCACTTGCGCCCATACAACGCTTCAAACGGAGCCATCTGGATGCTCGCTTGATAGCTGTTGTTGTACGCAAACTCGACCAATCCCAGATGTCGGTGCCACCCGCCCCCAAAATCCAGAACGCATGCTCGTAGCATATCCTCGAGAGTCTGAATGGTGCGCTCTGACTGTCCGTCCGTCTGTGGGTGAAAAGCTGTGCTGAAGCGAAGCCGTGTCCCTAGGGCCGTCTGTAAACTCCTCCAAAAGTGCGAGACAAACCTCGAGTCCCTATCCGACACAATGGAAATGGGTATCCCGTGCAATCTGACCACCTCGGCCAAGTACACCTGTGCCAGTCGATCCAATGGCCAAGTCATCTGAACTGGTATAAAGTGAGCGGATTTGGTGAGTCTGTCCACGACCACCCAGATCGCATCCACTCCAGTCTGAGCTCTCGGCAATCCCGTGACAAAATCCATAGTGATATGATCCCACTTCCATTCAGGGATCGGGAGGCTCTGCAACTTGCCCAGCAGGTACACGATGCTCAGCCTTTACTTGCTGACAAGTTAAGCAGTGCGCCACAAATCTGCCAATATCTCTTTTCATGCCGCTACCACCAGAACTGTGCCTTGAGGTCCTTATACATCTTAGTCCCACCAGGATGGATGTATAAGGTGTATAATGAGCCTCCCGCAAGATCTGCTCTCGAGTCTCCGAGTCCATAGGCACGCAAGCTCGGTCCATGTACCGTAGTACTCCCGAAGCATCAACTGAGAAAATCCCCTGCCTCTCCAGCCGAATCTGCTCTCGAATCCTCATCAGATGGGGGTCCTCACTCTGTTTCTCCCGAATCCTGTCCAACAGAGTGGGCTGCACGACCAAGGACAATAGTCCTAGCAGAAACCCCAGGGGACACCACCTCAAGCTCTAACCGCCTCATCTGCTCCAGTAATGGCGCCTGATCGGTGATCATCATAGATAAGCTCTGCACTGCTCTCCTGCTCAGGGCATCAGCGACCACGTTTGCCTTGCCGGGATGGTAAGTATGTCCACATCGTAATCCTTTAACAGCTCCAACCATCTGCGCTGCCTCAGATTGAGCTCCTTCTGTGTGAACAGATACTTCAGGCTCTTGTGGTCGTGGTAAATCTCGCAGTGTTCCCCATACAGATAGTGGCGCCACAGACTTCAGTGCGAAGATCGACAGCCGCTAGCTCCAAGGCATGGTAGGGTAATTTTTCTCATAATCCTTGAGTTGTCGCGAAGCATAAGCGTACCTTACCCTCCTGCATCAGCACGCACCCGAGTCCACTATGCGATGCGTCACTGTAGATCACGTATCCTTTCCCATAACAGGGGAGGGAAAGGATAGGAGCTGACATCAATCTGGTCTTCAAGTTCCTCGAAGCTTCTCTGGCAATCCTCACTCCAGATGAACTTGATTCCTTTGCGCGTCAAACGAGTGAGGGGTGCGGAAAGTTTCGCAAAACCACTCCACAAACCGACGTAATAAACCCTGCCAAGCCCATAAAACTGCGAACCTCTGCTACCGTCGTCGGTCGGGCCAATCCCGATCGCCTCAATCTTCGCCGGGTCTACCGCCACTCCCGCGGCTGAAATCACATGGCCCAAAAAAGGCAACCTCTTGAAGCCAAAACTCCGCACTTAGACAACTTGGCATACAACTTCTTCTCCCGCAGAAGTTGCAGCACTATCCTCAGATGCTCCTCGTGCTCCACATCGCTCCGAGAGTAAATCAGATGTCATCGATGAACACTACCACAACCGGTCCAGATAAGGTCAAAGACCCTGTTCATCAATCCATAAATGCGGCAGGGGCATTAGTCAATCCAAAGGGCATGACGTGAACTCGTAATGCCCGTACCGAGTCCTGAATGCCGTCTGGGAACATCCTCGGTCACACCTTCAGTTGGTAGAACCAGACTGTACCCAATCTAGAGAGAACAAGACCCTTCAGCTGATCAAATAAGTGTCGATGCGCGGCAAAGGGTACTTGTTCTTGATGGTCACTTTATTTAGTCTCTTAATCCCCACAAGACAAAGGAATATCCTTCTTCTTCACGAAGTCAGTCACCGTTGCCTGCCTCCATAGGTGATCACCTCGGCTCCAAAAACCCTTATTGCAGAAATCCTAAGTTGCGCCTTCAACTCCCGCAGCTCCGCCTTGTAAACCAGAACCCGGGCCCGTCTACAGATCCGCGCAGTACCTGGGATTACGTGTATACGAAAACTGGAACCTCCCAATATGGATGATAATAGTCAGCATATGGTGTAAAACATCCAGGCCTCAGACTAAAGGGATCCGCAAATCCCGGTGCCTCCCAGGTACCTCAACCACACTAATCAAAAAGCCAGCAACCAGTGGCATCATCTGAATCGAAGAGAAGTTAACTATCGGGGGAAGAATATCTGGATCCTCTTCTACCGCAATCCTTCCTGGCCTGGAGGGCTAAAAGTCCAGACCTCGCGGCACAATCAATAGTCCGCATAAAAGCAGTCAGGACTCCAAAACATACCCATAGAAAAGTGTAGCCCACCAGGACTATAAGGTCCTCTAGGCAAGACCACAAATGGATCTGTACTAGGGCAAGATGAACAGAACTCCTCTACAAGTAAAGTAATGCTAACTGAATGTAGCTTAATGCATGATGTCAACGACCTAACTCTAGACCCAATGAGCACTGGTGCTGCCTGCCTCTCTGTGCCAAATGGGTATGGGCCTACGCATAACACCGATAGGGGGAGCTCGAAGACTCGAAGCCTGTAAAAACGCACACTCCGGAGTGGCACTCGAGGGAGTCGCACCCACAGAGTAATGCCGGGTAACAAGTACCAAATCAGCAGGACTGGATCATGACTCTGATCACGGTGGAAAACCCATCCACTAAAAGAAATCCAAATCCTCTATCCCAATCTGATGCAATAACTACTGTCCGGTCAACCGCCAAAGATCCGCGGTTGCCGCAATGCCCGGCCCTCACAGCCTGCCTGTCCCAAAGCCCACAACTGTCTGACTACACTATCCCAGTCCCTGCTCGAACCCGAGCGCACTATCCCCCGAATATAAATAAAAGAAGAGAAAAGCATGGTTTCTCCTAAGTCAATTCCAGCATGATAGTGTAGCAGAAAAAGGTGGCCTAACTAGATGTCCATTTAAGCATGCAAAGTCCTTTATTTAAAAACAGGGTTTAAATATTATTATCTTCCCAATAGAGAGGTATGCCACTAGTTAAACTTTCATTTGCTAAGTATCTCATATCCATTTATCACATAAGCATAAGAGGTCCCAAAGTGTACGAGTAAGATAGTCCTTTATAGCAAAACTTCCCCCCCCCCCCCCGTGAGGTTTTAAACGACATATTAATATAAGAATCATCCATTCATTAATACTTAGTCCATTTTAAGATGTAGCCCAAGCAATAAGTCCAATTCTCAACCAAGATGCCATTTTAACTTATTCCGGTTCATTTAGCAACATAACAGTGAAGCACTCCAATAGGCCTAGTGGGGACATTATAAGTAGGAGGTAAACAACGGTACCCACCTCGAGCGCTAAATCCGGTCCTCAAAGGCTAAGTCCGCGCTCGCTCCGGAAAAAAACCCCGCAACACTGTGCCAAAGATCCCAAAGAACACACACAAATTACAATTCAAGTTTAACCCAAAATCTGTCTCCAAATTCAGATTTACTGTTCAGCCATTTTTACCTGTGACACGTGCCCACAAAATTCCCAGAAAATATACACTGCGATCTACGCGACGATCCGGTCGAAACAAGTACCTGCACGTTTTCCCACGATTTTTCTGTGCTGAGAACGAAAATCGACAAGAGGACCACCTCAAACAATACATTCATCCCAAAACAGCGATATAAAATTCTGTAAAAAGGGATTCCTCACCTTCAGGGAAATTACCACAAAAATCCACGAAAATTCCAGGAGATTCCTCGCGACGCGTAGATGCAAATCCCCTTTTGAGTCGCCCTGTTTCGATGCTCGAGCGCGAAGTTATCGCCAAAACGAGATGGTGCTGTCCCAAAACTCCGCGACGGAAAAAAAGGGTCAGAAAGAAGCCACAGAATCACCATCAAAACCTCTGAATCAAGAGAAACTCATAAAAGAGGAAGTGAAAGCCCTACCTGTCTAGAATCCGACGGCGCAAAAATCGTAAAAACAGGATGTCGGGGTGAGCCGGGGGAGCTAGAACACCGAAATGCGACGAATCTGGTAGCCGTAGAACGATCGTCGCGCCGCGCCGGATAAATGCAAACCTTGGGATCCGAGCCTTCAAAATTCTTGAGATTACTACAGTGGCTGAAGGATTGGGAGAGGAAGAAATGTCTAAGAGGGGGCTCGGAGTGGTTCCCAAACAGAAAGGGAGAAATCAGGCTTCCAATGCCCTAAAAGAATTAAGAAGGAGAAAAAAAAAACCCAAGTTATTGGATTCGGGCCAAGTTTGGGCCCGGATCCGCCAGGGCGGTCGGACGCGTCCCGTCCGACCGGGTGGAACCAATCGGCACGCGACGCGCGTCCCCACAGGAGATCGGCGCGCATCCCGCACAGCGAACAGCCGTGCGGGGCGCGCCAGCGGCCGACGCGCGTCCTCCACGCGCGGTCAACCCCGCAGGCGCTTCGCCAATGGCGAGGCGACGCGCGTCCCACGCACTGTGCGGTCAGCGCGCGCGGGCAGGCGCCGCCTGACCGGCCGCAGGCGTGTCCCCTGCGCCGAGTCCCAAGAGCCCGCCAGGTAGCCATGCGCCACGTGTCCGTGCGCCGGGTCCGTGCACCCCGCCGAGCCGTTCCATGCACCGGGCGCTGCGGGCCGGCCAATGAGGGCCGCCACGTGGCATCCGGCGGTCCATGGCCTTCCCCCATGCACCAGGAGACTACTAGAAACTTCCGGGAGTCCGTTTTTGGGCATCCGGACTCCAAATCCGGCAAATAAATAGCCGTTTTCAAGCGTTTTTCCGCGCTGGATCCAAATACGCCATCCGTTTGGCCTAGAAACTTTTCTAAAATCGCAAAACCCCGCCGAAGGCCAAAACTAACAATAAATACTGCCACGGACCCACCTGTGCTGTCCCTTTGACACACTGTGGATCAAACACCATCATTAGGTGTTTCACACTGGATTCACGGGAAAACAGTGCATGGAAACCTGGATCATCACATCCTCCCCCACTAAAAGAAAGTTTCGTCCTCGAAACTAAAATCATACCTCAAGTCGGGGCCTCAACAATTGGGGGTGGGCATCCAACATCGCTGACTCCAGCTCCCACGTAGCTTCGCGCTCGCCCTGGTTGCTCCACAGAACCTTCACATAAGGGGAGGGCCCGGCTGCCGCAGCTCTCTAACCTCGCGGTCCAAAATCCGCAGTGGCCGCTCGACATAGCTCAAGTCCTCCGCAACCTCCAGTGGGACGAAATCAATGATGTTGCGACGGGTCATGAACATATCTCCTCAGGGTGGATACATGAAACACGTCGTGAACACTAGCCAATCTGGGAGGAAGTGCAAGCCGGTAGGCAACTGGCCGATGCGCTCCAATACCTCAAAAGGTCCGATATAACGAGGGCTCAGTTTTCCACGAATCCCAAATCCTCCGAATCCCTTTCGACGGCGAGACTTTCAAAAAGACATGATCGCCCACCTGAAAACTCCAAGTCTCGTCGTCGGGTGTCAGCATAACTCTTCTGCCGGCTCTGAGCTGTCTCCAGATGTCGTCGAATCAGTCTTGACCTTCTCCTCTGCCTCCAATAGTAGATCAGGACCCAAGGTCTTCTTCTCGCCCACATCACTCCAATATAGGGGTGACCGACACTTGCGCCCATACAACGCTTCAAACGGAGCCATCTGGATGCTCGCTTGATAGCTGTTGTTGTACGCAAACTCGACCAATCCCAGATGTCGGTGCCACCCGCCCCCAAAGTCCAGAACGCATGCTCGTAGCATATCCTCGAGAGTCTGAATTGGTGGCGGCTCTGACTGTCCGTCCGTCTGTGGGTGAAAAGGCTTGCTGAAGTGAAGCCGTGTCCCTCGGGCCGTCTGTAAACTCCTCCAAAAGTGCGAGACAAACCTCGAGGTCCCTATCCGACACAATGGAATGGGTACCCGTGCAATCTGGGACCTACCCTCGGCCCAAGTAACACCTGTGCAAGGTCGATCCAATGGCCAAGTTCATTCTGAACTGGTATAAAGTGAGCGACTTTGGTGAGTTCTGTCCACGACCACCCAGGATCGCTATCCGCTCAGTCTGAGCTCTCGGGCAATTCCCGTGACAAATCCATAGTGATATGATCCCACTTCCATTCATGGGATTCGGAGGCTGCTAGCAACTTGCCAGCAGGTACCCCCGATGCTCAGCCTTACTTGCTGACAAGTTAAGCCAGTGCGCCACAAATTCTGCCAATATCTCTTTTCATGCCCGCTCCACCAGAACTGTGCCTTGACCGGTCCTTATACATCTTAGTCCCACCATGGATGGAGCTGGTGTATAAGGTGTATAATGAGCCTCCCGCAAGATCTGCTCTCGAGTCTCCGAGTCCATAGGCCACGCAAGCTCGGTCCCTGCTACCGTAAGTACTCCCCGAAGCATTCAAACTGAGGAAATTCCCCTGCCTCTCCAGCCGGAATCTGCTCTCGAATCCTCATCAGATGGGGGTCCTCACTCTGTTCTTCTCCCGAATCCTGTCCAACAGAGTGGGCTGCACGACCAAGGACAATAGTCCTAGCAGAAACCCCCCGGGGACACCACCTCAGCTCTAACCGCCTCATCTGCTCCAGTAATGGCGCCTGATCGGTGATCATCATAGATAAGCTCTGCACTGCTCTCCTGCTCAGGGCATCAGCGACCACGTTTGCCTTGCCGGGATGGTAAAGTATGTCCCACATCGTAATCCTTTAACAGCTCCAACCATCTGCGCTGCCTCAGATTGAGCTCCTTCTGCGTGAACAGATACTTCAGGCTCTTGTGGTCGGTGTAAATCTCGCAGTGTTCCCCATACAGATAGTGGCGCCACAACTTCAGTGCGAAGATCACAGCCGCTAGCTCCAAGTCATGGGTAGGGTAATTTTCTCATAATCCTTGAGTTGTCGCGAAGCATAAGGGATTACCTTACCCTCCTGCATCAGCACGCACCCGAGTCCCCTATGCGATGCGTCACTGTAGATCACGTATCCCTTTCCCCATAACAGGGAGGGAAGGATAGGAGCTGACATCAATCTGGTCTTCAGTTCCCTCGAAGCTTCTCTGGCAATCCTCACTCCAGATGAACTTGATTCCTTTGCGCGTCAAACGAGTGAGGGGTGCGGAAAGTTTCGCAAAAACCCTCCACAAACCGACGGTAATAACCTGCCAAGCCCATAAAACTGCGAACCCTTGCTACCGTCGTCGGTCGGGGCCAATCCCGGATCGCTCAATCTTCGCCGGGTCTACCGCCACTCCCGCGGCTGAAATCACATGGCCCAAAAAGGCAAACCTCTCGAAGCCAAAACTCGCACTTAGACAACTTGGCAATACAACTTCTTCTCCCTCAGAAGTTGCAGCACTATCCTCAGATGCTCCTCGTGCTCCACATCGCTCCGAGAGTAAATCAGGATGTCATCGATGAACACTACCACAAACCGGTCCAGATAAGGTCGAAAGAACCCTGTTCATCAAATCCATAAATGCGGCAGGGGCATTAGTCAATCCAAAAGGCATGACGGTGAACTCGTAATGCCCGTACCGAGTCCTGAATGCTGTCTTAGGAACATCCTCGGTCTTCACCTTCAGTTGGTGGTAACCAGACTGTAAATCAATCTTAGAGAAGGACACAAGACCCTTGCAGCTGATCAAATAGTCGTCGATGCGCGGCAAAGGGTACTTGTTCTTGATGGTCACTTTATTCAGCTCTCGGTAATCCACACAAAGACGAAGTGAACCATCCTTCTTCTTCACGAACAGCACCGGTGCTCCCCAAGGTGATACACTCGGCCTCACAAAACCCTTATCCAATAATCCTGGAGTTGCGCCTTCAACTCCCGCAGCTCCGCCGGTGCCATTCGGTAAAGGGGCCTTAGAGATTGGCGCAGTTCCTGGGACTACGTCAATCAAAAACTCGATCTCCCTATCCGGCGGCATACAAGTCAGCTCTGGTGGGAAAACATCCGGGAACTCGTGGACTATAGGGATATCCGCGAGTCCCGGTGCCGCCGCAGGCCCCTCAACCACACTGGCCAAAAAGGCCACGCATCCACTGCGCATCATCTGCCTCGCACGAGAAGTCGAAACTATCGCGGCGAAGAAGGTACTCCTGGCATCCTCTGTACACAATCACCTCCTGGCCTGGCTCGCTAAAGTCACCGTCCTCGCGGCACAATCAATAGTCGCATAATAGCGAGTCAGCCAGTCCATCCCAAGTACCATATCAAAGTCTCGCAGCTGACTCAGGACCATCAGGTCCGCTGGCAAGATCCACGACTCGATCTGTACAGGGCAAGACCAACAACACTCCTCTACAAGTAAAGTATGCTCGGGAACCCGTACCTCTAACGCACGTGGCAACCGACCTAACTCTAGTCCATGAGATGATGCAAATGCTCTACTGATGAAAGAATGTGATGCCCCGGTATCAAATAAGGTGCGAGCTCTACTGCCAGAAAGTAAAACGATACCTGCCACCACGTGGTCGGCTGCCAGGGAGTCCGCAACCTGGGCGGCATAAACCCGCCCGCTCTGTGCCGGTGGTCGGTGATCTGCCGGGTGGGGAAGAAGGGGCCCTGCTCGCTGGAGCATAGGACCGCTGCTGGGGCGCCGGTGGGGCTGATGCTGAGGAAGGAGCGGTGCTGGCGCATAAGGGCAAGTAGCTCGAACGTGGCCCGACTGTCCGCACCGGTAACAGCGGCCAAACCTCTGGTCACAAGTATCAGGAGAGTGCTGTCCCTGGCAGAAAATACACCTGGCTGGGGTCTGGGGCTGCCTCCCCTGCTGCTGCTTGCCTCTGCCGCTGAGATCCCTGGTGCCGGGGACTGCGACCTCTGCTGCTGAGAATGCTGCTGCTGTCGTGAGGTGCTGCTGCTGGTGCTGTGGGGGCCTCGGAGATCCACCATGCCCTCGCCGCTCCGAACGCCCGCGGCCTGAGAACTGAGGCGGCGGGGGTCGGGCGGCCTCCAGGAGCTGGCCTGTCCCCCAATCATCCTGCGCTGGCCGCTTCCTGTCCGATCCCTGAGCGGCCAGGCCCCCACAGTCTGGCGACAACGTGGTCTCCTCTCTCGATCCACTGTGCATGCTCGGCCGCCTCCTCCAGGGTCTGTAATCTCTGTGCATGCACCAAGGTATAGAGCTCCGGGCGCAGGCCCGACTCGAAGAGCTCCACCTGATGTGGTCCATCCCTCGCGACGTAGGGAACGCAGCTGAGCAGTCGCGAAAACTCCTGAAAGTAGTCCCATGCCGACCGGTCGCCCTGCTGGAGATTCTTCAGGTCATCCTCTACCTTTTTCTTCACGCTGGTGGAAAAAGTAAGTGTCCAGGACCATCCTCTTGAACTCTGCCCAAGGTAGCTGCCGGGTGATCTGAAACTCCAGGGGCTCCACCCGACGCCACCACGTGTCCGCATCTCCATCCAGACAATGCACAGCCATGTGTACCCGGTACTTCTGATCGATGAAGAAGTCTCGGAACAACTTCTCCATTGCTGAAAGCCACGTCCCAACCTCCCAAGGGTGAGTGCTCCGCCCCGAGAATCTAGGCGGTCCCCGCTTGCAGAAATGGGTGAGTTTATCAGTAAACTCCTGCTCCTCCTCGGGAGCCAAAGGTCGGATCGCTCCCGGGGCCCCCGCTGCTCGAAGATGGTGCCGTAGGCACAAGCGGTATAGTCGGTGGTACAACAGGTGGTGCGGGGGCCTCAGTAGTAGTAGGGGGAGGGGCCCCAACCTGAGCAAGCAGCTGCTCGAACCTCTGCTCCTGCCGGCGGTGACCCTCCGCCAGCTGGGCCACCATGGCCCTCAACTCAGCAATCTCTGAAGGTCCGGACTGCTCCGGCCCCTCCGGGGGTGTAGGGGTACCCCGGGTAGGAATCCGCCGCCTGGGAGGCATCCTGTCACACAAGAAACTACAGATCAGTACCGAAACCACACACGACCCAATCTAGCGAAAGTCAAAGGCATCCTCCTATTTCTGTAACCTTATGTTGTCTGCAGCCAACATAATAGTTCGCCAGAAACAGGACATGCCAATCCCTCTTCACTCCCTGGAAGAGTCAAAATAATATATGACCAAATTGCCGACTTTCGCATAATGTCACGTCACTCACGCCCTGCCTTCCTAGGGTCTGCCAAAAGCCTAGGGTTTCCTAAGTCCCAAATGACCTATCCCTAAGCTCTGATACCAACTTAATCTGTCACGCCCCAGGTGTAAACCAGAACCCGGGCCCGTCTACAGATCCGCCGTATACACAGAATTTCCCGTGTATACGAAGCGCTGGTAACCTGCTCAAGTATAGATGATATAATAAAAGAGCATAAACAGAGCTAAACAGTAACTAATACATCTCAGATAAAGCAGAAAAGTAAAGTGCAGAAAGTAACTCTCAATAATACATATGTCTCTCCCAGCTCACTAATCAAATACAACCAGCTGGCCGAAGCCAGACCCAAAAAGAAATGAATAGTAGAGTATCAGAGAGTATCGGGGTACATCTAATAATAGAACTGGTGCCTGGGTGGACCGCTATCTAGTCCGCGATTCTCTTACCTCGGTCCGCAGTGGAGGGTCCTGCAACAGCCGCAGACGACTCTGCAAAACAAAGGGGAATAGAAGAAGAAAAGCAGTGGGGAGTGAGAACTACTATAAAACAGTAGCCTCCTCCTAGTGGGTAGACCTCAACACAAATGTGCCCACTAGGACTATAAGAGGCAGAAAAGATGAACAAAGGTGGTAAGCTGTAATTAAAACTGCTGATGATGAATAGAGCTACCACTACATGCCTCTAATGAGCTAACTAATAGATTAGCTATATGTATGCATCAGAATGTCAACGCCTGCCTGTCTAGACCCAATCGATACACCAGTAAGCACTGGTACTGCCTGCTCTGCCTGCCAAATCGGGTATGCCAGCCTACGCATAACACCGATAGGAAAAGGGAGTCTCGAAGACTCGAAGCCTGTAAAACGCACACTCCGGAGTGGCACTCGAGGGGAGCGACCCACACGAGTATAATGCCTGGGTAACAAGTACCAAATCAGCAGGACTGGATCATGACTCTGATCACGGTGGAAAACCCATCCACTAAAAGAAATCCAAATCCTCTATCCCAATCTGATGCAATAACTACTGTCCGGTCAACCGCCAAAGATCCGCGGTTGCCGCAATGCCCGGCCCTCACAGCCTGCCTGTCCCAAAGCCCACAACTGTCTGACTACACTATCCCAGTCCCTGCTCGAACCCGAGCGCACTATCCCCCGAATATAAATAAAAGAAGAGAAAAGCATGGTTTCTCCTAAGTCAATTCCAGCATGATAGTGTAGCAGAAAAAGGTGGCCTAACTAGATGTCCATTTAAGCATGCAAAGTCCTTTATTTAAAAACAGGGTTTAAATATTATTATCTTTCCCAATAGAGAGGTATGCCACTAGTTAAACTTTCATTTGCTAAGTTATCTCATATCCATTTATCACATAAGCATAAGAGGTCCCAAAGTGTACGAGTAAGATAGTCCTTTATAGCAAAACTTCCCCCCCCCCCCCGTGAGGTTTAAACGACATATTAATATAAGAATCATCCATTCATTAATACTTAGTCCATTTTAAGATGTAGCCCAAGCAATAAGTCCAATTCTCAACCAAGATGCCATTTTAACTTATTCCGGTTCATTTAGCAACATAACAGTGAAGCACTCCAATAGGCCTAGTGGGGACATTATAAGTAGGAGGTAAACAACGGTACCCACCTCGAGCGCTAAATCCGGTCCTCAAAGGCTAAGTCCGCGCTCGCTCCGGAAAAACCCCGCAACACTGTGCCAAAGATCCCAAAGAACACACACAAATTACAATTCAAGTTTAACCCAAAATCTGTCTCCCAAATTCAGATTTACTGTTCAGCCATTTTTACCTGTGACACGTGCCCACAAAATTCCCAGAAAATATACACTGCGATCTACGCGACGATCCGGTCGAAAAAAGTACCTGCACGTTTTCCCACGATTTTTCTGTGCTGAGAACGAAAATCGACAAGAGGACCACCTCAAACAATACATTCATCCCAAAACAGCGATATAAAATTCTGTAAAAAGGGATTCCTCACCTTCAGGGAAATTCCACAAAAATCCACGAAAATTCCAGGAGATTCCTCGCGACGCGTAGATGCAAATCCCCTTTTGAGTCGCCCTGTTTCGATGCTCGAGCGCGAAGTTATCGCCAAAACGAGATGGTGCTGTCCCAAAACTCCGCGACGGAAAAAGGGTCAGAAAGAAGCCACAGAATCACCATCAAAACCTCTGAATCAAGAGAAACTCATAAAAGAGGAAGTGAAGCCCTACCTGTCTAGAATCCGACGGCGCAAAAATCGTAAAAACAGGATGTCGGGGTGAGCCGGGGGAGCTAGAACACCGAAATGCGAAGAATCTGGTAGCCGTAGAACGATCGTCGCGCCGCGCCGGATAAATGCAAACCTTGGGATCCGAGCCTTCAAAATTCTTGAGATTACTACAGTGGATGAAGGATTGGGAGAGGAAGAAATGTCTAAGAGGGGGCTCGGAGTGGTTCCAAACATAAAGGGAGAAATCGGGCTTCCAATGCCCTAAAAGAATTAAGAAGGAGAAAAAAAAAACCCAAGTTATTGGATTCGGGCCAAGTTTGGGCCCGGATCCGCCAGGGCGGGTCGGACGCGTCCCGTCCGACCGGGCGGAACCAATCGGCACGCGACGCGCGTCCCCACAGGAGATCGGCGCGCATCCCGCACAGCGAACAGCCGTGCGGGGCGCGCCAGCGGCCGACGCGCGTCCCGACCGCGCGGTCAACCCCGCAGGCGCTCGCCAATGGCGAGGCGACGCGCGTCCCACGCACTGTGCGGTCAGGCGCGCGGGCAGGCGCCGCCTGACCGGCCGCAGGCGTTGTCCCCTGCGCCGAGTCCCAAGAGCCCGCCAGTAGCCATGCGCCACGTGTCCGTGCGCCGGGTCCGTGCACCCCGCCGAGCCGTTCCATGCACCGGGCGCTGCGGGCCGGCCAATGAGGGCCCGCCACGTGGCATCCGGCGGTCCATGGCCTTCCCCCATGCACCAGGAGACACTAGAAACTTCCGGGAGTCCGTTTTTGGGCATCCGGACTCCAAATCCGGCAAATAAATAGCCGTTTTCAAGCGTTTTTCCGCGCTGGATCCAAATACGCCATCCGTTTGGCCTAGAAACTTTTCTAAAATTCGGCAAACCCCGCCGAAGGCCAAACTAACAATAAATACTGCCACGGACCCACCTGTGCTGTCCCTTTGACACACTGTGGATCAAACACCATCATTAGGTGTTTCACACTTGGATTCACGGGAAAACAGTGCATGGAAACCTGGATCATCACATATAGAGAAGAAAGGAAATCATTAGAGAATACTCTATGTTTCTTCATCTATATTGATTAGTTTGATTCTAGGTTTTCATACTCACATATTGAGTTGAATCAAACTAATGAATACTTAGATGGTATTTCTGATCTATCTTTGATCTAAGTATTCGGCGGATCATCACCACCAAAAACAACGATTTACCCCAAAAATCGGCGCGTGGATTCGCGTGTCCTTGTGGATTCAAGGTTCAACCGCTCTCGTGGATTCGGAGCGAGGCACGTTCGTGGATTCGAAGGGTGCTATTGGGTGAAGACCGTGGACTCGGTCGGACGTCGTGGATTCGACGTTGGACGCCGTGGATTCGGCGTTGGGCGCAGATCGTGGATTCGAGAAGCGTCGCGGAGCGAGCGGAGAAGATCCTCTAGGAGCGTATTGAAAAGGTTGAGTCGTAAGTGTGTACGGTAAATCACCTTGTACGTGTTTTAATTCTAGTGGATTTCTGCCGTGTTATCGGTCCCGTGGTTTTTTACTCCGGTGATGGAGTTTTCCACGTAAAAATCTTGCGAGTTATTTTTATTTCCGCATTGGGTTTTTATCGCAACGATTTTTGAGTGTTTATACGTTTACACCTATTCACCCCCCTCTAGGTGTTTTTTCCCCTATTTAGATCCTTATTACATATAACCCAACAGGATAGTTAAAAGATGCTCAAAAAGCCACCCTTAGGTATTTTAGTGTTTATCTTAATTTGAAAGGGTAGAATTCAAGATTGATGTCACTTGGAAATCTCCGTAAGTCATCTTTGTAAATCCGTTACATCTTGATAGAGTTTGGATCTCAAGATTATTTTTGATGACTTGTGTTTGATGAATATAACATGAAAAACGGTTTATAATGTTTTACCTTTATTTTTCATGATTTTGAAGTAAATCTTTTTAATTTTTATAATTAATTGGATTGAATGACATCTATGTGATCTCATATTATTTTCAAGCACTTAAATTGTTTTCTTGATGGAATACAAATCGGTAATTCAATTATTTCAAAATCTGGATTTGTTTCAAGAAATTATTTGATTTTTACTTTCGGCTACCGGTACGCAATCTGTGTTTTTGTTAAATACCGGAACTGAGCTTTTATCTCTCTTTCTCTATGAACTAATGCTGTTAGTGATTTCCTTTTGTATAGTATGTTCACTGTTTGACAATTTGTGACAAAAAGGGGGAGAAGAGAAATGGGGGAGAAGAGATCATCGAGATAGGGGGAGACGGAGATGAGATCATCGAGATAGGGGAAAATGATGAAAAAGGAGCCGAAAAACAAAAAAGAACCAAAAGGACGAATCAAATGTAGGATTTACATTTAATTTCTAACGACTAACGTTTGATTTTGTTTGGAGTTTTGTTTTGCAGGATTTACATCACTTTAAGACTCCAAGTCCTAAGTCATAGAGTTTGTTCTAAGACTGGTTCAAATGTATTTTTGTTTATTGGATCTTTCACGCAAAGAAAGTCAATGTTTTGGTGATGACATTGAGTTTCGATTTTTTGGTTTAAGATGAGTGTCTTGAGCGTTTTATGTATTTTTGGGTTTTGTCACGAAATTGCCAAAGGGGGAGATTGTTACGGCTTTTTTGTCTTGGCATATTTCGTGAGTTGAGTAGTTGAGTTGTTGAGTTGAGTCGGAGTCTTGAAGTGATCAAATTGTCAATCAGCAATCGAAGACTTAGAGAAGATTCAACAAGAGCTCAAGTTGACACTCAGTGTTTTGAGTCTTGAAGATTGAAATAGAAGAATTGTGGATCAATTACATCAATCTTAAGGAAAATGGATTCGGATTGATCAGGTACGTTTAACTAAATAATTTTGGTGATCCGAATACATTTGAGTGGTTTAGAAACACTTGGATAAGTTTTCATTGCTTAAAAATCAAAAACTGGACAAATTGGATGTTTCAGAATTTCTGATCCTGAACCGATCCGGATCAGAATTCCGATCCGGATCAGAATTCCGATCCGGATCCCGAACCTTGTTTTTTCAGGAATTGCTGAAAAAAGACGACGATCAGGATCGCCGTAAATCCGATCCGGATCGTCGTGCGGGAAAATTTCTGTTAAGCCAGTTTTTGATGCTTATCTCTTTCCAAAGGTTTCTAAACTATAAATAGACACTTAGGGTTTCTCAAAAACTACCGATTAATTAATTAAACACTTGAGAGCAACCCTACAGGCTAGGTTTTTATCGTTCTTCTTTATAGCCTCTTTTAGGTCAATTCGACGGTTCTTCCAAGATCTATCTTTTGTCGAATTGATCTAATCTTTGCTTAGAGATTTCTTCTACGGTTCCTCAATGAGAATCTAAGCAAAGGATCACCATCGAAGCCAATATTCTTACCGGCTGAGTTTGCGTCGTGGATTCGACGTGGCATCGTGGATTCGGTGTGCTTAAGGCGTTTCGTGGATTCGAAACGTGTGCTCGTGGATTCGAGTGGCGTTCGTGGATTCGAACGTGTGCAGTGGACGTGCAATCGATGAGCGCAAGGTCCGAAGAAGTTGAAGGAGGGGTTTGAGCCCGTGGAGTCGGTAATCACCTTGTTATTCTTCTTTTCTTAGTGGATTGTTATTGCGTGTTGGTCCCGTGGTTTTTCTCCTGGATTGGAGTTTCCACGTATATCTCGGTGTGCTATTTTTATTTTCCGCATTGGTTTTTATTTTGCATTGAGATTGGTTTTATAAGTATTACACCTATTCACCCCCCCTCTAGTTGTTTGATAGTACCTATTTAGATCTTTGGGGATCCAAAAACCTACACACTAGTGCTATAAATATTTCTAAAAACCCTGTGTTGCACTCAAGAACAAAACACATTGAACTTAGATATCATTTTCTAAGAGAGCTAGTTGAATCAAGTATTCTTCAAATTTCTTATGTTTAAACTGAAAATCAATTAGCCGATATTTTAACAAAACCTTTGGATCAAAAACGGTTTATTCATTTGCGTAAAGCAATTGGAATGCTTTCTTTGAAATAACACTTTTTGAAACCATTGCTTAGGTTAGGTTTTGTTTTGTGTTTGTGTTCTTTATCTATTATGCTTGAACATAGAATATTAATTGAGCATTAGTACAATTGACTTTACTTGCATCCTTTCATATTTTTTTGAAATTTATTATGGTTTGGATATCATGATAATTCATTTGATGCAATGATCATTTATATCAATTAGTTCATTTTTAATTGATCAAAGTCAATTTCTCTCTCAATGATCTCTTAGTATAGTTTTTATCTTATTTGACAATTGTGTCAAGTATGAACTCGAGATCAATTTTTGGTTGAATACCTCATATCTTAAATAATTGATAGCCAATTGAGGGGGAGTTTATTAAATTGTTTATGCTCGAAAGATGTGGAAGGAGTTACATCCCAATGAGGAGTGTGAAAACTACCACCACATGGAGAAAAGAGCTACCACCTCGGCCGTCCGAGTACTGTGTGCAGCTACCACATGTATACAAAGCATGGTTTTTCTTGATGATTAGATAAAATGCTTATTGGAATACTTGACTCTGTCAAATTCCAAGGTTGGTATAAGGTGGGATTTCTATTGAAAGATGCTCAAAGCGCCACTCCTTACAATAAATTGACTAGATATATTATCTAACTTATTTGGGATTTCAAACATCTATCGATCTTGGTATTTCATCTTCTTTACTAAATTGATGATTTGATAAACGCATTACTCATTAGATCGTGATAGATGTTCTTGAACTTGATCAACTTTAAATGATTTAATTTTTTTTATATAAATCTTCGTTTCATTACATCGATATTATTGATAGATTTAGCATAATCTATTTCTTTTGATATGAAACGATGTTTTTGTTTAAAGTTGACATACAAAAGTGCTTACAATATTTTTCTAGAATTTTTCTAAATTTTTCTGAAGAAAAAGTTGTAGCTGATCCGGACTGGAATTCCTGTTCCGGATCCCGAACGCAAAACTTTTCTGCGGGTAGCCGATCCGGACTGGATTCTTGATCCGATCCGGACCGCGGCTAGGTTTTATAAGAAACGAAAGGGTTTTGATTTCTTTTTATCACAAGCTTTTGTTTCCAAGTCTCCAGAGTTTCTCTCTCTAGAAAACAACCAATTTGGAGCCTTTCTAACTCGAGTTCTTTGGATTCAAGTAAGTCTCTTTGGATTCAATCTTTTCACTGGTTTTGCATTGTTCTTCATAATGTGAGTGAAAATCATGATTCAAATTCAATTCTAGATAGTTTTTGGTAAAATTTTTTTTGAAATAAGAACTCTGAGTAGATTAGTTTTGTTTATATGCTTGGTATTCTCTTGATTAACGGATTTTTAGGCTTCGATTTCTGAAAATTCAGTTTTAGGGCATATAATGAGAATTTTTGAAAATCATGGAATTGATCTATTTTTAAAATTCTTTTTGCAAAACTAATTTGATTCCTAGTATCTCTACACGATAATGATTGTTTGGGTGCAATTTTTTAAATTTTTGAAAATTAAACAATTTTTCGTGTTCTTGAGTTTTTGCTCGCAGGTTCTTCAATTACTAAACCACAAGCAAGGATGGTGTTTGCATGGATTATTGTGCTCCTTGTAGCCATGGTACACACAAGAGCAACGAACAAACCTAAGAAGGCTAAGAAAACTTTTGGAGACGGAATCTGAGACAGAATCCGTTGACTGGGATGAACTTTTGGAGGAAGGCACAGCGCATGCTACGGCAACTGCCTCGAAAGGGAAAGCCCCAGCAGCTACAACAAAGGCGAAGACAGCGCCTACTGCTGCAGAAAAAGGGAAAGCCCCAATGGAATCAACTCCAATTAAAATAAAAAGGAAGAGCATTGCTAGAAAAAGAGGTAGTGCTCGAGGAATTTCCATTGAAGAGCCACTTGCAAGCGAGCCTCCTCCACAAGATTTTATAAGCTCTGAGAAAATCAAGGATTTTGAAAAGAGAGAATGCATTGGTGAAAGACATGTAAATGTCAAAGCTCTTAAGGAGCGATCTGCTTTGTTTGGCACTCTTTTTGACCAAGCGGGACTTGCACCTATTTGCAGCTTCCCGGAATCAACTGGTTACTGTCTCCATCTTGTGAGGATTTTCTATCAAAATGAATCGAGACTAGTAGACCTTGAAGAAAGACAACGAGAATTTCTAACAACTGTTAGAAATGCAAAGCTAAAGATCACACCTCAGTTGATTGGAGAGGTGTTGGGAATAAAGGCCCGGGTTGATGAAGCTCATTATCTAAAGGGTCATATTTTCAGCAATACAACCTGGAGAGTGGTTGTCAATGGGATTTGTCTCCCAGATACTCAGTCGATAGGGAACTCAATTCTTTCGAAAGAACTTCGACCTGAGTACCGGTACTTGAACTTCATTGTTTGCTACAACATCCTACCCAACATGCAAACAAAAGTTTTTAGATAGGATAGAATGTTGTTTCTGTATCTTCTTGGAAACCCCACAGCAGCCTTGGGATCCAACTTCAACATTCCCTATCTCATTTGGTCGAGGATGGCGAGGTATGTGGAAAATGCCCATCCTACTGAGCGACTTCCATTCCCAATGATCATAATGCGCATCCTTCGCAAATTCAAGATCGACACTAGTGCGACCTCATACATGCACAGTTTGGGAACAATCAATGACACAACAATAGTGAAGTCTCTCTCGACAAGACAGGATGAGCCACCCACACCTCCTCGCAGAAAGAGAACTTCAGCAGCACCAACAACAGCAGCAACAGCTTCAGCACCACCAGCAGCAGCTTCAACGTCAGAGGATGATGCCTCTGTTACGTCGATATATAAAGAACAACAACGGCTATCATCAGAACAAGAACGAATGTCTAACGAATTCATAACGATGAGGGCCGACATAGGGGATTTAAAGAAAAGGCATAAGTCCCTAGGGAAGTTAGTTAAAAACATCTTCCAGAAACTTGGTTGCAGCAGTTCTAAGGATTCAGACTGATTTTTTTGTTGTTCTAATCTTTTTGTTTTGCAGGTTTTAGTTCTAGTTCTTACATTTCTTTTTTCTGAACTTTTAACTCCCTTAATTTTGTAATTTTGGCTACTTTTAGTGACAAAAAGGGGGAGAGAGATATATGAACATGTTTGGAACATATTTGTGAGAACTTTGGACACTTCAAATTTGGAAGGTAAATATGACAACAACTTTGGTTTCATATTGTGAATAATTGCATGTCTCGACTAACTATTTGACTAACTATTTGGGCATGTATTATTACTAACAAGTTGTTTGATTACTAACATACTTATGACATTTAGAATTTATTGCTAAGAAGATATGTCTATCTCTGATTGGTATTTTAATACATATCTGATTTTGCAAATGTCATTGTGAGTATAAACTTCATCTCTCTGGTTGGTTTTTGAATGTCAAATTCTTGAGGTATCTAACGATTTCTTTTGTCAATAATTATTTCTTTTGCAGAGAGTACAAATATCCAAGTCTAGAGTTTGTTTTAGGAGTTTATCTCATGTATTCATTCTTATTTGGATCTCAATTGTAAATTTTTGTTGTATGGTGATAGCAAAAAAAATATCTTTTTAAATTTTCTTAAGTGGATTTTTGTTTTGTCGCGAAACCGCTAAAGGGGGAGATTGTTAAGGAATTTGTATTGGCGTATTTCGTGAAAGTGTTTAAGTCTTGAAGATTGAAGATGAAAATGTTTGGATCATATACCTCAATCTCAAGAAAGAAGAATTCAAAAGGATCAGGTACGTTTAACTAAATAACTTTGGTGATCCGAATACTTCTTGTAGTATAGAAACACTTGGATGGGTTTTTAATCGCATAAAAATCAAGAAACTGGACTGTTATATGTTCATGTCACGCCCCGGGGGTCTCGCTCAGCGGAAAAGAAAGAGTTGTTAAATTCTTTTTTTGAAATTCGGTCCTCCCCGGCACGTGCCCAGACCCGCCGCATATACAGATTTACTCGAATATCGGGCAGAGTCTCCTCTGTATATGCACGGCGTCGCGGCTATTACAACATCTCAACACAAGCATTCAGTTAATCACAACAGTTCGATATTTAACCAACAATGCAGACTGAATACAACGCCCGTCGCCAGTCAAGTTGAAAGGATAAACTCACAGTTTTGAAAACAGGTCCACACGACCCAAGGTTTTGAAAACAGTTTGGAAAGATGCCATAAATCCACAGGGTTTGGAAAACAGGTCCACACGACCCGAGGTTTTGAAAATAGTTTAGAAATCCCATAAATCCACATGGTTTGGAAAACGGGTCCACACGACCCCAGATTTTTGAAAGATAGTTTTCGAAGTTCTCTCTTTTTTCTAGTTATTTTGCTTTGGAAAACGGCCGAACGGAGACAATAAAAGAACTATAATTCCAATTCCAGAATACCAGTAATCAACATCCACACCGACCCCACAAGGGTATCGCGAACCACACCGTAGTCTACGGTACCAAATGAAATGCAAGGAAAGGTAAAGGAAAATACAGATTTGGGCTCCTCACTGCCCGACCACTCCTGCCTCGACCTCACCGTCGTCTACCGCTCACCCCTGGAAGAACCTGTCACGGAGTGGGTAGTCAGTGACATGTAATAGTAATAATAAGCAAGAAAGAAATGCCAAACCCAACTATAAGACTATCCGGAGCAACCACTCGGCTCACTGGAAAAGTAACACGCGAACACCTGCAATACCTGTAATACCTGTAGCACCTACGCACCTTGATCTCGTCGGGCACCTACCCCGACAGATCGCACCGCTCACACCTTGGGGCACCTGACCTCGTCGGACACCTATCCCGACAGGTCACACCTCTCCCCCCCCTTTTGATGCCTCAAACCCCACACCTACGGGGGCCCCCACTACCTCACCTCGTGGGTTTACACGGGTCGAAGACCGCTTTCCCGAAAAAGAGCACCTATTGCGATGGCCAGACCGCGGGTGCGCGTGTTGCAACTACGAGCATAAAACCAATATACAGGGTAATATCGCAAACACTAGAGACCGTTAGCATTAGTACGGATAACATGCAATTAGTAACCTTCCAACAACATTGACACTATGCTAAGCCTCAAAGAAAAACCCACCTGTCATGTGCAATGACCGCCGCTCAACCCCTCCGCGTCCCGGTGTGCTCCCCGAATCTGCAAGGACCCCCGGGACGAATCAGATACTCACCAACAATAAATCGAGAGCAGCAGAAAAGAATATCCAGTTTCCGTTGCTGGACGCGATCCTCGCCCGTCGGTCGCGGAAACGGCGATGGCCCGGTCGGACCCGGTGGCGGCGGCGGGGCTGCACGGTGCCCGGGCCTGCGCGGCGCCCAGCCCGCACGCGCGGGCGGCGCCCCGCGCGGCGCCCCGGCCCGCACGGGGCCCAGCCCGCACGCGCGGAGAGCGCCCCGCGCGGCACCCAGGCCCGCACGGCGCCCAGCCCGCACGCGCGGGCGGCGCCCCGCGCGGTGCCCAGGCCCGCGCGGCGCCCAGCCCGCACGCGCGAGCGGCGCCCCGTGCGGTGCCCAGGCCCGCGCGGCGCCCAGGCCCGCCCGGCGCCCAGCCCGCACGCGCGGGCGGCGCCCCGCGCGGTGCCCAGGCCCGCGCGGCGCCCAGCCTGCACGCGCGGGCGGTGCCCCACGCGGCGCCCAGGTCCGCGCAGCGTGCAGCCCTCACGCGCGGGCGGCGCCCTGCACGGCGCCCAGGTCCGTGCGGCGCCCCCGTAGCGGCGGCGTGCGGCCTACCGTAGGGTCTCCCCTCCTTCGTGCGACGATCCGTCTCAACCTACCCTAGAATTAAATGCAGTAAAAAAAATAAATAATTAAATAAAGACTCACCGATCTCGGCGTTCCCGATCCGCCGATGGAGAAGGAGGAATAGGAAAGGTTCGCCCCGCGCTTGCTTGCCGGATTCCTTGGGGTGAGCGATCGTTTCCCCCTCTCATTGATCCCCTCCGCCTGGTCCTCGGTTCCGTCGGTAGAAGAGAGGAGATTTTTGGGAAAAGGGTTCCGCTTCCTCGTTCCTTGTGACCTACGCTCAGGGCAAGAAGGAGGAAAAATAGTACCCTAACCCAAGTCGCAACTTAGAAGAAAAGGATCGGGCTAACAAAGGAAGTGGGGGTAGCCCAAACCTAATTCCCCAAAGCCAAAAAATTAGTCGACTTGGGTGCGAACCAGGGTCCGGTCTGCCTCGGTAATTGTGTAAGTCGCCTGAACCGTACTAAAACTTCCGTAATTTATTTCGGGAGATTCCGGAGTCGGAAACCAAAACCGATCGCGCCGCCGATCTCCGTTTCACGAGCTTTATTTTTCAAAAATACCCGCGAGCCCCAACGGTCTGCCCAGAAAACATGAAAAACATAAGTCACCCCCGGACCCCTTAGTCGAAAAGCGGTTCAATAAAATTCAAAAGAAGGTCCAGAACGACAAATAAACCCACGGTTACTACACCACTCACCTCTTAAAAACGAGTTTCGTCCCCGAAACTCAATCCTGGTTCGCGGTGAAAAGATAGGGTAGACCTCCCACATCTTTGACTCCAACTCCCACGTCGCTTCCCGCTCCTCGTGGTTGCTCCAGAGCACCTTTACGTAGGGGATGTCTCGGTTTCGCAGTGTCTTGCTCTCTCTTGCTAGGATTCGCATCGGGGTTTCCTCGAAGCTTAGGTCTCCTCCTTCAGTTCGAGTGTCGAGACGTCCAGGACATGCGATGGGTCGGGGAGGTATTTCTTGAGCATCGAGACGTGGAACACGTCGTGGACCTGGTTGAGGTTCGGTGGTAGGGCAAGGCGGTAAGCCACTGGGCCAATGCGCTCCAGGATCTCGAACGGCCCCACAAACCGCGGGCTCAGCTTGCCCTTCAACCCGAACCGCTTGATTCCTCTGGACGGCGAGACCCGCAGAAACACGTGTTCTCCCACCTGGAATTCTAGGTCGCGGCGTCTCCGATCCGCGTAGCTCTTTTGTCGACTCTGGGCGGTCAGTAGGTGCTTCCTAATGAGGCGTACTTTCTCTTCAGTTTCCTCCACCAAATCGGGTCCCAAGAACTTCCGTTCTCCTAAGTCGTCCCAACAGATCGGGGATCGGCAGCGTCTGCCGTATAAGGCCTCGTAGGGTGCCATCTGGATGCTGGCCTGGTGGCTGTTATTGTAGGCGAATTCGACGAGGGGCAGGTAACGCTCCCAACCGACCCCCCAGTCTAGTACACAGGCTCGCAGCAGGTCCTCCAGCGTCTGGATCACTTGCTCCGACTGTCCGTCCGTCTGCGGGTGGAAGGCCGTGCTGAACTGTAGTTTGGTCCCCAAGCCCTGCTGTAGGCTCTGCCAAAACTTCGAAACAAAGCGTGTGTCTCTATCCGATGTGATCGATGCCGGCACTCCATGCAGTCTCACAATCTCGCTGAGGTAGACTTGAGCCAACCGCTCTCTGGTCCAGGTTGTGTGAATGGGCAGGAAGTGCGCTGACTTGGCTAGCCGGTCAACAATGACCCAGATTGCGTCGTGCCCCTGCTGTGAACGTGGGAATCCAGTGACGAAGTCCATGGTGATCTGATCCCACTTCCACTCCGGCACCGGTAAGTGCTGTAGCTTTCCCGCCGGCCGCTGATGCTCTGCCTTTATCTGCTGGCAAACCAGGCAATGCGCAACATGATGAGTCACATCCCCCTTCAGCTTGGGCCACCAGAAAGTCTGCTTGAGGTCCCTATACATCTTCGTGCCCCCCGGGTGTGCCGCATAAGGGGCGCGGTGTGCCTCAGCTAGGATTTCCTCCTTCAATTCCGGGGTATCCGGCACGCAGATCCGCCCGCGGAACCGTAGAGTGCCGTCGTCTTCCACTGAAAAGTCACCTTCTTGATCCGGCGAGATCTTGTCTCGTACGAGCTGTAAGTGCGAGTCCGCCTGCTGTCCCTCTCGAATTCTCTCGAATAGCGTCGGCTTTACCACCAAAGCCAACAGTTATGCAACCGTGCCCATTGGTACCACCTCCAACTTCAATCGTGAGAATTCCGTGATCAAGGTGCTCTGCTCAGTTATCGCGCGTGCCGTCGTCTCTTCTGGTTGCCCCTTCCTGCTCAAAGCGTCTGCCACTACGTTTGCTTTCCCGGGGTGGTACTGGATTGTTAGATCGTAATCCTTCAATAGTTCAAGCCACCGCCTCTGCCGCAAGTTTAGTTCCTTTTGGGTGAACAGGTACTTAAGACTTTGGTGGTCAGAAAAAACGTTACAGTGGACACCGAAGAGGTAGTGTCTCCATAACTTCAGAACAAAGACCACTGCAGCCAGTTCCAAATCGTGAATCGGGTAATTCTTTTCGTAATCCTTCAGCTGCCTGGAAGCATAGGCTATTACTTTTCCCTGTTGCATCAATACACCCCCAAGGCCGATCCTCGATGCGTCGCAGTACACCTCATAGTCCTCTCCGGGTGTTGGTAGTACAAGAATTGGTGCCCTGGTTAGCCTTCTTTTGAGTTCTTCGAAGCTCTCCTGGCATTGTGTCGACCACACAAACTTTTCTCCTTTCCTAGTCAACCGGTTCAGAGGGGCGGCTATCTTCGAGAAGCCCTCGACAAAACGTCGGTAGTACCCAGCCAGGCCCAAGAAACTGCGGATCTCCGTTACCGTAGTTGGCGGCTGCCAGGCTGTTACGGATTCCACCTTCTTGGGATCCCCGGCGATTCCTTTTGCCGAGATCACGTGCCCTAAAAAGCCCACCTCGCGTAGCCAGAATTCGCACTTCTTGAGCTTAGCGAACAACTCGTGGTCCCTGAGGGTCTGGAGGATCATTCGTAGATGTTGCTCGTGCTCCTCGTCAGTGGGTGAATAGATCAGTATGTCGTCGATGAAGACCACCACGAACCGGTCTAGGAAAGGCCTGAACACTCGGTTCATCATGTCCATGAAGACCGCGGGGGCGTTCGTAAGCCCGAAAGGCATAACCGTAAATTCGTAGTGGCCATACCGGGTCCGGAAGGCGGTCCTTGGAATATCTTCGTTCCGAACCCGAAGCTGGTGGTAGCCCGATTGCAGATCAATCTTTGAGAAGACCGTCGCTCCTCGTAGCTGGTCGAAGAGGTCGTCAATTCTGGGCAGGGGGTACTTATTCTTCACCGTCACCTTGTTTATTCCCCTGTAGTCGATGCAGAGTCGCAGACTTCCATCTTTCTTCCACACAAAGAGCACCGGTGCGCCCCAGGGTGACACACTCGGTCTGATGAACCCTTTGTCCAAGAGATCCTCCAGCTGCGCCTTAAGCTCCTTCAACTCCGCGAAATCCATTCGGTACGGCGCCTTCGTGATCGGCTGCGTGCCCGATAGCAGTTCAATTGGGAACACCACCTCCCGCTCAGGGGGCATCCTGGGCAGCTCCGACGGAAAAACATCGGGAAAATCCCTTACCACTGGGATGTCTACCGATGTCCCCGAGGGTCGGGCGATTAAGTCCACAGACGCCAGATAGGCCACACACCCGCCCTCTACCAGTCTCCGGGCTCGCGCCGCTGAGATGACCGCTGGGAAGGAGGTGCTCTTGCACGCCAGATACACATTTTTAGGGAAACTTGGTTCTTGTAGTTGCACCATCCGCTTCTCGCAGTCGATAAGCACTTGGTACCTTAAGAGCCAATCCATGCCCAACACCACGTCGTACTCCTTCAGGGGGATTACCACCAAATCCCAAGGACAAGGCAGTCGCCCTAGTTTAATCGGGCAGGTGGCCACCAAACTAGTCGCCTCCAGTGTCCCACCCGCCGTCTAGACCGTCAATTGGTTTTGGAGGGGTGTCTCCCCGAGGTCATGCATGAACACGTAATCACAAGAAATGAACAAGTGTGTTGCTCCGGTATCAAAAAGGGTTCTAGCTCGGGAATTTGAAACAGAAGTAATACCTGCAAGCACGTCCTCCGGCCTGTCCGTCTCTTGGTGGGTCATTGAATAAACTCGTCCGCCCGGTTGAGGCTGCCTTGTCTCCTCGCGCCGCGATGCCGGGGGCCTAGAGGTTGACCCCATAGGAGCTTTCCCCCGCCCGGAAAGCTGTGGCGAAGGCGTGGATGCGGCAGAAGAAGCTGGTCCCATGGCAAGAGGGCAGTTGCGGCGAAAGTGCCCCTGCTTGCCGCAGCGGAAGCAATGATCGACTCTCTGAGGGCAATCCAACACCTGGTGCGCTCCCCCGCAGATCACACAAGGCCTGTCTCCTAGTCTCAGCCCTCCTGTAGGCGCGCTCCGTGATCCTGATTGGGGTCTCCACCGCTTGGGGGGTCGGCTCCCAGTAGAAGAACCTCTCCCGTAGCTCTGCTGTTGCCGCTTCCTATCCTCATGCTGTGCCGGGGCCTCCCTCTTGGCATGTGTGATTGCAAACCCGCGCTCGACCACAGTGGCCCGGTCGACCACTTTTTGGAACGTGTGCAAGTCGGCTGCCTGTACCACCTGGAAGATATCGCTTCGTAATCCATCCACAAAAAGTTGCGCCTTATGGGCTTCGTCCCTTATGACGAAAGGGACGCAGTTTGCCAATCGCACGAATTGGCGCTGATATTCCATAACTGTCTTGCTCCCCTGTTGGATGTGGTTCAAGTCATCCTCCAATTTCTTCTTGACGTTGTTCGTGAAAAAAGCCCCAAACAACTCCTGCTTGAACGTCATCCATGATGGAAGCGCGGTGCCCGTGGTGGGGTCGGGACGCACCATCTTCCACCATAAGCGGGCGTTCCCCCCCAGACAGTGGACCGCTAGGGGAACCCGCTCCCAGTCCTCCATGAGTAGGTCTTCAAACAACTTTTCCATCGATCCCACCCAGTCCTCGACGACCCAAGGATCGGTCGTTTCTCCCTCGAAAACGGGTGGATCGTATTTCTTGAAATCCGCCAGATTGGCTCGTGCCCGCTCCCGCTCTGTCAATGGCGCTGTCCCCTCTCCCGCAGTGGCGGCGGCCATAGCAGTGACGGGCGTCGCCAAGGTCTCCCCCGAGGTACCCCCGCCGAGGGCCCCCGGTGTCGGTCCCATGCACGCTGTTGCGGGTGCTGTCGCCAGCGTCGTGGTCTGGGCTGATGCTGTCCCGGCCGTTGCTACCGGTGGAGGGGCCGCTCCTACCCCAGTCCCCGCCACTTGCGGCACTGCTGCTGGCGCGGTTGGCCCCTGTGGAGGGGCCGGGGTGACCGTCGCTGACGCGGCCGGAAGCCGCTGCGTCAACTGACGCACATGATCGGTGAGGGTCGCCAGCTGCCCCGCCATCTCTCGCAGTTGCTGCCGCAGGAGTTGGTTCTCCGCGGCCGTCGATGCCGTCGCATCTGCCCCCTCGTCCCCGGCCGACGCTCTAGTTCGGACCATCGTCTGTACATACATACAACCAAAATATTAATTCTAGTCTCCGCTAGAACAACTACCAAACATCGAGAGAGAAAGAATCTACACTTTCCCCCCCCACCCCCCCCCCCCCCCCCCCCCCCCGATCACTCACGTCCTACACCCTTATGTCCTGCACATTTCATTTATCTGAAGCTACGTATGGCGTCACCGTGGATGTTGGACCTTAACTATTGTGATTAAAGAAGAACCTCTCTGATACCATCTTAATCTGTCACGCCCCGGGGGTCTCGCTCAGCGGAAAAGAAAGAGTTGTTAAATTCTTTTTTTGAAATTCGGTCCTCCCCGGCACTTGCCCAGACCCGCCGCATATACAGATTTACTCAAAAATCGGGCAGAGTCTCCTCTGTATATGCACGGCGTTGCGGCTATTACAACATCTCAACACAAGCATTCAGTTAATCACAACAGTTCGATATTTAACCAACAATGCAGACTGAATACAACGCCGTCGCCAGTCAAGTTGAAAGGATAAACTCACAGTTTTGAAAACAGGTCCACACGACCCAAGGTTTTGAAAACAGTTTGGAAAGATGCCATAAATCCACAGGGTTTGGAAAACAGGTCCACACGACCCGAGGTTTTGAAAACAGTTTAGAAATCCCATAAATCCACATGGTTTGGAAAACGGGTCCACATGACCCCAGATTTTTGAAAGATAGTTTTCGAAGTTCTCTTTTTTTTTCTAGTTATTTTGCTTTGGAAAACGGCCGAACGGGGATAATAAAAGAACTATAATTCCAATTCCAGAATACCAGTAATCAACATCCACACCGACCCCACAAGGGTATCGCGAACCACACCGTAGTCTACGGTACCAAATGAAATGCAAGGAAAGGTAAAGGAAAATACAGATTTGGGCTCCTCACTGCCCGACCACTCCTGCCTCGACCTCACCGTCGTCTACCGCTCACCCCTGGAAGAACCTGTCACGGAGTGGGTAGTCAGTGACATGTAATAGTAATAATAAGCAAGAAGAAATGCCAAACCCAACTGTAAGACTATCCGGAGCAACCACTCAGCTCACTGGAAAAGTAACACGCGAACACTTGCAATACCTGTAATACCTGTAGCACCTACGCACCTTGATCTCGTCGGGCACCTACCCCGACAGATCGCACCGCTCACACCTTGGGGCACCTGACCTCGTCGGACACCTATCCCGACAGGTCACACCTCTCCCCCCCCTTTTGATGCCTCAAACCCCACACCTACGGGGGCCCCCACTACCTCACCTCGTGGGTTTACAACGGGTCGAAGACCGCTTTCCGGAAAAGAGCACCCTTTGCGGTGGCCAGACCGCGGGTGCGCGTGTCGCAACTACGAGCATAAAACCAATATACAGGGTAATATCGCAAACACTAGAGACCGTTAGCATTAGTACGGATAACATGCAATTAGTAACCTTCCAACAACATTGACACTATTCTAAGCCTCAAAGAAAAACCCACCTGTCACGTGCAATGACCGCCGCTCAACCCCTTCGCGTCCCGGTGTGCTCCCCGAATCTGCAAGGACCCCCGGGACGAATCAGATACTCACCAACAATAAATCGAGAGCAGCAGAAAAGAATATCCAGTTTCCGTTGCTGGACGCGACCCTCGCCCGTCGGTCGCGGAAACGGCGATGGCCCGGTCGGACCCGGTGGCGGCGGCGGGGCTGCACGGTGCCCGGGGCCTGCGCGGCGCCCAGCCCGCACGTGCGGGCGGCGCCCCGCGCGGTGCCCCGGCCCGCACGGGGCACAGCCCGCACGCGCGGACAGCGCCCCGCGCTGCGGCCCAGGCCCGCACGGCGCCCAGCCCGCACGCGCGGGCGGCACCGCGCGCGGTGCCCAGGCCCGCGCGGCGCCCAGCCGGCACGCGCGGGCGGCGCCCCGCGCGGCGCCCAGGCCCGCGCGGCGCCCAGCCTGCACGCGTGGGCGGTGCCCCGCGCGGCGCCCAGGTCCGCGCGGCGTGCAGCCCGCACGCGCGGGCGGCGCCCTGCACGGCGCCCAGGTCCGTGCGGCGCCCCCGTAGCGGCGGCGTGCGGCCGACCGTAGGGTCCCGCCCCCTTCGTGCGACGATCCGTCTCACCTACCCTAGAATTAAATGCAGTAAAAACAAACAAATAATTAAATAAAGAGCTCACCGATCTCGGCGTTCCCTATCCGCCGATGGAGAAGGAGGAATAGGAAAGGTTCGCTCCCGCTGCTTGCTTGCCGATTCCTTGGGGTGAGTCGATCGTTTCCCCCTCTCCTTGATCCCCTCCGCCTGGTCCTCCGGTTCCGCCGGTAGAAGGGAGGAGATTTTTGGGAAAAGGGTTCCGCTTCCTCGCTTCCTTGTGACCTACGCTCAGGGCAAGAAGGAGGAAAAATAATACCCTAACCCAAGTCGCAACTTAGAAAAAAGGATCGGGCTAACAAAGGAAGTGGGGGTAGCCCAAAACCTAATTCCCCAAAGCCAAAAAATTAGTCGACTTGGGTGCGAACCAGGGTCCGAATCTGCCTCGGTAATTGTGTAAGTCGCCTGAACCGTACTAAAACTTCCGGAATTTATTTCGGGACGATTCCGGAGTCGGAAACCAAAACCGATCGCGCCGCCGATCTCCGTTTCACGAGCTTTATTTTTCAAAAATACCCGCGAGCCCCGACGGTCTGCCCAGAAAACACGAAAAACATAAGTCCACCCCCGGACCCCTTAGTCGAAAAGCGGTTCAATAAAATTCAAAAGAAGGTCCATAACGACAAATAAGCCCACGGTTACTACAGTTCAGGATCCGGATCAGGGTACTACGGTCCGGACCCCGAACGTAGGTAGGTTCATGCGCAAATCCAGTCCAGAACACCCTTGGTTCAGTCCGGACCCCGAACGTGGATTTTGCAGGAATCTCAAGAACAGTCCGGACCGTGGTATTTCAGTCCGGACCCCAAACACTATTTTTTCAGGAATTCTCTGAAAAACAACGACAGTCCGGATCAAGCCTAATCCAGTCCGGACCGTCGTGCGGGTAAAATCTGTTACAGTCAGTTTTTTATTCTTATCCTCTTCCAATGGTTTCTAACCTATAAGTAAACCCTAATTCTATCTTTTAGGGTAAGCCGAAAATAAGTTTTGTACTCCGGGTAATGACAAAAAATATTAATGGAGAAAAACATATAAATCCACATATAGAGAAGAGAGGAAATAACTAGATTTAATTCTATGTTTCTTCATCTATATTAATTAATTTGATTCTAGGTTTTCAAACTCAGATTTTGAGTAGAATCAATTAATGAATACTTAGATGGTATTTTCGATCTATCTTTGATCTAAGTATTCGGCGGACTATCACCACCAACAAAACAACGATTTTCCCCAAAATCGGCGCGTGGATTCGCGTGGCCTTGTGGATTCAAGGTGCTACCGCTCTCACGGATTCGGAGCGAGGTACGTTCGTGTGATCGAGATGTACTACTTGGTGGAGACCCTGGATCGGTTAGACGTCGTGGATTCGACGTTGGACGCCGTGGATTCGACGTTGGACGCCGTGGATTCGGCGTTGGACGCAAATCGTGGATTCTAGGCGCGTTGCGGAGCGAGCGGAGAAGATCAACTCGGAGCGTATGGAAAAAGGATGAGTCGTGTGTGAGTACGGTATATCACCTTTGTACGTGTTTAATCTTAGTTGATTTCACCGTGTTATCGGTCTCGTGGTTTTTTACTCCTGGTTTTGGAGTTTTTCCACGTAAAATCTTACGTGTTATTTTCATTTCCGCATTGAGTTTTATTACGCAAAGATTTTTGAGTGTTTATTGTTTACACCTATTCACCCCCCTCTAGGTGGTTTTTCCCCTATTTAGATCCATATTATCATAGCCCAACAAGTGGTATCAGAGCGGGAATAGGGTTGTAAACAATGGTTGAAGGTGGAAACATCAATAGACCCCCACTCTTCGATGGAACAAACTATGCCTACTGGAAAGTACGGATGAGAACATTTTTAATTTCCATCGATGAATGGGTATGGCAATCAATAGAATTTCGATGGACAAATCCTACTGAAATTATTGCTGATGTTCGCACCATCAAACCTAGGTCGAAATGGACCAAGGAAGAAATTGATTTATCTTCTTACAACGGCGAAGGAATTAATGCCTTATTTAATGCTTTGTCGCAAACCGAGTTCCCTCGCGTCTCGGCATGTGAGACTGTGAAAGAAATATGGGATGTTCTACAAGTTACACATGAGGGAACAAGCCTTGTGAAGATTCAAAAACTGCAAATGCTTACGAGCAAATTTGACTCAATTTTTATGGCAGAAAATGAATCTTTCACAGATTATTATACACGATTGCAAGATATCGTAAATACATGTGCTAACTTGGGAGAGAAAATTCCAGAATCTAAAGTTGAAAGAAAGATTTTAAAGACTCTTCCTGAATGATTTCGTGCCAAGGTTGCGGCCATTAAACAGTTAAACACCCGGACGAAATCAAAGTAGAAGAATTAGTTTGTGCACTTCAAACTTATGAAATGACATTTCCTACTAACAATTCTTCTGGAAAGCCATCTTCTTCAAAGTCTTCAGGTTTTGCGTTGAAAACAACAAAGGAAGAAGACGCGGAATCATCCTCCTCAGACGATGACGATAACCTATCAATGGAGGATTTCGAGAAGCAACTTGCGCTCTTTACAAGAAAATTTTGCCGAAACTTTCGAATGGCTAATTCTAGCAAAACCTTATCCTTCGTAAAGTCGAAGAAAGGCAAAGAAATTCAAGCTTTAAGTCAAGAAAGCAAGAGAGTTTTTCAAAGGACAAGAAAAACTCGGAGGGACAAGTCCAATGCTTCAAGTGCCGAGGCTACGGTCACATCTCAACGGAGTGTCCCAATAAGAATCCGTTAAAGAAGAAGGCGATGCAAGCGGTCACTTGGGATGACACCTCAACGTCCAATGAGTCATCTTCCAGCGATGAAGAAAACAACGCAACGACATTCCACGCGTCCACATCTTCACCTTACGTGTGCTTTATGGCAAGTACATCCGATTCATTGTCCAACTCCTCCCAAATTGAAAAGAATGCAACGGACGATGAATCGAGTAATTCCGAAGGTGAAGACTTTGCTTTTGCCTATCATAAACTTTTAAAGGATTCAAAGAAATTGGCAAAGCAAAATAAAGGTTTGAGAGGGAGATTGCAGGATCTCAAAGAAGAAGCAAAAAGGGCAACTTCTCTCTCAAACGCTCTTAAAGTGGAAAGGGATAACTTTATTAAAGTAAATGTTACCCTTCAAGAGAAAAATGAGCATTTCGAGAAGGAACATATCAAATTGGTGGACAAAGCGAATTACTTCTTGAAGCTCTACTCCGAGGCTCGTCAAGAAAAGATGGAAATGACGAAGACTATTTTCTAACTCAAGGATGATTTGAAGCGATTTTCTTTTGGAAGGAGCAAGTTGGATAAGATGCTTGGTCTTGGTCAAACAAATCGTTTGGGCCTTGGATACAATCGAACTGGAGGCAGTCCTAGTTCGAGTGGAACAATTTTTGTGACCCAGTCGGTGTCTCCTCCTCCGACGACGGAATTTAATGCATTCTACAACACAAGCCTACCTCACCTATTTCGGGTTCATCAAGTATAAAGGTATGTATTCATTGTGGTTTTGCAGGGCACATAAGAAGAGATTGCAAGATTGGAGCGAAACGATCAAATCAAGCGCCTCTTGCAACAACTACCAACAAGGTCATTCCCCGAAAATCAAAGAAAAAATTTTCAAAGGAAAAGAACCATGGTAGTTCACCTCACAAGACGACGTCAAAGAAAAGCGATGAATCATACAAGACGCTTTCACCAAGGAGAATAACTTCACAAACATTGCCGACGCAGTCCAAAAAGGTTTGGGTGCACAAAAGTGAAATCTTCCCTTGTGTTGTCATTCATACTTCCTTGCATGCTTATGACAACTCGTCTTGCTATCTGGATAGTGGATGTTCACGTCATATGACCGGTGACAAAAATTGTTTTCAAACTTTAGAGAAAACCTCCGGAGGACTTGTAGTTTTCGGAGACGGTCGTTCTTCAAAAATTATTGGAATTGGAACAATCACTATTCCAGAAGGCCCGGTTTTGAACAATGTTTTATTTGTTGAAGGCCTTAAGACTAACCTCATTAGCATTAGTCAACTTTGTGATAATGGCTTTTCAGTTAATTTTTCTTCTACAGAATGTGTTGTAACCGATAAGGACCATTTATTCTTTTTGAAAGGGGTTAGATCTGAAAATAATTGCTATGTAGTTCCAAACAAAATTCCTGAACATTGTAACCTAGTTTCTTTAGATAATGAAACTCTTTGGCATAAAAGACTAGGTCACATAAATTTTAAGGAACTAGCAAGGATTTCAAATAAGATGTGGTTAAGGGGATTCCTAAACTATATTTTAAACAAAACATTGTGTGTGGAGGTTGTCAAAAGGGAAAACAATCAAGGGCTGCACACAAGAACTTGAACCACGTGGGTACCAATCGGCCTTTAGAATTACTGCACATGGACTTAATGGGGCCGACTCGTCAACCAAGTTTGGGAGGTAAATGGTATTTTTTTTTTTTGGTTGATGATTTCTCTAGATATACATGGGTAACATTTTTAAAAGAGAAAGCGGATACTTTCGATTCTTTTCATAAGATTTGTCATCATGCTATGATTGAGAGAAATGAAAAGATCGTTCGTGTTCGGAGTGATAGAGGTGGAGAATTCATCAATTCTAAATTCATTGTTTTTTGCACTTCCAATGGCATAAAACATGAATTCTCTACACCCTATACACCTCAGCAGAATGGTGTAATCGTGCGGAAAAACAGGGTAGTACAAGAGATGGCACGTGTTATGCTTCACAGCCGGAAACTCCCGTTACATTTTTGGGTTGAAGCAGTGAACACAGCTGTCTACGTAATCAATCGAGTGTATTTGCGCCCGGAAACACTAAATACACCATATGAGCTATGGTTTTGTAGAAAATCGAATATCAAATATTTTCGAATCTTTGGGAGTCGCTGTTATATTTGCGTGATCGCGAAAATCTTGGAAAATTCGACTCTCGAAGTGACGAAGGAATTTTCATGGGTTATTCTACAAATAGTAGAGCATATCGGGTATTTAACCTCGAATCTAAAACGATGGTAGAATCTATTAATGTTAAAGTAGATGAAGCTTTTCATTTTGCATCTGATAAATCTACCCCTGATATGTCTCTTGACGATGATACTCTTGATGATTATCGGAATTCCTCAAACGTCGAATTTCGATAATTGAGTGCAGAGATAAAAATCCGACAAGCCTCCGCTGTCCAGAAATTCACCAGCAACAAAGGGTTTCAAATATGCCTCATAAATCATGCCAAGAACTCAGAATAAAGCAAGGTGATCAACACTAAAATCGAAGGCCTACATCTCGTGAAACCGATTCCGCAAGAATCGTCTCAAAATTCCATTGGGGTAGCTCAGGGGGTCTCGCGCACTAAAACGCGACGGTAAAAGCCAAAATCGAAGGAACGTTCGAAGTGCGCCGCATCGCAGAAATCGCCGATGTCGAGATCTCCAAAATTCCAAATCTTTGTCAAGGGATGCAACACAAGATGAGGACCAACTTCTCTTCAAGGCTCAGTCACAGATGGGCTCGGGAAAAGAGGCTAAAACGCAGGCCAAAGGGAGGTATATATAGTCAAAAACCAACATTTCAGGAATGACCAATGTATCCTAGGTTTCGGGCGCCCGGTTCATTTTGGGCTGCAGTGCACCCGAACCGGCCTCCAATCCGGACCGTCCATCAGCGCCCGGAATCACCACAGCGCAACATGTGTCCCCGCACAGCAAACAACGAGCATAGCCGCTCAGCTCGCGACACGTGGCCTCGCCCCCGTGCCCGCCTTCCCCGCGCGTCAGCACCTCGGGCGGTGTGCCCACGTGCGCACATCACACTATCATATCGGCGACCATGCCGTGCACGAATCCTGAGGCACCTGCCTTCCTGTTTCGTGGACCGCGCTCGTGCACCAGCCAATCCCACGACGCCACGTGTCCAAACCGGACCAATCGGGAAACGCCACGTGGCACACACCACCGCTGCACCGCGCGCCTGCCCGCGCCCAGCGCGCCTCTCGCGCCCGCCTGCCATCCAAGCCCACGGCCAAGCCTGCGCTCCGTCTGCACCCTGCCGCCGCCCGGCGCTGCCCAGCCTGCCGGAACATTAACTTTTGCCTCGAAATTCATGTTTTTGGCATCCGGGCTTCAAAAAATACAAATAAATAGTCCATTTTCATCGTTTTCGCACGCTGAATCCAGATTCGATGTCCGTTTTGCCAATTTCCACCTCCAAAATTTGTCGTAAATTCCCGGAGAAGCAAACTTGATCTATTTTTTCGTGCCGGGTCCAAAACTGGGGTTCAATTTGCGCGCAATCACCTCTAACATACACCATAGGTCTCCAGAAGTCCCCAATCCACTGCAAACTCTCTGCG
>CM055066.1:21322947-21369437 GCA_029204045.2 Tillandsia leiboldiana
CATCCCCTTCAGCTTGTGCCACCAGAAAGTCTGCTTGAGGTCCCTATACTCTTCGTGCCCCCGGGTGTGCCGCATAAGGGGCGCGGTGTGCCTCAGCTAGGATTTCCTCTTCAATTCCGGGGTATCCGGCACGCAGATCCGCCCGCGGAACCGTAGAGTGCCGTCGTCTTCCACTGAAAAGTCACCTTCTTGATCCGGCGAGATCTTGTCTCGTACGAGCTGTAAGTGCGAGTCCGCCTGCTGTCCCCTCTCGAATTCTCTCGAATAGCGTCGGCTTTACCACCAAAGCCAACAGTTTGCAACTGTGCCCATTGGTACCACCTCCAACTTCAATCGTGAGAATTCCGTGATCAAGGTGCTCTGCTCAGTTATCGCGCGTGCCGTCGTCTCTTCTGGTTGCCCCTTCCTGCTCAAAGCGTCTGCCACTACGTTTGCTTTCCCGGGTGGTACTGGATTGTTAGATCGTAATCCTCCTCATAGTTTCAAGCCACCGCCTCTGCCGCAAGTTTAGTTCCTTTTGGGTGAACAGGTACTTAAGACTTTGGTGGTCAGAAAAAACGTTACAGTGGACACCAAAGAGGTAGTGTCTCCATAACTTCAGAACAAAGACCACTGCAGCCAGTTCAAATCGTGTATCGGGTAATTCTTTTCGTAATCCTTCAGCTGCCTGGAAGCATAGGCTATTACTTTTCCCTGTTGCATCAATACACCCCCAAGGCCGATCCTCGATGCGTCGCAGTACACTCATAGTCCTCTCCGGTGTTGGTAGTACAAGAATGGTGCCTGGTTAGCCTTTTTTAGTTTCGTTTTGAGTTCTTCGAAGCTCTCCTGGCATTGTGTCGACCACACAAACTTTTCTCCTTTCCTAGTCAACCGGTTCAGGGGCGGCTATCTTCGAGAAGCCCTCGACAAAACGTCGGTAGTACCCAGCCAGGCCCAAGAAACTGCGGATCTCCGTTACCGTAGTTGGCGGCTGCCAGGCTGTTACGGATTCCACACCTTCTTGGGATCCACGCGATCCTTTTGCCGAGATCACGTGCCCTAAAAAGCCCACCTCGCGTAGCCAGAATTCGCACTTCTTGAGCTTAGCGAACAACTCGTGGTCCCTGAGGGTCTGGAGGATCATTCGTAGATGTTGCTCGTGCTCCTCGTCAGTGGGTGAATAGATCAGTATGTCGTCGATGAAGACCACCACGAACCGGTCTAGGAAAGGCCTGAAAACTCGGTTCATCATATCCATGAAGACCGCGGGGCGTTCGTAAGCCCGAAAGGCATAACCGTAAATTCGTAGTGGCCATACCGGGTCCGAAGGCGGTCCTTGGAATATCTTCGTTCCGAACCCGAAGCTGGTGGTAGCCCGATTGCAGATCAATCTTTGAGAAGACCGTCGCTCCTCGTAGCTGGTCGAAGAGGTCGTCAATTCTGGGCAGGGGGTACTTATTCTTCACCGTCACCTTGTTTATTCCCCTGTAGTCGATGCAGAGTCGCAGACTTCCATCTTTCTTCCACACAAAGAGCACCGGTGCGCCCCAGGGTGACACACTCGGTCTGATGAACCCTTTGTCCAAGAGATCCTCCAGCTGCGCCTTAAGCTCCTTCAACTCCGCGAAATCCATTCGGTACGGCGCCTTCGTGATCGGCTGCGTGCCCGATAGCAGTTCAATTGGGAACACCACCTCCCGCTCAGGGGGCATCCTGGGCAGCTCCGACGGAAAAACATCGGGAAAAATCCCTTACCACTGGGATGTCTACCGATGTCCCCGAGGGTCGGGCGATAAGTCCACAGACGCCAGATAGGCCACACACCCGCCCTCTACCAGTCTCCGGGCTCGCGCCGCTGAGATGACCGCTGGGAAGGAGGTGCTCTTGCACGCCAGATACACATTTTAGGGAGGAACTTGGTTCTTGTAGTTTGCACCATCCGCTTCTCGCAGTCGATAAGCACTTGGTACCTTAAGAGCCAATCCATGCCCAACACCACGTCGTACTCCTTCAGGGGGATTACCACCAAATCCCAAGGACAAGGCAGTCGCCCTAGTTTAATCGGGCAGGTGGCCACCAAACTAGTCGCCTCCAGTGTCCCACCCGCCGTCTAGACCGTCATTGGTTTTGGAGGGGTGTCTCCCCGAGGTCATGCATGAACACGTAATCACAAGAAATGAACAAGTGTGTTGCTTCCGGTATCAAAAAGGGTTCTAGCTCGGGAATTTTGAAACAGAAGTAATACCTGCAAGCACGGCCTCTCGGCCTGTCCGTCTCTTGGTGGGTCATTGAATAAACTCGTCCGCCCGGTTGAGGCTGCTGTCTCCTCGCGCCGCGATGCCGGGGCCTAGAGGTTGACCCCCATAGGAGCTTTCCCCCGCCCGGAAAGCTGTGGCGAAGGCGTGGATGCGGCAGAAGAAGCTGGGTCCCATGGCAAGAGGGCAGTTGCGGCGAAAGTGCCCCTGCTTGCCGCAGCGGAAGCAATGATCGACTCTCTGAGGGCAATCCAACACCTGGTGCGCTCCCCCGCAGATCACACAAGGCCTGTCTCCTAGTCTCAGCCCTCCTGTAGGCGCGCTCCGTGATCCTGATTGGGGTCTCCACCGCTTGGGGGGTCGGCTCCCAGTAGAAGAACCTCTCCCGTAGCTCTGCTGTTGCCGCTTCCTATCCTCATGCTGTGCCGGGGCCTCCCTCTTGGCATGTGTGATTGCAAACCCGCGCTCGACCACAGTGGCCCGGTCGACCACTTTTTGGAACGTGTGCAAGTCGGCTGCCTGTACCACCTGGAAGATATCGCTTCGTAATCCATCCACAAAAAGTTGCGCCTTATGGGCTTCGTCCCTTATGACGAAAGGGACGCAGTTTGCCAATCGCACGAATTGGCGCTGATATTCCATAACTGTCTTGCTCCCCTGTTGGATGTGGTTCAAGTCATCCTCCAATTTCTTCTTGACGTTGTTCGTGAAAAAAGCCCCAAACAACTCCTGCTTGAACGTCATCCATGATGGAAGCGCGGTGCCCGTGGTGGGGTCGGGACGCACCATCTTCCACCATAAGCGGGCGTTCCCCCCCAGACAGTGGACCGCTAGGGGAACCCGCTCCCAGTCCTCCATGAGTAGGTCTTCAAACAACTTTTCCATCGATCCCACCCAGTCCTCGACGACCCAAGGATCGGTCGTTTCTCCCTCGAAAACGGGTGGATCGTATTTCTTGAAATCCGCCAGATTGGCTCGTGCCCGCTCCAGCTCTGTCAATGGCGCTGTCCCCTCTCCCGCAGTGGCGGCGGCCATAGCAGTGACGGGCGTCGCCAAGGTCTCCCCCGAGGTACCCCCGCCGAGGGCCCCCGGTGTCGGTCCCATGCACGCTGTTGCGGGTGCTGTCGCCAGCGTCGTGGTCTGGGCTGATGCTGTCCCGGCCGTTGCTACCGGTGGAGGGGCCGCTCCTACCCCAGTCCCCGCCACTTGCGGCACTGCTGCTGGCGCGGTTGGCCCCTGTGGAGGGGCCGGGGTGACCGTCGCTGACGCGGCCGGAAGCCGCTGCGTCAACTGACGCACATGATCGGTGAGGGTCGCCAGCTGCCCCGCCATCTCTCGCAGTTGCTTGCCGCAGGAGTTGGTTCTCCGCGGCCGTCGATGCCGTCGCATCTGCCCCCTCGTCCCCGGCCGACGCTCTAGTTCGGACCATCGTCTGTACATACATACAACCAAAATATTAATTCTAGTCTCCGCTAGAACAACTACCAAACATCGAGAGAGAAAGAATCTACACTTTCCCCCCCCCCCCCCCCCCCCCCCCCCCCCCGATCACTCACGTCCTACACCCTTATGTCCTGCACATTTCATTTATCTGAAGCTACGTATGGCGTCACCGTGGATGTTGGACCTTAACTATTGTGATTAAAAGAAGAACCTCTCTGATACCATCTTAATCTGTCACGCCCCGGGGGTCTCGCTCAGCGGAAAAGAAAGAGTTGTTAAATTCTTTTTTTGAAATTCGGTCCTCCCCGGCACTTGCCCAGACCCGCCGCATATACAGATTTACTCAAAAATCGGGCAGAGTCTCCTCTGTATATGCACGGCGTTGCGGCTATTACAACATCTCAACACAAGCATTCAGTTAATCACAACAGTTCGATATTTAACCAACAATGCAGACTGAATACAACGCCCGTCGCCAGTCAAGTTGAAAGGATAAACTCACAGTTTTGAAAACAGGTCCACACGACCCAAGGTTTTGAAAACAGTTTGGAAAGATGCCATAAATCCACAGGGTTTGGAAAACAGGTCCACACGACCCGAGGTTTTGAAAACAGTTTAGAAATCCCATAAATCCACATGGTTTGGAAAACGGGTCCACATGACCCCAGATTTTTGAAAGATAGTTTTCGAAGTTCTCTTTTTTTTTTCTAGTTATTTTGCTTTGGAAAACGGCCGAACGGGGATAATAAAAGAACTATAATTCCAATTCCAGAATACCAGTAATCAACATCCACACCGACCCCACAAGGGTATCGCGAACCACACCGTAGTCTACGGTACCAAATGAAATGCAAGGAAAGGTAAAGGAAAATACAGATTTGGGCTCCTCACTGCCCGACCACTCCTGCCTCGACCTCACCGTCGTCTACCGCTCACCCCTGGAAGAACCTGTCACGGAGTGGGTAGTCAGTGACATGTAATAGTAATAATAAGCAAGAAAGAAATGCCAAACCCAACTGTAAGACTATCCGGAGCAACCACTCAGCTCACTGGAAAAGTAACACGCGAACACTTGCAATACCTGTAATACCTGTAGCACCTACGCACCTTGATCTCGTCGGGCACCTACCCCGACAGATCGCACCGCTCACACCTTGGGGCACCTGACCTCGTCGGACACCTATCCCGACAGGTCACACCTCTCCCCCCCCTTTTGATGCCTCAAACCCCACACCTACGGGGGCCCCCACTACCTCACCTCGTGGGTTTACACGGGTCGAAGACCGCTTTCCCGGAAAAGAGCACCCTTTGCGGTGGCCAGACCGCGGGTGCGCGTGTCGCAACTACGAGCATAAAACCAATATACAGGGTAATATCGCAAACACTAGAGACCGTTAGCATTAGTACGGATAACATGCAATTAGTAACCTTCCAACAACATTGACACTATTCTAAGCCTCAAAGAAAAACCCACCTGTCACGTGCAATGACCGCCGCTCAACCCCTTCGCGTCCCGGTGTGCTCCCCGAATCTGCAAGGACCCCCGGGACGAATCAGATACTCACCAACAATAAATCGAGAGCAGCAGAAAAGAATATCCAGTTTCCGTTGCTGGACGCGACCCTCGCCCGTCGGTCGCGGAAACGGCGATGGCCCGGTCGGACCCGGTGGCGGCGGCGGGGCTGCACGGTGCCCGGGCCTGCGCGGCGCCCAGCCCGCACGTGCGGGCGGCGCCCCGCGCGGTGCCCCGGCCCGCACGGGGCACAGCCCGCACGCGCGGACAGCGCCCCGCGCTGCGCCCAGGCCCGCACGGCGCCCAGCCCGCACGCGCGGGCGGCACCGCGCGCGGTGCCCAGGCCCGCGCGGCGCCCAGCCGGCACGCGCGGGCGGCGCCCCGCGCGGCGCCCAGGCCCGCGCGGCGCCCAGCCTGCACGCGTGGGCGGTGCCCCGCGCGGCGCCCAGGTCCGCGCGGCGTGCAGCCCGCACGCGCGGGCGGCGCCCTGCACGGCGCCCAGGTCCGTGCGGCGCCCCCGTAGCGGCGGCGTGCGGCCGACCGTAGGGTCCCGCCCCCTTCGTGCGACGATCCGTCTCAACCTACCCTAGAATTAAATGCAGTAAAAAAAACAAATAATTAAATAAAGACTCACCGATCTCGGCGTTCCCGATCCGCCGATGGAGAAGGAGGAATAGGAAAGGTTCGCCCCGCGCTTGCTTGCCGGATTCCTTGGGGTGAGCGATCGTTTCCCCCTCTCCTTGATCCCCTCCGCCTGGTCCTCGGTTCCGCCGGTAGAAGGGAGGAGATTTTTGGGAAAAGGGTTCCGCTTCCTCGTTCCTTGTGACCTACGCTCAGGGCAAGAAGGAGGAAAAATAATACCCTAACCCAAGTCGCAACTTAGAAAAAAAGGATCGGGCTAACAAAGGAAGTGGGGGTAGCCCAAACCTAATTCCCCAAAGCCAAAAAATTAGTCGACTTGGGTGCGAACCAGGGTCCGATCTGCCTCGGTAATTGTGTAAGTCGCCTGAACCGTACTAAAACTTCCGGAATTTATTTCGGGAGATTCCGGAGTCGGAAACCAAAACCGATCGCGCCGCCGATCTCCGTTTCACGAGCTTTATTTTTCAAAAATACCCGCGAGCCCCGACGGTCTGCCCAGAAAACACGAAAAACATAAGTCACCCCCGGACCCCTTAGTCGAAAAGCGGTTCAATAAAATTCAAAAGAAGGTCCATAACGACAAATAAACCCACGGTTACTACAGTTCAGGATCCGGATCAGGGTACTACGGTCCGGACCCCGAACGTAGGTAGGTTCATGCGCAAATCCAGTCCAGAACACCCTTGGTTCAGTCCGGACCCCGAACGTGGATTTTGCAGGAATCTCAAGAACAGTCCGGACCGTGGTATTTCAGTCCGGACCCCAAACACTATTTTTTCAGGAATTCTCTGAAAAACAACGACAGTCCGGATCAAGCCTAATCCAGTCCGGACCGTCGTGCGGGTAAAAATCTGTTACAGTCAGTTTTTTATTCTTATCCTCTTCCAATGGTTTCTAACCTATAAGTAAACCCTAATTCTATCTTTTAGGGTAAGCCGAAAATAAGTTTTGTACTCCGGGTAATGACAAAAAAATATTAATGGAGAAAAACATATAAATCCACATATAGAGAAGAGAGGAAATAACTAGATTTAATTCTATGTTTCTTCATCTATATTAATTAATTTGATTCTAGGTTTTCAAACTCAGATTTTGAGTAGAATCAAATTAATGAATACTTAGATGGTATTTTCGATCTATCTTTGATCTAAGTATTCGGCGGACTATCACCACCAACAAAACAACGATTTTCCCCAAAATCGGCGCGTGGATTCGCGTGGCCTTGTGGATTCAAGGTGCTACCGCTCTCACGGATTCGGAGCGAGGTACGTTCGTGTGATCGAGATGTACTACTTGGTGGAGACCCTGGATTCGGTTAGACGTCGTGGATTCGACGTTGGACGCCGTGGATTCGACGTTGGACGCCGTGGATTCGGCGTTGGACGCAAATCGTGGATTCTAGGCGCGTTGCGGAGCGAGCGGAGAAGATCAACTCGGAGCGTATGGAAAAAGGATGAGTCGTGTGTGAGTACGGTATATCACCTTTGTACGTGTTTAATCTTAGTTGATTTCACCGTGTTATCGGTCTCGTGGTTTTTTACTCCTGGTTTTGGAGTTTTTCCACGTAAAATCTTACGTGTTATTTTCATTTCCGCATTGAGTTTTATTACGCAAAGATTTTTGAGTGTTTATTGTTTACACCTATTCACCCCCCTCTAGGTGGTTTTTCCCCTATTTAGATCCATATTATCATAGCCCAACAAGTGGTATCAGAGCGGGAATAGGGTTGTAAACAATGGTTGAAGGTGGAAACATCAATAGACCCCCACTCTTCGATGGAACAAACTATGCCTACTGGAAAGTACGGATGAGAACATTTTTAATTTCCATCGATGAATGGGTATGGCAATCAATAGAATTTCGATGGACAAATCCTACTGAAATTATTGCTGATGTTCGCACCATCAAACCTAGGTCGAAATGGACCAAGGAAGAAATTGATTTATCTTCTTACAACGGCGAAGGAATTAATGCCTTATTTAATGCTTTGTCGCAAACCGAGTTCCCTCGCGTCTCGGCATGTGAGACTGTGAAAGAAATATGGGATGTTCTACAAGTTACACATGAGGGAACAAGCCTTGTGAAGATTCAAAAACTGCAAATGCTTACGAGCAAATTTGACTCAATTTTTATGGCAGAAAATGAATCTTTCACAGATTATTATACACGATTGCAAGATATCGTAAATACATGTGCTAACTTGGGAGAGAAAATTCCAGAATCTAAAGTTGAAAGAAAGATTTTAAAGACTCTTCCTGAATGATTTCGTGCCAAGGTTGCGGCCATTAAAACAGTTAAACACCCGGACGAAATCAAAGTAGAAGAATTAGTTTGTGCACTTCAAACTTATGAAATGACATTTCCTACTAACAATTCTTCTGGAAAGCCATCTTCTTCAAAGTCTTCAGGTTTTGCGTTGAAAACAACAAAGGAAGAAGACGCGGAATCATCCTCCTCAGACGATGACGATAACCTATCAATGGAGGATTTCGAGAAGCAACTTGCGCTCTTTACAAGAAAATTTTGCCGAAACTTTCGAATGGCTAATTCTAGCAAAACCTTATCCTTCGTAAAGTCGAAGAAAGGCAAAGAAAATTCAAGCTTTAAGTCAAGAAAGCAAGAGAGTTTTTCAAAGGACAAGAAAAACTCGGAGGGACAAGTCCAATGCTTCAAGTGCCGAGGCTACGGTCACATCTCAACGGAGTGTCCCAATAAGAATCCGTTAAAGAAGAAGGCGATGCAAGCGGTCACTTGGGATGACACCTCAACGTCCAATGAGTCATCTTCCAGCGATGAAGAAAACAACGCAACGACATTCCACGCGTCCACATCTTCACCTTACGTGTGCTTTATGGCAAGTACATCCGATTCATTGTCCAACTCCTCCCAAATTGAAAAGAATGCAACGGACGATGAATCGAGTAATTCCGAAGGTGAAGACTTTGCTTTTGCCTATCATAAACTTTTAAAGGATTCAAAGAAATTGGCAAAGCAAAATAAAGGTTTGAGAGGGAGATTGCAGGATCTCAAAGAAGAAGCAAAAAGGGCAACTTCTCTCTCAAACGCTCTTAAAGTGGAAAGGGATAACTTTATTAAAGTAAATGTTACCCTTCAAGAGAAAAATGAGCATTTCGAGAAGGAACATATCAAATTGGTGGACAAAGCGAATTACTTCTTGAAGCTCTACTCCGAGGCTCGTCAAGAAAAGATGGAAATGACGAAGACTATTTTCTAACTCAAGGATGATTTGAAGCGATTTTCTTTTGGAAGGAGCAAGTTGGATAAGATGCTTGGTCTTGGTCAAACAAATCGTTTGGGCCTTGGATACAATCGAACTGGAGGCAGTCCTAGTTCGAGTGGAACAATTTTTGTGACCCAGTCGGTGTCTCCTCCTCCGACGACGGAATTTAATGCATTCTACAACAACAAGCCTACCTCACCTATTTCGGGTTCATCAAGTATAAAGGTATGTATTCATTGTGGTTTTGCAGGGCACATAAGAAGAGATTGCAAGATTGGAGCGAAACGATCAAATCAAGCGCCTCTTGCAACAACTACCAACAAGGTCATTCCCCGAAAATCAAAGAAAAAATTTTCAAAGGAAAAGAACCATGGTAGTTCACCTCACAAGACGACGTCAAAGAAAAGCGATGAATCATACAAGACGCTTTCACCAAGGAGAATAACTTCACAAACATTGCCGACGCAGTCCAAAAAGGTTTGGGTGCACAAAAGTGAAATCTTCCCTTGTGTTGTCATTCATACTTCCTTGCATGCTTATGACAACTCGTCTTGCTATCTGGATAGTGGATGTTCACGTCATATGACCGGTGACAAAAATTGTTTTCAAACTTTAGAGAAAACCTCCGGAGGACTTGTAGTTTTCGGAGACGGTCGTTCTTCAAAAATTATTGGAATTGGAACAATCACTATTCCAGAAGGCCCGGTTTTGAACAATGTTTTATTTGTTGAAGGCCTTAAGACTAACCTCATTAGCATTAGTCAACTTTGTGATAATGGCTTTTCAGTTAATTTTTCTTCTACAGAATGTGTTGTAACCGATAAGGACCATTTATTCTTTTTGAAAGGGGTTAGATCTGAAAATAATTGCTATGTAGTTCCAAACAAAATTCCTGAACATTGTAACCTAGTTTCTTTAGATAATGAAACTCTTTGGCATAAAAGACTAGGTCACATAAATTTTAAGGAACTAGCAAGGATTTCAAATAAAGATGTGGTTAAGGGGATTCCTAAACTATATTTTAAACAAAACATTGTGTGTGGAGGTTGTCAAAAGGGAAAACAATCAAGGGCTGCACACAAGAACTTGAACCACGTGGGTACCAATCGGCCTTTAGAATTACTGCACATGGACTTAATGGGGCCGACTCGTCAACCAAGTTTGGGAGGTAAATGGTATTTTTTTTTTTTGGTTGATGATTTCTCTAGATATACATGGGTAACATTTTTAAAAGAGAAAGCGGATACTTTCGATTCTTTTCATAAGATTTGTCATCATGCTATGATTGAGAGAAATGAAAAGATCGTTCGTGTTCGGAGTGATAGAGGTGGAGAATTCATCAATTCTAAATTCATTGTTTTTTGCACTTCCAATGGCATAAAACATGAATTCTCTACACCCTATACACCTCAGCAGAATGGTGTAATCGTGCGGAAAAACAGGGTAGTACAAGAGATGGCACGTGTTATGCTTCACAGCCGGAAACTCCCGTTACATTTTTGGGTTGAAGCAGTGAACACAGCTGTCTACGTAATCAATCGAGTGTATTTGCGCCCGGGAACACTAAATACACCATATGAGCTATGGTTTTGTAGAAAATCGAATATCAAATATTTTCGAATCTTTGGGAGTCGCTGTTATATTTTGCGTGATCGCGAAAATCTTGGAAAATTCGACTCTCGAAGTGACGAAGGAATTTTCATGGGTTATTCTACAAATAGTAGAGCATATCGGGTATTTAACCTCGAATCTAAAACGATGGTAGAATCTATTAATGTTAAAGTAGATGAAGCTTTTCATTTTGCATCTGATAAATCTACCCCTGATATGTCTCTTGACGATGATACTCTTGATGATTATCGGAATTCCTCAAACGTCGAATTTCGATAATTGAGTGCAGAGATAAAAATCCGACAAGCCTCCGCTGTCCAGAAATTCACCAGCAACAAAGGGTTTCAAATATGCCTCATAAATCATGCCAAGAACTCAGAATAAAGCAAGGTGATCAACACTAAAATCGAAGGCCTACATCTCGTGAAACCGATTCCGCAAGAATCGTCTCAAAATTCCATTGGGGTAGCTCAGGGGGTCTCGCGCACTAAAACGCGACGGTAAAAGCCAAAATCGAAGGAACGTCGAAGTGCGCCGCATCGCAGAAATCGCCGATGTCGAGATCTCCAAAAATTCCAAATCTTTGTCAAGGGATGCAACACAAGATGAGGACCAACTTCTCTTCAAGGCTCAGTCACAGATGGGCTCGGGAAAAGAGGCTAAAACGCAGGCCAAAGGGAGGTATATATAGTCAAAAACCAACATTTCAGGAAATGACCAATGTATCCTAGGTTTCGGGCGCCCGGTTCATTTTGGGCTGCAGTGCACCCGAACCGGCCTCCAATCCGGACCGTCCATCAGCGCCCGGAATCACCACAGCGCAACATGTGTCCCCGCACAGCAAACAACGAGCATAGCCGCTCAGCTCGCGACACGTGGCCTCGCCCCCGTGCCCGCCTTCCCGCGCGTCAGCACCTCGGGCGGTGTGCCCACGTGCGCGCACATCACACTATCGGCGACCATGCCGTGCACGAATCCTGAGGCACCTGCCTTCCTGTTTCGTGGACCGCGCTCGTGCACCAGCCAATCCCACGACGCCACGTGTCCAAACCGGACCAATCGGGAAACGCCACGTGGCACACACCACCGCTGCACCGCGCGCCTGCCCGCGCCCGCGCGCCTCTCCGCCGCCTGCCAGCGCCCACGCCACCGCGCTCCGCTGCACCCTGCCGCCGCCGGCGCTGCCCAGCCTGCCGGAACATTAACTTTTGCCTCGAAATTCATGTTTTGGCATCCGGGCTTCAAAAAATACAAATAAATAGTCCATTTTCATCGTTTTCGCACGCTGAATCCAGATTCGATGTCCGTTTTGCCAAATTCCACCTCCAAAATTTGTCGTAAATTCCCGGAGAAGCAAACTTGATCTATTTTTTCGTGCCGGGTCCAAAACTGGGGTTCAATTTGCGCGCAATCACCTCTAACATACACCATAGGTCTCCAGAAGTCCCCAATCACACTGCAAACTCTCTGCGGAGATCCGGGTCATCACATCCTCCCCCACTAAAAGAAAGTTTCGTCCTCGAAACTAAAACGCACCACAACCACAAACCCAACTCGACTAAACTACCCGAAGTACGCCAACACTACCAAACAAGAACGTAAAGGCCCGCCATCAGGAACGTCATCAACTACAACTCTCAATTTAGAAAATAGCTGAAAATAACGAAAAGTTTGAAAATTTCGAAAGGCAGGTGCCCTCGCCCCAATCAAACAAGAACAGGTTTGGGCACTGTCTCCATTTCTGGAGCAGCCTTTCAAAGTTTTCGTCCCGTTCGTAAGTTTCAGCCTGTAGGCGAGAAAAGGGAGAAAAGTATTGAAGCCGTTCCTGCTGTGGCTACAAAACAAAGGCTACGATCTAACCAAGACCTCTAAGGACACAACCTCTAGTCCTAAACGTCACCTACGCTCTAGGGGTGGCGTCTGTCCAAAACCGATGAAGCCATCGCTGTAGGAAGGGTACCTCGGCAACCAGTGAAATGAACTCCTCCTGTCCAACTCACGGAAGGGTCACTGTTCTCACTCCACAATCAGTCGTTGCATGATATCGCGCCAACCAGTCCATCCCGCGTGCTTGATCAGTGTGAGGACCCGAATCCCCGCGATGTTTTTACTGGCTGATCAGCAGCTTCTGGAGGCCCATATTGGGTGATTGAGGTTTTAGCGCGCGTATTGGAACCAAGGAATTGACCCGGCACGAAAAATAGATCAAGTTCACTTTTTCAAAAATTTTCGACAAATTTTAGAAGCGGAATTTGATAGAACGGACACCGGATTTGGATTCAGCGCGCGAAAACGATTGAAATGGGCTATTTACTTGTATTTTTCGGAGTCCGGATGTAAAAGCACGTTTTTCGAGGCTTGGGTTACTATTCCGGCCGGTCGGGCATCGCCGACGGTGGCGGGCAGCGGCGGAGCGCGGCGGTGCGGGCGCGGGCAGGCGGCGGAGCAGGTGCGGGCAGGCGCACGGTGCAGCGGGCAGGCGCGCGCGGCAGCGGGCAGGCGCTCGCTGCGCAGCAGGAGGAGGAGGACACGTGGCAGCTTGTGGTTGGTTGGTGTTCGTACGCCGGGTGCACACAGCGCAGCGGAGCAGGACGGGGCAGGTGGCCGTACGGCGGGGCAGGTGGCCGTACGCGCGGGCAGGCGCGCACGACGTGCGCGGGGGCAGACCGGTCGGCGCCACGTGGCGCGACCGCAGCGGATGGCGCCGCTGTGTGCTGTGCGGCGTGCCACGTGGCACTCGGGGATTTGCCCGATTTGATGTTTGCTATTCTGGGACACGTGGCGCTCCAAGGACGTTTTGGGCTCTGATGGATCGGGGTGCATTTTCGGGTTACTGTAGCAGCCCGGTTATTTCGGGCGCCCGAAACTGGGTACACAGAGGGAATTATTTGAATTGTTGGGCTTGGACTATATAAAGCCATCTTTGCAGCCCGTTTTGAGCCCTTTCCTGAGCTCTCCTTCCACAGAGGTCTGAAGAGAAAATGTTCTTCATCTTGTGTTCCATCTTCTGAGGAACTTTCTGATTTTTTGGAGGCCTCGATTTCAGCACTTTCTGCGACGCGGCGCACTGCGACGTTTCTTGGATTTTGGCTTCCACCATCACTTTTCGGTCGGCGAGGCACCCTGGATCACTCCGATGGAATTTTGAGCTGATTTTTCTGGCAACATGTTCACGGGAGGTAAGGCTTCGTTTTTCGTGTTGATCACTTCTCCGCATTTCAAGTTTTTGGCACAGTTCCCAAGGTGTTTTGGTGACCCCTTTTTTGCTGTGAGATTTTGGATAGCGGAGGCTTGTCGATTTTCTCTCTTGACCTACGAGCATCGGAATGAGGCATTTAAGAACTCGATTGATATCCGAACGCGCTCGTATTTTTATTGGATTTTTCTGAGGACTCTTCGAAGGTGAGATTTAAGCTTCTTTGGGGTTGTATCCCGCAGTTTTTGCACTGTTGTGGTTGCTGGCATACCACCTTGTTTAATTTGTATCTTGGCCTACGGGTGTCAGAATGAGGTGTATAAATACTCGTTTTGGGGCTACTCATCGCGAGGATCGCAACCGTGATTTTTTTGGGATTTTTAGAGGACTGTATGTAGGTGAAAATCCCCCTCTTCTCTGCTTGTTGGTAAAAACAGCATGTGTTGTTTTGGGGATATTGTGGTGTTGGTTATTGATTGTTGGTGATGTTGTTGGTTGGAACAGAGGCTTGTGCGGCTGAATACCGAGGGTGCGGTTTTGGCAAATTTTGGATAGCATGTGACTACGCACTTCACCGACTTCGACTTTGCCTGCGGAAAGCGTTTCAGGTGGGTTGCTTCATCTCCAGAACCGGTGGACGGTTCTCTAATTCTGTATGTTAGAATGCATGCATCTTTAGGGTACACTATTTGTGATTAAGGGGTAAGCTTAGGAATGTTAATTGTACAAGGAATTGCAAGTGAATGTCCATGTTAAATATTATTGAGAACTTGCTAGATTTGGATATCGAGGATGATGAATAGTAAAAGCTTACCTAAAGGGATTTACCCTATGTGATTTTTAGCATGCATGTTTAATTGTACTATATTTAGCATCGAGATGGAAGCTTGAGGAATGGCCTAGACCATGCAGATTGATATATTATAGTAGTGATCTTTTAGCATGCCATGCTGCACATAGTCTTTTATGATATGATTACTCGATGGAGTAGGAGGCTAATCTATGTGCGGGTATCATTCTGATGATTTTGATGGACCATGGATTATGGACGGGTGTTGTAGATTGGTGGATTTGGCAGGTGGAGATACTATTTGCTATTTTACCTTTTATCTTTCTTGAGGACATTTGCATGCTTGTTTGGACATCTAGATAGGCCATCTTTTACTGCTACACTATCTTATTGGAACTTGACTTAGGAGAAACCATGTTTTGCTTCTTTTCTCCTTATTGGTTAGTCTTGTGGTTCATGTTGCTCGGGTTCGAGCAGGGGTTTGCGATAGTGTAGTTGAGGCTTCGAGTCTGGGACAGGTTGGTCTTGATTGTGGACTTGTGGGGTTTTGCGGCGGCCGCGGATATTGGGCGGTTGACCGGATATATACTTGTGCATCAGATTGGGTATCAGATTTCCTCTAGTGGATGGGTTTTCCACTTTGATCAGTGTTTCAGTTTGGGGATCGGGTTTCCCTTTAGTGGATGGAGTTTCCATTTATTGTTTACTGTTGTTTCAATTTGGGGATCGGGTTTCCCTTTAGAAGATGGAGTTTCCACTTATTGTTTAATGTTGTTCCAGTTTGGGGATCGGGTTTCCCTTTAGTGGATGAGTTTTCCCACTTTGATCAGAGTCGTAATCCAGTCCTGCTATACAGTGATACTTGTTACGGTGATACTTTACTCATGTGGGTCGCTCCCCTCGAGTGCCACTCCGGAGGTAGGCCATTGACCGAGCCATGTGTGCCGGTCTGATACTTATTTTGGGATGCGAGCCATGTGTACCGATCCCGCGGTTTCGAGCCATGTGTGCAGATTTCGCTACTGAGTTCTTGAGATACTGAGTTCGTGAGATTGATGACAGAGTAGGCAGTACCGGGTTTTATACCGGTTAATTTGATTGGGTTTATTCAGGCAGGTACTCTTATTGTTGCACTCGTGCCTGGGGGCTGAGTGGAGTCTAGTAGTTGTGTTTAGACCAGTGCTAGTGTTGTTGGGAACCGTTTGGGGTTAACGGTGGTCCCGAGGTCGTTGTGAGTTTTTCGACCGTTGTGGGAGAGATTGAGGATCTTGAGTCTATCCGTTCTGAGAGAGAGCGTGGATTTTGATTATAGCCTGCATGTGCCACTATTCGATAGCGAGTTAGTCCTTATGGACACCCTACGTAATTCCTGCCCGGCAGTGAGAGGTGGTTGTAGGTAGGCGCAGGCTTGACTGGACCCGATATGGCAGTCAGCTCGATTGGGTCGATTGAGCACCTCGTGTGCGAGTGTTGCATATCTTTATCAGAGTTTCCCCATTTGAGCATTTAGATAGAGGCATGATAGCTGTTGAGTGTTTCCAGCTTTCTTGTTCAGTTTTTACTGCATTGGTTATCTTATGCCTCTAGTGGACTTAGTGGGCAGATCGTCGGGCCTGGCGGTGGTACCCACTGAGGACTCCCTTTTTGGTGTAGTTCTCACACCCATTGGGGGTTTTCCCCCTCCCTTTCTTTTCTCTCCTTTGTTTTGCAGAGTCTTAGCGGGTGTCGCTGATTCTACGGTTGTTGATCAAGGCGAGGGAGTCGCGAGCTAGATCCCTACCCGTCGTTGGAGAGTAGCGGTACCCCTTCAGAGGAGATCTTCAGTAGATTAGTTATTTACTTTCCTCTTTTGCGAGACTGATGTAGTGAGGATACGATATGTATTGAGAGGCTGTACACTGATGTATTTATTGGAGGTACCTCCCTGTTGAGTTATGGGTTTTGTATTTGAGGATATTGTATGATTATCATTTTTGGGAGATGGGCATTATTGTATTATTTCCGGTTGTACAGTGGTTTATTTTAGTTTTACAGCAGATTTCTATTTATAGCTCTGATATCTGTTAGCTTTACAAGTACCCTTTTCTTGCAGGTTGGACGCTTCCCCTATGCAGGGTTGTGTAGGCGGCGGATCTGTTGGCGAGCCCGGGTCGCAGTTTCGACCCCGGGGCGTGACAGATTAAGTGGTATCAAAGCCTAGGTTGTAGGTCATGGTGGACTTAGAAACCCTAGGCTTATGGTTTGACCCTTGGTTGACTTCGTGAGAGTCGTGACTTGTAGCGAGAGTCCTGATTGAGTTTAATACCTCTCCCAAGGGACGGGATAAGTGATTGGCATGTTTATTCTCCTAAGTGATTATGTTGGCTGCAGACAACATAATGTTGTTGAATGGGTGACATCTTTAGACTTTCGCTGGATTGGGTCAAGTGTTTGTTGTGTGCTGATTTGCGGTTTTGTCGTGGTGAGCGGTGTCTCCCCGACGCTGGGTTTTGACCCGTGTGCATCCTTTAGCAGCTGTTGAGCATGAGCGGTTCGATTTGGGCCGGATACCCGGATTGAGGTCAGAGAGCTCCGGACCCAGATGACAGGATTGTCAGAGGCTTATCAGCGGCAGAGTGAGCAGCTGGTCTGGGTGACACAGTTGTCGGAGCAGCGGGCATCCCGACAGTGCTTTTCTCCTTAGACCACCCGGTTGCAGTATCCTAAGTGGCAGTGATTTCTGTGGCGCCGATGGAGCGAGTAGCCCCCTCTGTGCCAATGTTTAGTGCCGAGGCACCGAGGCAGGGTGGATAGTTGACAGCTGGTGAGCTGAGGGAGACGTGATCGATCTAGTGAACCAGTTTTGGCAGATGAACCACCCCGATTCATAGGATTGAGCTTGGAGCCCTTGGAGGCAGAGTCGTGGTTGGTAGTGATGGAGAGACTGTTTGAGAGCCCCCTTGTGCTGGGAGTTTACGCAGTCGTTGAACTGCGCGCTCCATGTTTGAGGGGCGAGGCGCATAAGATTTGTGTATCTAGGAATGATTGCGCCAAGATACCTTTCAGTTTATTCTGTCCCTCCGTTACGGGTTTTGACACCTCGATGGTGTAGGCGTTGTGTATGGAGCATGGCGCTGTAGTTCCTTTGGATAGGGATCTGCCGCCAGAGGCGAGTTCTGGACTTAGGCGCTTGCGCCGGGTGATGGAGGACAGACCGACCGGCAGAGGCATTCCAGATTTCTTCCCTAGGGGAGTGGATTTCTAAGACGCAAGAGGTCGGGTGGACCCCGATGGCAGCGTCAGCATTTTTTTTTTATTATCAGAGTGGCGCGACGGTAGCATGGATTGGTTATCTGCGGAGGGCCGCATTCGTCGCCCCAGTGTGGGCAGAGGCAGAGGTCGTGCTCCCTATGTGGTTAATCAAGATATGTTGTGGCAGACTGAGCGACGACCACTTGCATCGAGCGGATGAGTCTGTGTCGCCCGGTTGGAGGGCACCACGGTAGTGGATCGAGTGTCGCAGGTGTGATTTCATCACAGCAGTCTGTAATGTACCAGATTTATGGTATATAAATAAATGTAAGTAAAAATGGTATGAAATACTATTTTTATGAAAGTTAGGGAAGTAAAGAATATTTGGAAGCGAGTTGGGCCCAAATCGGAATAAAATGGAGAGATCTAGAATTTTATTTAAGGAAGTGGGCCCAGATTTTAAGAAGAAAATTCACAGAGTCAGAAAATTCTGAGAAAATTCTGGGAGCTCCGTAAATATGTTTTAAGGCCACAATAAAAGTTTCGCGTTGATCGGATGCCCGGATTGTGAGAACGGGGTCCGCCAGCGATTCTGGATACAGTGAGGCTTTTGGTGGCCAAGAAATGGCCAAATTCAGCGAAAATACTTGTAACACATTTCAAATGTAATTACAAGTGAGTTGGAAGCCTTTCGAATCGACACAAAAGTCGTTGAGTCGAAAAGTGAGTTGTAGTTGAGAGTTGAAGCTTCAAATTTGCAGAGCTTAAGTCCTCGTTCGTCGAATTCGCAAAATGGCGAAATGCGGCGAGAAGACTTGTAACATATTTTAAATATGATTACAGTCGAGTTCGGTGCGTTTCGGGCTGACGCGAAGGGCATCGAGTCGAAAAGTGACTTGAACCCCGAGGACTTAGCAAAAATTCTGAGATTTCTGAAATTGTGATCACGAAGCATTTTCGGAGCCCTGTTTCGGAGACTTAGAGTAGCCCAAAAATTAAAAAGAAATAGTGGGGTGTCTCACAAAATTTTTCTAATTAAAAGGGGTGAGAAACCGAGGTGAGCGATTAAAGGAAAATTGGAGAACGAAGCGAGGAAAAATGCTTCAAGAATTCTGAAACTGCAGTTTTTAACAGTGCAGTTTATCACGAAGCTTTTTCGGGGCTCTCTTTCGAGAGCTTAGAGTAGCCCAAAAATTTAAAAGAAATCATGGAGAGTTTAAGAAAAATTTGTAGAATAAAGGGGAGAAGAAAAATTTTGATTTCGATTTTCCAGTTGACGGCAAAACGCGGAGGAAGAAGGGTGTCCGAAATTGCTCTCTGCAGGGGCAAAACTGCAGGATTGGAGGGCATTTTGGGAAAAAATGGTTTAGTTGAGGGCAAAAGTGTAAATTCACACTTCCCCTCCAACTACCCACCTGCAGGAGCATTTATTTCCCACTCTCTCTCCCTCTCTCTCTGTTGGAGCAGGAAACGAAAGAGAGAAAGAAGAAGAAAGGGAGAAGAAGAAGAAGAAGAAGAAGAAGAAGAGGAAGGAAAGAAGAAGATGAAGACTTTTTCCCCTCTGCCTCCTTGTGACCAGTAAGAGTTCCCTCTCTCTCTCTCTCTCTCTCTCTTTCTCTCTCTCTCTCTCTCTCTTTTCTCCCATTCCTTGGCAGGAAAAAGAAATATATATATATATATATATATATATATATATATTGTTGGGGAGGGGGGGTGGCTGCTGCTGCCAGCAGCAGCTGCATCAAGTGCAGCTGCTGCCAGCAGCAGCAGCATCTGCCGCCGCTGCTGCTGCTCCAAGGCAGCAGCAGCTGCATAATGCAGCTGCTCAGCTGCTGCTGCTGCTAAGCAGCAGCAGCTGAGCAACCATGCTGCGCAGGCAGCATTGGCAGCAGCCTTGGCAACTGCCAATGCAGCTGCCCTGCCTTGGCAGCAGCTGCTGCTGCTGCTATGGGCAGCAGCAGCTGCCTTGGCTACAGCAGCTGCTGCTGCTATAGGCAGCAGCAGCAATTGCTGCAGCTGCTGCTGCTATCGAAGAGAAAAAAAAAAAAAAAAAAAAAAAAGGAGAAGAAGAAAAAGAGAAGAAATGAGAAAGAAAAGAAAAGAAGAAAAGAAGAAAGAAGAAAATTTCTTCTTCTTTTCTTTTCTCCAATGAGCGAAATCTGTAATTGGGGGAAATTGCTCAAATTGAGTTTCTCTCCAATTTTTGAATGCAAATTCTTGATTTTTGCCAATATGCAAAATCGGTAATTGGGGGAATTGCTCAAATTGAGTTTTTCTCAAATTTCTGGGAGCATTTTGACCCAGGGTCGAGTTGAGCAAGTTTCTTTTTGGCAACATGCCATGGGAGGATTATTCTCCTCCTATTTTTATGAACCAATCAAAAATTAGCCTTTTGGTGGGGAAAATGATCAATAGGAATTTTTCCCTTTTAGTTGTCAAAAGGGGTTAGTTTTATCGTTTGATGGAGTTAGTGGATCGTGTAAAGACGGTTACTTTATGTTCTTCCTTCCTTACAATGTAGGGAAACCTCAGAGGCAAAAGGAGCTAAAATTGTCTCCTCCAGGAACCCAGAAAGCACATCGAGGTGGGGGATTCTGCCGAAATTGGGTGACCTGTTCCCTTGCTCCTTTGCTTTTCGATCTAGAAGCATGATAGTAGCCTGTTAGAGGTGTTGGGTAATTATGATTGAATTTGCATGTGTAGATGGATATAGAAGAGAAGTAAACTTTTCTAATTATTAGAATAAGAGATAAATTTGCATGTGTAGAAGGATATAGATAGAAAAGTGGATTTTTCTGAACTGCTAAATATAGATGATAATTGCCTGCGCAGATGTTAAACTTTATTGATGATTGAGATGGAAATAATTACATGCGTAAAAAGGGGAATCAATTATTCGTTATCTGTGATCATGTTAGGGTATAGCCCTAGGAATCAAGTGAAAGCATAAGGAGAAGGACATGTTGGTAGTAAGACTAGGAGAAAACCTAGACTCAGGGTTAATGAGTGGCATCAAACTTAGGAGTATATCCTAGGATTGAATGAGTGGCATTGTCTTAGGAGATAACCTAAGGACATTGGATAAAGCGATCAACATAGAGTCAAGGACTCTAGGATGAGCATGATATAAGACTTAGGCAAAGGAAACCTAAGGTAAGTTAGTAGGTTGAGAATAGACTAGTTAACATAGAGTCAAGGAACTCTAGGTTAAACATGATATGAAACTTAGGTAAGAGAACCTAAGGTGACTAGTAGAGTTTATACTCACAGAAAATGGATTAGAGTCAAGGTAACTCTAAATGCAAAGTGCAACAGGTAAATAGAGATAATGTAACTCCAGGTTCGGCAAAGAAAAGAGTATGTGGCCACAAAGTTTAAAGAATTAAACTGATAGCAAAGTGATCAACTTAGAGTCAAACTCTAAGGAAAAGTTTGTGTAATCACAAAGTCAAAAAGCTAAATAATACAACCTTAGAGTGGGTCATAAGGTGTCTGGGCAAATGGACAATCACTTTAACTTCAATTTGAGTTAAATAAATGAAGGTGAAATGTTAAGAGTCCAGGAGACTCTCTAATTATCCTTATGGCAAGACCTAGGATAAGAGGTAATAAATGAAAAAGGTAAAGTTTAATAGCAAGTTAAAAGCGGCTAAAAGAGCATATCGAGAATGTAAATGGCGCCTTCGAATTTGAGACTCGTCATTATGGAGCGGGACTCCCTGGGAAGTGACCCGTCGGACGAGGTACTTTCGAAAGGCTAAAAGTGAAAGTAAAGAGCTAAATGCTTAAAGAAAAGAGAAAGAGATTGCCAGTGGCAAAGAGGGAGCTATAAGCTCGTATAAGACAGAAAAGCAAGTGTTAAGAGCAAAGAGGCCAAGTGCTAAAGTAAAAGAAAAAGAAAAGAGAAAGAAAAAGGAAAGAGAAAGAAAAAGAAAAGAGAAAGAAAAGAAAAGAAAAAAAAAAGATAAAACGGGCGTACCTCCGGGGGCGAACGTACAACTGTCGGAGTTGGACAGGGTCCCTCTCCCGGGCAGCGACCCGTATGACAGGTTCTAGAGTACTCTTGTCAGAGTTGGGCAGTGACCCTATCGGGCAGTGTCCCGTATGACAAGTCCCCCCGGCAGGACGGGGTAACACTTGCGAGTGTTATCGCCAACCTTAGAAATCTTATCTGATGGTAGCAGGACTACCGGGCTGGGGCCCGTTGGATAAGAATTTCTGAGGGTTAACTTAAATTAAACCACCATAAGGTAAAGAATAAAAAGAACAGAGAGTGGCCAAGGTGGCCAGGTTAGTGTAACCCTGTATACAGCGGCTTAGTGGCCGAGTTGGTGCTTAGTTGCCTAGTGTGGCTAGACAGAGTAGTGATGGATTGGTGAGTATACACAGATAGTGTAGTGGCCAGTATATACATAGTAGCATTATGATATTGAGGATTTTAATTTCCTAGCACTATTATTATTGCTTCCATTGGACCAAGTGGTGTAGGACACTTTATCTCGGTGGCTGAACCCACTAGGAAATATGCCGTAGTTCTCACACCCCTTGGGTGACTCCCCCCCCCACAGGTTCAGGTATGGATGCAGCGGTTGCGGCGGTTCAGATGAGACGGCGAGACATGCGACAGGGGCAAGGGCCTAGCAGCATAGAGACCTAGAGGTCCTAGCAGAGGTATCCCTTTTATTTATTTCTTGAGTGAACCTTGTATGGTGAGGAAATTATGTAAGAGAATTGTAATAATTTTATTTGCAAGTTCAAGAATGTAAGTGTAATAAAGTAATGCATGGTTCACTCTTGTATGCTTACATTTTCGCACTAACTGTTGGTTATTGAATGAAAGTTTTAAATTTGTAGTGATTTTTAGTACTCTGATATTGAGCTTCCGCATACACTTGTTGTGTTATTATGGATGTTACCGTTCCTTTTGGGTAGGAAAAGTTCTTACCTGATTGGCGGGTCTGTTGGCGTGCCCGAACCGTACAAATTGGCTGACTTGGGGCGTGACACAGTCGGAGTTAGAGCATGTTGCATTTCTGCATGGACTAGAGGTAGATTTGTTACCACGTGCACCAGAGGTATAGGTTCCGGTTGGTGTGGTGCATGTGGAGGAGGCTTTTGGATCATGTCCAGTGCAGTTGAGACCACGAGTTATACCTGCAGACGTATTGGTGTTGTGGTAGTTGGTGATTTGACCCAGTGCCTGAGATTGGTTGGCACAGTGCCACCGGATGTTTGACTGCGGAAAGTGAGGACTTTGATCTTCTGTGAGGCAGACGAGAGGAGGCTTGGTTGTTGAGATTGTTAGAGCGCACAGATTGTAGCGACAGTGTGAGAGGTGCTTACGGCGGCACCGGGACTCAAGGATATCCCTGTTGCGCACGAGATCCCGGGTGTGATTTTCACCTGAGTTGTTGATGACGCCGCCGGTTAGGGAGATAGAGATTGCGGTTGACGTGGTTCGGGGAACCGCGCCACCCTCGACAGCACCTCATTGGATATCGCCAGTGGAGTAGTTAGAGAGCTGACGGCGCAGTCACAGGATCTGATGGATCGAGAGGCCTGTTCGACCTAGTGCCACGCCGTTGATGCACGGTGGTGATGCCACGTCGGTGATATACGACAGTGAGGTTTTACTGTGGCTAGAGTGCAGGCAGGTCCGGACTTTATTTAGGACCTTTTGATGGAGTCATGCTCCGGCAGTTTTAGTATGATACGAGTACCTATTTGGAATCATACAGCTGAGTATTTTGCCAAGACGGCGTTCAGGACACGGTAGGGGCATTATGAGCTCTTAGTGAGGCCAAATGGAATGATTAATGCCATGTTGTCTTCAAGATTTGAGGAATCGTGTGTTCCAGTTGTACTTTGACGGATTAGGAGTGGTGTTTCCCAAGGATCTTATGATTTACTCCCTGAGTGATTTGGAGCTTGAGGAGCACTGGTGAGGGTGCTACAATGTCTGCGAGGAAGAAGCTGCATGCCATGTTGCTGAGGTGCGAATTTCAGCTTCGGGAGCTCACCTTCGTGGGTCTCGATGTTCTAGCCGTAGGAGCGGCTGCAGAAATCCGGATAAATAGATACTATTCGAGATTGGCCGAGACCGACACTGTTTGTGAAGCAAGGAGCCTTTTGGACTGGGAAGTGCCAGTAGAGCTTAACGATTGGATGTTGAGACTGATACCAGCGCCAATGCTAGTATTTCCAGTGTTGGGAGAGGGATCTGCGAGTTTTAGTGATGCCTCCCATTGTAACTGTGGAGTTATCGTTGGTTTATTATTGAGCATTCTGGATTACCCTGACAGGGCCACTGTGATGGCAGATACCTAGAGCGGGAGAGCTGTCTGGGGTTGAGTTGATGATTCCACAGCTGGCGCTGTGTGGACTGTTGATGTGATGACCTGAATCTCCGCAGAGCAGTGGTAGAGTCATTGGGGACTTCTGGGGGGCCTGTACTGTGTGTTGGAGGTGTTTGTGCACTAATTGGACACAAGTGGCGGACTTCGGGCTTAAATGGATCCCGAGAGTAGTCGGAAGACCCCGTCGAGTGTTTAAAAGTGTTCTCACGCGGAACGGATATTAAAATTGGGCTCAGCGCGAAGTTTGGACAAAGAACACCTTTCCGGATGCATTCGGCAAATTTTGGAATTAGAATTTGGCAAAACGGACATCAAATTTGAATTCAGCATGCGAAAACGATGAAATTGGGCTACTTACTTGATTTTTGCGCCACTGGTTACTGTTCACGCCGGAACAGTGACTCCGGCCGCCGGCGGGCAGCGGCGGCGGCGGCGGGCAGCGGCGGAGCGCGGCGGACGGGCTCGGGCAGGCGGCGGAGCGGCCGCGGGCAGCGCGCGGGTGCGGGCAGCGCGCGAGCAGGCGCGCGGGCAGGCGCGCGGTCCATGGGCCGGCGTGCGTCGGAGGGCAGGACACGTGGCAGTTTCGGAGTGGTCGGCTTTGTGGGTGCGGTCCACGGGGAAAAATTAAATACGGGTGTACAGTGGACCGGGGGTGGACACGTGGCGGCCTGTGGTTGGTGCGATGTAGCGCGCTCGGTGCACCGAGCAGGTACGGGTGGCCTCGGGGCGCGTACCCGGCAGGGTTGGCAGGCGGCGCTGGCAGGCGGCACGTGGGCGCTGACCGCGGTTTCCCGCGTGTTGGGGGCGCCACGCGTCAGCGATGCGGTGGGCCACGTGGCGCAAGGAGATAGGCCCCTTTGGCTGTCCGTTGTTTTGTGGCTACGTGGCTATGTGAGGCTGTTTCGGGTGCTCTGCGATTGGAGCCGCGCAGCAGATTCGGGCGCCCGAATCCTGTGTGGCGCCCGAATCCTGGGACACAATGGGAATTAAGTGGATTGTTTTCCCAGCCTATAAATAGGCCAAGAACAGCAGCTTCTATCTCCTTTTCTGCTCATCTTCTCACAGTATCGTCTTCACAAGATTTCCTCCCCTCCCATAGCTGGTTCCATCTGCAGATTTCTAGATTTTTCTGCGGCACGCATCCCGAGGTTTCCATTTTTACGGCGCGGCGCGACACTCGTTCATTTGTGGTCTCCTTCGTCCCGGTTTGGGTACGAGGACTCCCCCGGCTTACTCCGACCACCGTTTTCGTCGATTCTTGCGCCGTTGGCTTCACGACAGGTAGGGCTACGATCTTCGTGATTTGAGTTTCCCGTCATTTCGAGTTTATCTTGGAGTTTCCCGAGCTTTCTTTTGACCCTTTTTCTGGGTCGGAGTTTTGGACAGCACTGCGGTATTTTGGCGATATCTTTGCGCGCAGGCGTCGGATTGAGGCGTGCCAGTAGAAGTTTTTCATCTACACAGCGCAAGGAACACCCTCGAATTTTCTGGGAATTTTCTGCATATTTTTCGAAGGTGAAAAATCTCTGTTTACAGAAAGTATTGCTACAGTTTTTGAGATCGGTTTATTTCGGGGTGGTTCCCTTGTCGAATTTGTATCTCAGTGTAGGAAACTCAGATTTGAACGTGCAGCTACTCGTTTCGACCGGCTCGTCGCGAGGATCGCGACAGTATTTTTTTGGGAATTTTCTGTGCAGAACTTGCAGGTGAAAATGGCACAACTTTGGGGCTGAATTCTGGGACAGCGTGTATTTGGGTACTTGTGTGTTTAGTTGTATGTTTTGGGATAATTTTGTACAGTGATCGCCGCGGTTTATCTGACTTGGGCGAGGACTTCACTTTTGGACTTGGAATTAGAGGTTGAGGTGGGTGGTTGTTGTTTACCTCTATTTTGACATGCTCACTAGGATTATTAGAGTGATCTCCTTATGCTAGGATTATTGATTAACAAGTGGGGATGGAACTTATGCATGCTTGTTTGGACATGTGGATTGCTATGTTAGCACTTAACCTTACATGTGGAATTGAATCTTAAATTGGGATAATTAAAGTACCTTGATGGTTGGTACTATTTGAGGATTGTATGGCATGCATAGGTGGATGATTTAGGTGAGGGAAAATTGTGGATTTTAAACATGTGTGGTTGGATAATGATTTAGCATGATGGTTATATCTATGCGGAGCTATTAATTGATACACATGTGGAGCCATTATTTGTCACACTTTCTTTATCTTTCATGAGGACAATTACATGCTTGTATGGACATCTAGGTAGGCCATCTTTTATCGCTACACTTTTATGCTGGAACTTGACTTAGGAGAAACCTTGTTTGTTTCTTTTCTCCTTTCGTTAGTCAGGTGGTATTTGTTGCTCGGGTTTGAGCAGGGGTTTGGGATAGTGTAACCGGGGCCTGGATTATGGATTATGGGTTTTGCCGGCGACCGCGGATATTGGGCGGTTGACCGGATGTCGGTCATAGGACAACGGTGATAGGGCATGATTATGGATTATAGGGTTTTGTGGCTACCGCGGATAGTAGGCGGTTGACCAGATATCGGATGTGGGACATAATTGCGATTGTGGGTTATTCTGGCGACAGCGGATATTGGGCGGTTGACCGGAGGACGGTTGTGAGACCTGGTCGTGGATTTTTGGGGTATTGCGGCAATCGCGGATATTGGGCGATTGACTGGATGGTTACTTTTGCATCAGATTGGGGATCAGTTTTCTTTTAGTGGAGGGGTGTGTTCCACTGGGGCTTTATTGTTGTGATCCAGTCCTGCTTTTGATACTTATCACACCGGCGCGGTTATTGCCCGGTGATGCCTTCCTCGTGTAGGTCGCTCCCCTCGAGATCCCCTCCGGAGGCTGGGGCCAGACAGTTATTGACAGTTTTGCCATCACATCGGCACGGCTTATTTGCCCGATGATGAGTGCGGCAGCAGGAGTTTTGCTATCACATCGGCGCTGCTTATTTGCCCGATGATGAGGGCGGTACAGATTGGGTCCATCTGGGACGGTTGGTTACTATTGCATACGGTTATTCCAGTCTAGGACTGTATTTTAGAGGCATAGTAGTGGTAGTTTCCTTTCTTCAGCAGTCATTATTGCTTACCACACTTCTTTCCTTTTTGCCTCTGGTAGACCTAGTGGGTGTGTCAGAGTTTGAGGTTTTACCCACTAGGGGAGGCTACTGGTTTACTAGTAGTTCTCACCCCCATTCTTCTTTCCTCTTTTTCTTCTCCCTTGTTTTGCAGTGTCTTCTGCGGGTGCTGCTGGGCTTTCAGCGGCGAGTCAAGGAGAGAGGACAGTTGAGTAGATAGATCCCGAGGCAGGATGAGCGAGTTAGCTGGACTGTTGGTGTACCCATGTTTCCTCAGACGGTTGTACTTTTACTTTTGGGACTGGCTATTGCCAGCAAGTTGTATTTACTTTTTGGTGAGCTGGGAGAGACAGATGTATCATTTATACAGATGTATTGTATTTTATTTCCAGCTTCAATCTGAGATGTATTAGTTTTAGTTCAGCTCTGTTTTTATTGCTCTATTATTATTATCTCTCATATCTGAGCAGGTTTGGCGCTTCGTGTACGCGGGAAATACCGTGTGCACGGCGGATCTGTAGACGGGCCCGGGTTCCGGTTTACACCCGGGGCGTGACAGTTGAGGCAAACATGGCTTGTGGTTGTGTCCCTGAGGGTTCCTTTGGATGATAGACCGTGGCTGAGTAGTCCACTCGGATGGTCAAGATTCGGGAGTGACCGAGTGAAGACCCCTCCTTGTTAGGGCTCTTTTCCTTATTGGATGTTAGTGTGGGTATGCTTCGGGTTGCCTTGGTTGAGTTGACACAGGATGTGGTTTAGTGCGTGTTGCACTGGTGGTTATTTTGTTTCCTCCAGCTTTTGATGGAGCCCCTGTGGTGTTTCATGCCACAGCTCAGGAGTGTTTTGTTTTTGGATCCCTCGCCCGTGATTGACTCGCCCCTCTTGAGATCTGTGAGGGTGTGCAGGACGAGGGACGCACGTTGTGAATTCTGGCTCTTGAGATGAGAGAATTGCGCAACCGGGTCATGCCGTACCAGCTTTTGTAGTTGTTGGGGAGTAATCACGGAGAGTGAGTAGTGACTTGGGAGCTGGAGACGGTGATGCTGAGTACTTACCCTTGGTAGTTGTGACTCCTGTTTGAGTTGTGTTAGTTTCGAGGATGAAACTTTCTTTTAGTAGGGGAGGATGTGAGGACCCGGATCCCCGCGATGTGTTTACTGGCTGATCAGCACCTTCTGGAGGCCCATATTGGGTGATTGAGGTTTTTGCGCGCGTATTGGAACCAAGGAATTGACCCGGCACGAAAAATAGATCAAGTTCACCTTTTCAAAAATTTTCGACAAATTTTAGAAGTGGAATTTCACAGAACGGACAGCGGATTTGGATTCAGCGCGCGAAAATGATCGAAATGGGCTATTTACTTGTATTTTTCGGAGTCCGGATGCAAAAACACATTTTTCGAGGCTTGGGTTACTATTCCGGCCGGCCGGGCATCGCCGACGGCGGCGGGCAGCGGCGCGGGAGCGGGCAGGCGGCGAAGCAGGCGCGAGCAGGCGCGCAGGCGCGGGCAGGCGCGCGGTGCAGCGGGCAGGCGCGCGGTGCAGCGGGCAGGCGCGCGCGGCGCAGCGGGAGGAGGAGGACGCGTGGCAGCTTGTGGTTGGTTGGTCTTCGTACGCCGGGTGCACACAGCACAGCGGAGCAGGCCGGGGCAGGTGGCCGTACGCGCGAGCAGGCACGCGCGACGTGCGCGGGGGCAGACCGGTCGACGCCACGTGGCGCGACGGCAGCGGCTGGCGCCGCTGTGTGCTGCGCGGCGTGCCACGTGGCACTCAGGGATTTGCCCGATTTGATGTTTGCTATTCTGGGACACGTGGCGCTCCAGGGACGTTTCCAGCTCTGATGGATCGGGGTGCATTTTCGGGTTACTGTAGCAGCCCGGTTATTTCGGGCGCCCGGAACTGGGGACACAGAGGGAATTATTTGAATTGTTGGGCTTGGACTATATAAAACCTTCTTTGCAACCTGTTTTGAGCCCTTTCTCGAGCTCTCCTTCCACAGAGGTCTGAAGAGAAAATGTTCTTCATCTTGTGCTCCATCTTCTGAGGAACTTTCAGATTTTTTGGAGGCCTCGATTTCTGCGCTTTCTGCGACGCGGCGCACTGCGACGTTTCTTGGATTTTGGCTTCCACCGTCACTTTTCGGTCAGCGAGGCACCCTGGATCACTCCTATAGAATTTTGAGCCGATTTTTGCGGCAGCACGTTCAGGAGAGGTAAGGCTTCATTTTCCATGTTGATGACTTCTCTGTATTTCGAGGTTTTGGCATAGTTCCCGTGGTGTTTTGGTGACCCCTTTTCTGCTGTGAGATTTTGGACAGCGGAGGCTTGTCGATTTTCTATCTTGACCCACGAGCATCGGAATGAGGCCTTTAAGGACTCGATTGATATCTAATCTTCGAGAGGAACGCGCTCATATTTTTATTGGATTTTTCTGATGACTCTTCAAAGGTGAGATTTAAGCTTCTTTGGGGTTGTATCCCGCAGTTTTTGCAGTGTTGTGGTTGTGGCATACCACCTTGTTTAATTTGTATCTTGGCCTACAGGTGTCTGAATGAGGTGTATAAATACTCGTTTTGGGGCTACTCATCGCGAGGATCGCAACCGTGATTTTTCTGGGATTTTTAGAGGACTGTATGCAGGTGAAAATCCCCCTCTTCTCTGCTGGTTGGTAAAAACAGCTTGTGCTGTTTTGGGGATATTGTGGTGTTGGTTATTGATTGTTAGTGATGTTGTTGGTTGGAACATAGGCTTGTGCGGCTGAATACCGAGGGTGCGGTTTTGGCAAATTTTGGATAGCGTGTGACTACGCACTTCACCGACTTCGGCTTTGCCTGCGAAAAGCGTTTCAGGTGGGTTGCTTCATCTCCAGAACCGGTGGACGGTTCTCTAATTCTGTATGTTAGAATGCATGCATGTTTAGGGTACACTATTTGTGATTAAGGGGTAAGCTTAGGAATGTTAATTGTACAAGGAATTGCAAGTGAATGTCCATGTTAAATATTATTGAGAACTTGCTAGATTTGGATATCCAGGATGATGAATAGTAAAAGCTTACCTAAAGGGATTTACCCTATGTGATTTTTAGCATGCATGTTTAATTGTACTATATTTAGCATCGAGATGGAAGCTTGAGGAATGGCCTAAACCATGCAGATTGATATATTATAGTAGTGATCTTTTAGCATGCCATGCTGCACATAGTCTTTTATGATATGATTACTCGATGGAGTAGGAGGCTAATCTATGTGCGGGTATCATTCTGATGATTTTGATGGACCATGGATTATGGACGGGTGTTGTAGATTGGTGGATTTGGCAGGTGGAGCTACTATTTGCTATTTTACCTTTTATCTTTCTTGAGGACTTTTACATGCTTGTATGGACATCTAGATAGGTCATCTTTAACTGCTACACTATCTTATTGGAACTTGACTTAGGAGAAACCATGTTTTGCTTCTTTTCCCCTTATTGGTTAGTCTTGTGGTTCATGTTGCTCGGGTTCGAGCAGGGGTTTGGGATAGTGTAGTTGAGGCTTCGAGTCTGGGACAGGTTGGTCTTGATTGTGGACTTGTGGGGTTTTGCGGCGACCGCGGATATTGGGCGGTTGACCGGATATATACTTGTGCATCAGATTGGGTATCATATTTCCTCTAGTCGATGTGTTTTCCACTTTGATCAGTGTTTCAGTTTGGGGATCGGGTTTCCCTTTAGTGGATGGAGTTTCCACTTATTGTTTACTGTTGTTTCAGTTTGGGGATCGGGTTTCCCTTTAGTGGATGGAGTTTCCACTTATTGTTTACTGTTGTTTCAGTTTGGGGATCGGGTTTCCCTTTAGTGGATGAGTTTTCCCACTTTGATCAGAGTCGTGATCCAGTCCTGCTATACAGTGATACTTGTTACGGTGATACTTAACTCGTGTGGGTCGCTCCCCTCGAGTGCCACTCCGGAGGTAGGCCATTGACCGAGCCATATGTGCCGGTCTGATACTTATTTTGGGATGCGAGCCATGTGTGCCGATCCCGTAGTTTCGAGCCATGTGTGCAGATTCCGCTTCTGAGTTCTTGAGATACTGAGTTCGTGAGATTGATGACAGAGCAGGCAGTACCGGGTTTTATACCGGTTCATTTGATTGGGTTTATACAGGCAGGTACTCTTATTGTTGCACTCGTGCCTGGGGGCTGAGTGGAGTCTAGTAGCTGTGTTTAGACCAGTGCTAGTGTTGTTGGGAACCGTTTGGGGTTAACTGTGAGGACCCGAATCCCCACTTAAGGGTTTATTGATGGATTAGTGGCTCCTGGGAGTGTTTGTGCGCGTGTCGGGCCCAAGAAATGAATTTATGGTGTAAATTGGGAGCAAGTTTGCTTAACCGGAGGCTTTTGGAAAATTTTAGAACTGGAATTGGGCCAAACGGACTTCGGATTTGGATTCAGCGCGCGAAAACGATGAAGATGGACTATTTACTTGTATTTTGCGGAGCCCGGATGTGAAAACACGGATTTCGAGGTGTTTGGGTACTGTTCCGGCGGCCGGAGAGGCACCGGCGACAGCTGCTGGCGGCGGAGCGCGGTGGCGGGTGGTGGCGCAGCCGCTCGGTCCACCGCAGAGGCGTGCACCCGGGCGCGGTCCGCGTGGCGGCTTCCTGTTGGCCGGCGCAGCAGGCGCGGTCCAGGAAATTGGCGCGGGTGTACGGTGAACCGAGGGGTGGCCACGTGGCAGCTCGTGGTTGGCGGGTCCTTGTGCGCGCGGTCCACGCAGCGGTGGGGGCAGGTGATCGTACCGACAGGCAGTCGGGGGTGACGTGGGGGCGCCACGTGGCGCCCCGCGATTGGCCGGGTGCAGCCGCCCCACGCCTGCGTGTCAGGCCACACAGCGCTCCGCGATTCGCGGGCGCGCGTGCGTCGGGCGCGGGGAGTGTCGGGCGGACACGTGGCGGCCTCTAGAGCTTCCAGACGTGCACAGTGTTGGGGCGGGCCCAACACTGTAGCGACCCGAATGTTCCGGGCGCCCGGTTTTGGGCCCAAAAGTCCAAAGTTGGATTTTTTCAGGCTGGGCCTATTTAAGCCCCTCTTTCACCCCGAGTTTGGGGTTGTTGCCAAACTCCTCTGCCCTTGGACCCTTCAGCAAAGTTGGAGATCTTCCTTTCGCGCATCTTTTGGTGGAGGCCCGGAATTTTTGGAGGCCGCGGCGTCGACGACTTCGGCATCGTAGCACAGGGCGACGATCTTTCTTCGGAGGCCCGTTATCGTCGCAGTTCGGTCTGAGAGGTCCACAGAGCTACTCCTTCAGTATTTTTGGACGATTTTTATGGCGTCGCATTCACGAGAGGTACGCCTTCGATTTCCATGTTGATCGCCTTGCTTGATTCTGAGTTTGTGGCACGGTTTTCGAGACATTTCTAAGACACTGTTTTGCTGGTGGAATTTTATCTCCGCACTCGAGCGTCGGATCGAGACGAGCCTATACACTTTTTGCATCTACCCGTCGCGTGGATTATCGTCGTATTTTTCTGGGATTTTTCTGAGGCTGGCCCGGAGGTATACTGTTTCCCCTTTTACTGTGCAGAGTATTACAGTTGTGTGATTGTGAGGTTTTGCGCACCCTGTGTTGTGGAATTTGTAACTCGGCCTACGGGGCTAGGAATTGGACGTGTAGGTACGCGTTTCGAAGGTCTCGACGCGAGGATCACAGCAATATTTTTATTGGATTTTTTGGAGCATTGTTTATAGGTGAAAAATGCGCATCTTTGAGACTGTTCCAGCAGATTGGTTGTATTTGGGGTTTTGGTGGAATAAAGTGTAATCATGGACTTTTTGTTGTACCCAGGGGTATTTACGGGTGTTTCTGAACCTGTTGGTGTTGAGGATTATTGGAGACGGTTGTTCTTGGGTATTTCAGCTGCGGAACTTTGGACAGTTCAGCTCTTCAGGTGGGTGGCCTTGTCTCCAAGATTGATGGACTGTACATTAAATCTGCTATAATAGGACTATGCATGATAGTGAAATTCTTGTGCAGCATGCTAGATTGTAGGAATTGCTATTCCTCGTATTAATCTGATGATCTTGTCATCTCCTTGCTTTCTACCATCTGTAAATTATAGTTATCTTGGAACTTGACCTAGCACCCCCGTCATATGTTGCCTGTGTAACCAGACCAGTAGAAAACTCCAACTTGGGCTAGGTTTATTCTGCTTTAGACATCCACACTTCTTATTCTTTCCTGGACATAGTGTCTTACTCGCCCGGGTAGTGGGCCGAGTGGTCGGGATTCTTTTAGTGTGGGATGCATTTTACACTCGTGCTTGGGAGCAGAGTGGAGTCTGGTAGATGTAGTTGATCGTTCATCTGTGGTGGGAGTCGTTTGGATAAACGGCGGTCCCGAGATGTTTTATTTGTCGCCACTGTATTAGTGGCAGTTGTTTACCAGTGTCAGCAGGACCTAGGACCCAGACTGTTTTCAGACACACATTATTTTTGTAAACTAATGTTTTCTTCCAAATCTCGAGGGGTCGCCGGAGCCTGTTCTTGTTTGATTTGGGTGATGGCAATAGCCCTTCGGGGTTTGGAAAATAAAACTTATTTAAACAAATTTTCTTAAAAGAACTAAAATATATATTAAATTGGGTTTCTCAGATTAAAAATAATTTTCAGTAATAACTGTCATCTTTTTATTACAACTTCCTCACCCGAGAGAGTTTGGGTGATCTGGGTTCTAGGGGCCGTTCCTTTTTCGAGACGAAAGCCACGGGGGCCGAGCCTGGAACCTGTTCTTGCTTGATAGGGTTGTAGGTGTTGGCCTTCCGAAACTTTCGGGCCCTGGTTGGTGTCTTCCGCTTGTTGTACAGAGGTTGTCGTGTTCCCGAACTATAAGGGGGTCGGGAACTTCAATAGGCGGAGCCTCGAGTCTGTTCTTGTTTGATAGGGTTCTAGGCACCGACCTATCGGGATTTTCGAACCCTTATGGTGTCGGTCCTTCATGAGTTTGGTGTTCTGTTGTGGGAGCCGTCGGGTGGACGGTAGTCCCGGCTGTGTGGTTTTCCTACCTGTGAGTGAGAGTTGGTGTTGTTAGTCGATCTTGTTGATCGTGGATTGGACTATAGCCTGCATGAGCCATATTGAGCTCGACAGAGATGCGCGGATACTTTCCTCGGTGGGGTCGCGCCCCTCGAGTGCCACTCCGGAGTTGGGCCTGTTACTTGCTATCGCGACTTGTCGACGCAGTCCCTCTGGCTGGGCCAGTTTTGGCAGTCACGGACACCCTACGGTAGACCCGTCCTGTTGAGGATGTGCGGCAGTAGGTGGGCGCAGGTTTGACTGGACCCTATGTGGCAGTCAGTGTAGATTGGGTGATTATACTTGAGAGTTAGTAGATGCATCATGTTTTCCATCTGTTCCATTGTTTTAGCATCTAGATTGAGGCATAGTAGCTGTAGAGTTATTCTTTTCCAGCTCTTTCCTTTCAGCACTGCATTTGTTACTTTATGCCTCTAGTAGACTTAGTGGGCAGACCGTCGGGCTTGTTGGCGGCACCCACTGAGAACTACTGTGGGATGTAGTTCTCACACCCGTCGTGGTGTCTTTCCCCCAGGGACGTCTGCTCCTGTTCCTGCTGCTCCAGTTGCTGCTTCTTCAGATCGATGTGAGGGAGTCGCGAGCTAAATCCCTACCAGTCGTCGTCCAGAGAGTAGATGTACCCTTATTATTTTGAGAGTTTCTTGTTGAGAGACCTTGTAGTGAGGTATAGAGTTGTACTTTTCTTTTATAGCTCTGAGAGACTATTATACTTTTGGTGAGGACTTGGAGTTGTATATATTTTATTTCAGCTTTTACTCTTCAGCTCTGATATCTGTTTAGTATAGTATCTATCTTTTGCAGGTTAGACGCTTCGTCTATACGGGGTTCACCGTATGGGCGGCGGATCTGTTGGCGAACCCGGGTCGCAGTTTCGACGCCGGGGCGTGACATTAACGGTGGTCCCGAGGTCGTTGTGAGTTTTTTGACCGTTGTGGGAGAGATTGAGGATCTTGAGTCTATCCATTCTGAGTGAGAGTGTGGATTTTGATTATAGCCTACATGTGCCACTATTCGATAGCGAGTTAGTCCTTATGGACACCCTACGTAATTCCTGCCCGCCAGTGGGAGGTGGTTGTAGATAGGCGCAGGCTTGACTGGACCCGATGTGGCAGTCAGCTCGATTGGGTCGATTGAGCACCTCGTGTGCGAGTGTTGCATATCTTTATCAGAGTTTCCCCATTTGAGCATTTAGATAGAGACATGATAGCTGTTGAGTGTTTCCAGCTTTCTTGTTCAGTTTTTACTGCATTGGTTATCTTATGCCTCTAGTGGACTTAGTGGGCAGATCGTCGGGCCTGGCGGTGGTACCCACTGAGGACTCCCTTTTTGGTGTAGTTAATTCTCAGACCCATTGGGGGTTTTCCCCCTCCCTTTTTTTTCTCTCCTTTATTTTACAGAGTCTTAGCGGGTGTCGCTGATTCTGCGGTTGTTGATCGAGGCGAGGGAGTCGCGAGCTAGATCCCTACCCGTCGTTGGAGAGTAGCGGTACCCCTTCAGAGGAGATCTTCAGTAGATTAGTTATTTATTTTCCTCTTTTGAGAGACTGATGTAGTGAGGATACGATATGTATTGAGAGCCTGTACACTGATGTATTTATTGGAGTTACCTCCCTGTTGAGTTCTGGGTTTTTTATCTTAGGATATTGTATGATTATCATTTTTGGGAGATGGACATTATTGTATTATTTCCAGTTGTACAGTGGTTGATTTTAGTTTTACAGCAGATTTCTATTTATAGCTCTGATATCTGTTAGCTGTAGTACCCTTTTCTTGCAGGTTGGACGCTTCGCCTATGCAGGGTTGTGTAGGCGGCGGATCTGTTGGCGAGCCCGGGTCGTAGTTTCGACCCCGGGGCGTGACAATCAGACTCTTGGAGCTGTCACCAAACCGTCACGTCTGTCGGTATAATTCCAAGTCTCCTCTGCACTGGACACAATCAAAAAGGCTCCCCCACATGCACAACATCAATAGGAACCTGTACCTCTAGTGCACATGGTAACAACTCTACCTCTAGTCCAGGCAGGAAAGCAAAATGCTTTGACTCAGACTTTTGTAAAGGAGTCATGCCTGCGATAACTCGATCCACTCCCGTGGCGCCCTCCAACCGGCGGCACAGACTCATCCACTCGATGCAGGTGGTCGTCGCTTAGTCTACCTCAACATCAAAGTCGAGTCCGTCAGAAAATATCTAGACTATCCACATAGGGAACATGGCCTCTGCCTCTGCTCACGCTAAGGTGATGTAATACCTCGACCTTCCCGCCTCCTATTTTGGTTCTAATTCAATTTAGTTGATAGGGGGGGATTGAAAGTTTGAGAATTTCTTGGCTGACCGCCGGGGTTTGCAGGTATTTTTAGGTGCTAGAGCTCGCAAAACGGTAAACGGTGGTGCGATCGGATTCGAATTCCGACCCCGGGATCTCCCAGAAATGATTTTTTTGAGGTTCGCTATCAGCTTGGGCTCATCGGGATCCGTGTTGGGAATCGGCATGCTTTCCGAGGAAATCTGGACCCCTCGTTCGATTTTCGAATGGCTAAAATTGTTAACCGGTGATCAATAATAATATCCCCTATCGTTAGCGTCTAGGTCAGATCTGGTGCGTGCAGGAAAACCTAATCCATATTTCCCCTCTTTTCAAGATGACGGCGTACGGGATCTAGGCGGAGAGACAGGGAGAGAGCAGGAGAACTGCTCCCTTTCTGCGGTTTTGATCGAGCGAGGAGGGGCCGATCATCTTTATTCCTCCTTCTCCAGCGAATCGAATGTGAGCTTTTCGTTTCTAGGGTTTTTAATTATCCAGGTTTTTTTTGTGTGCTCTTCGTTTCGGAAGGAACCGGTCGCGCCGCTGGCGCCGCCGTAGAGTTTAGGCCGCCGACAGCATGGGGCTACCTGCAGGCAGGGCGTCGCGCGGGCTGGTGCCGCGCGGGGCTGCCCGCAGGCAGGCGCTGCGCAGGGCTGCCTATAGGCAGGGCGCCGCGCGGGGCTCCTCGCAGGCAGTCGCCGCGTGGGCTGGCGCCGCGCGGGGCTGCCTGCAGGCAGGGCGCCGCGCGGGCTGGCGCCGCACGGGGCTGCCTGAAGGAAGCGCGCCGCGCGGGCTGGTGCCGCGTGGGGTTGCCCGCAGGCAGGAGCCGCGCGGGGCTGCCTGTAGGTAGGGCGCCGTGCGACTGGCGCCGCACGGGGCTGCCTGCAGGCAGGGCGCCGCACGCGCTGGCGCCGAGCGGGGCTGCCCGCAGGCAGCGCGCCGCGCGGGGCCGGGCCTGCCCGCAGGCAGCGCGCCGCGCCGGGCTGCCTACAGGCAAGGCGCCGCGCGGCTGGCGCCGCGCGGGGCTGCCTACAGGCACGGCGCTGCGCGGCGGGCGGCGCCGCGCGGCGGGCAGCCCCGCGCGGGCTGGGGCGCGCGAGGCTGCCCGCAGGCAGCGCGCCGCGCGGGCTGGTGCAGCGCACCGCGCGGGCGGTTGCCCCGCGGGGCCGCCCGCAAGCAAGGCGCCCGCGCGGGCAGGTGCCGCGCGCGGCCCCCCACAGACAGGCCGCGCCGTGCGGGCTGGAGCCGCGCGGGCTGGAGCCGCGCGGGCTGGAGCCGCGCGGGGCTGTCCATAGACGGTGTGCGCCCGCACGGGTTGGTGCCGTGCAGGGATTCTCACCGCACGGGTTTTGGCCTATCCACCGTCGGGGTCTTAGGGTCGCGTTGGCATTTCAGTTTTGAGTCGATGCTTGGGGTTTTGGGTGAGAAATCTTAGTGTCACTGATGTTTTCTTCGGGGGGACGTTGTAGGTTCGGGAGGCACACAGAGACGCGGACGAGCCGAGTGCCCGGTCGTCGCACGCGAGGTGGTTACTTTTCTGATGTTTTAGATTCCGGAATTATGGGAAAGGGGTAAGAATAAAGTAATTGCATGATTTACAGTTGTTAACCCCGTTAAAGTTATTATCTAATTTTATCGATATTATGGCGACCAAGTGTCGCGGTGCCCTATGTTATGTATGTGTACTTGGTTACGAGGCTCGAGGTTGCTACACGCACACCAGCAGTTTGGCCACCACGAGGGTGTGTTTTGCCGTGCGGGGTTGCCCGCAGGCAGGCGCCGCGCGGGCTGGTGCCCCTGGGGCTGCCTGCAGGCAGGACGCCGCCCGGGGTTGCCCGCAGGCAACGCGCCACGCGGGCTGGGGCCGCGCGGGGCTGCCTACAGGCAGCGCGCCGCTCGGGCTGGTGCCGCGCGGGGCTGCCCGCAGGCAGCGCACCGCGCGGCCTGCAGCCGCGCGGGGCAGCCCGCAAGCAAGGCGCCCGCGCGAGCAGGTGCCGCGCGGGGCCGCCCACAGACAGGCCGCGCCATGCGGGCTGGAGCCGCGCGGGGCTGTCCGCAGACGGTGCGCGCCTGCACGGGTTGGTGCCGTGCGGGGATTCTCACCGCGCGGGTTTTGGCCTATCCACCGTGGGGGTCTTAGGGCCGCGTCGGCATTTCTGTTTTGAGTCGGTGCTTGGGGTTTTGGGTGCGAAATCTTAGTGTCACTGATGTTTTCTTCAGGGGGACGTTGTAGGTTCGGGAGGAACACAGAGACCCGGACGAGCCGAGTGCCCGTTCGTCGCACGCGAGGTGGGTACTTTTCCGATGTTTTAGATTCCTGAATTATGGGAAAGGGGTAAGAATAAAGTAATTGCATGATTTACAGTTGTTAACCCCGTTAAAGTTATTATCTAATACTATCGATATTATGTCGACCAAGTGTCGCGGTGCCCTATGTTATGTATGTGTACTTGGTTACGAGGCTCGAGGTTGCTACACGCACACCAGCGGTTTGGCCACCGCGAGGGTGTGCTTTTCTGGAAAAGTGGTACGTTGACCCGTGTAACCAACAAGGTGACGTAGTGGGGGCCCCCGTAGGTGGGGGGTTAGAGGCACCAAGGTGTGAGCGGTGTGATGCCGAGGCAGGTGCTCGGTGTGGTGCCGAGGCAGGTGCTCGGTGTGGCGTCGTGGCAGGTGCTCGGTGTAGTGCCGAGGCAGGTGCTCGGTGTGGTTGCCGGGGCGGGTGTTCGGTTTGGATTGTGCAGGGGAGGGGTTTTATTGTCGATTGCACGATGAGGAGGGCGGTTGCTCTGGTTCCCATACGGTTTGCTTTAGTTATAGCCCTTCATGCATTTCATACTTTATATCATGTGTCGCTGACTTCCCACTCTGTGACAGGTTCAGTCAGGGGTGAGAGCAAGGGCGACGGTGAGGCCGCGATGAGAGGTTTATTAGCCCTTCGAGGCTTCAGACTGTGTTCATTTCTCCTTATGCTCATTTCATTATCTGTTAGTAGCTATGTGAGTTTGCTACACTTGTGGGGTCGATGTGGATGTTGGATGATTTCATACTCCTGTGGATGAATGTTTACCTTATTATCGGTTAGTTGGCCGTTTTCAAACTATCAAACTACCGAAAAAGCATTGCGAAAATAATTTTGAAAACATGGGTGTCGTGTGGGCACCATTTTTAAAACTCTGTGGATTTATGAATTTCGAAACGGTTTTGGAAAACATAGGTGTCGTGTGGACACCATTTTTAAAACCCTGGGGATTTGTCCTTTCAAAGTTAGTCGGCCTCTTTGTTGCTTATGAATTATTGTTGTATGTACTCGACTCTTGAACTAGTGTGGTTAAAGTGATGATTGTATGGTAATTGTAGTCAGGACGCCGTGCATATACAAAGGAGACTCCGCCCGTTTGCGGAGTGAATTTGTATATGCGGTGGGTCTGGGCACGCACCGGGAAGAAAGGGTTTCAAAAAAATATATATATACAAAATTAAGATCTCATCGGTGGTTGTCTTCCGCTTGTTTAAACCTTTTAAACCCCCAGGGCGTGACAGGTGACGAATGCGGTCTTCCGCAACAACACATCTATGCTACCGCCGCTGCTGATACCAATGTTGATGCTGCCCTCGGGGTCCACCCGACCTCTGACATCTCAGAAATTCACTATCCTGGAGAAGAAATTTGGAATGCCCATGCCAGTCGATCTGTCCTCCATCCTCTAGCCTTTATCTGACACTCTCCGAAAAGAAGGCTCCAAGAAGGAGACTGCGGAACTCAGCCCAAATAAGCAGCTAGATCCCAGGCGGACCGACAAGCCACACTCGGTGCCACCATGCCTCAGCATTGTGCTCCAACAAGCTTGTCGCCAAAAGAACCTGAAACTGCTCCTCAACAAAAGGGGTCTCAAGGAGTCGCTCCACTGCTGTGATCCAAGACTCTGCCTCCCACGGCTCCGAGCTCAATCCTGCGAATCGGGGTGGATCAGACTGCCGGGACTGGCTCCACCGATCAATGATGTCCCAAAGCTCATCTACTATCCGCTATCCACCCTGCCTCGGTGCCTCGGCACTACTTGTCGGCACGGAGGGGGCTGCTGGCTCAATCGGTGCCACTGGTGCAACTGGAGATGCCACTGCATTGGAAGAATGTGCTGGAGGACACTCAGGCGGTGCTACAACTAGCTGTGCTCTCTACTCCGACAGGCGCATCAAACGTTCCATGGCCTCCTCCTGCTGTCGGACAGCCTCCGACATCTGTGCCATATAGGCCCGTGACTCCTGGGTCTCGCTCTGCTCTGATAGCTCTGCCTCCCGCTGCTCGGGTTACTCATCAGATGCGGGATGTGCCCTCCTCACTGCACGACGTCTCAGGGGCATCGTAGTCCACTACAAAATAACAAACATCATGACACAATAACCATACGACCCAATCCAGCGAGAGTCTAAGACATGTCATCCATTCCAAAGCATTGTCTGCAGCCAACATAATCGCTTAGGAGAATAAACATGCCAATCACTCATCCCGTCTCTTGGGAGAGGTATAATACTCAATCAGGACTCTCGCTAAAAGTCACGACTCTCACGTAGTCATCCTAATGTCCAACCACAAGCCTAGGGTTTCTAAGTCCACCATGACTACAACCTAGGCTCTGATACCACTCTAATCTGTCACGCCCCGGGGTCGAAACTGCGACCCGGGCCCGCCAACAGATCTGCCGCCTATACGGTGAACCCCGTATAGACGAAGCGTCTAACCTGCAAAAAGAAGGATACTATAGCTATACAGATATCAGAGCAGAAAAGTAAACGACTGAAAAACTAAAATCCAATCACTGTATAACTGAAAATAAAGATACAATATCCATCTTCCAAATACGATCAAATAAAATATCCTAAGAAAACAATAACCAAAACTAAACAGGGAGGTAAACCCAATAATACATCAGTGTACAGGCTCTCAGTACAAGTCAGATCCTGACAATACAAATGTCTCTCAAAAGTAAAAACAAATAAACCAACTGCTGACTGTACTACTAGATCTCCAATGAAGGGGTACCGCTACTGCTACTCTCCAAAGACAGGTAGGGATCTAGCTCGCGACTCCCTCGCCTCGATCAGCAACAAAAGGATCAGCAACTGGAAAGTAGGTCCCTAGGGAAAAAATACACCACGGCGGGTGTGAGAACTACATCCCACGGTAGTTCTCAGTGGGTGCCGCCACCAAGCCCGACGGTCTGCCCACTAAGTCTACTATAGGCATAAAGTAACAAATGCAGTACTGAAAAGAAAGGAGCTGGAAAATAACTCTACAGCTACTATGCCTCTATCTAAATGCTCAAGAAGTGGAACAGATGGAAACATGATGCATCGACTCAAACCCAGTATACTCAATCAACCCAATCACAGTGACTGCCACATAGGGTCCAGTCAAACCTGCGCCCACCTACTGCCAGTACATCCATGGAGAACTGGACTTACGTAGGGCGTCCGTGACTGCCAAAACTGGCCCAGCCAGAGGGACTACGCCCGAGACTGCCTAAAAAAGGCCCAGCCTGGGGACGGCATCGATAAGTTGCTATAGTACAGTAACAGGCCCAGCTCCGGAGTGGCACTCGAGGGGCGCGACCCCACCGAGAAAAGTATCAGCGCATCTCTGTCGAGCTCAATGTGGCTCATGCAGGCTATAGTCCAAATCCACGATCAACATGTCACGCCCCGGGGGTTTTATTTTAGCGGAAACGGTTCGCAAGAAGTATGTGTTTGGCGCGTAAAATTTTTTTTGAAAAACCTTCTTCCCCGACGCGTGCCCAGACCCGCCGCATATACAGGATCACTCTACAAACGGACAGAGTCTCCCCTGTATATGCACGGCATCGCGACTCATACAATGTTCACAAGCAGATATCTATTCAATCACAACAGTTCAGACATACACCCATTCACACTTGTTGAATAAATCTCACGGCCGATCGGTTTGAAAGGATAAAACCACAATTGTTGAAACGGCGCCCACCCGGCATCCATATTTTGAAAACCCTTTTCGAAGGCAACATAAACTCAGAGGTTTCGGAAAAACAGTGCCCACACGACACTTCGGTTTTGAAATCCATTTTCGCAGTTCATAAATTCACAAGGTTTTGAAAACGGTGCCCACACGACACCCAAGTTTTGAAAACAGTTTTCGCAATCTTTTCTTTTGTTTGCCCTTTTATTTTTCTTAAAGCGGCCGACAGGGATGAAAGGAAAATAAACAATTTGATAATCACCATGCCGACATCCACACCGACCCCACGAGGGTATCGAGAACCACACCACAGTCTACAAAGTAATGAATGGAATGCGAAAGAAAGAGAGAAAGTACTGTTCAGGTCTCCAGGGACCCAGAACCTCCCGCCGCGGCCTCACCGTCGCCTAACTCTCCCCCTCTGTAGGACCCTGTCGCAAAGTGGGAAGTCAGCGACCAAACAATAATGATAATAACGAAGCAAGGTAAAGAAATACGTCCAACCGTAGCCTATCCGGAGCAATCACCCTTGCAAGGGAAAAGTAAAAACGAACACCTGTAAACCTGCAATGCCCGATCCCGTCGGACAACTATACCGACGGATCGCACCGCACCCAAGTCGGACAACTAAACCGAATGGGTCGCACCGCTCCCACGTCGGACAACTAAACCGACGGGTCGCACCGCTCCCACGTCGGACAACTAAACCGACGGGTCGCACCGCTCACACCTTGGCGCATCCAAGCCCCACAACTAAAGAGGCCCCACTCCGTCCTGTGGGTATACACGGGTCATAGACCACTTTTTCGGAAAAGTGCACCCTTTGCGGTGGCCAAACCTCGGGTGCGCGTGCTGCAGCCTCGAGCAAAGTAACCATAGTACCACGTAACCGAGCAAAGTAACCATAGTACCACATAACCGAGCAAAGTAACCATAGTACCACATAACCGAGCAAAGTAACCATAGTACCACAACTACCATGTTAGCATAATTAATTACTTAAGTTAAACAAGGTACAATTGCCGGAAACCCGACGCTAAAACCCAAAGCAAAAACCCACCTGAATGTAGGCTGATCCCGAGCTCTCGCTAGACTACTAGGCGGCTGGTGCTGAACGGTTGGGCCATGAATAGAAACTGTAGTCAGAACTAGACTCACTCATGCTCATCCCGATAACACTACAATAACATGTCGCTAATACGGGCACTTAGCCGACACTGGGCTTAAACCGAAGTTCCCGAAAAATCCACTGACCAAAACACAATTTCCTCTATCGAAAGATTGCTATAAATACCCCTACTTCAACACTGTTTTGACCCGTTCTTCCAAACCAGGAAGCCGTTGCCTATGCCGTAAGTTACAGTACGTTCATTTTGACGCGACAAAACCCGTGCTCACTGTCCCGAGCTGGCACGGGGCCCAAGGGCAAAGTTGGCCCATAGTCATTTAGGATCCCAATTACAACTTAGCTTCACTTATCTATGACTTGAATTAGACTGAGCTTAAACCAGAGCATGATGTTCAGTGATGAAAGAGGATTGTTGTGCTCACCTGAGGTTGGCCGGAGGGTGGCCGAAAGATTGGCCGGAGCAACACAATACAAAACACAAAACTCGGTTGTGTGTATCCTAGAGCAGACCATGTTCAAACCTGCAGAACAGCCAAGCATCAGTTCGAGGGCAACTCCAGAACCCATTTGGTCACAGCCCGACCCGTCGCCGGCGGCTCGAGACGGCTATTGGTTGGAAAAACCCAACTCGAACACCTTGAGTGCATGGTTGAAAAGCTCGGTTTACAATGACTTAGGGGTGCAACCAACTTTATGGAGACCTACTAAGAAGTATTTGGAGCTTACCTGGGTTAAAGGCCGGCGGCGGAAAGCGCCGGCGACGCGCGGCGGCCGGAGTTCATGCTCGGGTGCAATAAGTGGTGCAACTCCGGTGCGCACAAATCCCACGTTAGGATTTACATGCAAGTGCATGGAAAGCTTCGCAAAGACCAATGGAACATACCTGGGCTGCTATCCCATTTGACGGAGCTCTGGTGATCGCCGGAGATCAAAGTCATCAAAGCTCGGTGAAGATGGCCACCTCTAATGGTGGACTCCGGCCGGCGACCCCCGGGACGGCGCAACATGGACCATCCTGCTCCCCCCGGTCCCCCAATGCTTGTTGGGTGGTTGGCCGGCGGCGCTGGTGCGCGGCGGCGCCGGACGGTGGAGATCGGTCGCGACATCAAAATCGGCCGGTTCTAGGGCATGCCGAAACTCCGCGGATCCTCCACCGATCAGCTCCAAACTCTGGGAGCAGCTTGCAGTCACCTAGAAGACCAAGATCAACGGTCTTGATCTTGATTTTGTCGGTCGGACGAAGCCCGTGATCGATCTCGGTCAAATCTTGCTTTTCCGGCGATGGAGTGCTCCCGCCGGCAATCGGGACAACGGCGACGGCCGGGAATACATGAGGATGATCACCTCAATGCCAGGAAGTCAATGTTGTGGTCCCTGGGCCATTATCTTACAATAAATTCCAACAAACTCACCTCGCTGGAAAACGATGAAGAAGATGGTTCTCCCACGGCGGCGCACGGCGGAGCCAGGTCGCGGCTCGGGTTTCAAACGCACAGAGGTACCCTCAGAGGAAGTTTGGTGCAATCGATTCTCCTCTGGTTGCTTCCTCATCAACAAAACCCGAGATCCAGCTTTTCGTTGCTTGTTCTTCTTCTTCTTCGGCAACGAAGCGGCGGCCGGTGCGCGACCTCCGATGAGTGCGGCAGAGGGAGGGGAGGTAGTTGGAGCTGACGGCTGGGGAAGGAGCTACGGGGTTTAGGGTTTCCCAAGAAAACCCTAGCCCGGCTACATGTATAAATAGTGCATGTTGCACAATAGCATCTAACCCCTTCTTCTCTTGGAGTTTAGAGCCCAGTCCCTCACAGTAGCGAGATTTCATACTTAGGTCCCTCACCACACAGCCGCACGCAATTCGAAGCATAAAATATAGGGGGCATTGCGCAAAATGTCGCATTTTCACTGTACTTCACGCTTTTCGAGGCATTTGTGTCGTCAAGTCGAAAAATGGACTTCGCCACGACGTCCGGCTCGTCGAAATCTATCAGGTAGCGATTTTTTGTTTTTCGACGACATGCCCGGATAAATTCTCGGTCCATAATTACTGTACAATTATATAGTATGGCACGCTTCTCGAGACACTAGGATCGTCAAATGAAAATTCTATCAGCGCCATTGCGCTCAGAACGTCAAAATTAGTTAGAATCGTCTGCTCATACTGCTAGGTTTGGATTTTGGACAGTGAAATGGCCAACGACCGATCGAGAGGGGACCGAAATCAGGGGTTACTATTCATTTAAGTCGTGGGTCCCACTAGTTTTCTTGCTGATTTCCGGACGATCCGACCGTCGGATCAGCAAACAGTCTATACCATTTCCACTCGATTCGAAGAGACGGTCGCACTGGCGACCTCAGATTTCCGAGATCAGACTCGGATCGGAAAGGCGGAAGTTGCGCTTCGGAAAATTGTGCAATTCGCGCACCGGTATGCAAATCACTAAGGTTTAGATCTGCTTCCTCACCCGCAAGCACACTTGAATTTCTCGAGTGCTACACAACAAGACCGACAGTAACCAATATCACACCTCTAACTCACTGACTGGAAATACTCACAGCTGCGACCACCGTCAACCCAACGGCTCCCACAACAAAACCCCAAACTCACAGATAATACAGAAAGGACCGATACCATAAGGGT